>CM038678.1:297158976-297758976 GCA_021605205.1 Aegilops longissima
TGTTAGGAAATTTTTGTATCGCTCATCCCTATAGTTGCACAAGCCCCATTATCCCACCGTGTGTGTTTCTTCATTGCCCTCCTCTATATTTGTGATCACTTGCTTTGCATTTTGAGTCCTTTGGATTTATTTCAACATTTACAATATCTTGGACTTCAATTTGCATGAAATTTGTGCCACTTGTCCTAACCAAGCCACTCGATAAGCTTTTACTTGTAGGTGTGAGTGAACAAGTCCGGTACCAATTCCACTATTCTTTCATCTCACATTGAGTGATACGAGATACATCCTCAACTTTGGGAAAAGGTAGCTTGGTATTGTTTATCTCATTTCCTACTCACCTTTGCTCGAGTCTTGTGATGGATAGGCAAAGCACATCATCTCCGGTCTACAACCACGACGACGAGTTCGATGCTATGAAGAACGTCATCGACGCCAAGATGGACAAGCAAATGGAGGAGCTCAAGGCCCTCATCAAGAACCGCAAGCGGTCTTCCTCATCTTCGAGAAGACGCTCAAGTGCAAAGACTTTTGTGCTACCATCTCCGGCAAGTACACACAAGCATCGGCATCGACAAGACCATGAAGAGCGACCTTCTGTACGAGAGTTGGCTTCTCTGCCACCCCCGTGCACACGGGACCCCGTGCACACGGCCTCCAGCACCCCCGTGCACACGGGCCACATAGTACAGCAACATCGACTACAAGGCTGTGGCTCCTTCAACACCTTTGGCATCTTCGCCAAGTGACTTCAAGGCATCTTCTCCTACGGACATACAGCATCTTCGCCAACAAGCACCCCAAGACTACGCTCAAGAGAAGCTCCCCAAGCTCAAGTCCGTGACCTCCACGAGCTACTACGACCTCAACACCAACAAGGAGATTCCTTTCTATGGGACTCTAGAACCCGAGGAGTATCTCGAGTGGGAGCGTTTGATGGACGACTACCTCAAGCTACATCAAGTCCCTCCCTAAGATCAAGTGAAGTGCGCCTCAAGAAATTTCCACGACTACGCGTCCACATGGTGGCTTCACACACCTTCGGAGAGCTACGACATGAGTTGGCCCAAGACGAAGAAAGCTGTGCGGCGAGAGTTTGTGCCTCCAACCTACACGGAACAACTTCTACGCCAATTGGAGAATACCATCCAAGGGTCCATCGACGAGTACTTCAAGGAGATGAAGCATGCCTTGCGACGTGCCGTCGTGGACGACCCTATGTCAATGAAGTTCCACTTCATGATGGGATTGAACAACGACATCTCCAAGACAATCTTCCTCGAGAACTACAAGTCCCTCGACGACAACTACAGTGGTGCTCTCAAGGCGGAACAAGAACTCATGAAGGCCAAGGCTTCTCAACCCCAAGCACACTTCTCGAAGACCAAGCTCCAACACGGCGGGCATGAGGCTAGTACCACCACGATGTCCAAGCCCGATGAGCTCCAAGATGATCCTCCCAAGTTCGACTTCACCGCCATCCCTCTTTGTGGCATTGATGATGCCGAGTCCTCCACGACTCTTTTTCAAGATGGTGCGGCAACGAGTACGACTACGGAGACCTTCAAGGACCAAGCTTTGGAGGCAAGAGACATGGTGACGAGCAAGGATGATGATTCCATCTTAGGAGGCGAGAGTGATGTTGTGCCATCTTCGACCTTCATCCACGACGAGAGTGATGTTGTGCCATCTTCGGCCTTCATCCACGACGAGAGTGATGATGTGCCATCTTCGGCCTTCATCCATGATGACGACGACGGGACGGTTGAGCATGGGATTTTCCCTTCGATCACGGTGACGTATGATGAGCTGAGTGACTTTAGCCACCATACTGAGATTGAGAGTGATTTCACCACTGGCCCCATATATGATGAGTTGCCACAATCCCCATGTGAGGAGAGCCACAACCCCCACCATTTGAGTGAGATGAGTGACTCCACCATATGTGAGTTTGAGTGCACCTACCTTGAGGGAGTGAGTGAACCACCACATAGAGAGAGTGAGATAGTTGATGAGGCATATGAGGCCATTTCGCTTTCTAACAACTTAACCTCTACCTCTATTGTGTCTTCTCCTTTGGTGCTAGGTCCCATCTATGATGACACGCCGATCTTCGATGACTTCGTCCTTCCTTTGGACAAGACGATGGCCATGGTGGAACATGATGCACCCCCCACATGGTTCCATCACGATGAAGATGATGAGCACCATTTGGTCTTTGCCACCTCACCTACACCACTTGAGTGGAACGACAAAGGTAACATAGGTGACGGTGATGCTCTTGTCCCACTAGTGGACATTCTTGATATTGATTGCTTGCATGATGTTGATCCACCTATTACCATGCTTCATGCTAGTATGATTTCCCCATGCGATGATTTACCCATTTATGACGAGTTTGATGATTGCCATGAGGAGTCTATTAGTTGTGATGCCATGTTACATAGGGTTTCTTGTGATAATTCTCTTGGTCACATCATGTTTGACAATCCGCTTGACTTGTCATATTCTATGCATGAGATCAATCATATGTCTTATTTGCAATCTCATCATAGTGACTATGCATATGCCATTAAAATAAACCCGATTTGCACATATGGCATAGATGACAAGCCCATGGTTATTGGCATTTGTTTTTCTTGTGATGATATTGATATGCTCCCTTTGCATCATTTATCTCATATGCCATGCCATGACCACCTAGCTTCGGATATGCATTGTTTTGGATGTTGTTCATATTCTCCATATGATGTTTCCACTATTGCTCATGAGGAGACCCCCATAGTTTCCTCATACATTTTAGGAGATTTGATTCATCCTATCCATTGCATGATCCCACTACTTGTGTGCACCGTATGCTCCCCATGAATAAACATGCTATTGATGTGCCATATACGTGTATGTTAAATTTGCATCCCCATTGTGTCATACACAATAACTATTCTTTCATGATGGATGACATGTTCTTATACCATGCATCAAATTTCTTTGAGCGATGCTTATATTGTGCTAACTCACACATGCACATACACATCATGATGGATGATGTGTACATTTACCACGCACACACGTTCTTTCGTTTGTGTCTCTTTTGTGTAGGTACCCATGAATACTTGTCAACCTCACAATCCCATGAGTTGACAAAATGAGCTCTAGAGAGCAATGATGACTTGGGATCCCATGGATTTCCTTTCCCACTACTCTCTTCGCGCAAAGACTTCGCGCATTTCTTCTACATGGCTCTCACATGGTTATGGGTTATTGTCCATTACATACTCTATGCCCATGTTGCCATGTTCACTTTGCATGATATGCTTATTCCTATACCTTTGCCATGCATTTGTGACCCATGCTTTGCATTACACATGATGATTGTTTCTACTACTTATATGTGTATTTGCAAGCTTGGTGGAGACATTTCTTGTTACTACCATGTTCCATTTGTGACCCATACCTATGATGATATTATGATCTTGCCATGTGTTCGTGCTAGCGACATGTCATATGCATTGTCTATGCCTCTTATTTGCTGACATGACATGATTGCCATGATTTCCTCTAGTAGGTTGCATCTTTGCACTACTAGCTTGCACGACTTGATTCCTATGATTGCATGCTTTGTTGCATCACCAATGATTCATACTTGCTTATTTCATGTGATTGATGACAACCATCTACATGCTTTGCACATGATTGTTATTGCTTCTTGCCATATATCTTCATATGTTGCCTCTCTCATGCTAGATGATTTGCCATGTATTGAGTGCAACAATGATTTTAATCTTGCTAATGAGATTGCCCCCATAGCATTCTCACATATATGTGGAGATTTTGACATATTTCTTGTGAAGCATGCTTGTCTTGCCTCCTTGCACCGTATACCTAGTGTCATGAATATAGCCATTGTTGCATCTTATTATTCATGCACTTGTGCTTCTGATGGTTATGTGCAAGAGAAGAGAACCATCATGATGGATGATGTGTTTATCTACCATGCGCATACATTATTTGATTTATTGTGTGCATGTGTAGGATACTTGGACTTTGTGTCGACTTCCACTTCCCGTGAGTTGACCACTCGAGCTCTTGAGAGTGAACCACCTTTTACCACGACACTTCTACATCGCACTTGCTTGTGCTTCGGCATTGTGAAGGACGCACAAGGACATGCTTTCAAGGTGATATCCTTCTCTTTTGAGAACCCCCAAACCATGAGCTTGGATATTATGGATCATACTACTTGTGTTGCTTGCTCCATTATACTTCTTGGTCATCTTGGACCACTTGATTGCGCACATGTTAGAGATCTTGCTTCGACTTGCCATTTCCACATTTCCATGCCTCATGATATATATGCCTTGTGTGTTGCATCCAATTCTTGGATTACTTGCTCCTATCACATGTTTGGTTGCAACAATGTCATCACTTCACATATGCCTTGTCCCATTGATTGCTACATGCTTGTCTTGATTGCCTCACACATGTTGAACAATTGCTCTTTCTATTGTGTTGAGTGCCACACTATTTTCACTACACCCTATGCACATTATGCTTGCATTGTCTTCCACTTGACCCATGTGTTTAGACACTCATTTTACTTGATGTTGTGAATGATTCCTATGCCTACCATTGACCATTTGCCGAGCGCTTTATGCATGATCGCTATGACCGTGAGGTTGATTCTTCTTCTCTTGTTACACATATTTGCATCACTACCTCACATTTACATGCTTGTTTCCAAGATGTCCTTGATTGTGCTCACCTTATATGCTTAAATCCCATGCCCCACTTCTTTGTCAAACCATATGCTATGCTTGATGACAACACTTGTTGGGTGAATCACCTCTTGAATGTTTGGTTTTGCTCTTACGCCAACCACATTTGTTTTTCCAAGTGCTTGTTATATTTGCTCCTTTTGAAGGAATTACAATACGGTGCGACATTGGAGAGTGCCCATTTGCAACTACAAGATGATGCATGCTTGGTGATCGTCAACTTCTACACGACAACATCATCTCTTTCCCATGGTGATTTGGATTTCGATCCGAGGTCGGATCATTCCCAAGGGGGAGGGGATGATGCGGAGCATCCTATGGACATCACCATGTCAAGAGTTCGCTTGGCAAGTGACACGTGCCAGATCTACTTCACGTACATAAAGGTGAATCATCTCCTTTACACGTGTTCACTTGACCCCTTTGAGGATGGTATACTACTTGACATTCCTTCCATGTGCATTCATAGGTATTGTCGGAGCTTCAAACATAGCGAGGACGAGTTCATGCGGAAGAGAACATCTACACCATCCAAGAGGGAAGCCTGGAAGCGGAGAATGAAGCGCCAAGAAGAAGGCAGCAGCTCTCAGGCGACCCCGTGCGCACGGGCCCTCCGACCCCATGCCCATGGGCCTCCCAGGTTGGCGGTCCTGAAGACCCCGTGCGCACGGGAGTGTACCGTGCCCACGGGACCCCCGTGTCCACGGGCCTCACGGACCCCGTGCGCACGGGCCCTTGCGTCAGGTCTCTGGATACCCCGTGCACACGGGCTCCACTTACTCCGTGCACACGGGGCCCCCTGTGTGATGTTGCGGGCTTTGCCCTTGTTTTACCCCCTGTGTAATCATATTCGTGCTCAACGCAAACACCAAATAACATTTATTTAGGTTCAACACTAATCCCGAAGGTAGAGGGAGTGTGCGATGGTGATCCTATCAACCTTGGAATCACTTCAAACACTCATCGTTACCTCACCCTTAACTAGTCTATGTTCATTCTGCAACTCCTGTTTCGAGTTACTTAGCAACTGAACAGGTATCAAATACCCAGGGGCTACTACAAGCGCTAGTAAGGTACACATCAATAACATGTATATCATATATACCTTTGTTCACATTGCCATCCTTCTTATCCACCAAGTATTTGGGGCAGTTCCGCTTCCAGTGACCATTTCCTTTGCAGTAAAAGCACTCAGTTTCAGGCTTGGGTCTAGCTTTGGGCTTCTTCATGGGAGTGGCAACTTGCTTGCGATTCTTCTTGAAATTATCTTTCTTTCCCTTGCCCTATTTCTTGAAACTAGTGGTCTTATTAACCATCAACAGTTGATGCCATTTCTTGATTTCTACCTCCGCCGATTTCAGCATCACGAAGAGCTCAGAAATTGTTTTAGTCATTCCTTGCATAGTATAGTTCATCACAAATAGACCTGGCCATCCTTCGGCCTGGGCCGAGCTTCGAGCCGGGCCTGACTAAGCCAGAGGTGAAAAAACTCAGGCCCGAGCCCAGCCCAGCCCAGCCTGGCCGTCGGGCCTACCTTTCAGGCCCAAGCCTGACCCGTCACAGCAAGAAACATACCGGGCCTCGGGCCTTGGGCCGGGCCTCTTCAGTAAATGGCAGAAATAGCGGGCCCAGGCCCGACCTAGTCTTCGGGCTCAAAACCTAGGCCCAGGCCCGGCTCGGGAGCAGGGTCGGGCCGGACTTTTTCAGGCCAGGTTGTTCGGGCCGGGTCGGGCCGGGCTGTTTGGGCCGGGTTAGACCGGGCTGTTCGGGCCGGGTGGCCCATGGCCAGGACTAATCACGAAGCTCTAGTGGCTTGGTGATAGTGACTGGAGAACTCTGTCAATCACTATCTTATCTAGAAGATTGACTCCCACTTGATTCAAGCGATTGTAGTACCAAGACATTCTGAGCACATGCTCAGTGGCTGAGATATTCTCCTCCATCTTGTAGGCAAAGTACTTGTCAGAGGTCTCATACCTCTCAGCATGGCCATGAGCCTGAAATGCCAAATTCAGCTCTTGGAACATCTCATATGTTCCATGGCGTTCAAAACGTCTTTGGAGTCGTAAAGCATGGCGCACTAGACTATCAAGTAGTCGTCAGATTGAGCTTGTCAAACGTTCATAACGTCTGTATCAGCTCCTGCAGTAGGTCTGTCACCTAGCGGTGCATTAAGGACATAATTCTTCTATGCAGCAATGAGGATAATCCTCAAGTTACGGACCCAGACCGTGTAGTTGCTACCATCATCTTTCAACTTAGCTTTCTCTAGGAACGCATTAATATTCAAGGGAACGGTAGCACGGGCCATTGATCTACAACATAGATATGCAAAATCTATTAAGACTAAGTTCATGCAAATTTTTAGTTCAAATAATCAAATTACTAATGAACTCCCACTTACATCCCTCAAGTTGTCTAAGTGATACATAATCCAAATCAACTAACCCATGTTCGATCATCATGTGATATGGGTTAATCTTCAATGGTGAACATCTCTATGTTGATCATATCTACTATATGACTCACGTTCGACCTTTCGGTCTCCAGTGTTCCGAGACCATGTTTGTACATGCTAGGCTCGTCAAGTTAAACCCAAGTATTCTCCATGTGCAAAACTGGCTTACACCCGTTGTATGTGAACGTAGAGTCTATCACCCTCAATCATCACGAGGTGCTTCAAAACGACGAAGTTAAGCAACGGTGCATACTCAGGGAGAACACTTTATCTTGAAATTAAGTGAAGGGATCATCTTATAATGCTACCATCGTTCTAAGCAAAATAAGATGCATAAAGGATAAACATCACATGCAATCAAAATATGTGACATGATATGGCCATCATCATCTTGTGCTTTTGATCTCCATCTCCAAAGCAACATCATGATCTCCATCGTCATCGGATTGACACCTTGATCTCCATCGTTGCGTCGGGGTCGTCTCGCCAACTATTGCTTCTACAACTATTGCTAACGCATAGCGATAAAGTAAAGAAATTACATGGCGCTTGTATTTCGTACAATAATTAAGAGACAACCCTAAGGCTCCTGCCGGTTGTCGATATTACAAAACATGATCATCTCATACAACAACGTATAACGCATCACGTCTTGACCATATCACATCACAACATACCCTGCAAAAACAAGTTAGACGTCCTCTACTTTGTTGTTGCAAGTTTTACGTGACTGCTATGGGCAACTAGCAAGAACCGTTCTTACCTACGCAAAACCACAATGGTGATTTATCAAGTTTATTGTTTTAACCTTCTTCAAGGACCGTCCGTAGTCAAATTCGATTCAAGTAGGAGAAACAGACACCCGCCAGCCACCTTTATGCAAAACAAGTTGCATTTCAGTTGGTGGAACCGGTCTCATGAGCGTGGACATGTAAGGTTGGTTCGGGCCGCTTCATCCCACAATACCGTCGAATCAAAATAAGACGTTGGTGGTAAGTAGTATGAACATCACCGCCCACAAATCCTTTTTATTCTACTCGTGCATATCATCTACGCATAGACCTGGCTCATGATGCCACTGTTGTGAAACGTTGCATGGAAAACAAAAAAATCTACGCACACGCAACACATATCCATGGATATGCATAGCAATGAAAGGGGAGAGTGTGTCTACGTACCCTCGTAGACTGTAAGCGGAAGCATAAGTTAAAGCGGTTGATGTAGTCGAACTTCTTCGCGCACCAACCGATCGAGTACCGAACGTACGACACCTCCGCGTTAAGCACACGTTCAGCTCGGTGACGTCCTCCGCCTTCTTGATCCAGCAAGACGGTGAGATAGTGGATGAGTTCCAGCAGCATGTTGGCGTGGTGACGGTGATGGTGAAGCTATCTCCACAGGGCTTCGCCTAAGCACTATGAAAATACGATCGAGGATGTAAACGGTGAAGGGGGCGCCGCACACGCCTTAGCAATTTGTCGTGGTTGTGCTAGACGCCCCCTTCCCACATATGTATACGTGGGAAGAGAGGGCAGAGGCCAAGGGGCGCCCCAAGTAGGGCCAAATCCTACTTGGGGACTTCCCCAAACTGCCCCCACCCCCTTCCATATATGAGTACGGGAGGAAGGTAAGAGGAGGAGCGCCCCCCCCCCCTCCTCCTTTTCCTTTCTCTCCCGAGGAGGGAAAGGCGGGAGGGGCCACCCCTCCCCTTTCCTTCCCCTAGGGCCGGCCAGCCATGCAGAGGGCCGCACCAGCCCCCTAGTGGGCTGGTCTGTCCCCTCCTTTGGCCATTAAGCCCATACACTTACCAGGGGTGTCTGGAACCACTTCCGGTGACCCGATGACTACCCAGTGCATCCCGAAACTCTTCAAGTGTCCGAATACCATCGTCCTATATAACAATATTTACTATCGACCATTTCAAGACTCCTCGTCATGTCCGTGATCTCATCCGGGACTCCGAACAAAATTTGGTTTCCAAATCATATAACTCATATAACACTATATCGTCAACGAACGTTAAGTGTGCGGACCCTATGGGTTCGAGAACTATCTAGACATGACCGGACACCTCTCCGGTCAATAACCAATAGCGGAACCTAGATGCCCATATTGGCTCCTACATATTCTAAGAAGATCTTTATCGGTCAAACCTTATGACAACATACGTAATTCCCTTTGTCCATCGGTATGTTATTTGCCCGAGATTCGGTCGTCGGTATCTTCATACCTAGTTCAATATCGTTACCGGCAAGTCTCTTTACTCGTTCCACAATACATCATCCTGCAACTATGTAACGCCCCCGATGCGGCTATATCTCCCACGTGTCGAGGCACGACTTAGAGGCATAACCGCATTGAAAGCAATGTTGCAAGTGAGGTAATCTTCACACAACCCATGTAATACATAAGGAAAGAGATACATAGTTGGCTTACGATCGCCACTTCACACAAGACATAAATAAACATCCATCATTCAGAGTACACTCAAGGTCCGACTATGGAACCAAAATAAAAGAAGATACCCCAAATGCTACAGATCCCGAATCGTCCCAACTGGGCACCACTACGATCATCGGGAAAAGACACATAGTAATGACCACGTTCCTCGTCGAACTCCCACTTGAGCTCGGTTGAGTCACCTGCCCGCATCGTCGGCACCTGCAACTGTTTTGGTAGAATCTGTGAGTCACGGGACTCAGCAATCTCACACCAGCGAGATCAAGACTATTTAAGCTTATAGGAAGGATAGGGTAGTAAAGTGGAGCTGCAGCAGCGACTAGCATATATGGTGGCTACATCGCAAAGAGAGCGAAAAGAGAAGCAAAGCACGGACGTGAAGCTAATAGCGATCAAGAAGTGATCTGAACTACTTACGTTAGACATAACTCCAACACCGTGTTCACTTCCGGACTCCGCGAGAAGAGACCATCACGGTTACACACGCGTTGATGTGTATTTTATTTGAGGTCAACTTGGGTTTTCTACAACGGACATTAACAAATTCCCATCTGCCTCATAACCACGGGCACGGCTTTGAAAGATATTACCTGCGGGGTGTCCCAACAGCCCATTATAAGCTCTCACGGTCAACGAAGGATATTCCTTCTACCGGAAGACCCGATCAATCTCGAATCCGGACTACAAGACATTTCGACAGAATAAAACAAGACCAGCAAAGCCGCCCGATTGTGCCGACAAATCCCGATAGGAGCTGCACATATCTCGTTCTCAGGGCACATCCGGATGAGACTAGCTACGAGTAAAACCAAGCCTCGAGTTTCCCCGTGGTGGCCCCAGTGTAGTTCATTCGGGCCAGCACTCGAAGGAGCACTGGTCCGGGGTTAAAATAAAGATGACCCTCGGGCTCGCGAAAACCCGGGGGAAAAGGCTTAGGTGGCAAATGGTAAAACCAAAGTTGGGCCTTCTTTGGACGAGTCTTATTCAAAGCGAACTGTCAAGGGGGTCCCATAAATCACCCAACCGTGTAAGGAACGCGAAATCAAGGAACATAACACCGGTATGACGGAAACTAGGGTGGCAAGAGTGGAACAAAACACCAGGCATAAGGCCGAGCCTTCCACCCTTTACCAAGTATATAGATGTGTTAAACATAGCAGATATATATATTGTGATATCCCCAACAAGTAAACATGTTCCAAAGAGGAACAACATCTCCATGTTCCAACAAGGAACAAACTTCACTTCACCGCAACTAGCAACGCTATAAGAGGGCTGAGCAAAGCGGTAACATAGCCAAACAACGGTTTGCTACGAAAAGGATGGTTAGGGGCTGACATGGCAATATGGGTGGCATGATAAAGCAAGTGGTAGGCATCGCAGCATAGGCATAGCAAAAGAGCGAGCAACTAGCATAGCAAAGATAGAAGTGATTCCGAGGGTATGGTCATCTTGCCTGCAATGTTCTCAGAGTTGTCGAAAGCTTGATCCTCGTAAGCGTTCTCAACAGGTTCCTCGTTCACGTACTCGTCTCCCGGCTCTACCCAAAGCAACAACACAAACAAAGGAACCACAATAAATCACGGTGCAATGCACAATCAACATGATGCAAAACATGCATGATATGCGAGATGTGATATGCAATGCTTATGTGCGCTCCGGAAGGTAAATGATGAACCAGGCATCAACTTGGCAAACCAAGTATGCCACTGGAAAGATGAGATGATTTCGGTTGAAATCGATATAAAGATCACCGGAATCGGATGCACGGTTTGGAAATGACAAGCAAAACAAGAATGGCACAAATCTGCCATTAACAGCATGATGCCACTTAGCAAGCAACAATAAATTAAGCTACTGCACCCAAACGTACCAACAAAGTATATGGCAGTGATCTACACAAGATGCTCGACAAAAGATGAGCACTGAGCTAAGGCTAGTTCACATCATAACAAGTTCAAACAAGCATGGCAAAAGTGCACAAAATATCAGGCTGGACATGGCAAAAACAGCATCAGGTTGCAATGTTCAGAGCAACAAAACTACATGCTACAGGAACTTAAAATAGCAAAACAAGGCATGGCATGAATCTACTCAAAGCATAGAACAAAAGTCCCTTACTGACCATAAGCCAAAAAGGATCAGAAAATATAGTAACACCCATGTCAATATTGAAAGTCTCGTTAACAGATTCAGCAACATGACATGTCAAAAACTGATAACGAGTAGGCATGTTTACAAGCTCAATGCACTCACTACAGAGCCTTATATGATAAACTAAGCATACATACATCAAGAAGACATGACATAGAAGACATACATGGCAAGAACAATAACATAGCATATATGGATCAACCACAACAAGCTTGGCAAAATTGAATAACATGTAAACAATCTGCCAGGAAACATTTGATAGCAAAAGTAGAGCTCGATTGACTCAAGCTATGGCACTCCATAATTGCAAACAAAGGCATGGATGGATAGAGCAAGACAAGTTTTACAAAACATCCTTACTGAAGTATCTCAAAATATGCATAGATCTCTCGGTATCATCAAGTTAACATGGCATCAAAAACAGCTAAAACAAGGCTGAAATCAGCAACATCAGGACACCTACTTTGCATGCTTGTGCTAGTCACCACATAGATCACAAAAATACATGGCATACACCCCTGGAAATATGGCATGGCATATTTCAAAACACATGTAGGACTCAAATTCATAGGATGCATACATCAATTATGGAAAAAATAACAAAAGTGCAAGTTCTGTTAAGAAACAGAAACTAACATCATATAGCACTCTTCCAACAGCATTTCGGGCTTCATGATGAGCTCAAATTAAAATGATGCAATGAGATGAAATGATCTACTCTTCGAGACGAACATTTTGATATATTATACGCGCAAAATGGAGCTACGATGACAGAGTTACACCACGTTGAAAATGACACAAAATATCATCAGAGTGAAAAAGACTTAGAAGAAAATAGAGGGGGGAAGGAGAAGTCAACGGGCGTTTTTGGATCTGGATCAGGACTCGGCCCGATCGGCGACGGCGGCGGCGGCGCGGGCCGGCTCGCCGGAGGAGGAGGCAGCAGGCGGGGCCGACCGGAGGAGGGAGGCGGCGCCGGCCGAAGGCCGTGTGGCGGCGGGCGGCAGCCGGCCCGTGGCGGCGAACCGGCCGGGATCTGGCAACAGCGCCCGGCCGTGTGCGCCGCCAGCGGCCGCCCGGCGGGCGAGTGGCGGCGGAGGAGGAAGACGGCGGCGGGGCGGAGCTCGTGGCGGAGCTTCAGGCGGCGGCGATGGCGCCTCGGCCGGCGGCGGCAGCAGCGAGCCGCTGACAGGCTCAGGCGGGCAGCATGTGGGCGGTGGCGGCGGCCACGTGGCGGCAGCGCTGGCTGGCTGCGGCGGCGGCGCTTGCTTCGTCCGTGCGCGACGGACACGTCCGGCGCGACGGACACGTCCGGCCTGGAGAGGAGATTTTTAGGGTTTGGGGAGTTTGATCCGCGAATTTGGACGGGGGGTTGCTTAAATAGGCATAGAGGGAGCTAGGAGAGTCCAAATGAGGTGTAGTTTTCGCCCACGATCGTGATCGAACGACGGAGAGCATGGAAGTGACTTAGATGGGTTATTGGGCTGTTTTGAAGGGTGTTGGGCTGCAACTTAAAAGAGGCCTTTCTTGAGAGTCGGTTAACCGTTGGAGTACCAAACGAGCTCCAAATGACCGAAACTTGACCGGTGGTCTCGGGTGGTATACCAAGGCCACTAGACAAACCTCGGTCCATTTTGAGAAGGTTTAATACCCGCACACGGAAAAAGCGTAAAAGGGCAGCCGGGGAGATAGGAGTGCGGATTGCAAAACGGACAACGGGAAAAATGCTCGGAATCATGAGGCGAACACGTATGCAAATCGATGCACATGATGACATGAAAAAAATGCATGACATGATAAAATGCAAAAGGAGAAAACCCAACCACGGAGGAATATCATATATCACAATGCGAAAATGGCAAGAGTTGGAGTTACAATTATGGAAAGTTACTTCCGGGTGTTACAACACTCCACCACTACAAGAGGATCTCGTCCGAGATCTAGGACTGAAAGAACTCGGATAATCGGAGCGGAGGTGATCCTCGTGCTCCGGTAGCTTCTCGGTCGAATGGTGTGACCACTTCACTTTCAGGAATTTGATTGACTTGTTGCGAGTCTTGCGCTCGGTTTCTTCAAGAATAGCAGCGGGTGCTCATGATAAGAGATCTTCTTGAAGGTCAATCTCTTGAAGTTGATAGTGCGTTCAGAGTCTTGAAGCACTTGCGAAGCTGTGACACGTGAAACACATCGTGCGCGTTTGCAAAGTTGGATGGAAGCTCAAGTTGATAGGCGAGATCGCCTCTTTTGCCAATGATCTTGAAAGGACCCACGTATCTAGGGGCAAGCTTCCTTTGATACCGGGCGGCGAGTGCCTTTCATTGGAGAGACGCGAGGTAGACATGGTCTCCGATTTCAAAAGCCACATTACGGTGCTTATCATCATAATAGCTCTTCCGCGCGATTGCGCGGCTTTGAGATTCTCACGAATGACTTGGCACATTTCTTACATACGTGATCAAGTCATTGCCAAGAAGTTGGCGTTCACATCTCGCACCAATTGAGAGGAGTACGGCACTTTCGCCATAGAGAATTTCGAATGGGGCCTTGCCGAACTTCGCTTGGAAGCTGTTGTTGTAGGAGAACTTCGGCATATGGAAGACAATCTTCCCACTTCATACCGAAGGAAATGACACAAGCCACGAGCATATCTTCAAGGATTTGATTTACTCGCTCAACTTGGCCACTTGTTTGAGGATGGAAAGCTGTCTTTGAAACGAATGTTGGTGCCCATGGCCTTCGAAAAGAATCCCAAAACTTGGAGGTAAAGATGCTGCCACGGTGCGAAGAGATCACTTGTGGAATGCCGTGCAAGGAGACAATCTGGAGGTGTAAAGCTCGCCAACCGAGCTGCTGTGATGGATTCTTTGATAGGAAGAAAATGAGCCACTTTAGTAAGCTTGTCAATGACAACGAAGATAGCATCATTTCCACGCTTGGACTTTGGAAAGCCAGTCCACGAAGTCCATTTCAATATGATCAAACTTCCATTCAGGAATAGCAAGAGGTTGGAGGAGACCAGCTGGTCGTTTGGTGTTCGCTTTCACTCTTCTGCAGACATCACACTCATTCACGAATTGAGCAATTTCTCGCTTCATTCGAGTCCACCAATATGATTGCTTGAGGTCTGGTACATCTTCGTACTTCCAGGATGAATGGATAGAAGCGAATTGTGAGCCTCGTTCATAATGACTTTTCTCAGATCACCCTTAGGAACCACAATCCGGTCCTCAAAGAAAAGAGTATCTTTGCCATCAACGTGGAAGCACTTGTACTTGGAAATGCCCTTATCGATACCACGTTTCACCTTTTTCACCATGGCATCCAGAAGTTGAGCCTCACGAATCTGATCTTCCAAAGTAGGAGAGACTATGAGGTTGGCAAGAAAGCCTTGAGGAACAACTTGAAGATTCAGCTTGCGGAAAGATTCACAAAGATCCGGCTGAAAGGGCTTGAGGATTAGGCTGCTGCGATAAGCTTTCTGCTCAAAGCATCTGCAATGACATTGGCCTTGCCCGGAGTATATTCAATACTTGGGTTGTACTCTTGAATCATTTCGACCCATCGAGTCTGCCTGTGGTTGAGGTTGGGTTGAGTGAAGATGTACTTGAGACTCTTGTGATCGGTGAAAATGTCCACTTTCCTTCCCAACAAGAGATGTCTCCACGTTACCAATGCATGGACAACTGCCGCCAACTCAAGATCGTGAGTGGGGTAGTTCTTCTCGTTGAGCTTCAACTGGCGAGAGGTATAAGCCACAACTCTCTTCTCTTGCATTAACACAGCACCGAGACCTTGAAGAGAAGCATCACAGAAAACTTCAAATGGCTTGGATTCATCGGAGGAGTCGAGCAGGGAGCTGTGACGAGTTTCTCTTTGAGAGTATTGAAAGCAACGTCACACTCGGGAGACCGGACATACTTCACATGCTTCGGAGAAGGTTGGAAAGAGGCTTTGCAATCTTGGAGAAGTTCTCAACGAATCTTGACAATAGCTTGCAAGACCAAGGAAATCTGGGAGCTGCTTGACGATACGAGGAGGTTCCCAATTCACAATTGCGGACACCTTCTCGGGATTAACAGCGATGCCCTTAGGCGGAGATGATATGACCAAGATAAAGCACTTCATAAAGCCAAAATTCACATTTGGAGAACTTAGCATAAATTGATACTCTCGAGCTTGTCTAGCACCAATCGCAAATGTTTGGCATGATCCTTCTTATTCTTGGAGAAGACCAAAATATCATCAAGATAGACCAAGGCGAATTCATTGGTGTAGGGGTTGAATATGAAGTTCATCATCCGAGAGAAAGTTGGAGGAGCATTGACAAGGCGAAAGACATGACAAGTATATTCATAAGAACCAAAGCTTGTTCGAATCTTGTCTTGGGAATATCTTGTTCACGAATCGAATCTGATGATACCCCATCTGAAGGTCAAGCTTGGAGAACACTGTAGCACCTTTGAGTTGCTCAAAAGCTCATTGATGTTTGGAAGTGGATACTTGTTCTTGATTGTCTTCTTATTCAATGGACGGTGTCGGCGCAAAAGTCGGTCCGTGCCATCCTTCTTCGGACAAAAGAACACCACAACCCCAAGGAGATGAACTCGATGCGATCAAACCCAGACGCTCTTGTTCATCGAGCTGCTTCTTCAATTCCTTCAGCTCATCAGGTCCAAGCTTGTATGGGCGCTTGCAAGCGGGTTCGATGCGGGCTCAAGATCGATAACGAACTCAAGCGGCGATGAGGAGGCATACCGGAAGCTCTTACGGAAAGACATCTTGGTACTCACAAGCATTTGGAATCGAGAGATAGCATTCAGTTCGCCCTTCTCATTGAGAGAAAACAACCGAATGGTTTCATCACGAGCGGCATAGATGATCACATCATTAGAAGAGTGAGTCAATTGAATTTCTCTGGCAGCACAATCAAGCTAAGCTTTGTGCTGAGAAAGCCAGTCCATTCCGAGAATAAGATCAATATCCGAGTTACCAAGGACAATTGGTTTAGCCAGAAATCTATAATCGCCCATCTTGATACCGACATTCGGAACCATCATGCTAGAGCTCAAACGCTTAGCCGAAGAAATAACTTGCAATGCTTTATGTAATTCCTCTGTATCAAAATTGTGCTTCGATGCAAAAGGATATGACATGAAAGAATGCGATGCACCAGTATCAAATAAGACTTTTGCAGGAATATCATTAACTGAGAGATTACCCATTATCACATCAGAAGATTCCTCTGCTTGAGCTGCATTCATCATATTGACCTTTGCAAACTTGGGATTATGCTTGACCACTGCATTGCTGGAAGATTTCACAGGAGGAGGAGGCGGAAGGCGCCTCTGGTTGAAGCACTTGTTCGCATAGTGACCTTTCTGCTGACATTTGTTGCAAGTCACCTCAGAGAGCGGACGGTGGTAAGGAGCACTTGACCTTGGAGCTTGAGAATTAGACTTGTTCTGATAGCTTGGGTTGGGTGGGTGGGAAGATCCACGGCCACCTGAGTTCTTCTGGCGATAAGGTGGACGGAACGGAGGAGGAGGAAGGTAAAACTTCTGCTGCTTAGCTGCCACTTGAGAGGAAGAAGAAGACTGAACTGCATCCTGATTCTCTTCTTAGAAGCCTCACATTTGAGCTGGGCAGCTTCTTTCTTGAGCCATGTTGTAGAAATCATCATACTTATCTGGCTCAAAAAGCACAAGAGCTAATTGCAGATCTTCTCTCGGACCACCTCTGAATTGATAGATCATACTCTTTTCATCAGTGCGTCTTGCTTAGCAAAGCGAAGCGAGCTTCGAACTGGATATTGTATTGATAGACGGACATGTTGCCTGCTTGAGATTGCGGAACTCCTCACGCTTGCTCTCAACAACACTTTTGGAATGTGATGAGCTCAAAATCACGGCGGAACTCATCCCGTAATGACACGACCTCCTCTGGAATCTTTGTATTCTTTGGTACCACTCGGCAGCTTGATCCTTGAGTTGAAGCGATGCAAACTTGACAAAGTCCTCGAGTCCGACATTGCTACATTCAAAATGCTTGCAGATGTCCACTAACCAATCGTCGGCGTCGTGGCCTCGACACGTAAACCGAAAGACTTGGCTGATTAGCGAGGCCGGTGAGAGTAGCAAAGTGCGGCTCATTGTTGCCTTGACCTTGATTTCCTTGATTGCCTTGCCCTGATGCGTTCTTGCAAGAGCTGCA
This sequence comes from Aegilops longissima, assembly GCA_021605205.1. Classification (NCBI taxonomy): domain Eukaryota; kingdom Viridiplantae; phylum Streptophyta; class Magnoliopsida; order Poales; family Poaceae; genus Aegilops; species Aegilops longissima. The sequence continues at coordinate 297,177,034 of CM038678.1, forward strand.
AAATCATCGAGCATTGGCATTGGTGGCTGCCATGATAGCTTGCCGGGCCTCTGGAGGCGGAGGTGGAGGTGGAGGTTGGTGATCCCCATCATTGCGATCCGGATTCGAGCGTTGGCGGAGCCATCTGAAGAGGGTGACATCCGTTAGCCCTTTGATAGACAAAATAGATAAGTAGAATCAACGGATAGAAATTGCAACATATAGTCTTCACAATAAACATTCGAACAAGAATGAGCGAATGAATTCAAAGTTAATCATCACACGTCCATTAAGGTGAGAAGCCACTTAGATAAAGATATGGAAACAACATCATCTTAGAAACAAATCGAATATCTGGCTGAAAACAAAAGATTGGCTTCTAGAATGAGCGGAACAAACACATGATAGAATTTACGCCCAAAGTGTTAGTGGTGGGGCCCACACGGACCTGACGTATAGCGGACGTCACGAATGACAAACAAGGCGTCCCGAATCAGCATAGCCAAGGATTCTTTAAGGCGTCTCGCGACCATTGTAAATCGACCGTGAATGGGCGGACCACTAGACGTTGAACCCCAATCTCAAATCATACATCATCGGAAAGAATATCACCGTAAGCTACTAGAATTCCCACCTATAAACTCCGAAACTTTCGGTTATGCAATCGGTGTTGGGGATCAGGGGACACAAAATATATCACCCAAACTAACAATACCTAGATCCACTATATCCATCCGTCAACACATAACCAAGAAATCCTCGAAATCGTGTACCTCGACCTTGAAAAACATCCGTTATGCAAGTCATGGCAATACTCCCTTTTCGCCTCGATCTTTGGGCTATCGGGTTATCTCACCAACAACTGCACAAAAGAGATTTCGATGTCGGCAAAACTCAGGTATTCGAATCTGCAGCGATAAAATTGTGGCGACAACACCTCGAGCTCAACTCCCGGGACACCGCCACAACCCCTAAATGTCGGGAGGCACCAAGAACAATGTTCTCGTCACAAAACCATCGGAACGATCCCAAGATACCCGTGATCCTAAAAAAAATTTAGTGAAATTTGAGAAGAGGAGAGTCAAAACTCTCGTCGGGAGACCTCACAGAGCTGCGAAGGACCGGGAGTAAAAGAATCCTACTCTCGATATATATAATCCTAAGACTCAAAACATTTTCCATTCTAGACACAACAACGCCAACAAACAATCAAGTAGGGGCTCCTAAGTCGGGAAGGCTCGATTACCAACATAGCGCCCGATGCGGCTATATCTCCCGTGTGTCGAGGCACGACTTAGAGGCATAACCGCATTGAAAGCAATGTCGCAAGTGAGGTAATCTTCACACAACCCATGTAATACATAAGGAAAGAGATACATAGTTGGCTTCGATCGCCACTTCACACAAGACATAAATAAACATCCATCATTGAGTACACTCAAGGTCCGACTACGGAACCAAAATAAAAGAAGATACCCCAAATGCTACAGATCCCGAATCGTCCCAACTGGGCACCACTCTGATCATCGGGAAAAGACACATAGTAACGACCACGTTCCTCGTCGAACTCCCACTTGAGCTCGGTTGAGTCACCTGCACTGGCATCGTCGGCACCTGCAACTATTTTGGTAGAATCTGTGAGTCACGGGGACTCAGCAATCTCACACCCGCGAGATCAAGACTATTTAAGCTTATAGGAAGGATAGGGTAGTAAAGTGGAGCTGCAGCAAGCGACTAGCATATATGGTGGCTACATCGCAAAAGAGAGCGAGAAGAGAAGCAAAGCACGGACGTGAAGCTAATAGCGATCAAGAAGTGATCTGAACTACTTCGTCGGACATAACTCCAACACCGTGTTCACTTCCGGACTCCGCGAGAAGAGACCATCACGTTACACACGATTGATGTGTATTTTATTTGAGGTCAACTTGGGTTTTCTACAACGGACATTAACAAATTCCCATCGCCTCATAACATGCGGCACGGCTTTGAAAGATATTACCTGCGGGGTGTCCCAACAGCCCATTATAAGCTCTCACGGTCAGCGAAGGATATTCCTTCTACTGGGAAGACCGATCAATCTCGGAATCCGGACTACAAGACATTTCGACAGCAATAAAACAAGACCAGCAAAGCCGCCCGATTGTGCCGACAAATCCCGATAGGAGCTGCACATATCTCGTTCTCGAGGCACATCCGGATGAGACTAGCTACGAGTAAAACCAAGCCTCGAGTTTCCCGTGGTGGCCCCGCAGTAGCTCGATTCGGGCCAGCACTTTCGAAGGAGCACCGGTCCGGGGGTTAAAATAAAGATGACCCTCGGGCTCGCGAAATCCGGGGAAAAGGCTTAGGTGGCAAATGGTAAAACCAAAGTTGGGCCTTCTTTGGGCGAGTCTTATTCAAAGCGAACTGTCAAGGGGTCCATAAATCACCCAACCGTGTAAGGAACGCGAAATCAAGGAACATAACACCGGTATGGCGGAAACTAGGGTGGCAAGAGTGGAACAAAACACCGGGCATAAGGCCGAGCCTTCCACCCTTTACCAAGTATATAGATGTGTTAAACATAGCAGATATATATATTGTGATATCCCCAACAAGTAAACATGTTCCAAAAGGAACAACATCTCCATGTTCAACAAGGAACAAACTTCACTTCACTGCAACTAGCAGCGCTATAAGAGGGCTGAGCAAAGCGGTAACATAGCCAAACAACGGTTTGCTAGGAAAAGGATGGTTAGGGGCTGACATGGCAATATGGGTGGCATGATAAAGCAAGTGGTAGGCATCGCAGCATAGGCATAGCAAAAGAGCGAGCAACTAGCATAGCAAAGATAGAAGTGATTCGAGGTATGGTCATCTTGCGCAATGTTCTCGAGTTGTCGAAAGCTTGATCCTCGTAAGCGTTCTCAACAGGTTCCTCGTTCACGTACTCGTCTCCGGCTCTACCCAAAGCAACAACACAAACAAAGGAACCACAATAAATCACGGTGCAATGCACAATCAACATGATGCAAAAACATGCATGATATGCGAGATGTGATATGCAATGCTTATGTGCGCTCCGGCAGGTAAATGATGTACCAGGCATCAACTTGGCAAACCAAGTATGCCACTGGAAAGATGAGATGATTTCGGTTGAAATCGATATAAAGATCACCGGAATCGGATGCACGGTTTGGAAATGACAAGCAAAACAAGAATGGCACAAATCTGCCATTAACAGCATGATGCCACTTAGCAAGCAACAATAAATTAAGCTACTGCACCCAAACGTACCAACAAAGTATATGGCAGTGATCTACACAAGATGCTCGACAAAAGATGAGCACTGAGCTACGGCTAGTTCACATCATAACAAGTTCAAACAAGCATGGCAAAAGTGCACAAAATATCAGGCTGGACATGGCAAAAACAGCATCAGGTTGCAATGTTCAGAGCAACAAAACTACATGCTACGGGAACTTAAAATAGCAAAACAAGGCATGGCATGAATCTACTCAAAGCATAAAACAAAAGTCCCTTACTGACCATAAGCCAAAAAGGATCAGAAAATATAGTAACACCCATGTCAATATTGAAAGTCTCGTTAACAGATTCAGCAACATGACATGTCAAAAACTGATAACGAGTAGGCATGTTTACAAGCTCAATGCACTCACTACAGAGCCTTATATGATAAACTAAGCATACATACATCAAGAAGACATGACATAGAAGACATACATGGCAAGAACAATAACATAGCATATATGGATCAACCACAACAAGCTTGGCAAAATTGAATAACATGTAAACAATCTGCCAGGAAACATTTGATAGCAAAAGTAGAGCTCGATTGACTCAAGCTATGGCACTCCATAATTGCAAAAAAAGGCATGTATGGATAGAGCAAGACATGTTTTACAAAACATCCTTACTGAAGTATCTCAAAATATGCATAGATCTCTCGGTATCATCAAGTTAACATGGCATCAAAAACAGCTAAAACAGGGCTGAAATCAGCAACATCAGGACACCTACTTTGCATGCTTGTGCTAGTCACCACATAGATCACAAAAATACATGGCATACACCCCTGGAAAGATGGCATGGCATATTTCAAAACACATGTAGGACTCAAATTCATAGGATGCATACATCAATCATGGAAAAAATAACAAAAGTGCAAGTTCTGTTAAGAAACAGAAACTAACATCACATAGCACTCTTCCAACAGCATTTCGGGCTTCAAGATGAGCTCAAATGAAAATGATGCAATGAGATGAAATAATCTACTCTTCGATACGAACATTTTGATATATTATACGCGCAAAATGGAGCTACGATGACAGAGTTACACCACGTTGAAAATGACACAAAATATCATCAGAGTGAAAAAGACTTAGAAGAAAATAGAGGGGGGAAGGAGAAGTCAGCAGGCGTTTTGGATCTGGATCGGGACTCGGCCCGATCGGCGACAACGGCGGCGGGCGCGGGCAGCTCGCCGGAGGAGGAGGCAGCCGGGCGGGGCAGCCGGAGGAGGGAGGCGGCGCGGCCTTGCGCCGATGGCGGCAATGGGCCGGGATCTGGCGGCAGCGCCCGGCCGATGGCGGCCGGCCGGCCCTGCCGGTGGTGGGCGAGTGGCGGCGGAGGAGGAAGGGCGGCGGCGGAGCTCGTGGCGGCGGAGCTCATGGCGAGCGGGCGGGCGCCTCGGCCGGCGGCCAGCCTGTGAGCCCGCGACAGGCTCAGGCGGGCAGCAGTGGAGGCGGGTGGCGGCGGCCATGTGGCGGCCTTGGGCTGGCTGCGGGCGGCGGCGCTGGCCGTCCGGCGAGACGGACACGTCCGCGCGGAGAGAGAGATTTTAGGGTTTCGGGGGAGTTTGATCCGCGAATTTGGACGGGGGAGTTTGCTTAAATAGGCATAGAGGAGCTAGGAGAGTCCAAATGAGGTGTAATTTTCGCCCACGATCGTGATCGAGCGATGGAAACATGTAAGTGACTTAGATGGGTTATTGGGCTGTTTTGAAGGGTGTTGGGCTGCAACTTAAAAGAGGCCTTTGCGAGAGTCGGTTAACCGTTGGAGTACCAAGCGAGCTCCAAATGACCGAAACTTGACCTGTGGTCTCTGGTGGTATACCAAGGCCACTAGACAAACCTCAGTCCATTTCGAGAAGGTTTAATACCCTTTACGGAAAAAGCATAAAAGGGCGCGGGGAGATAGGAGTGCGGATTGCAAAAGCGGACAACGGAAAAATGCTCGGAATCATGAGGCGAACACGTATGCAAATGCGATGCACATGATGACATGATAAAAAAAATGCATGACATGATAAAATGCAAAAAGGAGAAAAACCCAACCACGGAGGGAATATCATATATCACAATGCCGAAAATGGCAAGAGTTGGAGTTACAATTATGGAAAGTTACTTCCGGGGTGTTACAAACTAACTCCTTAGTCACTTTGCTTGCAAGGCTTATTATGATGTGTATTACCAAGAGGGCCCAAAGATACCTCTCCGATACTCGGAGTGACAAATCCTAATCTTGATCTATGCAATCTCAACAAACACCTTTGGAGATACCTGTAGAGCATTTTTATGATCACCCAGTTACGTTGTGATGTTTGATAGCACACAAGGTATTCCACCGGTATCCGGGAGTTGCATAATCTCATAGTCGAAGGAATATGTATTTGACATTAAGAAAGCAATAGCAATAAACTGAACGATCAATATGCTAAGCTAACGGATGGGTCTTGTCCATCACATCATTCTCCTAATGATGTGATCCCGTTATCAAATGACAACTCATGTCTATGGTTAGGAAACCTTAACCATCTTTGATCAACGATCTAGTCTAGTAGAGGCTCACTAGGGACATGGTATTTGTTTATGTATCCACACATGTATTTAAGTTTCCGGTCAATACAATTCTAGCATGAATAATAAACCTTTATCATGATTTAGGAAATATAATAATAACCATTTTATTATTGCCTCTAGGGCATATTTCCATTAGTCTCCCACTTGCACTAGAGTCAATAATCTAGTTCACATCGCCATGTGATTAACACCCATAGTTCACATCGCCATGTGACCAAAACCCAAAGAGTTTACTAGAGTCAATAATCTAGTTCACATAGCCATGTGATTAACACCCAAAGAGTACTAAGGTGTGATCATGTTTAGCTTGTGAGAGAAGTTTAGTCGACGGGTCTATCACCTTCAGATCTGTATGTATTTTGCAAATTTCAATGTCTACAATGCTCTGCATGGAGCTACTCTAGCTAATTGCTCCACGCAGTCATCTCAACGCCATCTACGCACACCGGAGCTACAAGCCAGAAGACCACTTCAGGAGCTCCCGGAGATCGTGCCTAGAGTGCCGCATAGCACTATATGTTTTCAAGCTTTTTGGTAACGTGTTGCCGAAGGGGGAGAAAGTGTATAGATCATAGGCTTCGAGAGAGAGTGCCTTTTCCTTTTGTTGGTTTTATTTGCTACTTTGTTTTGTTTGGTTGTTTCTACTCTTGCTACATTTATGTTATGCTCGTGAGATACTTATGTGATCATGTGTTTGATCGTACTACGCTTATATCTATGAATGCTTGTGTATGATCAGTCACTTATATCTTTGGTGATGAGTGCATGTTATTTAATTCTTATCATTTTGAGCGCACGGAAGAGTGACCCATGATCCTAATCCATTGTGCATTTGCATTCAAATGCAAATTTTTAAATAATGCAAAAATTTAGGGGGAACTCTTGCTAATCACATACTTCTCAAAGCGACGATGTATTTCATTCATATTATCATTTGTCAAAGCTTTCATCTATATGTTGTCATCAATTACCAAAAAGGGGGAGATTGAAAGTGCAACTAATCCCCTGGTGGTTTTGGTAATTCATAACAACATATAGCTCATTGAACTAATATCCATTCAAGTTTAATATTTAAGAAAGTTCCATGAAGGGCATGGCATGGACTAGAGATGTGGACCCCTCAAAATGCTAAGGACACATATTGGCAAAAGCTCAAGACTCTTCATATATATTTTAGTGATCCAAGATCACATTGAGTCCATAGCAAAGCCAATGGGGATGAGGCGTTGCTTAATGGTCAACTTGCTCAAAATGGTTAGTGATATTGCTCCAAAGACCTCAACCACTTTCTCATTCCAAGTATGTCAAAACCCTAAACTTCAACTCGGCCTCACCGATCCTTTCTATCCGACGTCACCGAGTTCATTTGACATAGCCACTGCCAAAAACCCTAACAGGTTGGTCACACCAATACGGATCTCGGTCTCACCGAGATGGCCTTGACAAGTCTATGTTGCCTGTTGGAATTATTTTGGTCTCACCGAAATAGCGGTCGGTCTCACCGAGTTGGCTTGACATCTTCTCTGTTGCCTTATTGCTTCACTTCGGTCTCACCGAGTTGATGCAATCGGTGCCACCGAGTTGATGTTTGCCCTGATGTAACGACCCGAGACCGGCGCTCCAGATGCCTTTCATGTTTTGCGTGCTAGCTATGTTAATTAACTGTTTGTTGCATTCATCATGTCGTCATGAGCATTGCATCCGCATGTTTTCATAAAACTTGCATCCGCTTGTAGTTGCCGCTTCTTCCTTGTCTCTGTTGACCTCCTCCCAGATCAATCAGTCCGCTCTCTTCTCTCTCTTCTCTGAGCCCATCAAAGCCCTTGTCTTCATGGCCTCTCTCAAACCCCCCCCCCTCGCGTGCGCGTCCGAAAATTGTCCCGAACCCAACCCGGGTAGTCGTGACCGATGGATCGGGATCATCTCCAAACACCCATAAAATATCTTCAGTTCTTTGTTTAGACCACCCGATTACGATCAGAAGGTCCAGGTAACCTCTACCCTAATCCCTACCTATATAATAAGCTAACCCTAAAATCTCGGACGGCTATCCCATCCATCCCCTCACTCGCCGCCGCGGCTCATTCCAAATCCTCCTCGGTTTCCTCAGCCACCCAACCAGTCTCCACCTTCCCGATCCACTCCACCCGAGCCAACCCGCAGCACCACCTACCTCCCTCGATCTGTGGGCCTGCCCAACCGGCGCTGCAGCTCTCCACCTGCTCGATCCAAGGAGAGGAGACCCTCCTCACTCTCCCAAAGCCCCTGTCTCCTTTCGATCCAGGGAAGAGGAGCTTCTTCTGGAGCCCCTCCCGTACGCTTCCTCTGCTCGGCCCCGCCGTCGTCCCGCGCGTCACCTGCCAGCTCGCCGGAGACGAGCACCACCACCAGGCTGCTGCTTTGTTGCCCCTCTCCTTACCCTGGTCTCTGCCTTCCCTTTCTCTCTCGATTCTCTCAACTCTCTGTTCTCTCCCCGTGCAGGAGCCATGGAAGCCAACCATGGCCTGAGCTCGGCCTCGAGGTCCCGACGCCACCATCTCCTACATCCGCTGCCGCGCCAAGTTCCGCTTCCTCCCCATTGCCTCAAGTCCGTCCCCGCGTCGTCCCTGCACCGGTGTCGTCCCCTGAACGTGTTGGTTTTCCTCCTCTGCAACGAGCTGGAGCACTCGTCTAGCTCATCCGCATCGACCCCACGGCCCTGGCCTCAACTCGCCGCCGGATCCGTTTCCTCTCGGCGTCCACGACGAGCTCCGCCTGATCTCCTCGCGCCCCGCCGCCTGCTGCCTCCTCTGCATCGCGCCGGCGCACCTGGCATCTTCTTCGTGTTGTTCCCCTGCTTCTGCGTGCGAGGAGGACGACCAGCGCCAAGTCCCCGCAGTGCCCGTTGACTGCGTCGTTGCCTCCAGATCCGGCCCAGCCAGCGCCCTCCTCACCGAGCAGGGCCTTGGCCTAGGGTGAGCAGGACCCGCCCCCTCTCCTGTGCACTATTGGCCCAGCCAGATTCGGCCCGTGTCATGTTTTTTTCCAGTTCTGTGAATTTTCTAATTATTCAGAGACTGCCAGTTTTACAAAAAACCTCTTGCACTTCATGCATTCAATATCTCACAAACCATGCATCGGATTAAAATGATTTATATAGGTAAAATGCTTAGAATTTCATCTAGTTTCGTAATGTGCAACTTTCATCCATGTTTAAATTGTTGTTTACATTAATTTGCTTAAACGCCATGCTAAAATGATTTATTTCATAACTAAATAACTGTAGCTCCATTTTAAATAAACTTTATATGTAAATGGGGTGGAAAAATGCATAGATTAACATAGCGGCATTACTTTGCATGTTTAACAACTCTAAAATTGTGTATAGGGCAGAACAGTAGCAAATTCGAAATATGCATATGAGGATTTTCCGGAATTGTTGTTTGTTGTTCCCGCCTCATTTAAACTTGACTAGAAGGGTAGTTTTCATATGCTTCACCCCTTGCCATGTTTAATAATATTTAATATTGATGAGTAGCATAAACAAGAGCGAACTAAATAATTGAACGTGGCATTTCATCAATATGCAACTCTTTGCATATTGAGCTCCACTTAATTTGTAGTGTTGTTTGTTGCACTTTTCCATGCCATGCCTAACCGGACATGCATCATACTTGATGGCGCACCATGCCATGTTTATGTGATGGTTGTTTACCATGATGTTTGCTTCTTTCCGGTTGCGCTTCTCCTTGATAGTATCGGTTACATTGCGATTGTGAGGATTCATTCGACTACGTTGGTTCGTCTACTTCATGGATCCAGTCTTCTTCCTAGCGGGATTTCAGGCAAGATGACCATTACCCTCCATATCACTTCTATCTTTGCTTGCTAGTTGTTTGTTCTATCGCTATGTCGCGCTACCTACCACTTGTTTATCAAGCCTCCCATATTGCCATGTCAATCTAACCCATCTTTCTAGCAAACCGTTGTTTGGCTATGTTACCGCTTTTGCTCAGCCCCTCTTATAGGGTTGCTAGTTGCAGGTGCAGTGCAGGTTGTTCCATGTTGGAACATGGATATGTTGGGATATCACAATATCTCTTATTTAATTAATGCATCTATATACTTGGCAAAGGGTGGAAGGCTTGGCCTTCTGCTCGGTGTTTCGTTCCACTCTTTCCGTCCTAGTTTCTGTCATACCGGTGTTATGTTCCTTAATTTTACGTTCCTTACGCGGTTGGGGTTATGGGACCTCCTTGACAGTTCGCTTTGAATAAAACTCCTCCAGCAAGGCCCAACCTTGGTTTTACCATTTGCCCAACAAAAACCTAAACCTTTCCCTTGGGAGTTATAAACCAGAGGATCATCTTTATTTAACCCCCCGAGCCAGTGTTCCTCTGAGTGCTGGTCCAACCTGGCAATGTCCGGCGCCCCTGGGCAACTAGGGTCTATGCCAACCCGACATCTGGGCCATCCGGTGTGCCCTGAGAACGAGATATGTGCAGCTCCTATCGGGATTTGTCAGCACATTCGGGTGGACCTGCTGGTCTTGTTTTACCATTATTGAAATGTCTTCTAACCGGGATTCCGACTCTGATTGGGTTGTCCTGGGAGAATGAATATCCTTCGTTGATCGTGAGAGCTTGTGATGGGCTAAGTTGGGACACCCCTGCAGGGTATAAACTTTCGAGAGCCATGCCCGCGGTTATGTGGCAGATGGGAATTTGTTAATATCCAGTTGTACAGAACTTGACACTTGATTTAATTAAAATGCATCAATCGCGTGCCGTGATGGTCTCTTTTCAGCGGAATCCGGGAAGTGAACACGGTTTGGGTTATGTTTGAACGTAAGTAGTTCAGGATCACTCCTTGATCACTTCTAGCTTCACGACCATTGCGTAGTTTCTCATCTTACTCTTGTACTCGTATGTTAGCCACCATATTTTTCTTAGCGCTTGCTGCAACTCCACCTCATACCCACATCCTACCTATAAGCTTAAATAGTCTTGATCTCACGGGTTTTGAGATTGCTGAGTCCTCGTGATTCACAAATACTACCAAAACAGTTGCAGGTGCTGATGATACCAGTGCGGGTGGCGCAACCGAGCTCAAATGGGAGTTCGACGAAGACCTTGGTCGTTACTATGTTTCGTTTCCGAATGATCAATAGTGGTGCCCAGTTGGGACGATCGGGATCTAGCATTTGGGGTTATCTTCTTTTCATTTGGTTTTGTCCGTAGTCGGACTATGTGTGTACTCTGAATGATGTATGAATTATTTGATCATTTTGTGACGTGTCGATTGTAAGCCAACCTTCTATTATCCCTTTCTTGTTCATTACATGGGATTGTGTGAAGATGACCCTTCTTGCGACAAAACCACAATGCGGTTATGCCTCTAAGTCGTGCATCGACACGTGGGAGATATAGCCGCATCGTGGGCGTTTCAAGTTGATAATCAGAGCCATCCACTACTTAGGAGCCCCCTGCTTGATCGAACCGTTGACGTTGTTGAGTCTTGAACAAAAATGTTTTGAGTCTTAGGATTATATATATCGGAGAGTAGGATTCTTTTTACTCCTCAGTCCCTTCATCGCTCTGGTGAGGACTCCTGACGTAGATGTTGTGACTTTCCTCTCCTCAATTTTCACAAAAAAAATTTAGGATCACGCGGGTATCTTGGGATCGTTCCGATATTCTTGTGACGAGAACATTGTTCTTGGTGCCTCCTGACATTTAGGGGTTGTGGCAGTGTCCCGGGGAGTTGAGCTCCGAGGTGTTGTCATCACAATTTTATCGTTGCAGTTCTGGAATACCTCAGTTCGCCGACATCAAAAATCTCTTTTATGCAGTTAGTGGTGAGATAACCTCGACGCCACCCAGTACTGGGGCGGGAGTTCGGGAGTATTGCCATAGCTTGTATAACGGATGCTTTTCGAAGGTTGAGGTACACGATTTCCAGAGTTTTCTTGGTTATGTGTTGACGGATGGGTACAACTGGATGTATGGATTATTAGTTGGGTGAGATATTGTGCTTCCCCTGTATCCCCAACACCAAATTGCATAACCAGAAAGTTTCGGGAGTTTTTAGGTGGGAATTCAAGTATCACGTAGGATATCTTTCCAACAGACACATGATATGATATGGGGTCTACCATATGTTTGTTTCCGGCTTATTTTCCAAGCCAATCCTTTGTTTTGTTTTGAGCTGTGGTATTCGAGTTGCTTCATTCTCAAGTGTTGATTCCATACCTTTTTCCTAAGCGGTGTTCTAATATGTTATGGGAATGCTAATCCTTCTTGATCATCAAGTTTGTCATGTCAATTCTTTTTCCAACCGGCGTGCTTCTCTTCAAGTGGACCTGATCATTTTCAACATCCGCAAGATCAATTCTAAGTTTTCTCAACGGTGTTTGTTCCATCTGCCCCAAGTTGCCTTTGTTTTCCCGCCCTCCCACCCTTTTCTTCACGGACTCAGATTTCTTAATCAAGTATACTTTTATTCATGGGAAGTCTCTTCATTCTTTTCCGTCAATGTTCTTATCCGGTGATTCTCAGGAAGATACTAACGGAGCTTCAAGTTTATTATTCTTCGTTCTTTTTTCTTCTCCGATGGATTCAATTCAAGCTTTCAGTGTTGATCATATCCCTTTCCTCGTTTCTAATGCCTTTTCATGCCGGTGGACCTCTCAATCATCCACTTATCTCTATTCTTGTTCTGGAGTGTTGAAGATATCGCAGAAGATTTGTGTTTCCATTTTTAATCCATTCAAGCTAATTCGAGGTTGGTATCTCATTCAAGCCATTTAAATCAACCGGTGCAATCTCCCTTTCAAGTAAACATCCAATGATGTTCTCTGTTGAGTGGGCCCTAACCCATAGGTCTTTTCCGAGGATCTTACCTGACTCTTCCAATTTTCCCGGAGCTATTCCCAAATTCTTTTCAAAGTTTGACATACGAATGAATTTCATCAGTCAGATGTTTTCCAAGATCGCTTTCAAAACATTATCATCGTTAGTTCATCATTTCTATTCTTCATTGTTCTGGAGTGGCTCATCAATTGCCATGGTGGTTCTCATCATCATTTGAAGACCGAAGAAGAGTTTCTCTTCAATCTTATCCGTTCTCTCAAACATGTGTGGTTCTAACTTGTTGCCATCCTCTCATAATTATTTTCGATTGCGAGAAATCTTTTCATACCCACCCGGAGCATTTCATGAGTTCTTTCCATTTTATTCCAACAAAGGCCATCATTTCGGGTTTGTTCTTCTCAATGTTCAGCTCTCATTCCCCGATTGTTCCGGTGCATCATTCAAATATCCTCTAATCAGTGCATGATCTCGTCGTTCTCATGTATCTAAATCCCCTCAAGTATCTTTGTTCGTTTTCCAATTCTTCCTGGTGAATTGTGCCTTTGCTACTTTCATTTTCAATTCTTACGGTGGTTCGTTCAAGATTTCTCTTCCTTCGTTATCATATCAATTCATTCGTTGTTTCCAAATCCCACCGGTGGTTCCATCAATACCTTCTCAAGTTTGCGCTATGTCTATCCTTAATCCTTCAGGAAGAATAAGTGGCATGCAAAATCCGTTGCTTGTCATCAATTCAAATTGGTGAAGGATACGCATAACGTAATTCTTATTATTGTTTCATCCAAGTGATCTAGTTTCTTCTTTCCAGAGTTGTTCATCATGTCACATTTCTCGGTTCGAGATGCTTCATCTTTTCTTCTCCGGAGTTCCAAGTTTTTCGCATCATCTCGTCGTGAAGCTCCATCTAAATCATCGCAAGGCTCCACTTTGTGTTTTCAACTTCTCTTTCTTTTTATCATCCTTTTATTACCGGAGTTCTTCATGGAGGCTCTACATGGTGGTGCGTCAAGGATTCGTTTCATTCTTCAATTGTTCTTCAAGATTTCTCTCGAAGTTATGACCCGCCGAGCTATACTCAAAATTAAACAGGGTGCTCAGCACATGTTTTGTTTTGAGGAGTTCAAGTATTCTTCATCTTGCATTCCAAAGTGCAATTCCTTCTACCTTATCTTCGAGATGGCATTATATCATTCTTGACAATTTCCACTCATATTTTGCGATTCACATGTTGTCAAGAATGAGGTATTTTAAATCCATCAACCACTTCGTTGGAGTTATCTTGTATCATATTTCACCTAAAGCCTTCCCTAAGGAATGTTGCTATTGTGGTGTTTATCAATGATCCAAGTTATCTCTCTATCATCTTGGTGGAAGAAGTTTTTCATCTCATTGGTGTTATCAATTATATTATTTGTTTCCGTAGTGGCAGAATTTTGCCTCAATTTTGAGAAGTTTTCCATAAGCCCACTACAAGCTTATTCGTTTCGTTGTTGGATTTTCCAACAACTCCGTTGTAACCTTCTTGGAAGGGTGCTTTCCAAGCTCATTTGTGGCAGAAGTTGGCATTTTCTTCTCCATTCTGTTATTCCAATGACCTATCTTCTATTCTTTCTTCCGGAGGCATTGTGATGTTGCTCTCTTCACTCAACATCTCGAATTGAGGATCGTGTTCTTTTCGTGCTTATCCATTTAACCGGAGTGTCGTGTCCTCTTTTCAAGTTCTTCCCATTTTGTCAAGTTTTGCTTCTCTTTTCTACAGGAGTGCTGCCTGCATTCTTTCATTCTCATTCCTTCCTTATTCCGTTTCAACCGGAGTGGTTACATGTCCTTCCTTGTCGATGGAGCTCTTCATTCATGTCTTTGCAACCCCAAGGTTTTCACAATGTTCCTTGTTCCTCTTTTCTAACGGAGTGTTTTCAACTTCGATCATCTCCGTTGTATTCTTTTCTCAAAATTGTTTAACCTCTCAAGGTTCATTGGTTTCACTCGTTTGTACAAGAAGCAACTTTGTTTTACCTATTCCTCTTCCGCTTCTCTCCGGTGCCATCCCTAGATATCGGGGTGAGATCTCTTGTAAGTGGAGGAGAGTTGTAACGACCCGAGACCGGCGCTCCAGATGCCTTTCATGTTTTGCGTGCCAGCTGTGTTAATGAATTGTTTGTTGCATTCATCATGTCATCATGAGCATTGCATCCGCATGTTTTCATAAAACTTGCATCCGCTTGTAGTTGCCGCTTTTTCCTTGTTTCTGTTGACCTCCTCCCAGATCAACCAGTCCGCTCTCTTCTCTGAGCCCATCAAACCCCTTGTCTTCATGGCCTCTCTCAACCCCCCCCCCCCAGCGCGCATCCGAAAGCTGTCCCAAACCCGACCCGGGCAGTCGTGACCGATGGATCCGGATCATCTCCAAACACCCCTAGAATATCTTCGGTTCTTTGTTACACTGTCCTAGCCTATTTTTTCCGGACCGTCCGATTACGATCGGAGGGTCCAGGACGGCTGTCCCATCCATCTCCTCACTCGCTGCCGCCACTCATTCCAAATGCTCCTCGGTTTCCTCAGCCACCCAACCAGCCTACACCTTCCCGATCCACTCCACCTGAGCCAACTCGCAGCACCACCTACCTCCCTCGATCTGTGCGCCTGCCCAACCGTTGTTGCAGCTCTCCACCTGCTCGATCCAAGGAGAGGAGACCCTCCTCGCTCTCCCGAAGCCCCTGTCTCCTCTCGATCCAGGGAAGAGGAGCTTCTTCTAGAGCCCCTCCCGTATGATTCCTCTGCTCGGCCCTGCCGTCGTCCCGCGCGTCACCTGCCAGCTCGCCAGAGACGAGCACCACCACCAGGCTGCTGCTTCGTTGCCCCTCTCCTTACCCTGCTCTCTCACTTCTCTTTCTCTCTCGATTCTCTCAACTCTCTGTTCTCTCCCCGTGCAGGAGTCATGGAAGCCAGCCATGGCCTGAGCTCGGCCTCGAGGTCCCGACGCCGCCATCTCCTGCATTCGCTGCCTCGCCAAGTTCCGCTTCCTCCCCTGCGCCTCAAGTCCGACCCCGCGTCGTCCCTGCACCGCCGTCATCTCCTGAACCTGTTGGCTTTCCTCCTCTACAACGAGCCGGAGCGCTCGTCTCGCTCATCCGCATCGACCCCGCGGCCCTGGCCTCAACTCGCCACCGGATCCTTTTCCTCTCAGCGTCCACGACGAGCTCCGCCCGATCTCCTTGTGCCACACAGCCTGCTGTCTCCTCTGCATCGCGCCGGCGCGCCTGGCCTCTTCGTCGCGCTGTTCCCCTACTTCTGCGTGCGAGGAGGACGACCAGCGCCAAGTCCCACAGCGCCCATTGACCGCGTCGTTGCCTCCAGATCCAGCCCAGCCAGCGCCCTCCTCACCAGGCTGGGCCTTGGCCCAGGGTGAGCAGCACCCGCCCCCTCTCATGTGCACTATTGCCCCAGCCAGATTCGGCCCATGTCATGTTTTTTTCCAGTTTTGCGAATTTTCTAATTATCCAGAGACTGCCAGTTTTACAAAAAAAACCTTGCACTTCATGCATTCAATATCTCACAAACCGTGCATCGGATTAAAATGATTTATATAGGTAAAATGCTTAGAATTTCATCTAGTTTCATAATATGCAACTTTCATCCATGTTTAAATTGCTGTTTGCACTAATTTTCTTAAATGCCATGCTAAATGCTTTATTTCATAACTAAATAACCATAGCTCCAGTTTAAATAAACTTTATATGTAAATGGGTGCATAGATTAACATAGCGGCATTACTTTGCAAGTTTAACAACTCTAAAATTGTGTATACGGCAGAACAGTAGCAAATTCGAAATATGCATATGAGGATTTTCCGGAATTGTTGTTTGTTGTTCCGGCCTCATTTAAACTTGACTAGATAGATAGTTTTCATATGCTTCACCCTAGCCATGTTAAATAATATTTAATATTGATGAGTAGCATAAACAAGAGCGAACTAAATAATTGAACATGGCATTTCATCAATATGCAACTCGTTGCATATTGAGCTTCACTTAATTTGCAGTGTTGTTTGTTGCACTTTGCCATGCCATGCCTATTTAAACCGGACATGCATCATACTTGATGGCGCACCATGCCATGTTTATGTGATGGTTGTTTACCATGATGTTTGCTTCTTTCGGGTTGCGCTTCTCCTTGATAGTTCCAGTTACGTTGCGATTGTGAGGATTCGTTCGACTACGTTGGTTCGTCTACTTCATGGATTCAGTCTTCTTCCTAGCGGGATTTCAGGCAAGATGACCATTACCCTCCATATCACTTCTATCTTTCCTTGCTAGTTGTTCGTTCGCTGTGTCGCGCTACCTACCACGTGTTTATCAAGCCTCCCATATTGCCATGTCAAGCCTCTAACCCACCTTCCTTGCAAACCGTTGTTTGGCTATGTTACCTCTTTTGCTCAGCCCCTCTTATAGCGTTGCTAGTTGCAGGTGCAGTGCAGGTTGTTCCATGTTGAAACATGGATATGTTGGGATATCACAATATCTCTTATTTAATTAATGCATCTATATACTTGGCAAAGGGTGGAAGGCTTGGCCTTTTGCTCGGTGTTTTATTCCACTCTTGCCGCCCTAGTTTCCGTCATACCGACGTTATGTTTCTTGATTTTCCGTTCCTTACGCGGTTGGGGTTATGGGACCCTCTTGACAGTTCGCTTTGAATAAAACTCCTCCAGCAAGGCCCAACCTTGGTTTTACCATTTGCCTAACAACAACCTAAACCTTTCCCTTGGGAGTTATAAACCCGAGGGTCATCTTTATTTAACCCCCCGGCTAGAGTTCCTCTGAGTGCTGGTCCAAACTGGGCGATGTCCGGCGCCCGCTCGGCAACCAGGGTCTATGCCAACCCGACGTCTGGCCCATTTGGCGTGCCCTGAGAACGAGATATGTGCAGCTCCTATCGGGATTTGTCGGCACATTCGGGTGGTCTTGCTGGTCTTGTTTTACCATTGTCGAAATGTCTTGTAACCGGGATTCCGAGTCTGATCGGGTTGTTTCGGGAGAAGGAATATCCTTCGTTGATCATGAGAGCTTGTGATGGGCTAAGTTGGGACACCCCTACTAGGTATAAACTTTCGAGAGCCGTGCCCGCGGTTATGTGGCAGATGGGAATTTGTTAATATCCGATTGTAGAGAACTTGACACTTGATTTAATTAAAATGCATCAACCGCGTGTGTAGCCATGATGGTCTCTTTTCGGCGGAGTCCGGGATGTGAACACGGTTTGGGTTATGTTTGAACGTAAGTATTTCAGAATCACTTCTTGTTCACTTCTAGCTTCACGACCGTTGCGTAGTTTCTCATCTTATTCTTGTACTCGTATGTTAGCCACCATATTTTGCTTAGTGCTTGATGCAACTCCACCTCATACCCACATCCTACCTATAAGCTTAAATAGTATTGGTCTCACGGGTTTTGAGATTGTTGAGTCCTCGTGACTCATAGATACTACCAAAACAGTTGCAGGTGTCGATGGTACCAGTGCAGGTGACGCAACCGAGCTCAAGTGGGAGTTCGATGAAGACCTTGGTCGTTACTATGTTCGTTTCCGAATGATTAGTAGTGGTGCCCAGTTGGGACGATCGGGATCTAGCATTTGGGTTTATCTTCTTTTCATTTGGTTTTGTCCATAGTCGGACTATGTTTGTACTCTGAATGATGTATGAATTATTTGATCATTTTGTGACATGGCGATTGTAAGCCAACCTTCTATTATCCCTTTCTATGTTCATTACATGGGATTGTGTGAAGATGACCCTTCTTGCGACAAAACCACAATGCAGTTATGCCTCTAAGTCGTGCCTCGACACGTGGGAGATATAGACGCATCGTGGGTGTTTCACCTGAGCCCTAGCACATCGGTCCCACCGAGATTCCTAACGTTCACATTTTGAACCAAATCGGTCTCACCGAGTTCTTCTATTCGGTCTGACTGAGTTCGGTCAAATGTGTGTAATGGTTGGATTTCTATGGTGGCTATATATACCCCTCCACCCCCTTCTCCATATGTGAGAGATCCATTAGAACGTGCCTACACTTCCAGCATACATTTTCTGAGAGAGAACCACCTACTCATGTGTTGAGATCAATATATTCCAATCCTACCACAAGATTCTTGATTTCTAGCCTTCCCCAAGTTGCTTTCCACTCAAATCATCTTTCCACCATATCCAAATCTGTGAGAGTTGTGTGTTGGTGAGACTATCATTTGAAGCACAAGAGTAAGGAGTTCATCATCAACCCACCATCTTTTATCTTTTGGAGAGTGGTGTCTCCTAGATTGTTTAGGTGTCGCTTGGGAGCCTCCGACAAGATTGTGGAGTTTAACCAAGAAGTTTGTAAGGGCAAGGAGATCGCCTACTTCATGAAGATCTACCCGAGTGAGGCAAGTCCTTCATGGGCGTGGCCATGGTGGGATATACAAGGTTGCTTCTTTGTGGACCCTTCGTGGGTGGAGACCTCCGTGGACTCGCGCAACCGTTACCCTTCATGGTTTGAAGTCTCCATCAATGTGGATGTACGATAGCACCACCTAGCGGAACCACGCCAAAAATCTTCGTGTCATCATTACGTTTGCACTCTCCATTCCCTTCCATTTACCTTCATATGCAATGTTTTACTTTCCGCTGCTACACTCTTAGAATTGCATGTGTAGGTTGATTGCTTGACTTGTGCTAATTGATAAAATCTGCGCACAACTAAAATTGGGAAAATGTTAGATTTTTATTTGGTCAAGTAGTCTAATCCCCCCCTCTAGACCTTCTTTCGATCCTACATGGTGAGACCAACCCAGAAAATTTTTATGCCAGGGCGACACATCCTGGATGGGGTTGTTGTCTTGCATGAAACGATTCACGAGTTACACTCGAAGAAACTTGATGGAGTTGTCTTCAAAGTGGAATTTGAAAATCCCTATGACAATATTAAATGGCCATTCTTGCAACAATGTATGCGCATGAAAGGCTTCCGGAGAAAATGGTGTCAATGGATTGACACATTTGTGAAAGGAGGAAGCGTAGGTGTCAACATAAATAATGGCATTGGTCACTATTTCCAAACACTAAAGGGTTTGCAACAGGGAGACCCTATGTCGCCTATTCTTTTCCACATTGTGGCAGATCTTCTACCGATTCTCATTAGTCGGGCCAAGGAAGTGGGTCATGTTGCGGGCTTAATTCCTCATCTTGTGGACGGTGGGGTATCGGTACTTCAGTATGACAATGACACCATCATCTTCATGGAACATGACATTGAAACTACAAAAATTATGAAACTTATTCTTTCTTTATTCAAGCAATTATCTGGTCTCAAAATTAACTTCCACAAAAGCGAACTCTTCTGCTTTGGTTGTGAGTCGGGCTAATGAGTCAGGCTCTTTCCCCTTTAGATACCTTGGTATCCCAGCATTTCCGTAAACTTCTTAATAAGGAATGGAAAGGTATTTAGGATCGCTTTGAGAAAATGTTGAGTTGCTGGATTGGTAAGCTTATGTCTTATGGGGCAAGGCTCACCCTAATCAATGTCGTTCTCACAAGCTTGCCTATGTTCATGTCACCTTTCTTTGAAATACCTAAAGGGGTAAGAAAAAGATTGGATTACTACATATCCAGGTTTTTCTGGCAGTCCGATGAACATAAGCGTAAATACCGCCTGACAAGGTGGGATGTGATCTGTCGCCCTAAAGACCAAGGAGGTCTAGGGGTGGAAGACCTTGAGATTAAAAATAAGTGTCTGTTGAGCAAACGGCTTTACAAGATACTTACCGGGGACGGGTTTGGCAAGAATTACTTAGGAACAAGTACCTTCATCAAAAACCCTCTGTAAGTTGCAGGCAAAACCAACAAACTCACATTTTTGGAAAGGACTCATGGGAGTTAAAAATGATTTTTTTTCACAAAAGGATGTCCACTACAGGAAATGGCCTAACTACTAGGTTCTGGGAAGATACATGGCTAGGG
Organism: Aegilops longissima; assembly: GCA_021605205.1. Taxonomy (NCBI): domain Eukaryota; kingdom Viridiplantae; phylum Streptophyta; class Magnoliopsida; order Poales; family Poaceae; genus Aegilops; species Aegilops longissima. The sequence goes on from CM038678.1 coordinate 297,197,721, forward strand.
GACAAGCCAATAGCCATGCAATACCCTCGTCTCTGTCATATTGCATAGTAGAAAGATGTCTATGTCATATTGCATAGCAGAAAGATGTCTATGTTGCCTTTATGATGGGCCACATACCGTTGAATGTTGCCTTCAGAAGACCACTGATTGGGGATAAATGGACAGACTGGTTAAACCTTGTTGAAAGGTTGATGATGGTCAACCTTTCACACGAATCAGACACATTCCGTTGGAAGTTGGACTGCTTCTGGTGCCTTCACAGTCAAATCCATGTATATGTGCAGTCCAGCTAGCACTCCTGCACTTAATTGATCGTGCACTCATCTCTGCACTAGTTGATAGGTGGAGACCTGAGAGTCGAAGGGCGACGATTCACGATGGCGGGCGACGTATGCTGGTGGGTCCGATACGCGGCAGATCTAGGGACAGTGGGACAGGTCCGACTCGACGACGGCGAGCTGTGGCTCCGATCGAAGGTGCTCAGGATCGTCCTTCTCAACACCGCAGGGCGCATGGTGGATGCGCGGTTCCTTAGGGCAGGTGAGTTCATCGATATCAGCGATATTGTCTATCTCCCATGTCATTTTGCGAGGGTTTTGGACCAAAATCCGGCGAACTCCACGATTTCCGGCGAGGGCGCACCGTTGCATGGCGCGGGAACGTCACTTACGGGGCCAACCGACCCGGTGGTGCACGAAAACTGGCGCATGTTCCTGGGGACGCGTCACCGCCCACCCCCCATAACAGATGGGTCGGGGGTTCTCGGGCGCGCACCGGACCGCCATGAACCGGATGTGCGCCACGTGGTAGAGATCGAATCCGACCGCCATGGAAAGGGTGGGCCTAGGGTTTCTGGGGGCACCGCAGGTATTAAACGCGTGGCCGCTACCCCTTCCCCCATTTTGGATCTGGACGAGAGCCTCGCCCACTTCTGGAGCGCTCCGCCTCTCGCCAGATCTAGGGTTCGTCAGCCCTACACCTGGTGGGAAGGCAAGATCCATGGTGATACTCGCTCCTTCACTCAAGTAGTTGCTTCTCCCCCTTCCACAAATCCACCCGAGTCACTGAGAGGTAGCAAAGTGTTGAGATAAGAGGGGAGGGCTTCGGTGCGGGCTGCCATGGCCGCGGGGCTGGACACTTCGACCGCGGCCGCGGCCGTGGTTTCGATTCCCATGTGTGGAAGTGCAGGCTGGAGGTGGTGAACTCGTCCTCGACCAGAGCCTTCGAATCTGGCGGATATGGGTTCGATAAGTGGGATGAAGCCACCGGCGGGCATCAAGTTGCTCACGCTCGTCAATCTCGCTGGGGCGGGAGCGCGGAGGCCGGACAGTAACCGGGCGAGGTGGAGGCGACAGGGAAGCAGACTGTCCCTCCTCTGCATCTTGGGAGGCAGGGTGCCCTTGACGGCAGTGACAAAGATCCGCGCGCCTCCACCAAGAACAAGATTCCTCCAAGGAATCGTGAGCTCCACACCTCCTCTGGTACTAATGTCCCCTCCTATGATGCTTGTCAGATATGCAATATTCCTAGTCATTATACAGTTAGATGTCCACAAGCACTTTGTGATCGTTGCAAAAAAAAGAGGTCATCTATCTGTTGTGTGCACTGAATTCTTCCCTTGGGAATGCACTCCTGTGATGTGTGCTTTCTAGTCCAAAGGGTCGGGATTCTTTTATATTCCTGACTTGGGTGTTGGTAGGCAGCCTAGAGAGCGAGTTTACAGTGTTGTGGTCACCAATACTAAGGGTTCTTCTCAAACCAAAGATATTGAGCATGAGCTGAGTGTCTATGTTGGTCAGGGGTGGCGATGCTCTGCTAGATTCTTTGCTCCTCAGAAATTTGTCATGAGAATGCCAAACCCTAGAGAGGTTGATAGAGCTCTGTTTGTTGAACATGTTAGACTTAAAAAATGCGGAGTCAGTGTCAAATTCTCTCCCTAGTTTGAGGACATTGATTCCGAGGGGCTTCTGGAAATTGCATGGGTTAGAATTGGTAAAATTCCACCTAATAAAAGATTTGATAAGGTTGTTGCTTATGCGGGGGGCCTGGTTGGGATCACTCTGGAAGTTGACATGTCTACTATAAATCGCCCTTCTTCTGTCAGAGCCAGAATTGGGTGCAGATATGTGGCTCAACTTCCTGCTACTGATGAGGGTGTGTTGGGGGGCGTTTCTACAAGTTCATTTATGAGATTGAAGAAATTCTGGTAAAAAATCCTGTTGAGGACGAAACTGTGGATCTTGTTTCTGATGATAAAACAAAGCCTGAATACACTCCTAAAAGGAAACGCACTGATCAAGAGAAAAAAGAGAGTCCCCCTGATGGTCATAGATCTGGAAAGCTTGACAATTCATATCGTGGGGGCAAGGCCTGTCGCCTGCTGCCTACTGAGAAAGATGAAGATGTCTCGTCCGAAAGTGAGGCAGATACCTACCTTCTCATTGAAACAATGCAGAGAGAAATTGATGAATCTACTTGTGGGGAGAAGCTGAACTCCTCTCAGTGGATTATTCCCAAGGATCATGTTGCCATTGGGGCTTGTTCACAAGAAGTTCAGGTGAATTGTGAACCACATAATGAAAAGCATTTAAACCCCTCATCCACAGTTACTAACTTTGCTCAGGTTGTGGAGGTAATGGGTGAAACAGATCCTGGACTAAGGACGTCAAGTGATTATGTGGTACATCTCCCATCCCCAGATCGCTCTGTGGAGACCATTCTTACTCCCCCACTAGCACCTGAAGCTGCGCTTAAGTTCAGCAAGCGTAACACTTGAAGAATGCAGGACAAGATGGAGGGCAGGGCCATAAAACTGGCTAACAAAAAAGACCTGGAAGGTAACCTCACTCCTGCTTGTAAAAATTCCTTTGAAGTTTTGTCCAATTATGAACTGATTAGTAGGGCTAATAAAATGGGGGTGGATATACCTGATGATGAGTTTGCCTCTGTGGATATTATTAGAGAATTAGAATGTGTCAGAGGAGAGTTAGATAACAAGAGTAAAACAGAAACTCTTACTCAAGGATTAGATTAGGATATGGTTATTATTGATGGGCTGGGCAAAAGCAATCCCATTAATCTAGAGTGGCTTGACCAAGAGGAGCATGTATATGAACATATTTCCTCTAGTAAAACTAAAAAGAAGAAACAACGGAAAGTTAGTATCAAAACTCCTAGGCCTGTGACTAGGAGCCAAAAGAACATTATTTCAGAGATAGATCTGCTTTGTAACCCTACATCACCTCCTGGTAGGGTTACTCGTTCCAAATTTCACAAAAAAGTTCCAAATGAAAGGTCTCATTTGGAATTTGTCGGGGGGAGGGGGGGTAGGCAAGAAAGGGGTGGCCACCTGCCTCGCACACATGATTAGTGACCATTCGCTTGATTTCCTGGGTTTACAAGAGACTATGAAAAAAGATTTCTCCCCTAAATGCTTGAGGAGAATTGATCCCTTTGGTATCTTTCATTGGAACTGGATTCCCTCTGTGGGGAAATCTGGTGGCATTCTGTGTGGTGTTAGGAGGATAACTTGGAGGTAGTTTCCTGTTTTAAGGGTAAACATATACTGCAACTGGTGTTGCATGATAGACACACAAAAATCAAGTGGGGCCTGCTTATGGTATATGGGCCAGCTCATGAAGAATTAATGGGAGAATTCTTGATTGAGTTGGCTGCCATTTGCAATGAAATGCAAGTGCCTTACATTGTTGGAGGTGACTTCAATATTCTGAGACACGCTGGGGAGAAGAACAAGAAAGTGAACAGTCATAAGTCTACTAATCTGTTTAACTCTATCATTAGTACCTTAGCGCTGCATGAGATCCACATTAACGGGTGGGGAGTATACATGGACTAATAACCAGGCTCACCCCACACTAGAGAAACTGGATCGTATCCTCATGTCAGAAGATTGGGAAGACATGTATCCTCCTGTATCTGTCTGAAAGCTAGTCCGAGAGATTTTTGATCACAATCCTTTGTTGCTCTCTTCGGGTGATGAGGGGAGAGAAGCCCCTAAACCGAGAGAGTTCCAGTTTAACCTTTCCTGGATTAAAGATGATAGATTCCTGCCACTAGTCAGACAAATCTGGACTAGGAAAGTTAAATCATCTGATCCTATAGATATCCTGAATATCAAGCTCAAAAGATTTAAAACTTACTTCAAAGGCTGGGGGTCCGATAGATATGGTCATGATAAAAAGAAAAAGGAAGACCTTAGATTGGAACTTTCCATGCTCCAGGAACTTGAAGAGGATGGGCCACTTCCTCCTGAGCTCTACAGTAGGAAGATGGATGCCAATTTTGAACTACATGAAATGCTTGTGAATGAAGAGATTTTCTGGTTGCAACAGTCCCACGAGCATTGGCTCCTTGAAGGGGATTTGAACACAGATTACTACCATAAGATAGCCAATGGGCGAAAATGCGAAAATACCATCCACTCACTTAAGGTGGGTGAGGAGATTACAATTAAGGGCACGAACAATTTGATTGCTCATGCCATTAACTTTTATAAAGATCTTTTCGGCCCAGCTCCTGGTAATCAATTCCATCTAAGCCCAGATACGTGGACTGGTGATGAGAAGCTCACTGAGAGTGATAACCTAGATCTCTGTCGTGACTTTATGGAGCTAGAAGTTAAAGAAGCTCTGTTTGACATGGCCCCTAATAGAGCCCCCGGACCTGATAATATTCCTGTTGAATTTTATTAGGTCTATTGGGGTATCGTAAAAGGGGATATCATGGCTTTGTTTGATCATTTCCATCAAGGAAAACTTGATGTTAAATGCCTTAATTATGGGATCGTTACCCTCTCCCGAAAGTGTCTAGTGCTAAGAGAATCCAGCAGTTCAGGCCTATATGTCTCCTTAGATGTCCTTACAAACTCATCACTAAGGTGCTCGATCGCAGAGTTGCTGTGTATGCTGATAAACTAAGAAGAAATATCATGGATGGAGTGCTTTCTCTCTATGAGATACTCAACTACACGCATGTAAAGAAAAGAGTGGGGGTTGTTCTTAAACTAGATTTTGAAAAAGCATACGACGAAGTTAACTAGGAATTCCTCCTTGAGTGTCACAAAATGTGGGGTTTAATGAAACATGGCATGGATGGATTAAGAAAATTCTGTATAATGGGACAGTTAGTATCAAACTGAATAACTGTACTGGTCCCTACTTTCAGAGTGCCAAAGGGGTTCGCCAAGGGGACCCCCACTCCCCTTTCCTGTTCAACCTGGTTGTTGAATGCCTCACCAAAATGATCAAAAATTCCCAGAAAAACAAACTAGTCACGGGCTTAGCATCGGATCTCATCCCTGATGGGGTGGCTGTCTTGCAGTATGCAGACGACACCATCATATGCTTGGTGGATGATGTAGAGAAAGCAATTAACCTGAAGTTACTGCTCTACTTGTTTGAAATGATGTCTAGGCTGAAAGTAAATTTCCAATAAAGTGAGATTCTTACAGTGGGGGGATGAGAATGTTGTCAAAAATACGCGGAGCTATTTAATTATGAGATAGGAAGTTCCCCTATCAAATATCTAGGTATGCATGTTAGCTATACAAACTTGAAAACTTCTGATTGGGAATTTATTGTGAGCAAGTACCTAAAGAGATTTTAGGCCTGGATGGGCAATGTGGCCTCAATGAGGGGAAGGCATACCTTATTAGACTCCGTGGTCACACAGATCTCTTTGTATCATATGTCGATGTGGCTTATGAATAAAACCTTCATAGAGAGGCTAGATAAACACAGAAGGAGATTCTTCTAGCAGGGATGCAACAAAAAAAAGGAGGTACCACCTTGTGAAATGGAGAAGAATCTGTAGATCCAAAGAAAAAGGTGGACTGGGAATAAAAGATCTTCGAAAACAAAACATCAGTTTGATGGTTAAATGGTGGTGGAAACTTGAAACTCAAAAGGGGCTTTGGCATGATATTGTTCGTGCCAGATATCTCCGCAACAAAACTGTTGCGGATGTCACTCCCAGGTTCTCTGATTCACCATGCTGGAAAACATTACTAAAAGTAAAAGAGGTGTATATGATAGCCAGAAAGATTGAGACTAAATCTTGGAACATCACTAGGATGTGGAAATACTCGATTAACGGGTTACCTCCTCTTCAGGAGCAATACCCTCAAATGTTTGACATCTGTAACTCCTGACTGCACCTTGAACAAAATGAATGGTGCTGACACCAATTCGTTCTTTAGACGCAGACTTACCCCTGAGCTACTTAGACAGTGGGAAGAACCGTATCTATAGTCAGAAAAATCCCCCTTGTCAGGGGAGGTGACAGTGACAGAATCTTCTGGGGGTTTAACCAGAACGGCAAGTTCAGTACCAAGTATGTGTACAAACTGCTGGAAAAACCTCTTGCTGGATGCAACTATAAGTGGGTGTGGAAAGCTAAAATCCCTCTTAAAATTAAAATCTTCTTATGGCAGTTATCTCAGGATGCGGTGCATACGAGACAAGTGATAAGGAAGAAAAATTGGCCAGGGAATCCTTGTTGTTCCTTCTTCAAGGAGGTAGAAACTTCTAAACATTTATTCTTTACATGCCCAGTTGCCAGGGTGGTCTGGAGATCTATTGGGGTGGTTTTGGGCACTGACAAGTGCCCCAACAACTACTGGCAATACTTTGTTTGGTGCAATAAGTTTCTTCCTGGGAAAGAAACATTCTATACAGTGGGATTAGCTGCTACCTGTTGGGCCATTTGGCTGACACGTAATCGGGCCACCTTTGAAAAGAAGCAGATAAAGACTCCTTTTGAGATTGTTTTCTCTCTTTGTTCGTTTCTTTTATATTGGATAGGATTGCGAAAAGGAGAAGCGGCTGGGAAGCTACGCGCTGGCGCGGAGATGATCAGGACCAGCAAGATGCAACTCATGAGGCTGTGCGACGCTGGCAAGCAACCGATCCAAAGCTCGTGAAAGGTCATGGGTGCTTCTGCGTAGGCGTCCAAGACCCATGCATCCCAAAAAAAGACAACAAAGGCGTCTTCAGTCAAAAAGCTTTCTGCCGTCTATTCTCATCTCTAGCTGATTAGGTCGTTAGTCCGCTATTTGTTTTGTGTTGCCTAGGCTTTGCCCTGGTTGGTTTTTGCTTGTAATAGACTTGACAAAGTTGATGTTACCAGGTTTTCGCCCCATGGCATCAGTTTCAACGGCGAGCGGATGTGATGGGTTTCTGGGTAGTGCTTGAACTTGCTACCCTCTTTCCCTCCTCCTGACAGCTTGAACCGGTTTGTATTTCCGTTCTCTTGCAATGGCAAGGGGTAAAGCCCGGTTCAAAAAAATCCATGTATACAGACCTCGTCAATGATGGGCAGCCTTTTCACCTCAAATATATATGAAAAATGAAAGTCCCATTGAAAATAAAAATCTTCATGTGGTACTTGGATCGCAATGTCATCCTGACAAGAGATAATCTAAAAAAACATTGGCAGGGATGCACTAAGTGTTGCTTTTGTGGTGATGAGGAGTCGATTCAGCATCTATTCCTTCAATGCCCACTTGCCAAGCTACTATGGCGAACAATCCATATAGCTTTCATCTACCTCCACCCACGAGTAGTACGAATATATTTGAAAACTGGTTAGTGAGGGTGCACCCCAAGTTGAAGTCTCACATCTGTGTGGGAATTTGTGTTTTACTTTGGGCCATTTGAAACACTAGTAATGATTGTATTTTTAACAGAACGAAAGTTTCGAACTTTTTGCAGGTTATCTTCAAGGCTACCAGCTGGATCCATATATGGCCATTACTACACAAGGAGGAGGATTGGGCACCCATGATCTTTGGGTGCAACCGATGGAAGATGGTCTATCAATATTTATTCAGCCGATTTGGTTGGCGGACTACTAGTAGGATTTGTGATGCATGAGTCCCATTTCCCTATGATATTCTATTATTTTTTAATTTGCCCCGGGGGCAGTCGTGTGCGACAATTTATTGGTTGAACTTTGTTATGGTCCGATGATAAACTTTGATATGATAAATAAAAGGATGTGCATCACTCGATGCAGAGGCCAAGGGATGTCCCCTCTTTTCGAAAAACAATACGCAAACAAGACTGGCCAGAAAAGCAGACGAACAAGACCGGCCAGAAAAGCACCTAGCAAACACCCATGCGGCACGCAAGGCCGGTCATGCAGCGCTCACACCCCGAGTCGTGTGCACAAGCATACGCGGCGCACGCGTACGAGGCAACCCAGCGGCCAAATTTAGTGTTTTGCCCCTTTTTAGAAGTTAAGCCGAATATGACCTCATTTTAAAATAAAATCAGGATCTAACCCTTTTCCTACCACCGGAGTCGATGGCGGTAGGGTATAACTACCTACTGCCGAGGCCCCTTGCGGTAGGATTGACGGTAGAGGCGGGCAGCTTTGGTTGTTGCTGATGTGGTTAGAATGTACCTACCACCAAAGAAGGCTGTGATATGGTGAAGTACCCAACCACCAATGTATCTGGCAGTAGGCTTCAAACACACCCCCCCACCTCCCTAGACACCGAGCTCCAGACGGTTCTGTTCCTGAAACTGGGGTTTATTTTGCGATAGTGCCTGGCGGTAGCCTGTAGTACCCTACCGCCAACTACCTCGACGGTAGGTGTCGAGGAAGGGAAATCTGTGTTGTTCCTGAGTGGGTTATATTTTACGGTAGGGTATGCAACCCTACCGCCCTGGTGGTAGGGGCTGGCTTGGTGGGTGGGCCCCGCCAGTCGGCTTATAACTGTTCAAAACCTATCGCCGGGCTCGCTGGCAATAGGGTATAACAGCTTACCGCCAGGGGCCTCAGCGGTAGGGTTGACGGCACGGGTGACAAGTCCTTTACTTAAGCTGGCGTGGATAAGTGGCCTACCGCCAAGGGCCTCGGCGGTAGACAGTTATACCCTACCGCCATCGACCCCAACAATAAGGATAGAGACTAGATCCTCTGAATTTTTTTTGAACCAGGTCAAATCCAGCTTAACAGGTCAAAACACTATATTTGGTCCGACCCAGCAGGGCTGGCCGTCCAGACAAGCACGCACACAAAATCAACTAGCTAATCTAAAAAAACATAAAACTAACTGGCAAGCACGCAAAAACTCCCTCCGTCCTGAAATAAGTGTCTCAACTGTGTACTAGCTCTAGTAGAAATTTATATTAAACTCAAGACATTTATTTTGAGATGGAGGAAGTAAAACCGACTAGCGTACCAAGCACTGCCAGTTGGCACTCTCCAAATAGCCGTCTGTCCCATGCTGAGTCAGCCACGCATGCCCGTCTAGAACGATGCTGACAGCCAGCCTCCATGCGTGAACTGGTGTCGCGGGCGTGGGCGTCAGGCGAAACGCACGCCCTGCCTGTCGCAACCGGGCAGCCGACACGGGGAGTACAAGCCAGCCAACAGGCAGGTCCAATCACGCCATCACGAGCAAGCGGGCGCAAGGGGGGCTCCTCACAAGCACAACCGAATCTGCTCCACGATGGTGGCACCACACCTTACCGCCGAGGCAGGTCGCCCTGCCCTCGCGGCACCAGCATACTTTATATAGGAGTATTTTTTTCAAGAACATGCAAGAGCGCTGCATGTCTTTTCCATTAAGATAGAAATAGAGGAACCGAGTCAGAGGATCATTACATGGCAATTCCGCCTAGGTTCGGCCACTGCAAGTACTAGTGAACCTGAAAAGGGTATCCACCGTCAACCCTAGCGCTCAGAGGCGGATTTAGGCCCCAGGCAGCCCGGGCGGCTGCCTGGGGCGTGGCGGCGACTTACTTCGTTGACTGTAGCTACAGTACAGCACCGTAGCTACAGTGCTCCGAAGGATGCCTGGGTCGGCCTGGGGCTCGACTTTTTCCTAGGTCCGCCACTGCTAGCGCTAATCCAAAGCTGGAGCTCCACCCTAATGAGCTCTACCGTGGCGGCGGCCGAAGAGGCCTTGCGTTCGAAGACGCGGCTGTTACGCTCGAGCCAGATGAAACGTAGGGTGGCGAGGGTAGTGGTGTTGAGATATCTTCGTTGGCTCGCCGGTGAGGTCTCCACCATGTTGGGCCACCATTCTACAAGCGGATTCGTACCGTCCGGGGTGAATCTGTGCAGCCTCAGCAGGAGCAGAACGCGGTACCAAAGAAGAAACTAAGGGTGTGACACTTCCAAAGAAGAAACAACAAATATGTGATCAAGGAACTCCCAATCGCGTCCGCGTCGCTCCCAGGGGGCGACACAGACGAATCCCGGCCCGCCGCCGCCCTCCAAACCTCCTCTCCACCTCTCGCCGCCAGTGGCGCCGCCGCAAAGCCTCAAGATGGTCGGCGGTGACGGGGTTTTCTCCTCACGGCCTTGTTCAAGCGCGGCGGATTCCTTCCCGCCTGGCACGGTTAGCGAGGATCCGGCGTCTGGCGCCTTGCTCAGGCGGTTCGTGGGCGCCAGGGAGTTGGCCTCGGGCTCCTTCAACGGGGCGGTGGTCGGCTTGGATGGGGAGCGATTCGGGGAAAGGAGCTTCAAGGCAGCGGCGGCGAGCTGCCGATCTGGCATGGCTTGAAGGGCGGCGGTGTGCTCGTGCTCTCGATCTAGCACGGCTAGAAGGGAGACGTGTTGCTCGTGCTCTCGTCCAGGTGCGGCTAGAAGAGCGGCAGCAGCCGTGGTGCATTGGGACGTCAGATCTAGCTTGGTGTTGCCGGAGCTGGCTCCGGTGGTGATGTTCGGGCTGCTTGGCCGGTCATCTCTGCATGGTGCAGGTGATGGCGGTGGGGAAGCTCTCGCCTTTGGTTCCTCGCCTTCTGGTGTCGCCAAGGCTGACTGATGCTGGGCACCGTGGTGGTGTTGGTGGTTGTGGTGTGCTTGGCGGGGTGGTGTCGGCTGTTTGGTGGAGGTTTGGAGGCACAGCGGGGGCACGGCGAGGGCATTCGCCGGATCCTGCTGAGGAGCACTACTGGTAGGTGGCTGCAGGTGGAGCGCCAGCAACGGCGGTGGCGGCGGCGTTGGATTGGCCATGGGGGCGACGGCGTCGAGATGGCCCTGCCAGAAAGGTGTCCTGGCATGCAGCGGACTTCAGGCCGCCTCCGTGTGAGGGGATCGCGGCGATGCCCCGGTGGAGATGGCACCGGAGTGAGGTTGGAGGGGCAGGCCAGATCCAATCTAGCGGCAGTCTCTCGGTGTCGATGAAGGCCGATGGAGTGGATCTGGCTTTTGCTCCGCTTGGAGGTGTGGTTGGTTCTCGACGGCGATGTTGGTGGAGGTCTGGTTCACGCTCTCTCAACAGTGCGGGTGGTGTTGGACCACGGCTACGCGGCTTCGGCGGATTGGCTACGGTGACGGTGGTGCGAGACTTCAGGAACAATGCTGCCCGGTACCTCGTCCGAGTGGAGATGCGCAATATTACAGATGAAAATCATGTCCGGTTTTTGCCGGACGGCGTCGATGGCACCCTTGGGTGTCGTTTCCCTCTCTGGAGGCGACGTCGAGTGTGTCGCCATGTCCCTCAGTGCTTGGTGTTCGCAGTTGTCTCTGGGCGAAAGCCTTGGTCAGCCTTGGTCCTCTGAAGCGGCATGATGGCGACGTCTGCGACATCGTCTCTCTGTTGGGAGCATCGTGCGAGGAGACTGAGTTTCCTGTTGGCACTCCTCTAGTGTTCATCGTGGCCCTGACCGCGCTCCTCCAATGCCATGTATGGTCATCGCGGATGAATCCAAAGGAAGCTGGAGTTTCTGTTCTTCGGAGGCGTTCGAAGTCGATCAAGACACAACGAGGTTCTTCGGTTTTGGGCAGGTTTTCCATGTTGTTGTGTTGTCGTGTGTGGCTGTCCTGAGAATAGCCGAATGTGGTGTTGTACTACGCTCATTGTTCGCAGCGAGTGGTAGATGTCATGTACTAATTTTCTCTCCTTTTATAAAGCTATTGTCCTTCTATAAAGCTATTGTACGCAATTTGCGTACTCTCGAAAAAAGACACTTCCAAAGAAAAAAGTGATAACATATGATCAGCTACAATAGCTGGCCAAATATTCTTCTAAAAAGCTTAAATCAACGTGAATGGACAATTAGCATGCCAACGTTCTTGATGCACAAAAAAAGAAAAGCATGCCAACGTTCTGTAGACAACGATTTGCTCCTAACAACTATGCAGAATGAATTTAAAACAATAGGGTTTCTCCCTCACGGCAAAACACAAACCTCTTGATCTGTCTACTTTTACCAAAATCTGTCGTCAACAGCTATCTTTTCTCCAATAATGGACAAATGGCAATGCAACCACGATAACGAACCATTACAGCCAGAACTTACGGTTCAGCATTGCAAGCACATTGAAGATTTGTTGGTTTCCATCTTTCAATTAGGAGGACAGGAGCTGGTGCATGAGTCGATTGATCATCTCATAACTAGTAAAAGTAATGACAGCATTCGGCGTTGTTCGCAACAAATTTGTAGCACAACCTCGGTAGAATCCAGCAATCCCCTCCTTCTGTAACACTTGCTTTATACAGTCCGTTACACCTATATACCGTATAGCACCATGGGGAACACGGCCTTGTTCTTGCAACTTAGATCGTACAACCTGCGTGTAAAACAATGACTGAAAATTAAAATAATAGAAAGGGCCTTTTGATGTGCCAACAGAAGGTGATTATTCCTTGTTAAATTAAACACATCTCTCTGTTTCTTTCTCTAATTTAACTCCTAAAGGAGATCAGATATATCATACTCCATCCATGTCAGGGTCTATTTTGTTTCATCAAGGCATGTTATTGGTGTCACTAGATATGTTGTCCAAAGAATCCTGATTGTGACTTTGTAGACGCAAACCACATATTAATGAACTAATTATTGGTCAAATCCTCGTCTGGCCAAAAATATGACTTACATTTTGTAATGGATGAAATATTTCTTTAGCCTCTCATTTCATAAGCTTATGTATTTCATTTGAAAATAGACTCCTCATTTGGAGTAGGCAGTAATAACTGCTCCATTCAGTTATCCCAGTGAGAAGTAAAAAGGCATTAAAATTGTTGCACTCCATGATTTGCTATTCCATAATGGGGACACAAACAGATCTGGCAGAAGTTACAAACTACACTGCGCTTGTACTACCATAGAAGGAGAAGCATGTATGCAGCAAATGATAAAGCATTTGGATGATGAAAGTATACTATCGAATAGGGAGGATCGATAAACATACCTCATGAGGGTATGTTATGAGCGAGGCTGCTATTTTGGATCCTGAAGAACAAATTGCTACTTGACCAGGGCCAAGCTTGTCAACTGTAGTATTGTCTGGAAAACACATACACTTTTCAGTCAATCTCTTGCCCAGATTCGTCTCACTTTTCATTGTAGAAGATATCTCATTACCTCTTTTGGCAATGTACAGCTTTGCCTTCTCGTATACTGGGAACTGGATGGCTACATGAGTAACCCCAGCTAAAGAAGGAAGAAGACCACTGTTGTCATGGAAGAAACAATCAAGGACACAAGAAAAAGTAAAAACGATTGAGCTTTATAGTCAAAATGCAGACTACCTGTACAATCCACGGAGACCTTCTTCTGCTGCAATCCTACGTAACGCAGATAAGATGCTCGTGTAAGGCACCACGCCAGGCCTCATCCCTTGTGTCTTCAGGAGAAAACAGAGTAATATAGTTGTTGAATATCATTCAATGTGCCACACAAATGCAAGATAGTGCCCCAAAATTAAGCAACAACAAAAATTCATGTATGACTTCTTATAAATGATCAGGTCCAAAGATATTGTGACTTAGTTTAAGTTGTTAACGATAAACATTCAATTAAATCGGAGAGAAGTCCATGTTACAACCCTGAATTGTCACCAAAGTCTAAAGATACAACCCCGAACTTCAAAATCGTCTACTTTACAACCTCAAACATTCAAAACCGTTCAAAAAACAACCCTATACCGGTTTCACACAGTTTTGACTGGTTTTGACCATTGACTGCCTAGTCATCCCAGCCAGTTTTGACCATTGACTGGTTCCCATGATATTCAATCAGGGAAAGTTTCAAAACGTTTTGCCAAACAGATAAATAATTATAAGGAAAATGCATACTCAGGACCTTTTGGGCTAAAAATTGGCAACAAAAAAGAAGTCTCCAGACCTCGGGAGCATCATGGATCCGTCAAGAAACCAGTGCTCAAGGTCGACCTACATGGGAAGATTCTGGGACTTGGTCCACTGAACTAGGAAGTCGTACAGGGCCTGTGACTTTATCACCTTGCAAGACTGGTAAGTGATCTTGAAGGGAAGGAGCTCGATGCGCCAATTGGCGACCAGGCCCATGGCGTTTCTATTGTTGATGATGTCGGCCAGGGGTGCGTGGCTGACCATAGTGATCGGGTGAGTTTGGAGGTAGTGTAGCAGCTTCCGAGCCGCCATGAACACCCCATAGGTGATCTTTTCATAGTGGGTGTAACGAGACTTCGATGGGGAAAACACCTCACTGACGTAATACATCAGGTGTTGGACCTTCTAAGCTCGGCTCTTCCTCCTCGCATTAAACCACGACCACCACGCTTACAATCTATGTAATAGCACAGATATATAAAAGCATGGATTCATCAGTTCTTGGAGCGGCCAAAAAAATTGGTTGCTTCACAGCAGCTGCTTGAGGTTGTCCAGTGCCGACTGGGCCTCATCTATCCCGACGAATTAGTCCGAATTCTGAAGGAGACCGTACAGCAGCAAGGCCTTTTCGCCGAGCTGGGAAATGAAGCGGCTTAGGGTTGCAACCTGCCAACTTCTGGACGTCCCTCAGCTTCTTGGGTTTGCCGTGCTTTGAGATCGCCGCCATTTGGTCAGGGTTTGGGCTCGATGTCGCACTAGGAGACGATGAAGCCGAGAAGCTTGCCCGAAGGAACCTCGAACAGGCATTTATCCGGAGTTAGCTTCATCCAGAATCGACGCAGTTTAGCAAACGTCTTCACAGGCAAACGTCTTCGCGAGGTCGGCCAGGTGGCTGTCCTCCAAACCTTGAGACCACCACGTCGTCGACATAGGCCTCGACGTTGACGTTGATCTACTCGTCGAGGCACTTCCGCATGGTGCACTGGTATGTTGCGCCAAGGTTCTTGAGTCCGAAGGGCATCATGATGTAGCAGAAGGCCCAAAAGGCATGATGAAGGAGGTCCTCTCCTGGTCAGATTCTTTCATCCGGATCTAGTGATATCCCGAGCAGGTATCCCGAAAGCATAGGCGCTCACACCCCACAATGGAATCGATCACTTGGTCGATGCAAGGGCGCAGAAACGGATCCTTGTGGCATGCCTTGTTGGGGTCGGTGTAGTCAGACACACATGCGCCACGTGTAGTTTTTCTTCCGGACGAGGACTGGGTTTGCCAGCCAGTCCAAGTGGGAAACTTCTCAAATGAAACCGGCTGCCAAGAGCCATGCTAGCTCTTCTCCAATAGCTTTACACCTTTCTGGTGCGAATCAACGCAGGGCTTGCTTCACGGGTCGAGCGCTCTTCAAGACGTGCAATGAGTGCTTGGCATTTTTTGCCGATACACTAGGCATGTCAGCAGGCTGCCATGTGAAGATGTCTCGGTTCTCATGGAGAAAATTGATGAGAGCACTTTCCCATGTGTTGCTCAGGTCGGCGTTGATCTCAACGGTCAGCTTGACCTTCTGGGTGTCCTAGCCTAGCTGGAAAGCAGAGGTCACTTGACCTTCTTGTCGGTGAGAGGGCCTCTGGACCCGCCGTCTTCTGGATTTTGGCGAGCTCAGCTTCAGCTAGGTCGACATTGGCCACCATGAAATCATGTGCGCACTTGAAGTTGCCGCTGACCATAATTACCCAGTTGGGGCCCGGCACCTTCAGCTTTAAGTACACGTAACATGGGATTGCCATGAATTTCGTGTGCATTGGTCAGCCGAGGAGGGCAAGATTGCAATGAATTTCGCGTGCGTTGGTCAGCCGAGGAGGGCATGATAGGCGCTTTGAAAGGATGACCTCGAAAGATAGTGTCGCGGCTCGGAAGTTTGAGAGTGACAAAAACAACCTCCAAGGAGATCCATCCCAATGGCTGGGCACACTTCCCCGGCTCGATGTCGTGGAAATGGCTGGAGGTCGGCCGCAAGCGTGAGATATGCCCATCTTTTCCGGCGTCTCGATGTAGAATATGTTGATGTCGTCTTCCATCAGGACCTTGGACAGATGGCAACCCCCATGACCAAGTCGAGCACCAAGGTGAATCTCCCTAGGTGAGGAATATGTAGTCCGGAAGGTTGGACTGGTCAAACAGAATTGCACAGTAGGACCAGTCGAGGTATTGGGGACGTCGGGCACTAGCACATTGCCTTGCACTATGTGATCTTTCAGACCCGCTAGGATTCGAGGCCGCAAAAGACCCCCGTCACCTTCTTTACGTCTTGGGGGAAGACCTTCTCGGGATGACTGCCACCCTTGGGGCGTTGTTCTCGAAGTCGTCGTTGCTTGTTGGGTTTTCGGCGACCAACTAGTCGTTGAAGTTGCATTGTCGGCTTGTGTGTGTCGCATGGTAGCCCATGTAGGTGTGGTAGCTGCAAGGCCATCCATTATCTCATCATAGGTTTTTCTTGGGGTTTTCCCCTTCAGCTGCCACATGCACTACTACTTGTTTCCAGGGCCGCTTCCTTTGCATCGGGGTGTTGTAATCCGCCGCGGCGACAAGGTCAGAGTCCGACTCGACATTCTTGCGCTTGCGCTTCTGGTTCTGCCTGGAGCGATCACGGTAGCCCCTTGACTTGGAGGACTCGGGCTTGTCCTGGCAGGTCCAGTTTCTCCCGCCGGCTCACACGGACTCTTCGTCGGCCACGAAGTCGTTGGCGATTTCCATGAGCTCGCACATACACTTCCTGGCCTCGAATTTGAAGGCCTGAATAGCCTGCTCACTAGAAACATCGTCCAAAGAGTTTCTCTTATTGAGCCACCACGAGATGAACCAGCGGATTGTATCCTAAGGCTCTTGAATGCAATAAGTGAGGTCATAGGCACTGCATGACATCTGGTAGGTGCCTTCAAAATTTGTCATGAACGCATCCTAGAAAACCTGGCACTCGTAGATAGAATTGGCTACGAACGTAGCAAAGTGCATTCAGTTCATCTCCTCTGGCTTGGTTGACGACTATGAGGTAGTCGGCCAGCCAGTTGTCCGACTTGGAGTCGCCCATATATTTGTCGATGCCCCGCACCTGGAATTTTGGCGAGAAAGGGTGCTCGAGGATGTCTTTGATAAAGCATGCCAAGTTGATGAATGCCGCCCAACTTGAGTGAACCGGGCTAAGGACCTCTGGGTCCCACCGGTACCATGGTGCTCTATGAGCGCGAAGGGCTCGGACGGTATCCCACGCATCGGCCGACTTACGAGTCGGTCTTGAACCATGAGGGTCAGATCGAATGGTGACGGGCGGCCTAACGAGTTTGAGCTGCAGGTCGGTTGCGATTGGACGCGAAGAACTGGCGTTTGTGCCCAGCTCAGAGGTGATCGCTAGTCGGTTGCGCATCTGGGTTGACATGCCGTATTGCACCACTGTTGCCTACAGTGTTGAATCACTCGGCCATCGGTTGATCTGACCTGAGGTTGATGTTGTCGTGCAGATCCACACGACCGCCATGGGGTTCCGGAGAAGGGTGAGATAAACCATTGCGTCATCGAGCTACCAGTCCAGGATGGAAGCGCAGGATGGAAGTTTAGCCGAGAGTGCACACGAAGCAATTACCCAAGTTCAGGCCCTTACGGTGGAGGTAATGCCCTACACTCCTGCTAGATTGATTGAGGTTTGGAGTACAATGATCGCATAGGTGTATTGAGACTAGATTAGATGTCTATCCCTAGGCCTCACTTATATAGGGGACAAGGCCTAGGGTTTACATGAGCCCATGTTGATTACGACCGGTGGAGATACCCCGTGATCTCCGAGATAGCCACGCTTGATCCCCAAGTAAATAGCCACGCCCTGAGGAGCCCGCCAGCCAGAAAGCGGGCATGGGCCGCATCATGGCCTGATGGGCAAATGTCCGGCCTGGCGGGTCGACTTCCGGCCCATTGGTGTAACCCGGTACATGGCACTGTCATTCTTGTTCCCCTTTTTTTTCTCAGCTTGCTCGACATATCTATCACAACAATGCCAACTAGGGTACATAGTCATTCTTCGAGCAGCTTCGGGCGTTGGCCATCGCCTGATCTGGTTGATCAATAGCACTCCACTCCCTGCATGCACCGTGCCACTATTGCCACACCGCTGATAATCTCGACTCCGGCAATGTGTGTGTCGTTGGAGATCGTTCGACTATGGCTCGCTACACATGGTCCTTCTCAGCTCTGGGTCATCTCAGCAATAGAGCAGGAGAATCACACAGTGGCACCCCTTAAAGTGCCTTTTCTCACCTCTTTGATTGCTTGCCTTGTCGCTGTTAGACTGTTACCATTACCGGAGAGAACCAAACAAAATGAGCAATAGTGTAAAATCATTACAATAGCATTTGTGTTAACAGTGCCCTAACCAAACACTTCCTTAGTCTCAATAATAAGCATCCAAGTAATACAGCTGATCTTTGCTAGATTGGTCAACATCCTAATTTGTGTGTGTATTGTACGTTGTGTTCTCTTCTGGTTTGGTAAAAGAAAATATCAGGTTTTACAACTTAAATTTGGGAACACCATATATATGCCCCTGGATTCATATGAAGACGATGCCAACATGCGACACCCCAATGGATAGCGTCATCCCTTACAAGGTTGAGACTAACATTGCAAAATATCTTGTGTCTGGGGCTAGGATTTACTTGAATTAGTTGTTAGACAATTATGCACCTTGATCAACATTAATACAAGCACCATTTACACTAACGCTGTGTTTGGATGTCTGTATTGGGCTGCCGAATTGGATTTGGTATTGGCTGCTCTCAATACAGGTGTTCGGATGTACTCTGAAACATCACACCAAAACTGTAACGAATACACAGGCATTAGAGCTCGCAGGCAAACTATCGTCCCAGCGATTCAGAGCCCTCTCACTCTGATTTCGGTTGAATTGGCTCTTCAGCAAAACATAGCGGTTAAGGATGATATGTTTGTCCCACGACCACGAACAGAGAAAAGGGGAGGAAACGAGGACAGAAGAGAACACAGCGATCAACCACGGCAACGCAGGTATCTTCGGCAGGCCGTCCCTTCCCTTCCTCCTCCGCCGCCGTCCCTTCGTCTCCTCGCCACAGTTCGATCTTGTCCTCCCTGGCCCTGGACCCACGCCGCCAGGTCCCATCTGAGCTCAAGCCCATTGTTGCATCCCCTCCAGCACCTCCGAGGGGGAGCTGATGCACTGGTTCATCGATATTCAAGGAGCCATTGGATGCTGCTGAGACCGATGTGGTTCATGCGCTATTGGGCTCCTTCCGGCTATCCAGCTTCACAGGAAGACCGGGGGCCAGCTGCCAGGAGGACCAAGGGCCGGCTGCCCGCATGGCGTGGCGTGTTGTCGAGGAACCAGCCCTCTTATGTATCTCAAGAAGCTCTAGCTCGACAGGAACAAGCCCTGTTTTGTATCTTTGTTCTTCAGGTTCAATTGTTGTTCTTTCGTCAGTACTATGTTTCCGTCAAAATCTATGTGCTTATGTTTCGCCTTTATAGAACACTTCCAAGTGTGTTTGCCATATAGTTAACGGATAATTGCAACCATGTGATTTTCAATCGGAATGTCATAGGGCTAAACAATCCAGCGCGGCGCAAGGTTGAACCTGAACCTATCTATTGTTTTGTCAAATTTGGAACTATGTCATGTTTAACTTGAAGCTATCTGAACTATTGTGTTGTTAAATTTGGTAAAAGAAATCCTATATAATCATCCAACTATAGTCACACATTGTAAACAAAATTGTTTTGATGCACATACATATGTTGCTATGCAATTCCATAGTTTGCCATCCATACATGATTCCATACTGAAACCTCAGTATGATTTCGTGAGCCAATTCAGTTAACACCCAAATAACCGAATTCGTATTCATGTCCATTACAATTTCATGGCTGAACTGGAAATGAAACCAATTCAATATGGAGGCCTCCAATACAGACATCCAAACAATAACAAAGCCTTTAGCCCCAAACAAGTTGGGGTAGGCTAGAGGTGAAACCCATAAGATCTTGCGACCAACTCATGGCTCTGACACATGGATGGCAAGCTTCCACGCACCCCTGTCCATAGCTAGTTCTTTGGCGATACTCCAATCCTTCAGGTCTCTCTTAACGGACTCCTCCCATGTCAAATTCGGTATACCCCGACCTCTCTTGACATTCTCCGCACACTTTAGCCGTCCGCTATGCAATCGGAACTTCGAGGCTCATACTGAATATGCCCAAACCATCTCAGACGATGTTGGACAAGCTTCTCTTCAATTGGTGCTACCCCAACTCTATCTCGTATATCATCATTCCGGACTCGATCCTTCCTCATGTGGCCACACATCCATCTCAACATACGCATCTCCGCGACACCTAACTGTTGAACATGTCGCCTTTTAGTCGGCCAACACTCAGCACCATACAGCATTGCGGGTCGAACCGCCGTCCTGTAGAACTTGCCTTTTAGCTTTTATGGCACTCTCTTATCACACAGAAGGCCAAAAGCTTGGCGCCACTTCATCCATCCGGCTTTGATTCGATTGTTCACACCCAAACACAGCGTAAAAAAACCTAATGCAAGCCAAGGTATACAATCAGTCTTGCATGATCTTAATACTCCATCCTTTTGGGTTTACAAGGCCCCTCACAAAGAAAACCCATACCAAGACAGTCATTAACATTTCAATCTTTTTTATTAACCACATCCTAAAATGCTCGCTATAATCGCCCACCTAATTTCCCCCCTTTAACTCTGCCCATGCACGGCCAATAGCACAAAGGAATTGTTTTGCGTATGATGATTTACATCTGATCTGTGTACGGCAACGTGATCCTATGTTTGTTTTTCAAGTAGCGATGTGATCCCTTGGTGATTGGCTACCGTCGGACAAAGATCCAATGAGAAATCATCGGACATGTAGCACTACTCATAGCGCAGTTAGTGTTCGTATTAAACTCTGCAAATCAACCAATGAGTAAATGGTCTAGCGAGTAATGTGGGGACAGGATGGCAAGGGTAATGGAATTTGCATTAGCAACATATCTGATTTTGGTAAGAGGCCTTCTAAACCCAAAAGGTGGGAGTATATAAGATATGTGCCTCTGTTACAAAAATAAATTGGGCCTTCTGAAATAAAGACAAGCATAACAATGTAGTATACATACCTGTAGTCTAGTCTTCACAACCCATAATGGATTAGTTGCAACAGCTGTTGCAATCCCTGCACAGGAAGCAGCTAAAATATTTTCCTGTATGGACAGTTCGCCATTTTTAGCATCTGCAAAATGAACAAGAATAGTCAGGAGCTGACACCCGAGTATGTACGTTGTTCCATTATCTGCATCAACAAAAATAGAACATGGCTAATGTTTAACATTTAACATGGTATGCTGTCAACAATCAGTACAAATTAAATTCTTGTTTAACAAAATCCACTACTGTGGGTTAAAAAAAACCACCATTAATTTATCATAACAAAAATACATCTGCAGACAAATAAAAACCACATGGGTAATATTTATGCCAAATTTTCTCCTCGACAATGTGATGTTACATCAATTGCCCAGACACTCTGAAAAACACAATTTGCCAAGTACCATTACAAAAATCCAGAATTTGCTAGAAAACAGTCACTAAATTAACTCCACATGTTGGGAGGAGAAATAGCACCTATGAAATGCCTAATTTGCCCCTGGCTTGAATGAATCAAATTGTCTCAACCGACTGAATACGCATGTTCAAATGTTGTTAAATTGCTTCAGCTAGCTAGGTGATAGCTGTAGTATGTGTGCTTGAGCTTGATTGCTAGTGATATGTGTGCTTATATCAGCTTGTGCTTTTTCTAAGTAAATTGTTAAGAAAAAAATGGTGAATAGATGTGTTAAAACTGCTAAGTGTGGTGCATGGTGCAAGTGAAAAAAAGGTAAAAACCATTTTGGCTCTTGTAGCAGGGGATAATAAATAGGTCTCCATAACCGAATGGTTAAATAAACACATTTTGCATGCAAAAGGCACTGAATCAGAAAGACATTACGAATTTCATGTAAGGACAAGGAACCAAATACTTTAAAATTATCAAGGCCACTAGTAGCAAAAACCAGTAAGTACAACTTGGCACCTGGTAGTGACAATCTTTTAATGTTGCTAACCAGGATTGAGATATACATTTGACCTGATAATTTATCAGCTCAGTAAAAAAGATGGAACATCTTTCTTGTAGATTGAATGTATATCAGGTGTTCAATCTAAAAGTCCAAGTGGGAAGAATGAGAGAAAGGCGAATCCTAATACAGTATAACTGTGTACAGATAAAATTTTCTTCCATTCCACAGTACAAAATCAATTCAACTTGAACTCTCAGTATCTTCCTTTCATCTGCATGGGCAGCGCCCAAACTACTCACTCATTTGGAGATGTCCTATATGAATGTCAAAGAACCCCTATTTCATGTGAAATTCAATCGCTGTTAGGTCTGATGAAGTTAGGTGCATTTAAGATTGTTGCAATAACATGGTGTTGTCCTGTGGAACATGTTGCTGTGAAGAATGTTTGCTATGATTAGCCATGTTCCGCTACTTTATTGTATGGCTCTGAGCTTACCTGTAGTTAATACAACAAGGAGCAATGTTTTTAAGGCACTAAGGCGAGGAGCTGGGGCCGCAGCATCAGAAGGAGGGACTGAAGCAGGGGAGGGGGGGGGGGGGGAGAAGAGAGAGGAGGGGAGAGGGCCAGATGGGGAGCAGCAACCGGAGAGGAAGCTGGCGGATCTGGTCGCCAACAGCCGCCTAGAGAGAAGAGGAGGGCGGGGAAAAGTTAGACGAGGGGAAAGAAGAGAGGACGGAATCCATCCATACCTTGTTGCCGGCGGCGCAGATCAAAGCCGTGGGTGGAGGTTCTTCAAACCCCAGTCACCAACATCCGTGAGAGAGGAGAAAGCCCTTTCTCCGCAAGCGTTTGGTGTGGACTGGTCAGATTCTCTCTTTCTCCCCTCCTTCGCAACTTGTGTGTGTGATTTCACCTCTGTTTCCCTCTCCCTCCCCCCCCCCCCCCCTTGATTTCCCTTACGAGCTCCATGTTCCCGCTCGAGAGCTATTTCCCGTTGCCTGCTCTGACTATGGTGTCTAATTTCGCCCAAGGTGGCGCCTTGCGCGTCTAAGCGACTCCTCAAGCTCCAAAGCGGATACCTTCTGTGGCTGTCAAAGGCGAGCTCGACGCCTTGAGATTGGAGGGCGCCCTGACGCCTTAGGGACGCCTTGAAAACAATAACAAGGAGTTAGATTGCTGTGCTATAATGGAACCATGTCCACCTCCAGCTGATGCAATCATCATTTATGGGTTCTCACTCTTGGCTTTTATCCAACAATTTGAATGTCCAGGCCCCACCAGGATCCACACCAGCCAAGCTAGGTCCGACAGGCCCTAGAGGAAAGGATCGCGGAAGGTGCCCCCAAGTGGAGCCAAGTGAATGACAAGGCGCCCGGAGCTGACCGGGATCTAGTTCTGAGGACCAGAGGGCCCCGAAAGTCAACCTTTAGTCAAGGGCCTAGCAAATGGACATGAAGCCCTTTCCGTGGCTAGTTTGCCGGTACTGACAGAATTCGAAATCCCAAGTCAGGCTAGCATATGGACATGAAGCCCTTTCCGTAGTCAATTTCCTGGTACTGACGGAATTCGCAGATGAATACAAGGTCTCCAAATCCCCAAAATATCTCTATCCTTACATTTGTAATCACTTGCATAGCATTTTGAGTTCATTGCGGTTTGCTTCCAACTTCTACAACATGTTGAACTCCAAACTGCTTGAGTCGTGCCACTAATCCCTACTGAGCTCCACTAAGTCGTGTCTTTGTGTGTAGGTGTGAGGTTGGACAAGATTCATTACCAAGTGCACTCATTTCACATTGTCAGCTATGAGATCGCTTGATCCTTCACCAACATCAAAAAGAGGTAAATTTGGTATTGTTCTTTTCCATCTCTACTTACACCTTGTTGAGTGTCATTACGGATAGGGATGGTACATCTCGCCCGGTCTACGGCAACCAAGAGGATGCGAACGACTATGTCACCAAGACGCACCACTTCAGCTTAAAACAAGCTATGAATGATGTGAATGCCATCTTTGCATGAGCGCATCAACAACCTCGCCACCGACTTCCGTGCAGAGATGCGCGAATTCGAAGCTCGCAGCAAGGACTACCACGATGAAAGGGCAAATGGAGAGCATCCAGGTCATGTTCAACAACCACAAGTCTTCATGATATTCGCCTTCTTCAAGATGGCGATCAAGTACCCATGCTTTCGAGATACCTTCCATCACTATTCACACCGGGCTCGACGATATCCCACCATGAAGACCAAGCGCGATCTCCTCATAGGGGCAATGGACTTCGAAACCCCATACTTCACTGTGAACGCCGTGAACAAGAAGCTCATGAAAAATGCGTCTAAGAGGATTGGGCACCACAACTTCGCCAAGAAGAATATCGACGTCGTCAACATAAAGTGTCGCCTACAAGAAGAGCGCATAGTGCATCGCCAATAAGAGGCTCACCGTGTGGAGGAAGCAAACCAAGCTCTCCATGATGTCAACACTTTGAAAAACTTCCTCTCTCTCAGTCAAAAACGAAGAACAGAGGAGACACAAGAGTTTTTGTGTAGCT
Organism: Aegilops longissima; assembly: GCA_021605205.1. Taxonomy (NCBI): domain Eukaryota; kingdom Viridiplantae; phylum Streptophyta; class Magnoliopsida; order Poales; family Poaceae; genus Aegilops; species Aegilops longissima. The sequence continues at coordinate 297,222,487 of CM038678.1, forward strand.
TACTTAATGCTGCGTTTCTCCCTTTTATTCTTGCAGGATGTATGCTCTCCTACTGGACCTCGCCATCCCACGACCGACAGCATGCCGCACAGGACTATACTTGCACTCATGATCAGACATACCGCGTCCTCGATGTAGTCACTCTAGTGGGAGTTACTGCCATTGCAGGGCTTTCGGCTGAAGCCAGATTTGCAGTCGTGGCAGAATTTTCCCTTGCAAATGGCAGCGTTTTCGTTGTCCACTCCCCCATGGACCATGTACTTCACGGTGAAGCTGCCGGACCAAAGGTCGGTCGCTTGTCCAACTTCTGATCTCAGGGTAGCGTGATGAGGGCAAGGCATGCCTTGGTGAGTCCTTGAAATGGTCGAATCTGGACTTCGCCGAGGCTCCAGGATGATGGGCCAAAGAGCCGAAAGCTTGAGGGGCCCTTGAGCTCTTGGTATTGGAACTTGTCATTACCAATCAAGCCCGCGCCACGAAGATCACCGCCTGCGAGGCGGCGGCTTCCTCGAACTAGACCCGGATCTAATGCAACTTCTCATGTCCTGGGACTCCTTCCAGGATCTCAATTGCGTTGGCCGCTATCGTAACCATGACGAGGTTCAAGACCGGAGAGGAAGACGAGGACTCCCCTTCTTCGGGAGACCGAACTAGTTGTTGACCTGAAGAGTGTGGTCACGTAGCTCTTGGAGGCGTTTGAGGAGTCGGGCGGCGAACTTGTCCTTCTGGCGCTTGAGTTCCTACTGCTCGACGGAGAGGTGGAGGCGCATTCCTCGAGTTGTGCGCCCGCAGGGCTTTGCTCCGTTATGAGGGTTGACAGGACGACTTCCGACAGCGCCGAGGATCACGCCCGTCATGAAGTCTTCTCACGCCAGCCCATGGTCAGCCCAGGGCCTTCTTTGGCACAGATTCTCAAGGGGCAAGCAAGGCGGCCGAGTGGAGACTACAGAGCACGACCCAAGGACCCCGGTGACTAAGTCCACGCCCTCGAAGCTAAAGGCCTATCCCTTACGGAAAGGGGTGGGAAGGATCCAGGCCTCTACCTTCTTTGAGACGAAGTAGAGGATGCCAAGGGTAGGATCTTGGTTCGCCACAGAACCGCAGATCAAGGTTGCGGAGGCCATCTCGATTTGGTAAGTTAGATTTGCGTACTTTGCCCCTACTTGGTGCGCCAAATGTCGGTAGTACAGGCAACGCCATCAAGGGACGACATTTTGTTCGATAGGGCAAGCACAAGGCGGATCGAGATAGTGAGGCACAGGGTGAAGGATTTACCCAGGTTCAGGCCTCAGGCCCTCCGGGAGGAATTAAGACCCTGCTCCTGCCTCTGATGTTTGTAATGATGTGGTGCACGCCATGGATCGAGAAGATCGCCGAGGAGATCTATATCTCTTGGGTTACAAGTCTCTCGGCCTGGCGGCGGACAGGTAAAAGAAAAGAGATGGGTGGGAAAATGACTTGCCTTACTATATATACTTGGTCAAATCAGGGTTACATGGCTAGAGTCAGACCAGTCTCGAGCTAGCTCTATTGGGTTGCGCCGAACAACGTATGTTCTGTTTCCTTCTCCAAAGCTTACCGAGTCCGTGAGGTCTCGGCCGTCGACTTCCTAGCACCTATGGCCAACGCCTCCATTCCCAGGATCCTTGTCACCCCTCTACTGATCAAGGCGCCTAAACGGCGACGAGCCTTGCGTCTAGCGAGTGCCCCACCCTACCACCTCCATACCAAACATTGGCTACAACACCTACATATTGCGAGACCGACGACTTGGACTGAAGGGGCGCCACAACTTTATATCGTCGGTACGGTGACGATATGAGGACGGCATAAAAACTATGCACTATTGTTGGGCCTGAGAAAATTAAAAGCAACATGAGCAACATAGCATTGGTCAAAACTGACTCTCAACTCATCGCCAACCACAAAGACAAGAACTTCAAACAAAGGATCCAAAAAAATGAAATGGTACCTAGCTTTATCAATGGGAATGCACAAACACTTTGGAGAATAAATGTACGAAACATTCTACAGCATCTCACTTGATTCTATGTCACTTGCAAGCAAGATCTAGAACCAACATCCCAGAAGGTGCATTTTATGAGGTCCACATCCCTTCGACAAAAGGAATTCTAAAAATCAATTTGCTTACAACTAAGCAAGAAGATTGGCGCTCAAAAAATATGAAAATACTTGGAGGAAGTGAAAGCCAAAAGAGTTAGGTGAAGAACTCATAAAGGACATTTAAGAAGGCCTCTATGGGTCACTTGGTGCCAAGGCATGCCACCATTCTATTGGCGGACAACCCTGTCAGACGCCCAGGAATTTGTCAAGAGATGTCTACATGCCAATGTATGGCATGAGATGCAAACAAAACAGCTCATGAGTTACAACCGATTCCACCAATTTGGCCCATCGTAAGATGTGAAATGGATCTAATCGGATGACTGAGCATAGCCCCCAGAGAGGCGAAATATGTAGTTGTGCCTCTAGTTAAGAAAGCAATAGTCGTTGTCCAGAAATCTGTCTCGAAGTTCATCATTTGCAGATCTGAAGTCCCAAGCGACATCATAGTAGACAATGCTAGACAACTTGACTACAGGACATTCGAAACATTTGTGAGAACCCAGGCATCAAGCTATGCTCTGCATTAAATGGGCAATCCAATAGCAAATGGCGTTGTGGAAAGGGCAAAAATAACCATTTTGACAGGATTGAAAACATGTCTCAATGATTTAGAGAAGAGACGATGAGTAGAAGAGCTACACAAGTTACTACAATCCACCAAGACTATGGAGACTTGACCAATAGGCTTCACCCCATTCAAACTGTTATTCGGAGAAGAGACTGTCACACCAGAAGAGTTGAAGCTCAAATCAATACGCACTGCCAACATCCTAGACAACGACGAGCACAAAGTCGCTGTGGAGGATGTGGAGCACAGTGGGTGACCTTGTGCTCAAGAAGAAACGCACAAAGTCACAATAGAGAACAAACACAGTGGGCGACCTTGTGCTCAAGAAGAAACTCATTCCAGAAGAAGGAAAGCTAAGCTTCAAATGGGGAAAGCCATATGGGGTCTCAGGGGTAACAAGGCCAACCACATTCAAGCTACATGAAATAAATTGCCATGCCCATTACAGTCAATCACATAATGCTGAAATATATTCTTGTAAAGAAGCATCGGACTCTAGAAATCACATAACGCTGAAATATATTCTTGTAAAGAAGCATCGGACTCTAGAAATGAATACGCCTTCACTCAAAAAGTCATGAATTAAATATGAAAGATAGTATGACCTTACTCTTATAAAAAAACACATTTTTCCTAGCTAAAGCGCTTTGATGGTATCACAAAAGGAGATTTCATGAACAAACAGATATCAAATTTTCATCGACATTGCCAATTAAACATGGTTTAGTGCTACAAATAAAAAAACAAAAGCATATCAAGATGGTGATGTTCATTTGAATGCTTCAATAACTGAAAATAAAATTGTAGATGTACAAAATAAACATAATGCCACTCAATCACAACTATCCACCTACAAAAATGACAGTTCTGTCCACTACTAGTAACGTGTTACACACATAATAAGACCGATGCGTAAAGTACGGTTGGATAACCTTGAGATCGAAGAAGACCCCTCAGGTAATTATAAACTGAAAATGTAACCTGCAGAAAAACAAAAAAGACATTGAAGGTTGATGAAAGTATAGCAAAAAAGTGAACTACGGACAAAAGATTGTGTGAGTTTTCCATCTCGCAGATTCATGATTACTCGACCATTCAAGCCTTGAATTGAGGTATATAGTAATCATTAATAAGGTATATTAGAAATAATAATAATAAGGTATAGTGGTATTATCTATATGGTATATGAAGAGCGGGAGTACATACTCCTGAAGTCTTAGTAGGACTAGGGTTCCTACCGGGCCTCGGCGTGGATTATATGGGCAAGGAGGAGGGGCGAGGGCTGGGCCGAGGCGGCCCGTGGGCGGCGCCCGTCGCGGCTAGGGTTAGAGTCTTGGCGGCTAGGGTTCCGCTCCTTGGGGCCGGGCAATGTAAGATTATGATATCTTTATTGCTTGATCTCAAGCGGTGTCTTACAGCAGTATTTATAACTTTAGCCTAAGATAACTTGCCTAAGATAACTTGTGGGCCAAGCCCTAATACTAATGCCCGGTGGGCCTCTTTACAGTATAGACCAAACCGGTCATAACATCTCTCCCGCTGCAAAACAGCTCGTCCTCGAGCTGAAAGTCTGAATAGTGTTGGCGGAATTAATCACGCTGCTCCCAAGTAGCCTCCTCCTCCGGAAGGCCCGCCCATCTGAGCGAGGGCGAACCCGGGCGCCACAGCGGAGCTGCGCACCGCAACACCTTTGCCGGCTCGGGAAGAATCGACCATCGGCGATTGGAGGAAGCGGGAGGAGCCGCCGTGGCTTCGCCACGGAAAGCTTGAGCAGCCCAACATGGAAGGCGTCGTGGATCGCGCGGGCTGCAAAAAGTGAAGACGATAGGCCACCTTCCCAATGCGCTCCAAGATAGGGAAGGGCCGGCGTAACGAGGGTTTAGCTTGCGCTTGCTGCTGGTCGAGTGATGCGTAAGCGATGGAAAAGACGAGCCACACCCAATCACCCACGCGAACTCCGCCTCGCGATGATGACCGTCGTAGTAGTGCTTGGCCAGTCGCCGTACTGAAGGAGGCGCCGAACCACGACAAGCATCTCGTCACGAGTGCGGATAAGGTCACCGCAACCTCCGTCCGAGCCGTCTCGGGTCCCTTTGGAAGTATAAGCGGGGCGATCGACCATAGACCACCTCAAATGGCGTCGCAGAAGTGATAAGAGGTGTTGTAGTAGTACTCCGCCCAAGAGAGCCAATCCACCCAAGCGTGAGGCCGATCACTGTCACACAGCGCAAATACATGGCAATGACCTTGTTAACCACCTCGGATGACCATACATGCGAGGATGGAACGCCGATACTCGGCGGAGCTGGACACCCGCCATCTGAAGAGGTCGCGCCGGACATGGCCCGTGAACCCGGGTCCCGATCGCGGCGATCGAAGCGGGGAACCCGTGGAGGCGGACGATGCCGTCGAAGAAGGCCCGCCATCGACGCCGCCCGTGTCGGATGGCGGCGCGATGAAGTGGGCGTGCCGGAGAAGCGGTCGACCACCGTGAGAATGACCGACTTGCCGCCCGCCTTAGGAAGGCCCTCGATGAAGTCCATGGATATATCCGCCCAAACACGAGGCAGCGCTCAAGGGCTGAAGTAACCCGGCCGACCTCGGGGTCTCCGTCTTGTTCTTGGGCATGTCGACAAGACCGAACCCGATCGCGGACGAGCGCGATCGCCGAGGATGTAGAAGTCGGCGCGAAGGCGATGGAGGTTTCTGCGCACCTCATGACCCGCCGAGTGGGCGAGCTATAACACTGGTGGCGGAGATCGTCATGCGCCGGAACAAAGATCCGGCGCCCATGGAGAAGCGATCCCGTCGAGAAGCGCCAAAGCTCCTCCGGTCGCCGCCATGAGCTGCTTCTTCTTGAAGAAGAACGGGCGTCGTCGGCCGTCGCGATGGCGCGGCGAATGTTAGCTAAGAGATCAAGCGTCGGCCCGTGAAGGATGCATTGGGCGCCCGGTCAGACTTCGTCGGTGGAGGGAGCGAGGTCGAGTCGCGACGGAGACGGCGCGTCGGCCCGCGATGTTAAAGCGGCCCGGCGATACTCGGCGGAGAAGTCGAAGCCGAAGAGCTTGCGATCCACTGGTCGCTGCGGCACGGTCGGCGGTATTGGTCAGCAAGAACTTGAGTGTAATGGTCCGTCTTGAATATGGAAGGACCGTCCCCACAATCTGACCGCCAATGACGAACAGCCCGTACAAGGCCAATGAGCTCCAGCTCGTATCGCCAAACTTAAGATGGCGCGAAGCGAAAGGCCGGTGAAAAAGCGAGGCCCATCGCCTGATGAAACACGGCGCCGAACCCGGCGCCCGAGGCGTCCTGATCCGCCTGAACGGGCGGTCGAAGTCGGGCATCGGAGGACGGGGCCCGTCGTGAGGAGCCTGCCAGGGCCTCGAACGCCGTCGTCGCCTCGTCGTCCCAGCGAAAGCGTCGCGGCGAAGCAACAGCGTGGCGCGCAATGAGCGAACTCCCTTAAATTTCCGGTAGTAGCCGTGAGCCGAGAACCCTTGGCGAGTGAGGCGTCGGCCATCTGAGACGGCCGCCACCTTGTCGGCGTCCACAGCCACCCGTCGGCCGAGATGACATGGCCGAGGTAGACGGCGGTAGGTGTCTGAGCGAGCACCGGCGCTTAAGGTGGAGGTGGTGCGCCCGGCTTCGTTGAAGACGATGGCGGCGTCTTTGGAGGTGCTTTCGGCCAGTGGCGCGTAGATAAGAATGTCATCAAAAAAACAAGCACAAACCGCCGTAAGTAGGGTCGAAGGGCGTCGTTCATCGGGGCTGGAAAATCGCCGGGCGTTAAGCGAGGCGAAGGGCATCGCCAAGAACTTCGAAGTAGCCATGGTGGGTCGACGCCGTCTTAGCGATGTCGTGCTGGATGCATGCGCTTTTGATGATAGCGACACGAGATCGAGCTTGGTGAAAAGCGCGCCCATGGAGCTCATCCAAGAGCTCGTCGACCACCGGTATAGAGAACTTGTCCTTGAGTTGAGCGCGTTGAGTAGCGGTAGTCGATCTTGAAACGCCACGTGCCATCCGACTTGCGGACGAAGCACCGGCGGAGAAGGGCGGCGTGGAGATCCGGATGATGCTGCCGCGAGCATAAGGGCTGCTATCGCTCCAACTCATCCTTCGCGGTGAGGGTAGCGGTAGGGCGAACCGCCACGGGAGTGGAGCCCAGACGAGTGAATATGATGGTCATACACCGGCGGGCGGAAGACCCGTGGCTCGTCGAAGAAGGTCAGCGTCTTTCTTTGCGAAGGGGATCGGCGAGGTGCTCGGCCTCTGGGGCCGCGGCGGCCGGAGGAGGTGTTAACCGCGGCGGGGCGCTTTAAGGCCGTCCCACGGATCGCGGCGGCAATGCCGCCGAAACGTCATCGTGGCGCGTCGAAGTCCCAGAGATGGGCCCGAGGGTCGGGAGAAAATCCACCCGAGGATGAAGTCGAGCGGTCGAGTCGATCCTGCGCAGTAATGGAAAGTCCTCGCCGCGATGGAGATGGGAACGTCGCGGCGATCCCATGACACCGGAGGCGTCGCCGTTGCCACCGTGATCCGCAGGCGCTCCCGCCGTGGTGGGCGATGCTAACCGACGCATAGTCGCCCGTGGCGAGAAGTTATGGGTGGAGCCAAGATCAGCGAGGGCCACCGACCGCCGCCATGGACCGTCACCGGCAACAAAGATGGTCCGCTTACCACGGATGCTGGCGAGGGCGTGGAGGAGACGACGCCGCGCCGTCGCCGTGGAATCTGCGGCCGTGTCTGCGGCTGCAGCGGGTGGTGGCTCGTCGGTCGAGTCGTCGCCTCGGTGTAGTCGACCGTCTCCAAGTAAAATAAGCGAAGCGGACATGGAGTCGGCGTGTAGGGCTCATCACGGTTGAAGCATAGGCCCCGACGACGACGCTCTGCTTGCTCGGCGGTGACAACCGACGGAAGGTCGGGTGGTGGCGGAGGCGCGGTCGTCGTGGTGGAGGAGGCCGCCCGGTGATGGTGGAGTCGGCGCTGGTCGATGGGATGGCGGCCGCCCGCCCGGCCCGATTCTTCTGGCCTTTGAGCCGCCGTCGAAGGCCCGGCGTAGTACATGGCCGTCTGGAGGTCGGGGGATCCGGGCTCGGCGTCCACGCGAATATGGTCCGTGTCGCCCACAAATAACTTCGGCCTTGAAGTCGCGGAGACGCCCGTGGTGGCATGCGAGGCACTGAGAGCGGTCGGCGTAGTCTGCACCGTGGATGTGAGCAACAAGCGGCGAGGGCGCGGTCGGCTCCGCGGATAGGAGGCTCAACCGGAGGAGACAAAGCTCCGGAAGCGCTCCCATGGTGGCATGCCTCCCTCGTCTGCTCGAGGCGTAGTACCAAGTGCGCCCGCGCCTCGGAGATGATAGGGCGCGAGCTAGGTGCGATCCAAAGCGGCGTCCGCGCCCTCGGAAGAAGCGCCGCGCCTTTGGTTGAGCGATTGAGGTCTCCGTGCGTCGTAAGTGCGAAGTCGGTTTAGCGAAGCGAGGTGTCGAACCACCGTGCCGGGGCTGCAAATCACGATAGCGCGTGTCTTGGTCGAGATCTCTGGGCGTGGTTCGCCGAAATGAGGACGATCAAATCGGAGGAGGGCATCGGGTGTTCGGCGCCGTAGTATACACGGGTCCGGAGATGAGCCGCCCACGCGCGAAATCGGCGATGGCGAGGGCGGAAGTGCACTGGTGCGGGGGCGGCGATGAGGCGGGACCTGGTGATGGTGCTGCTCGATGGCGGCGGCGCTGGTGGTCTTCTTTGCACGTTACTGCGTCGTGGGGCGGTGTGGCGCCGAGGAACTGGCTGGGCGGGCCCCCCGATCTGGTGGCGATCGACCATCTTGTGGCGTTCATGCGGCGGGTAGTCTGGCAGCAGGAGCGGCAGCGGGGCGCCCGTAAGGCGCTGAAGGCGAAGCGAGCAGAAATGGGCCGGGCTCATAAGCGGTGGTGGCGGCGTTCGGCGGCGGGCTGGTTCCGGCGAGTAAGGCCGATGCCGGGCGGCTTGGGCGAGCTCCATGGTGCGAACACCTCGCCGAGCGTGAGGCGAAGCGGATCCGCCGTGGTGGTGATCGGCCTTGCGCGCGGTGGTGATGGTCCGGACGTGATCGCCGTCATCGGCGAGGGTGGCAGCGGCGGCGGTGGTGAAGCGGAGGTGGATGGCGGCGGCGGTGATGGAGAAGCGACATGATCGGCTGGTGTCTCTGGATACCAAATTGGTAGGACTAGGGTTCCTACCGGGCCTCTGGCGTGGTGTATGGGCAAGGGAGGAGGGGAGGGCGGAGCGAAGCGCGCCGTGAGCGACGCCGTCGCGGCTAGGGTTAGGTCTCGGCCGGCGGCGGCTAGGGTTCCGCTCCTTCGGGAGCCGCAAGAAAGATTATGATATCTTTATTGCTTGATCTCAAGCGGTGTCTTACAGCAGTATTTATAACTTTAGCCTAAGATAACTTGCCTAAGATAACTTGCCTAAGATAACTTGTGGTCCAAGCCCCTAATACTAATGCCCGGTGGGCCTCTTTCTGGTATAGACCAAACCGGTCATAACAAGTACATATACTAATTTTCTGTACTCCTAGGAGTATGTACTCACACGTTCAATATACCTCATAATCAAATGTTTATACCTCTTTTTCATTCTCAATATACCTTATTAATAATTCCAAGATACCTTGATACAAAATTTATAAACAAAATCTAGGCCCATAGTTTGCGTAATATACCATTTGTACGTACAAAAAAGCAATTTGTGCATATAAATAATATACATGCACCCAAATGAAAAAAAATCACAAAACTAACTTTGAGGTATCTAGTAATCATTAATAAGGAATATTAAAAATAATAATAATAAGGTATAGTGGTATCATCTATGTGGTATATGAAGAGCGGGAGTACATACTCCCGGGAGTATATAATCATTTTCCTATATATCCTACATATATATACTCCCAGGAATATATAATCATATGGAGAAAACCCCTCATACAACCGGGATATTACACCGTTGGCGTAGTGACAGGAACACCAAAATCATCAAACAATCACCCTAGCCAAGTCACCTTTGTTGTCGAAAGAGCCATAGCTCGCAACTCAACCTCTGTACATGAACGGGAAACTGTAGTTTGTTTCCTCGTCTTCCAGAAAAACACAATAAGCAAAAAGGGGGAAAACAATTCGAAGGATTACGGCCCCAGGTAGCATCCAAATAGGCCAAAAATTGGAAACGAACTGGAACATGGAATGAATAGACAGCGACAGATTGAAGACATTATAGAACAGAAAGGAGGGGACAGTAGTGAACCGACTAGGAGCAGAGACGAACTGACTTAAAATGTGAACATGATAGGAGAAAACTGGGCCAGTGGCAGCTATATAGACAAGACTTCTAACAAGATGATGATAACGCATCAGATCAGATAGAGGCTCGTCATTAGAAGCTCAGAGGTGGACTCTGAGATCCATAAAAGTCAACAGTGCTCTCACCAGGAAGAGCAGGGCAAAAAGATCCTCAATACTTCTTAGTGGAGAAAAGGAGGCCATCTGAGGTAGAAGAAACCTAAATCCCAAGGAAATAAGAGGACCAAGATTAGAAAATGTGCTCTAAGACAAGCCTTCACAAAGATAAAGTACTCAGGGTCATCACCAGTGGTGATCATGTCATCGGTATAGAGAAGAGTTCAACCACGAGACAAATAGTGGACAAAAAGCACAGCACCACGATCATCACTGGCCAGAAAATAATAGCATTGACCAGTGAGGCCAAGCACTCAAACCAGGCACAAGGCGCTTGCTTAAAGCCATTTAGAGAGCGACAAATATGGCATACCATGCCGTCAATAACAGAGTGCCCAAGTGGTGGCCGCGTGTTGATCTGCTCACGGAACTCACCATTGAGAAGGCATTCTTGACATCAAGCGGAGAGAGACACCAATGGTGAACATAAGTTATGGCAAGAAGGGTGCGAACAGTGGTCATGTGGGCCACATGAGCAAATATCTTGTCTTAGCCATGATCATGCTCCTGCTCAAAGCCACCAGCCACAAGACGAGCCTTATAGCGCTCAAGAGAACCATCGAGATAAGATGCAGGACGATATCCATGTCCAGGAGCTATGTGCGAGGCTCTCCACCAACGTGTACGGAACATGGTTGGACTCCTGTGCTGAGCTGTTGCTTCTTATCCTCCAGGCATCCTGGCCTGCGAATAATGCTAAGGAAAAAATAATGCAATTATATTAAGTAGATTCAACAAGAGGTACTAACCTGATCATTGTGTGCAGATGGTACTGCTAGGGACTCGCACATGTGGCCAACCTGAAAGAAGACCTGTCGGACTTCAAGGCCAAGTTGCTTGTCTAGGAGAAGGACAATGTTCTATTAACCGCACGGTCCTAACTCCTAGAACGCCACCTGGCCGCCCCATGGAGGGGCAAAGCGGACGACTTGCGCCGCGTCGAAACAGGAGTTGTGCTAACTGAAGGAACGCCTTGGCGCAGTGGAGGCAGCCCCATCGGGGGAGAGGTCCTTGGCGATGCCACGCCAAGAGCGAGTCTGGGGCCAGTCTTCAACTTTTGTGATCGCTTCTTATCTCGAGTGGTCCTATGGATGAAGCCCCTTAGGGATCTTGATAACCTCGATGAACTACAAGTTGAAGACTCCCTTGTTGCCTCGATGCGTCAGGAATGGGTGCAAGAAGTGAGGTCAGCGAGCGAGAGAGCAGTCACTGAAATCTTGGCCCGTGTCGCCAACAGCTTCCATACGATTCATTGACTTCCCTGTGTGGCGACTCGATCCCTAACAGCCGGCGAGGATGTTCCAACCCCTAGTGGTTCATGCTCGTAGGGTCTTCCCCTGTAATAATGAATGTACAACCCAAAAATTTATGTACAACCCAAAAATTTATGTAACTAAAGAAAAATAATACCAACCTCCCCTTCCATGGATTGTTCTTCTCCATAGCATTTAATCTTTAGTTAATTTTCAACTCCTTCCTAGTCCTCGAGCTGCTTAGCCCAAGGGCGGTGTCTTGGGTCAGGTGGTCTAGCCTGCTTATTCTGGAATGTGCGAGCAGGTTGCGATTTCCTAGTCATCTTTGAGGTCGTCCCAAGGCACTTACCCCGCTTACTATACAGGTTACCACATGGCGTCTCTGCCCCTCTACCCGAATCCCATGCAATGCCAAGGCCGGAGCACCAGTAGTGTTTTGAAAGGGGCTTATTGTGGCCTGCCCCAAGAGATCAGGGTGCTGAAGTTGGCCCTATGGCAGAAAGAGGTGTGGGTTTGCTAGGAGGTACAAATATCTTGGGTAGGCAATTTAAGTGCCATGTCTAACCTTAATTAATGGTTAGGTCGTCCCTCTAATTTCCGCGCGACCATCCCGGTCATCCATGGCTCGAATCTGCCTCTGTCTCATTCCTATTAGAAAATAGTCTAACATGAGGAGCGAAGGGTTAGTCATGAACATTCTCGACCGAAGTCTAGTATGACTAGCATCTTGCACAGAATATTTTATTGCTTGCATTGTGTACTAATGAATAACCATAAAGGAACAATGTTTGGAGGTCACGTTCTGCAAGCTAGTTCGTAGCTTCTGCCTAATAGCCCTAGAGTTTAAATCATCTTTGTCGTTTTGTTCAAAAAAACGGTCGGCTCTCCTCCACGAAAGCGAGGAGTCTGTGGTGCAACACGGATCAATTGTGTGTGGCAACAAGTACTCTGCGACGCAGAACTCTCCTCCCTGTGGACGCCCGCAATATCTTAGTTAAGACATACCCATCTACGCATGAGGCACCTTATCATGGTTTCTCCTCTAAAGGAAAGGTGTCCTTATGCTGACATGAATGGTGTTGCAAGTACTAGGTCGAGAGGTGCATTCCATTGGAGTTGTGTCGACCGATTATCAGATCGCACCCTAGGCTGCATGTTCAGGGGCTCAGCACCCTACGAGTCCAAGAGGCAATACAAGGTCGCTAAAATACAACTGTTGACCATCATTTCCACCCCTGGCAAGCGAGAACTTTTATTTACTGATGAGGGCATAAGCTTGAAGGATGCCATAAGCATGCCAAAGGTGTTCTTGCTTTATTACCTCTACCTCGAGGCATTCAGATCTTCCCCTTGGTGGGGGCTGGAAAGCAGCGGCGGTGGATGTAGGCTTGTCCTTCCCCTTGAATGGAGGGGTTGGGCATGTTGTTAAAAGCAACGACTGAGGTTGACTTGGAGTTGTTGCTTCCCAAGGACTTATTTTTGCCGAACACATGGTCATTGTGGTGCGACCTCAGCCTGGATGAGCCCGAGTGCTTGTTTAAGAGAAGTTTCATGGCATCTTCAGCATCATGGCTTCCCATGCCCACATGACAGCTTTCACAGAGCGTGCCTGAGCCTTTGCTAGGTTGGCAGCGTAAGCAGTAGAAAATAATCCTCAATTGAAGGCTTGAATGGTCGAGTAATCATGAATCTATGAGATGGTGTTGCGACTCCAAACAACGTTGGATTAAATCCCAAAGTGGCTTGTCGTCTCCCGATCGAATGCATTGTAGATTGTGCTTGGTATTGGATCGGCCGTGTGGCCCTAGAAGTTGGACACAAACTTATGACATAGGTCATCCCAGGAGTGAATCGATGACATCAAAATCAGCACTGGATGGCTCTATAATTCATTTGTTGTTTGGATTCATACTCAGGCAACAAAACACAAAAGGATTACTTAGGTACAAACAACTTACAATGAAGCCCAACATTTGTGTACCATTAGATACAAGATTAATGACTACTTACAGCCCAAGTTGGATATAGTGCTACTATTGTTGGAGAAAGGCCACGATACAACCCAGGAAGGCCTTCAGTTTTGAGTATGTGCTGCAATCCTGAAAGAATTATCCTACCTAATAAACAAATGAACATTACTTAGCAAATGAAACAAAAAAAAAAAGATATCATAGTAAAATGTTGATCATAAAATCAAATGAAGACGGCATGGTGGATTTTACGATTTGGAATGCATGCACATGACATCGGTTCTTTCTGAATATCCAACATTTATCTACCAAGATTCTATAGTGATAATGGCGATATAGCAAGTAGTGTATATGTTGTGACATTCTATCAATCAAACCATCATATTTATACACACACAAAAGGTTTATTGTGCAGTCCATAATTCATACAAAAACAACCCCTCTTCAAGTACAAATCTTGCGTAAGTACAAGGCGATTTGGAACACCAGAAATGACTTTATTCTCGAAGGAGTCTTGCAAAGTCTCTATAGATGCAGGAGGAAATTCAAGAAAGCAATGAACTAGCTAGTTCATAGAGCAAAAAGGACAGCATACACAGGGTTACAAGCTCGGGTTGAACCATTGAAGCTTTCATCTAACTTCTTCCACAGCAGTAGAGGGCTTAGGGCCTTGTATTAGCTTTTTGTTTTCCTTTTCTGCCCTTCTGTACAGTTATTCTCCCATAAAATACAAAAATACACACATTATCTGCAAGTACAAAACATCTAGTAATAGGTTTCCACCAGGTTTTCCGGTACCTCACTTGGATCTTAATCAAACGGCATTAGAGAGCACCTTACTCCAAAATCACATGATGTAGGCCCCGTTCGGATCCTCTCCAGCTTCCCGAAATAGCCAACTTCTCGAGAAGCCAGCCAGCGCCAGCTTCCGATGGGAGCAGCGATCCGTTCGGCAACAAAGAGCAGCTCCTCTCCGTCAGCAAAAACAAAGAGAGTTAGGGGAAGGGGCAGCTCACCTTGAGCTAGAGTTGAGGGCAAGGATGGCTTTGACGCATGGTGTCAGGGTGCTAGAGCTGCTGGGGGTGAGGCGTCCTGGTGCCGGAGATGTTGGGGTTGAAGCGTCATGGTGTCGGCGCCCGTGGGGTTGAGGCGTCCCGTTGCCGGCGAGGTGGACGCAGCGGAGATGCGAGGGGCGGCGGCGGAAGACTGTCAGCGGCGTGGCGGCCAGCCGACTGGCGATGGGGTGGTGGCGGGATTGGCGACTGCTAGGGTTAGTGCCAGAAAGGAGGGAGGAGAGGCGCCGGGTATGACTGCGTGTGTGCGGTCGCTCTGTATCTCTCGGGAGGGCTTCTTCACATCGAAACGGTACGCATGCACCACTTTAGAATGGCATTCTCGCATAAATTGGATCAACTTCTTCTTCCACTCTTTTAGGAGTTGGGCTTCCGCTGCTCCGAAGAAAATATACTGGTCGGGGACAGGCTCCACGAAGCTGGCTTCTAGGAGCTGACGCGTTCGGGGTAGCTTCTTCCAGAAGCCGGTGAAGCTTGGAGAAGATCCATGAGTAGAGTGCATATTATATAAAATGGAGAAGGGCGACCATGAGGGTAGCAGAGGTGGGTCAAAGTTGGGACCACGGTGTGTACACTGCCAATCTAGGCTGATCATGTATGCTTGTAATCATAGAAGGTTAACCATTTCCCTCTACCGAACACAACATCTCATTAGACTAGTTGGTTGGAGCTGCACTAGCAAGCAGTGGGGCGCGATGTCGATATGCTATTGTGCACGTTGTTGAGCTATGTTCGAAATAAGTTCCAGCAAAGTCTTAGTGTTCTTTTGGCGATTATCATCGCTTGTATCTCCAAAATTAAAAGAAAACAAAGTTCCTAAAATGTTCTATTGCACAACTATCTAAATTGGACAAAACCATGCACCTTCGATCTCACTTTTTCTTTGTTGCAATACCACTTAGGCAGTTGCACCTAGTGGCATGGTTCAAGAAAGCGTTTTTAAGCGACGCTAAAGCGCTCAAGTGTTGAGCGGGAGTTAATTGCTCAGAACCACCACAATATGGCTAGGGCAACATGTAACCACCGGTTCTGCCAAAATTCAATAAAACCCACCACTACAGAGGTCGGCGAGTAACAAATAACATTGATTCATGGATTAGCTCGGACAAACAGCAAAACTGACTGGCAGGACCCACCCGTCGGGCTGACACGCATGCTTATGTGTACACTTTTACCCACCTCTTTTCCCCTTTTTCTCCTCTCTCCCTCCCCCAAATCATCCATGCCATTGCCGCAGTGGAGCTCGGTCCGTGCAGCCGGAGGGAACGCGCGCCGAGGGGACCCCACCAAGGAGTAGAAGCCACCACCGCGAAGCCAAATGCCCGAGCCATGGAGCGAAGACGAGACTTCCGCCATGAAGAAGCCCTCCGCCGCCTCCGCTAACCACGGCCTCTCCCCGATTCCATTTTCCCCGCTTGTGCATCCCCTTTTTCCTGCACACGCAACTCCTTTTGTGTTGATGGAGGACAAGGGTGTCATGGCCAGCAAGGCGTTGTCGAGAGGGCACAAGGTGTGGTTGAGGACTCAAGTTCATTGTCGACAACCACACGTTGTGTGCCATCACTCCTCCAGCCCACGGGCTCGTAGCACTCATTCCCAAGTTGTGCGACAACCTACGAGAGCCCACTCATGAGAGGTGAACCGGCTGGGAGAAGAAGCCCTCTTAATGTCGTCCTAGTCATTATCTTCACTGCGCCGCGATTCGCTGGGGGCATGGTCAAGTGCGGCTTGACCGCACCAGACCAAGTGTTCATTAAGCTGGTGACTAATGGCTCAGACACAACGATTTCGTCATCAGTGAAGGCGTGAAGCCCCGCTATCCAATTCCTTCTATGCCTAGGTTCCTCCGGTCCCTGCTCATGATGCACGCATTAATTTCAGGCCATAAGCCCTCGGCCAACCACGCATCGCCACTATTGTCAGCCATAGCACTGGAGCAACGTTGCTGCTATTCCGCTCCATGCAACTATCAGGTCGTCTTGTCCGGGTGCTTGGAGCCCCGCATCGACGAGGCGAGGGCAACAGCACCACCCCGCATCCTCCAGAACACCCTGGCGAGGGCACCAACATCGTCTTCCTCATGCCTGGTGAAGCAGCGGGTCGAGGATCTCCGTGATGTCAACAGCCTTCAGCCACTTGGACTTTCGTCCTCTGCCGCCGCATGAGCGTGAGCCACCTGGACTCCTACCTGCTGCCATCCCACAAACCTCCGAGTGGTCCCCTTGATCACGCTCCTCGGTTGCACGTCCTACTTCATCTGTACCCTGCGGCTTGCACGTCCTTGCCAGACCGCAGAGAGACGTCCCTTCGACTATGTCTCTGCCAAAGGGAAGCCAGACGAAGGAGGCTACAAGTGTGGGGTGAGGGTGGGGGAGAGGACAGCGGCATGGTCGTCAGAGCAAAATGGAGCGACGCTTAGGATAATTCAATGAGATAGAGATGGGTAGAAAGAAAGGGAAAAAGAGGTGGGGGGCTAACAGGTGGGACCCCCTGGCCACCTCAACGCAATGTGCATATGGACATGTCACACATGCTTGACATGTGGGCCCAATTGGTCAGTTACTATTAGACGCAGCTAATATGTGAATCAGTGTTTTTTACTACTCACCGGCCTCTAAAGTGGTGGTTTTTAGTGATTTTTGACAAAACCGGTGGTTAGTTGTTACCCTACCCACAAATGTGGTGGCTGAGCAATTAACTCCGCTGAGACGGATAATGCCTCGCTTTGGCCTAAGTGAAACATTAAGCGGCTGATGAGAAAATACAGTGAGAAATTGGCCTTCTCCGACGAGGAATCAACAACTACGGATGGGAATAGTCTTCTTCAGCAAGGAATCAAGGATCTACAGAGATCTAAAGGGAGAAGAAACACTGGAAAGGAGAAGCATTAGAGGAGGCGAGGAGTGAAACTGGGAGGTGACCATCACAAATAGTAGTGAATATCAAGTGTTGTTGGCTTCAGTCTGACCCTTTTCTATTTATGATGGACGGTCTTTATGGCATGGAGAAAGATAGGCCGTTTGGATGACATGGAGAGGGGTTTTTTAGTGGGCTTTCATATAGACCAGAGCCCAGATCTGCCATCGAGAGACATCGAGAGACGTCTTCTCCCTCAACATGAACTCCTCTCATTCCCTCACCATGGATCTCGAGCTCATTCTCTCTCGCCACAACTCCTCTTCCTTCACTGCGATGAGACTAGCAAAATCCCGCTCTTCCCAAAAAATGCTTATGCGCCCATTTCTCTAAGCGACAGCCTCTTGCTTCACTTACACCTTATGCTTTTTGAACATTGAAGATGTGAAGGATAGTCAACTTGGTGAAGATGTGAAGGATAGTCAACTTGAACAGGCAAGTTGCTCGTTGTTGGAGGACTGCTGGTTTCGATCAATTTTGTTCTCACAAACAACTCTCTACATACTCTCTTTTTTCAACTTCCAAAAGGGGTCCTGCAAAGGCAGGATTATTTCAGATTCTTTTGGCAAGGAGACAGTGAAAAGAGAAGGTACAAACTAACCAAATGGAGTGTGGTTTGTCGACCGAAAGACCAGCTGGATTATTCTAGATTCAAATTCCATTGGCAAGGAGACAATGAAAAGAAAAGGTCTGCTAACCAAATGGAGTGTGGTTTGTCGATCGAAAGACGACGGAGGTTTCGGCCTTCCAAGTCAATAATGATACCTTAGTTAGTAAATGGTTGTTCAAGTTACTTACTAGATGGTGTTTGGCAAACACTGCTACGTAATAAGCATTTAGGCTAAAAAGCGATCACGGGCTTATTGAAAGCCTGGATATTCGCATTTTTGGGCCAGTATGATGACAGTACATTCTAAGCTAATAAAAACGCTTTTCGTTGGGAAAAAAAGCGATTATATTTCTGATTTCTCCTAAGGCTGCCCGTTATGGGAATATCATAGGTAGTATCATGCATGACAACTAAGCAATTTTGATGAGGTGGCATTGAATTAGATGAAGAAAGAGATGATTGAGTATCATATTATGATACCGTATCATAATAAATGATATGCTACTATGAGTCATACATGACAATTAATGATGTCATCTACGATAGTACTAACCCATGATACTATGCACCACGAATGTAGTATCATACACTAATACACTAGTACCATATGCATGATATACTATGATATTACTATATGATACTCCCCATTACGACCAGACTAATTATGTGAGATGTTGCCTCAGTACCAACAAAATAATTTTTGTGAGACTTACAAATATCAAACAATATCTTCGCAACACTGAACAGTCATCCTCGTCAGGCGAGCAAAATTACCAGGCGGCGCAGTGCCACGGGAAAGGTTTGAAGGGAGACCGTACACCTGCAGACGCGTCTTGAGCACGTCCAGCGGGCACAGCACCGTCGCCGAGATGACCCCTGCGCGACCATCAACCCCACAAAAGTACAAAACAAGAAGGATCATCAAACCAGCACCAAGGAAATAAGCCCGAGACAAGGAGTGGGAATACTTACCAGCCGAACCACCGGCGACGGCGTTGCAGACCGCCTCCCGGACTTTCACTCGTGCACCGCCGCGACTGCGGCCCTTGTCCTCTGACATCGTGGCACGGGCGCGTGTCGGGAGCCTGATAAATCGAGAACCGAGAAGGAAGGAGGCGCCTCTTCAGTCCTGTGAGTCGATCTTCGGAATTGGCAGCACGCAGCGGCAGCTAGAACAAAGGCGGGATCCCGGGCTTGCTCTCTGGCGGAACAGCCGGACCAGATCGGAGAAGTGACGCGTGTGCGGGCACTCGCTCGCTCGCTCCCCTCTCTTTGAACGCTTGTGGTGTGTGACGGAAAGGAGGACGAGGCCGGCGGCGGAGGGGTAGTGAAGTGGCGGCGCGGTGGAAGGGCGACGCCACCGACGGTTTTGCAGCGGGGGTGGGTCGGATCGGCCGGAGGTTGCGCCGCGCAGGTGGGAAACGTAATGCGTGCCGTTCCGCGGTCGCCGCAATCCGAGCATCTCCAATTAAAAACTTTACGGAAATGTTAACGCCCACACGTGTGGGCATTGACCATCTCGACCACACGCATCCATCATCGTTAAGTACTATATGCATGAGTCTTGACACAATCTGGCCGATTTTCTGTGCCACGTAGGACAAGACGCGTGTGTGGTGTGTGACATAGTTCGCCCGCACGTTGGTTACCCCCCCCTCCCCCGCGGTCAGCGGTTGCCACTCGGGGGCGTGCGGTGGAACTGCTATGCGCCCGCACGCCATGCGTCGACCGTGGTTGACATCAAACACGTCGCGCACTTCGCCCGCCTCCCCCTCACGGTTTCATTTACTCATCCCCACAGTTACTCGCACAACCCACTTCGCATTTCAGACGATTGGAGGAGAAGACGAGGAGAAAAGCGGCACGGGCGGAAGAGTCGACGGCGTTCGCGGCCGTCGGTGGTGCTAGCCGGACCGGGGCGGCTTCGCCGGAGCGCCTACAGATTGAAGGTAATGCTCGCTCCCACTCTCACAATCCTTGCTCGATTTTCTCCCTTCCTCCGTGTTCGATGCTTCGCTCGAGATTCGTAGAGATTCAGGCGATTTGGCGATGCGCCGGCGTTCCCACCGGCGACGGAGTCCCGTGCTTGCCGCTTTCGCACTGGGCAGTTTCGCCGCCGCCATGATGGCGGTCTCGCGGTGTGGTTCTCGCTGTCCGAGACACACACCGGTTGTGCCTTGGGATTGGGCGTTGTTTTCCGATCGATAGTTGCGCATTGCTTCAATTGGTATTTGCGATCGCCTGGGAGAATTTTTGGGATGAATTTCAAGTCATTATAGTTGCCATTGAACCCTAGATCTAGTTAGTTGTTTTACAAACTGCGGATGAAGGCAAACGTGGTGGTTTGAGTAACTATCATGACCGTATGGCAACTAATTTCTGAATGGTCGTGATAGTTGCCACAAACATGCTTTTCCATGCGGCAACTAATTTCTTGAATGATCGTGATAGTTGCCACAAACATGCTTTTCCATGTGGCAACTAATTTCTGAATGATCGTGATAGTTGCCACAAACATGCTTTCCATGTGGCAACTAATTTTTGTGAATGATTGTGATAGTTGCCACATCGTAGGAATGGTAAAGTGTAGTACATCGATAGTCACCGCAGCTTTCAGAACCAATTGCACCGGATGGCAACTAATCAAGACATCAAGCGTATTCATTGCCACTTGGATAGTATATTCTTGTGGCAAATAGACTGTGAACACACCGTGGTGTTGCCATGTTGTAGAGAGGATAATGTGGCAAATTGGCTGCATAACATGGCAACTAATTTGCACATCAATTGTGTCAGATGCCATATATATGCTTTCCATGTGGCAAGTATTTGTCTCGAACACATGTCTGCATTGCCATGTTACAACAAGATAATGTGGCAAATTTATTGTACAATGAGATTTAATTTTCGTGTTTTGCCATGATGACTTGTGATATCTGAACACACTGTGGCAATTTCAAGTTGTTCATTAGATGTTTTTCATCACTTTTTTGAATTCTGTGTTGCATTTTAACATGGCAATTTCAACCTAGCACATTTTTGCCATTGAACACATGGCAAGTCATTGTTGTATGAGGATAGGGTGTGAGCTGCCACATCTTAGGTTTGTGCAGTGGAGGATTTTGTGACTTTCTTTCGTACTATCTTGTGCTAACATGGCAACTTCAACATTTTGTTTTTAAGTGCATTTACAATCTGTACTTTTTTTCAAATGTAACCAATGTGCTTAATTGCCACATTTATGTTTTCGACAATCATAGGGGGGTGCGTGCGTGTTCATGTGATATTTTGCATTCACTAGTTGACATTTTCACTCGAGCCCATGCGGCAAGGACATTCTATTAGGTGGCAACTGCTTACTTCCTGCATTTTCATTTCCACCGTGACAATTTGGTATGTTCTTACCTCAGCAGAATGGCTCGCGGCGATCATCAAAATGATGATGATGATTTCATGGATCCACCACAGCAGAATCGGGCAACTGGACGGAGAAAAGAGAGCGATGAGGTAACTGTCCACACACCCTCTTCCTCCTGCATATGTTATTGGTTGCCACCTAGAGCTTTGTAGTCGTCTGTCATGAACTAAAATTTCATGACAGTGAAAATATGGCAACAACTGATCATTTGTCTGTTTTTTGCAGAAGAAGAAACGATACGCAATGGGCCTCCCAGAACGATCGACTTCATTGATCGATGATTTTCCGACGATCGGAAGGAGCTGCTGCGAGATGGGTATGCTGAGGCTCGATGAATGTCCCGTGCACGAATCTAGTCAACCATGTATGCGATCGCTTGGTGAGATTTACGACCCGCCTCCGTGGAATTTGTGATTCCGGACGTGGAAGACTGCCGCTGAACGAGGAATCCGTGTTACGCATTTTGGGTGTGCCCGTGGACAAATCAAAGTCCCGTGTGAGGTCAATAACAAGATCGAGGAAGCATTGTTCCCCGCTTGTTTCTGGTTGGAATCCATGCCGAACACGCCTCAGACTTGGCAGATTCGCCGCAGCCATGACAACCCATGGCGAGGTTTCTAAGATGAAACTACTCATGTACCTCATCTCAGCTGTTTTAGCGCCGACTACTTCTCTTCGCCCAAGAAACAAATGCTTCCCCATCCTGGTGAATGATCTATCTTTACTACATTATTTTTCTTCATTTTTTTGCTCCGATGTCATGTGCAAGCTAGTCACTGCCAGTGTTTTTTGATGTTTTTTCCATTTGATTTCTGATCGGCAACTCGTTGTCCTAAAAATTGTCTTGGTCAAAGTAAACCGAAAGATGTGAAGAACATGAATTGGTGTAAGTTCATTGCCGACTTCCCGCATGATGCATTCTCAAGCAAGATGTACCGTAATGGTTGTCATTGCATTTAATGGTATTTTTTTACCAGTCCTTTCTGTGAACACTCTTTTTCACACCTTTTATTCATGCATGGCAACCTGATCATAACAAGATGGCAACTGCCATAATGACAATATGGCAACTGCCATCATGACAATATGGCAACTGCCATCATACTATGATGGCAACTGCCATCATGACAATATGGCAGCTGCCATCATGACAATATGGCAACTGCCATCACACTATGATGGAAACTAGCACATACAGATGGCAACTTCTTCTTTTTCTCTTTTCATGCATTTCAACTTGATGATCGTAGGAACATATATTATCCTGTTTTTTTCGCAAAATACCATGATCGCAACTGATATTTTTTTCTTTTTAAAATTGTTGTACATCAGCTCATGTACGTCGACTGTCTTGATCTGTCCACCGTGGATTTCACTGGGACAGGAGGCCCGCCGCCTACGCACAAGTTTGTTGTTTCTGCGTGGACTATCGATGCTGTCAAGGCTGTGCTTGCTATAGACAGGGTAATTAATACCAAATATGAAAAACTGCAGGTTAGTTCTGGTTTCTTTCTCTACACGGCATTCTTACAAATTTTTGCGGCATAACATATCGTCATGTGGCAACCGTCTGTGGTTAACAAGAGATGACTACCTTTGTTAGCCATGGCTGTCCGCGTATGGTATCCATGTCTCACTCCACATGGCAACTCTGTCATTCATGCTGAAACTTATATTCGCGTCTTCTTTTTTTGTTGTATTTGCAACACATGAACCGCTAGTCAGTGTTCATCATTCTCTCTCTTACATCCTAGCTATTTTTTTTGGTTTTTTCCAGCTGATGGCCAAGCATGCTATAGACTACAGGGTGTTTGGGGGGCCTAAAAACTTTGGAAAGTGGATGGACGTTCACTCAGCTCTGTCTTGCCCTACTGAGGTAATCAAAGATATATATCTATGGTTGCCTTGGATTATTTTTGATGTCGTGCAAGTGACTGTAATATGGTTGGTTATTGCTGCTTCTTGTTTCGTGCACAGGCGAGGGCACCTGTTGAGCATCTAATTGGGCAGTTTGCATCCGGAATGACCGGCTTGCTCGGGAAGTTGGTTGAGGGGTGGACGTCCCTTAATGGCTCCGACAGCGACGCGGTTGCGAGGCAGTTCACTACATTTGTCCCAGAACGGACACATCGGCCGACTGGTTGCCGTGGCCGGTATGAATACAACAGTTCCCAAGAGCTTGCTGACACACAAGATGAACTAGATGGAGACGTTGGTCTCAGCAAGGATGACGACGATGACATGGAGAACGTGCAACAGGACACCGATGATGATGAACATGTTGAAGTTCGTGCAGGTGGTAAGAAGGGCAAGGATGCACCAGATGTCCCCCCACAAGAGGAAGTCAAAGAACATACGACTGCGAGAGGTGAGGGGGTGTTGCCATCAAAGAGGGGGAGGGATCCAGAGGATGTTGGGCAGGGTTCTCCTGGCAAGAGGTCTAGGACCGATCCCATAGCTGCTAGGAGGAGGTTCGACTTTAATTTTAGTTTTTTGTTTTGTCTATATTTTTGGAACAGATGATCCCTTTTTGCATTTGTTTTTGCTAAGCGCAACGAAGTTTGTCATGTCGACGATTGCCACCTTTTTTTTCCTCCATCTTATACGTGCAAAGGAGGCGGCAATACCGTGGACGAAAGCGATTGCAAAGAAACAGCACCAACGCCAACCCGTGTTTACGCTTTCGGTTGAACAAAGGTGCCACCATTGCTGGTGACACCCTTCCACTGTGTCATCTCCGCATTTGACGACGCCCAACATCGGGATCCCGTCGTGTTGCTGGACTTGAGAAAGCCACCAAGAAGTAGGTTTTCCATGTGCTTTCATTGACATAGTGCTATATTTTTTATTTTCAATGCATCCGCTCAGCTTGCCACATGGGCTTCATCATCGTCCCCACATGGCAACCGCTGTTTTTCAAATGATTTCCTTCCCTTTTAACTGCATGGCAACTCATGCTTGTTTTTTACATGGCAACTGCTATCTAGGCCAAATGGCAACTCTTATTGTACCTACATGGCAACTGCCATCTTTCCATTGGCTTGTGTGCTCATCCCATACCTAGTTTTGAAATTGCATTCCTGTTAGATCAGACATTTTTATCATTCTTCAAGTTGGCTAGCATGGCAACTCTTGCTGGATTTGCTTGGCAACTGCTAACTATGCCACATGGCAACTCATATTCCCCTTACATGGCAACTACCAGCTTTTCCACCTATTTTTCATTTTTTTTAGATTTATACCATGGCAAATATTTTTTGTTCATTTTTTAATACCTTTTGCATGTGCTTTCTTTTTTGCAGGGTGAAGAAGACTACTACACGCGGGGCCAAGCATATCATTAGGGACCCACTCGAACGCCTTCATTCAAAGTTGTCAACAGGGGGCAACTCAGATGTTCATGAGGCGCCAGTTGACAAAACTGTTGCTGCACTGTTAACTGTTTGTAACATCCCAAATTTTCAATTTGGAATGTTATACATTAGGTCATCATGCATATCATATTTTCTCGCATTTTTCTGATCCTAGAAAATTTCACGCAACTCAAGGACCCTCGGAGAGAGTTGGAAGTTTCATTATTTTCAGATTTGGGATTTCTCAAATTTTGAAAATAGGATCATTTGGATTTATTTATTTATCTTCAAAAGTTTTTCCGATATAAAAGTTTGAGGGAATAATATGACTTTCCCAACATTTAGGAAAAATGAAGATATTATAAATAAATCAAATTTTGGTTTTGAGGATTTATTTGCTTTAGGAAAAAATGAGCATTTAAAAAAAACATGCATATTTGCCCGTTTTTAAAGTTCATTTTGTTCGACTCATTTTTAGGAGTCAGGGAAAATTAATTTTATTAAATTCGGAGTTCGTTTGGTTTTATTTTAAATTCGTTTAGTTTTTGTTTTAAAAAAATCATGCGCCCCACCTGGCAAGGCCCAGCGCCCAGCCAGCCCCCCATCTCCTCTCCTCCTCAGCGTCTGGAGGTCTCCCCGCCGCCCGCCTGCCCACGCCGCCGTGTCCGGCTCGGACACGCCCGCCGCCACGCTTGCCCCCCCCAAGGCACTCCTCCTTTATACCGCCACCCCCCTCTCTCCTCATCCCGCCCGCCCGCCTCACCCGAGCCCCGCCACACTTGAGGCCGCCCGCCGCCTCCCACCGCCGCCGAGCGCCGCCCCTCGCCGCCACTCCGCCACGCCCACGGAGGCCGGAGCCCACGAGCCTCGCCGAGGTAGCCCCTCGCCGCCCCCGATCCGGTTTTTTTGAGATGTTCGGTTTTTTTTTAAAAAAAAACCTAGATGGTTTTATTATTTTCTTCGGTTTTCTTATTTAATGAACGTTCACCGAACCGTTCGTTTCAATGAACGTGTTCGTTGAATTAGTTCCGTTAACGAACGTCCGCTGTTTAACCCGTTCGTCGTTTTCTTTTAATCGGATTTAATCCGTTATTTTCTGATTTTGATTTCTGATTCAAATTTCAAATCTGTTTAATTTCTCGCTCGTTTATCGGAATCAGTGATTCAAGCGCTACTGAGTTTCGCTATTCTGAAACCGCCGTTCGATTAACCTACTTAAACAAAGTTTTGCTACTGTAAAATTTTGACCTAGTTTCAGATTGCTAAACCGAGACGTTCTCTCGAAGTTTCGACCTTCGATGCTTTATTTGATTCGATTCTTTTGCAATCGTGGTTCTTAAGTTGAACTCTCCGTTAGATCTTTTATTCGAGATTTCCCGTGCATTAGATGAATACTTATTGTATGCTTGTTGTTTGTCTGCGTTAGATCACCCGGAGTGCGCCGCTTGTTACTTCAATCTCTAGGTCTCATGGATCATCGCAAGGCAAGTAACACTTGATCATACCTTTTCTACTACCCAGTTTTTATGCATTAGATCAACCCTCAAACACTTGCATGTTTAGGATCTAATTAAATTGTGGGTTGGGAAGTAGATTGAGGTAGTACCTATTACTGCTTTACTTATGAAACCTTGGGAGTTACTTCTACGCTTGCTTTTATGCGATGCTATGCTAGTAGACGTGGATTGGGTGAGTGAATATCCATGATGATGTGAGATTGTTATTTAATGGTATATCTAAGGTGGCAACCTAAACACACATCTGGGTGGATTGAGGCACTGGTTTCCATCAGACTTGCTCAGATTTCTTCTGGACCGCCACCCGTGCTCTAAGGGATCATAAGATTATTCAAACTGAAACTTCCATGTGCAGCCACAAGCCAATTATGGGCTCTAGCGTAGTTGACTAAGTTGTGCGAACTCTTACGGGTAGGCTAGCTGATGTAGGGGATGTAGGTTGGTACGGTCTACCCACATGTAAGGTGCTAGCGCTTCGAAAGACTATGTCTCGGCCATCCGCTTCTCAAACACCATGTAGTCACGAGAACCAAGCGGAGGCGATCGAGTCTTGTGGGGAAAAGTGCGCAAACCTCTGCAGAGTGTATAAACTAATCATGATTAGCCGTGTCCCCGTTATGGACGTTTTGAGTATCCGTAATTGAATATCATGTGAATCTCAACATGTTACTTCTAATAAATGTTATTGGGTTTTGATGAGTACTTTTAATTGGGATTGAGGATGTCACAACCATTCTCAATGTTTAACAACCACCATGATAGTTAAATAAAATTATTCCTTTGTTGTAGGGAAAACTAGCTTTATGCATGTAGTATAGGCTTATTCCTTCATTGCTCTTTATGTGTTACATTGCCAAGATATTCCATGTGTTGACCGTTTCGGGCTGCAACTTTCACGCTATGAGACTTTTCGACGACGAGTAAGGTGTTAGGTCGTGGTTCTATACTCGGTGATGCCGATGGAGTTGATGGACTCACTTATCTTCCAAGCCTTCCTCTGTTATTATTAGATGGCCTTAAGCCATATTATTGTAATAAGTTCCCTTGAGGACAACGATGTAATAAGTGTGTGATTGCTACTCGCTATAAATCCTTGAAGTACTGTGGTGTCAAGACATCGATCCAGGGATGACACTCGAGCACGAGACTTGATCCATTTGGGTCCAGTCGCTCTGAGAGAATGGTACCAGAGCACACGCCGATCATGAGGACACGACCACTAAGATAAAGCCATAGATCACTACTCTCTTCTCATTTTCTAACTCCTCATCTTTTCTACTCTCTTAGGATGACGGACGAGAAGATCAAGTACACCCAACTAGATGAAGGCACACCTTTTGGATTTCACTTGAAGGAAGTCACCAAGTACCTGAACATTGGACTACCCAGCTTCACCGGGACTTTCAACGCCACTCTGCCTGAAGAGGAGCGCTGGAAGATTCAAGCTCACGTTCCAGGAAGGACATTCGCCCCAATCACCAAGCCTATAGATAGTGTTTTCAGTGCACCAACTTGGAGTATGGGAAAGAGCATGGCAGCTCACATCACCATGGGACGCATTGGAGAAGTTTATCAAGAAGACCTCAAGGACACTATCTACCAGATTTATGGACGCCGAGATGACAAATGGGACATAGTCAAGACCAAGAAGGATAGGTCCATTGCAGCTTTCATCCAGAGTTAAACCAGCACATTCGACGCCAGAGAACCAAATGTGCAATGATATGTTGGAGTTGCGTAATGCAAAGGAAGGATCATCGAATGGAAGGAGAACTAAAGACTACACGCAAGGACTACATGGACGAGATCGTAGCTCTGGCAAGACACAATAACGATCTTAAGTACGAGATCAAGAACTCAAGAAGAAGTTGGCGCCAGAATGAAGACTAGCATGTCGGTTGCTCAAGCGACTACATCAACATCGATTTACACCGATTCGGATCCAAGTGAACCCGACTTTGAAGACGGTTGGAGCGGACATCATGGAGTCTTCCACCGGTTCAAATTAGTAGATGTCCCCCACATATTAGTAGTATTCCCTCCATGTAAATATTATAGTACACGCACTTTTGCGATAGTTAGATCGTTGTAAGCTCTTTGTTTGATTGAATGAAGTGATTTTGTGTGCATTTGCTCATGTGCATTTGGGTAGTGATTCCCCCTTAGACCTCAATCTATTCTAAATTCTCGCCTTTTCTAAACCCATCGATGCCTCCGAGACGCGACCTGGATTCGCTTTTCCCGCCAGAGATCACCCAATTGATCCAGCAGCGAGATACCGATTCAAACATTGGTGCGTAACCAGGCAACAACAACAACAACAACCCACCACCACCACCACCACCGCGGATCACTTGACTCGCTTCTTAGACTGAATCCGCCGTGTATTCCAAAGAGCACCGAGCCGATTGTGGCGTATGATTGGCTCGCAAGATAGGAAGGAGTTGACCACGCAGGATGCATGATGGAGAAAGAGTGAAGTTTGCAAGACATCAGCTTGAAGGACCCGCAGCAAGATGGTGGGAGAATTTTACACCCACTTACCCCGTAGACACCGCCACATGGGATCGGTTTCAACAAGCTTTTCAGACGCCCATGTTTCAGCAGGAGCTATGGCCATGAAGAAGCGTGAGTTCCGCAACTTACGCCAAGGAGGAAGGATCACACAAGATGTGGATGACTTTAGTAAATTAGCACGATATGCCCCGGATGACGCTACTACTGATGCGCTAAACAGAGAAGTTTCTAGAAGGACTGAATGATGAGTTCAAGATGCCGTTGATGGTAGCAAGTTTCAACAACTACCGGAGTTGGTAGACCGAGCCCTCATGATTGAAGGAAGCAGCAGAAGAAATTGAAAACTGCAAGCGGAAGTATGGACAGGGAAGTATAACTCGAGCCCAATGAAGCCTCGTTATACCCCTAAATCAGAATTCAGTTTCAAAGATACCCATGGAGGAGGAAATTCAGATAACCATAATGGCACTAAGAATGGGAACGGGAATGGAGGAAGCAATGGACAGAACCGCACCAACCCGCCAACACCATCCAAGGTAGACCTGAGTCACATCACTTGTTTTAAGTGCCGCAAGATCGGGCATTATGCAAATGATCGCCCGTATACGGAATGGAAATGGCAATGGAAGCTCGAAAGAAGCCCAACCCTTTCAACAGGGGATGTGAACCACATTGATGTGGAGGAGGTTGAAGATCAGCCCGATGCAAGAATCGGTAAGTTTTTGGTTAAGTCATTTACTGCAGTTGTTCTTTTCAATACTGGTGCATCGCATTCATACATATCAAGGGGATTTGTGGATAAGTACAAACTACCGACCCAAGCCCTTAGGTCACCCATGCTAGTAACCTCACCCGGAGCAGAGTACATGGCTAGTAAATGGTGTGATCGACTGCCATTAAGGATTGGACACTATGTTTTCCCTCGCACCTAATAGTTCTGGAATCCCAAGGATTGGATGTGATATTAGGAATGGATTGGCTATCAAGGTATGGAGGAAACATAGATTGCTCCACTAAGTCAATTTTGCTCACCACACCAGAAGGAAGAAGGATCAAGTATGTATCACGGCACGAGCCAAGGAGAGCGCAAGTTAATTGCTTATCGAGAGTGGTGCGGGAAGAAGTACCGATGGTGAAGGATTTTCCGATGTATTTCCTAAGAGTTGCTGTGAATGCCACCGGATAGAGACATTGAGTTTTTGATCGAGCTGTTGCCGTGAACATGCCCGATATCGAGCGACCATACAGGATGCCAAAGACGGATTTGGCGGAAATCAAGAAGCGATTAAGGAACTTTTGGATAAAGGTTTTATACGCCCAAGTTCTTCACCTTGGGGATCACCCGTTTTGTTAGTGGAGAAGAAGGATGGATTGTTAAGAATGGTTGTTGATTATCGTGGATTGAATGAAGTCACGATCAAGAACAAGTACCCACTGCCTATGATAAATGATCTATTTGACCGCTTGCAAGGAGCTAAGGTGTTTTCCAAGATCGATTCTGATCGTGGTACCATCGATTGAAGATTCGGGAGCAAGACATACCCAAGACAGATTTACCACGAGATATGGATCGATGAGTATACCGTTATGTCATTTGATCGACTAACGCACCAGCCTATTTCATGAACCCGATGAACAAAGTGTTTATGGAGTTTTTGGATAAGTTCGTCGTGGTGTTCATTGATGATATTTTGATTTTCTCAAGAATGAAGAGGAACACAAGGAACATTTCCGATTGGTTTTGGAGAAACCGAGGAACACCAGTTGTATGCCAAGTTCAGCAAGTGTGAGTTTTGGCTAAAGGAAGTTGGATTTCTTGACATGTTATATCCGGAGAAGGAATAGCAATTGACCCTACAAAGGTTGAGACCAGAACCAAATGGGAAGCACCAACGACAGCTTGAGAGATTCGAGTTTCCTTGGACTCGCAGGATACTACCAAGATTCATTGAGAATTTCTCAAGGATTGCAAAGCCTATGACAGAATTGTTGAAGAAGGATAACAAATTCATATGGACCGAGGACTGTGAGGCAAGTTTTCGGAGTTGAAGAAAAGATTGGTTACCTCACCAGTTTTGATATTGCGGATCGGACCAAGGATTATGAGGTGTATTATGGCGCTCACGCCGAGGACTTGGAGCAAGGCTTATGCAGGAAGGAAGAGTTGTTTCAGATGCTTCACGACAACTTAAGCCCCATGAGTTGAATTATGCCACACATGATTTGGAGTTAGCACCGTTGTGCATGCCTGAAGACATGGAGACATTTTCTCATTGGAAATCATTGTGAAGTATATACGGATCACAAGAGTTTGAAGTACATCTTCACACGTATGGGATTGAATCTCGAGACAAAGGAGATGGTTAGAGCTTATCAAGGACTATGATATGATATTGCATTATCACCCGGAAAGGCTAATGTCGTAGCAGGCGCATTGCCGTAAGAGCCACGCCAATACCCTAATGATGGGAGGGATACCCAATGAGTTAGCCGAGGACCTTCGGGAGCTATGTTTGGAAATAGTTCCAGAGGCTATGTAGCAGCATTGGAGATTCAATCGACATCGATGGACAAAATCGAGAAGCCCAAAAGGCGATAAGGAAGTTGCCTCTATAAAGGAGAAAATGAGCAAAGGAAAAGCTAAAGGATTTCGTGAGGATGAGCACGATACCCTATGGTTTGAAGACCGTGTTTATGCCCAATAACCCGTAGATCGGAAGTTGATTTTGCAAGAAGCTCATGATTCACCCTATTCGATTCACCCAGGAAATACCAAGATGTATTTGGATTTGAAGAATACTTTCTGGTGGACCGGAATGAAGAAGGATATTGCGGAGTATGTAGCAGTTTGCGACGTATGTCAGAAAGTAAAAGCAGAGCATCAGAAGCCAGCAGGATTGTTACAACCATTGCCGATACCCGAATGGAAGTGGGATAAACTAGGCATGGATTTCATTACAGGTTTGCCAAAGACTCGTTCAGGATATGACTCGATTTGGGTCATAGTCGATCGTTTGACAAAGGTAGCTCATTTCATTCCAGTCAAAACTACCTATAGCAGTGCTAAGTTGGCAAAGATATACATGACCAGAATTGTGTGTTTACACGGAGTTCCGAGGAGCATCATATCGGATAGAGGAACCCAGTTTACCTCAAAATTTTGGAACCAGTTGCATGAAACATTGGGAACTAGATTGGAATTCAAGATGACTTTTCACCCACAGACCGATGGATGATCGAGAGAGTCAATCAGATTTTGGAGGATATGTTTGAGAGCTTGTGCACTAGATTATGGATCTAGTTGGGATGATAATTTGTCAGATGCAGAATTTTCCTACAACAACAGCTACCAAACCAGCTTGAAGATGGCACCTTTTGAGGCTCAGATGGAAGAAGGTGTAGGACACTTTGTCATGGGACGAGGCCGAGATCGCCGCTTGTTTGGACCAGATTTGATTAAGGAGTCGAATGAAGGTTGTTGATTCGAGATGTGCTCAAGGTAGCCCAGTCTGCATAAAAGAGCTATGCCGATTCAAAGCGCAGCGATTGAGTATGAAGTTGGAGACAGAGTATATCTTAGAGTATCCCCGCTTGAGGAGTTAAGCGTTTTGGAGTTAAAGGAAAGTTAGCCCCACATTTCGTTGGACCATACAAGATTTTGCAACGCATGGGAGAAGTTGCTTATAAGTTGGAATTGCGGTAAGGACTGTCAGAGTTCATGATGTATTCCATGTTTCTCGCTTGAAGAAATGTCACCCGAGATAGCAGAGGTACCGTTAAGAGACACAAGTGCCCTTTGGAAGCAATTCATTGAAGGATGACTTAACATATGAGGAAAAACCGTTAAGATTCTCGATTATGCTAGCAGAGTTACCCGCAGAAGGTTATCAAGTTTTGCAAGGTTCAATGGAGCCACCACACCGAGGATGAAGCCACCGGGAAAGAGAGAAAGTTTTGCTTAAGGACCACCTCACCTATTTTCTAGTTAACCCGAATCTCGAGGGCTAGATTCATCTTAAGAGGTAGGTTTGTAACATCCCAAATTTTCAATTTGGAATGTTATACATTAGGTCATCATGCATATCATATTTTCTCGCATTTTTCTGATCCTAGAAAATTTCACGCAACTCAAGGACCCTCGGAGAGAGTTGGAAGTTTCATTATTTTCAGATTTGGGATTTCTCAAATTTTGAAAATAGGATCATTTGGATTTATTTATTTATCTTCAAAAGTTTTCCGATATAAAAGTTTAAGAGAGGGAATAATATGACTTTCCCAACATTTAGGAAAAATGAAGATATTATAAATAAATCAAATTTTGGTTTTGAGGATTTATTTGCTTTAGGCAAAAATGAGCATTTAAAAAAAACATGCATATTTGCCCGTTTTTAAAGTTCATTTTGTTCGACTCATTTTTAGGAGTCGGGGAAAATTAATTTTATTAAATTCGGAGTTCGTTTGGTTTTATTTTAAATTCGTTTAGTTTTTGTTTAAAGAAAAAAAATCATGCCACCTCTCGGGCTAAGGCCCAGCCAGCCCAGCCCAAATTACCGCCCATCTCCTCTCCTCACTGGAGGTCTCCCCCGCCGCCCGCCGCCCACCCGGTGTCGGCTCGGACATGCGCCGCCGCCGCCTGGCTTGCCCCCTCCCCAAGGCACCCCCCTCCTTTATACCGCCCCCCCCCTCTCTCCTCATCCCGCCGCCCGCCCTCACCCGAGCCTCACACTGCCGAGGCCGCCGCCGCCTCCGCCGTCGCCGAGCCCCTCGCCGCCCCTCGCCGCCACCCCCCGCCTCGCCCGACCCCACCGCCCACGGGGCCGAGCCCCACGAGCCTCGCCGGAGGTAGCCCCTCGCCGCCCCCGATCCGGTTTTCTTTAGAAAACCCGATCCGGTTTTTTTGAGATGTTCGGTTTTTTTTTTAAAAACCTAGATGGTTTTATTATTTTCTTCGGTTTTCTTATTTAATGAACGTTCACCGAACCGTTCGTTTCAATGAACGTGTTCGTTGAATTAGTTCCGTTAACGAACGTCCGCTGTTTAACCCGTTCGTCGTTTTCTTTTAATCAGATTTAATCTGTTATTTTCGATTTTGATTTCGATTCAAATTTCAAATCTGTTTAATTTCTCGCTCGCTTATCGGAATCAGTGATTCAAGCGCTGAGTTTCGTTCTTAAACCGCCGTTCGATTAACCTACTTAAACAAAGTTTTGCTACTGTAAAATTTTGACCTAGTTTCAGATTGCTAAACCGAGACGTTCTCTCTCGAGTTTCGACCTTCGATGCTTTATTTGATTCGATTATTTTGCAACCAGGGTTCTTAAGTTGAACTCTCTGGTTAGATCTTTTATTCGAGATTTCCCCGTGCATTAGATGAATACTTATTGTATGCTTGTTGTTTGTCTGCGTTAGATCACCCTGAGTCGCCGCTTGTTACTTGAATCTCTAGGTCTCATGGATCATCGCAAGGCAAGTAACACTTGATCATACCTTTTCTACTACCCAGTTTTTATGCATTAGATCAACCCTCAAACACTTGCATGTTTAGGATCTAATTAAATTATGGGTTGGGAAGTAGATTGAGGTAGTACCTATTACTGTTTTACTTATGAAACCTTGGGAGTTACTTCTCGCTTGCTTTTATGCCATGCTATGCTAGTAGACGTGGATTGGGTGAGTGAATATCCATGATGATGTGAGATTGTTATTTAATGGTTTATCTAAGGTGGCAACCTAAACACACATCTGGGTGGATTGAGGCACTGGTTTCCATCGAGACTTGCTCAGATTTCTTGGACCGCCACCTGTGCTCTAAGGGATCATAAGATTATTCAAACTGAAACTTCCGTGTGCAGCCACAAGCCAATTATGGGCTCTAGCGTAGTTGACTAAGTTGTGCGAACTCTTACGGGTAGGCTAGCTGATGTAGGGGATGTAGGTTGGTACGGTCTACCCACATGTAAGGTGCTAGCGCTTCGAAAGACTATGTCTCGGTCATCCGCTTCTCAAACACCATGTAGTCGCGAGAACCAAGCGGAGGCGATCGAGTCTTGTGGGGAAAAGTCATAAACCTCTGCAGAGTGTATAAACTAATCATGATTAGCCGTGTCCCCGGTTATGGACGTTTTGAGTATCCGTAATTGAATATCATGTGAATCTCAACATGTTACTTCTAATAAATGTTATTGGGTTTTTGATGAGTACTTTTAATTGGGATTGAGGATGTCACAACCATTCTCAATGTTTAACAACCACTATGATAGTTAAATAAAATTATTCCTTTGTTGTAGGGAAAAACTAGCTTTATGCAAAATGTAACAGAGAGCCTTACCACCAGCCATATATGCATGTAGTATAGGCTTATTCCTTCATTGCTCTTTATGTGTTACATTGCCAAAGATATTCCATGTGTCAACCGTTATCGGGCTGCAACTTTCACGCTATGCAGACTTTTAGAATTTAGTAAGGTGTTAGGTCGTGGTTCTATACTCAGTGATGCCGATGGAGTTGATGGACTCACTTATCTTCCAAGCCTTCATTGTTATTATTAGATGGCCTTAAGCCATATTATTGTAATGAGTTCCCTTGAGGACAACGATGTAATAAGTGTGTGATTGCTACTCTGCTATAAATCCTTCGGCATCGTGTGGTGTCGGCATTCTTGATCCGGGGATGACATCGAGCACGAGACTTGATCCATTCGGTCTGGTCGCTACATCGCTCCCACTAACTCGACGCAAGTGGTCGACCATCTCTGCCGGTTGCAGATGTGCAGGTTAGAACAACAGGCATCCGTACATCAGGGAGTGACGAGTCGGTATCTGCCAGGACAGCTGAAATATTGCCAACTCTTCTAGCAATGAAGGATGCTGCTGTGAGCCATGCCACCCCATCAGCAAGCGTTGAAGTGGACGCTCCCGAGACCAACCTAAGCAAGGAAGATCCCCGCTCATCTGACACTGATTCCAAGCGCATGCGTGGTGGCACTCTTGTGTCCACGACAGAAGTGGCTGAGGCGGCAGTTCATAATGATATGCCATCTACAGGTGAGAGTCTTGGCACAACAGCTCCAGCTCACAGCCGGTGCAGACATCTTGCTATATGCATGCAAGCTGCATGCTTTGGTCTTCCACCGAGGCATCGTAGCCCCCGCAAGCAATCAACAGACATACCCAACACACCACCTGTAGCTAGGAGCAACAGAGATGAGTCTGGTTATGTTCTTGCGTCCACACTGTTCCCGCCACCTGACAAAAGCAATGTGATGGAGAAACCGAAAGACCGGAGCACAACTGATGCAGGTGTCAAGCCGGGCACGAGTGACGCAGGTGAACGCCCGGAGCAGACTACGCCTTTACCCGCAGTGGAAATCCCCAGCTTAAATCTGCGCACTTCCAGGCTCCCAATCAATGTTGGTGTTCCCTACAGCCCAAACAAGAAGATTGTCAAGGAAGCTGCGGCTGGTACCGCTGACAACACGCCCCGCCCTACAAATAAGCCCGATCATTTTGTAGCGGCCGATTCAGATATGCTTGTTGATCTTTCACCCTTGGATTCTGCCCCGCAAGTTGTTCGCGGTCCGGCCAGTAGGCATGAGAGGCACCCAATGGCCTTCACCCCACCGAGCTTCAGCCTTGGCATCAATCAAGATCAACCAGTGGTGCCAGATCCTATGCCAGTTGCCTTTGCTTTCCCGGGAGGCATGCCCGCAATGATGGCGCAGCCAATGGTCGATGGCAGGAAGGCTGTCAAGTTCGCAGAGCCGATCATCCAAGGTACTTTTCTTATGTGCTTATCATTTTCTTGTATACATCTGTGTAGTCTGACTTTTGTCCCAAGCATTTTTTTTAGGTTCTCACTTGTAATGGCAACTGTTATGTGATGACATGGCAACTGGATTTGCTGCACCATGTCACCTACATTTTTTTGTTGCCATGCTGCATTTTACATTCGGCAATCACATGGCAACTGAAGTTGATTCAACATGGCAACTGTAGTTGTTG
Organism: Aegilops longissima; assembly: GCA_021605205.1. Classification (NCBI taxonomy): domain Eukaryota; kingdom Viridiplantae; phylum Streptophyta; class Magnoliopsida; order Poales; family Poaceae; genus Aegilops; species Aegilops longissima. The sequence continues at coordinate 297,259,310 of CM038678.1, forward strand.
TCACATGGAAACTACAGTGCAATACACATGGCAACTGGATTTGCTGCACCATGTCACCTGTATTTTTGTTTCCATGTTGCATTTTCCATTCGGCAAGCACATAGCAACTGGAGTTGACACAACATGGCAACTATAGTTGCTGTCACATGGCAACTACGGTGCACTACACATAGCAACTCCCTACTTTTTGTACCTACATTTCACATCATGCACCCTATCTTTTCACATTCCATTTGTTTTGTTTTCCAGGTATCCTAACCCACTTTTTTGATCCTTGCAGGCACCCCTGAGGAGATTTCACCGTCACTTGATGAACCTTACCGCAGGATCGAGGAGGCAGCATTGCAGAGGAGGTCCTCACGAGGTCAGGGGCAATCAAGTTCCAATGTGCCTACAGATACGGTATCCAAGGATACCATTAGGAGTGCCACCCCTGGTTCTGTGAGGCAGCAGAGGGTAGTTCACCCACCTCCCGCGGAAGACTACGAGCACGAAGTCAGGGCCACAAAGGAACAGACCAGGTTATGCGATATTGTCAAGCGATTTGGAAATGCGAGGGCCAAAGAAGAAGCACATGAAGGAGCCGAAAGCGTAATGACCACATTTTGCTTTGCTCTTTCTACCATTCATATTTTTTTCTACTTTCTATATATGATCCGCTTACGTTTTAGTTCTTCCTTTTTTACTTAGTAGACATGATTCTTTCATGTTATATCATTTTCATACAGCTCATGTTTGGACAGAACCAAGGTCATTCAATCCGAAGCGACGTACGTCGACCTGGGTGATCTTGTCGAGTCCATGAGGCCAAATGGTAAAATGTCGACGAATGTAGTTGAATGTGGGATTGACTACATCAACAAGCATATGGATATGTCTCCCGACAAAACAATCATGCATTACAGTGTGACCTGCAAAATATGGGATGGTGACTTCCACCACAAAATCCCGAGGAAGAATTTTGCTCAACACGGTCAATTCAAGCTCACACTGAAGAAATATGTGAGTACTCCTTCCCTGTTTGCACTTTTTTTTACATGGTATGGTTTTTTGCCATTATCTGCACTCTGTTTATGTAGCAGATGTTTCATGCGGCATCAGCTGCCGTGCAAACTGACTTTTTGATTTTTGCATCCCGTGCAAACTATGTGGCAACTTCAAAGTAAAATACACGGCAAATTTTGTTCATACATGGATGGCAACTTTCTTTCAACTACCCACTATAACTAAACATTCTATGTGATTCTACTTTTTTGTCCCTCTGTTGTTCTTCATGTGAACTCTGCTTCTCATTTCCTTCACTTTTACATGCAGGTCCTGTTCCCCATGTTCCAGGAGCTTGCACCACATGACCCACACGACAAGTGTGGTCACCACTACGCGATCTGTCTTGAACTGAAGAACCAACGCTTTGAGGTGCTTGATTCAATGCGTTCGGCATCCGATGCAGACCTTACTTCGCATGCTGAATTCTTCATCAACAACGTCAAAGAGACATGGAACCGTCACTACGAAAACTCAAAGGTCCAGATCAGACATTTCCCGATTGAGTACGTGGCGACTACGAATCAAGGGAACACATAATTTCCTACCCCCCCCCCCTTCATGTGCCATTTACATCAATCCCACCCCTCTTTGTTGTTACATCTGAATTGAAGTTTATCATTGCTATGTCTGTCCTTTTTGCGATTTCACCTGACTCTTTTTCCTATGCAGGACGGACTGTGGCTTTCTGAAAGGATCGAGAAGAGGTGTCTAGAGGGGGGGGGGTGATTAGACTCTAAGTACCAAAAGTTGCAGTTTTTAATTTCTTTAAGTTGAAGTGGAGTTTTGGCACAAGTTTAACAAACACAATACATATCAAGCAAGCATGCAAAGAGTATATGAGCAACGGAAAGTAAAGCATGCAACTTGCAAGAATGTAAGGGGAAGAGTTTGGAAAATTCAAACGCAATTGGAGACACGGATGTTTTTGTCGTGGTTCCGATAGGTGGTGCTATCGTACATCCATGTTGATGGAGACTTCAACCCACGAAGGGTAACAGTTGCGCGAGTCCACGGAGGGCTCCACCCATGAAGGGTCTACGAAGAAGCAACCTTGTCTATCCCACCATGGCCGTCGCCCACGAAGGACTTGCCTCACTAGCGGTAGATCTTCACGAAGTAGGCGATTTCCTTGCCCTTACAAACTCCTTGGTTCAACTCCACAATCTTGTCGGAGGCTCCCAAGTGACACATAGCCAATCTAGGAGACACCACTCTCCAAGAAGTAACAAATGGTGTGTTGATGATGAACTCCTTGCTCTTGTGCTTCAAATGATAGTCTCCCCAACACTCAACTCTCTCTCACAGGATTTGGATTTGGTGGAAAGAAGATTTGAGTGGAAAGCAACTTGGGGAAGGCTAGAGATCAAGATTCATATGGTGGGAATGGAATATCTTGGCCTCAACACATGAGTAGGTGGTTCTCTCTCAGAAAATGTGTATTGGAAGTGTAGGTATGTTCTGATGGCTCTCTCCACGAATGAAGAGTGGGTGGAGGGGTATATATAGCCTCCACACAAAAACTAACCGTTACACACAATTTACCAATCTCGGTGAGACCGAATTGAGAAACTCGGTCGGACCGATTTAGCAAACCTAGTGACCGTTAGGATTTTCGGTGGGACTGAGATGCAACTCGGTAGGACCGATATGGTTAGGCTTATGGCATAACATAATCTCGGTGAGACCGATTACACAAACTCGGTGGGACCGATTTTGGTAATAAGCTAACCAGAAAGTTGGTCAGGCAAACTCGGTGAGACCGATTAAACAACCTCGGTGGAACCGATTTTGGTAATAAGCTGACAAGAGAGTTTGCATTGTAATCTCGGTAGTACCGATTGCTCAAACTCGGTGAGACCGATTTTGGTAATGGACATACACAGAGAGATTACAATCCCATCTCGGTGAGACCGAGATCCCTATCGGTGAAACCGATTTGCCTAGGGTTTGTGGCAGTGGCTATGACATCTGAACTCGGTGGCGCCGGATAGAAATAATCGGTGGGGCCGAGTTTGACTTTTGGTTAGGTCATATGTGGATGTGGGAAGGTAGTTGAGGGGTTTGGAGCATATCACTAAGCACTTTGAGCAAGCAAGCCATTAAGCAACACCTCATCCCCTCTTGATAGTATTGGCTTTTCCTATAGACTCAATGTGATCTTGGATCACTAAAATATAAAATGTAGGGTCTTGTACTTGAAGCTTGAGCCAATCCTTTGTCCTTAGCATCTTGAAGGGGTTCCACATCCTTTAGTCCATGCCACTTAATTTGTTGAACTTGTCTGAAACATACTAGGTAAAAGTGTTAGTCCAACAAGAGATATGTTGTCATTAATTACCAAAATCACCCAGGGAGCACTTGTGCTTTCAATCTCCCCCTTTTTGGTAATTGATGGCAACATACATCAAAGCTTTAGATAAAGATATAGAGAATAGCAAGTAAAGCTTTGGAAAGACATGTAACATGCATAGGCTCCCCCTACATGTATGCAATCATGTGAATATGGAATATAGAAGCATGTGAGAGCATAACCATGATAGAGTAGGCAATGTGTTACATGTATCTTGGCTATATGCATCAGGGCAAAAGATATGAATATGGGAAATGTACCTTCATGCCCATGAGTCCTTCTTGCAAACAGTATGTACATCAGCAAGAATTTCTCATACACATGACTATGATGCATATACTTACCTTGTGGTCTTGAGTTGGCTAGGATGGGATGAACCTGCGTAAACAAGGTTAGATAACACAGATACACCTACTGGCCAGAGCAAACAAAAGAAACCACAAGAGTACCAAGACTGGGATGACATGTAGAGTGAGTACTAAGTACCACAATGGATATAGACATGTCCCCAAAGGCAAAGATGTGCAATAAATTCAAGGATTTCCTTCCCTTAGATGTCTTGCTCCCTCTGAATCTAGCATGGGATACTGGGAGAAGATAGGGAACAGAAAACCAGAGCTCAAAGAAACAAATGAATAGAGCTGATGCAAATAAGCACATATGAACATGTCTTTCCCCCCAAGAAGACATGTGGCATCTCTCCTCTTGAACACCAAGCATCTGGGATCCTTGAAGATTACTATTTCCTGGAGTATTCCCTCCCCCTAGAGATCTCTCCCCCTAGAGATATGATTAAGCTTTGATGTGATCTCTCTCTCCCCCTTTGACATCAATTTCCAAGAAGGGTCTTCTGGAATTTGTTGTGAATGGGTTCGGTCCTTGAATCACAGTACAAAGCATTAAGGTAAATGTGATGCTTGCAGAGGACAAGATTCATTTAGTGGAGCTGGATAGAGAATAAAGCAGGAATAAGTGGCAAAATGTTTTTCTTGTAGTGAAATCGATGTCACCGAGTTGTATGCTTCGGTTGCTCCGAAAATCTTCGGCTAGACCGGAAACATGAAACTGGTGGAACCGAGTTCATCATAGAGAAAAACACTTGTCACCTCAGCTCACTAGACAAATAAGATCTCACAAAGATTTGCAATGAATTGGATGCAGAAAATGCAGAACAAAGAACAAAGAAAAGAAACTAAAAGATCTAGATGAAGTTTTTTTTGAAAGGGGAAACAAATATGCATGAGACAAATGCAAGAGCACAGACAAGAACACAAGGGAACTTCATCTAGAGTTGGGCGGTGACAAAGTCACCTATGTTAGAGTATATTGACTTAGGAGTCAAGTGAGATCACTTGATCATAGGCCATACTCATCGTTTAAGCTCAAAATGGGGTTACCATTTTTCGTTTAAGCATCTTGTCAAGTTGCTTTGACTCATGACTTGGAGTAAAGCTTCTCTAAGATGGAATAACATACCTTGGATGGTGGTGTTGATCGTGATCATGTAGTTGAACTTGTGTGGGTTGCTCAAGGTTGATGTAGCTCATCAAGAGTTGGGAGCACCATTTGGATTTTGAGTTCATCTACCTACATGGGTTAGTTTTTTGCAAGCAAGAGCACTTGTGTATCCAACATGACAATCATGAAACTAAACATAGAATTTGTCAAAGGATATGTTTGAAAGGTTTCGTGCTTCCTTGTTTTCAACCACCATTGTGTAGAGACTTGGTGATGTAGAGATTGCTCAAGATGTGAGTGAGTTGCAATCTCATAGAATTAGATTCATCCAAGTACCTACAAGGGTTAGGTAACATGCAAGATGCAAAATTTTCAAGACATAAGATAATCATCATAGGAGAAATATCAAAGATTAATCGTAAGCTCAAGTCTTGCATGTATTCAATGGAGTTCCTACTGCAAGTTTGAAGCATCAATGATGTTCAATTCACCTCTTAACCTGAAAAACACTTTCTCATCAAGTGGTTTAGTGAATATATTCGCTAATTGCTTATCGATGCGAACATGCTTAAGATTTATGTCACCCTTAGCAACGTGATCTCGAATGAAATGATGACGAACTTCAATATGCTTAGTTCGAGATTGTTGCACGGGATTGTGAGCAATCTTGATAGCACTTTCATTGTCACAAAGTAATGGAACATGTTTCACATATAACCCATAATCTTTAAGAGTTTGGGTCATCCAAAGTAATTGAGCACAACATGACCCAAATGGCAATGTATTCTGCTTCGGCGGTGGATAAGGATACCGAGTTTTGTTTCTTGGAAGACCAAGACACAAGAGATCTACCAAGGATTGACAAGTACCCGAAGTGTACTTTCTATCAACCTTGTCACCGGCATAGTCCGAGTCGGAGTAGCCAACAAGATCAAAGGAATCCCTCTTTGGATACCAAATGCCAAAATTTGGTGTATGTATTAAGTATCTCACTATCCTCTTCACGGCCTTAAGATGACATTCCTTAGGAGCAGCTTGATATCGTGCACACATGCACACACTTAGCATGATATCGGGACGTAAAGCACATAGATATAATGATGAACCAATCATAGAGTGATAAACCTTTTGATCAACCGGTTCACCATCTTTGGTCAAATCAAGGTGTCCACTAGTAGGCATGGGTGTAGTCATACCTTTGCATTCTTGCATATTGAACTTCTTGAATAAGTCCTTGGTGTACTTCGTTTGAGAGACAAAGGTACCTTCCTTAGTTTGCTTGATTTGCAAACCAAGAAAGAATTTGAGTTCACTCATCATAGACATCTCAAACTTCTCCGACATTAGCTTCCCAAACTTTTCACTAAAATGAGGGTTAGTTGATCCAAATATAATATTATCAACATAAATTTGGCATACAAATAGTTCTCCATTAACCCTTTTAGTAAAAATAGTAGAATCTATCCAATTTCAAAGCCTTTTTCAATAAGGAACTTGGTCAAGCATCTATACCATGCTCTAGGAGCTTGTTTAAGACCATAAAGGACTTTGTGAAGTTTGTAGACATGATTAGGTTTCTTAGGATTGACAAAGCCGGGAGGTTGCTTAACATAAACTTCCTCCTCAATTTCACCATTTAGAAAAGCACTTTTAATGTACATTTGGTACAAGGTGATATCATGGTGATTAGCATAAGCAAGTAAGATGCGAATGGACTCAAGTCTAGCAACGGGAGCATATGTCTCACCATAGTCCATACCTTCGACTTGTGTGTAGCCTTGGGCGATTTAGACGTGCTTTGTTGCGTAACCACTTGTCCATCTTCATCTTGCTTGTTGCGAAACACCCATTTGGTACCAATGATGTTGTGGTTGTTGTCGGGCTTCTCGACCAATGTCCACACTTAATTTCTCTCAAAGTTGTGTAGCTCTTCATGCATAGCATTTATCCAGTCCGGATCCTCCAATGCTTCTTCAACCTTCATAGGTTCAATGCTAGAGATGAATGAGTAATGTTCACAAAAGTTAGCCAAACGAGTTTTAGAGCGAGTGATTCTCCTGGTTTGGATATCATTGTAGATTTGCTCCACGGGATGATCTTTAGCAATTCTTGCTCGAACTCGTGAAAGCTTTTGCTTGGGTCTTGGTTGAACATATTCTTCATCTTGTTCTTCTTCTTGGCCTTCTTCATTGTTAGCGTTGTCGTTCTCTTGTCGTGGTGGAGAAGGAGGTTGTTGATGTTCGTCTTGGTGCATGTAACGCCCCAGATTCGATGCGCCAGGTGTCTGCCAGTTATTCGCCGTCTTTTCCATGTCATGTGCTTGCGTGTTGCACTTTGCCATGTCATCATATGCATTTCATATCATGTCACCATGTGCATTTCTTTTTGCATACGTGTTCGTCTCATGCATCCGAGCATTTTCCCCGTTGTCCGTTTTGCAATCCGGCACTCCTATGTCTCCCGGCGCCCCCTTTTACCTCTTTTTGTGTGCGGGTATTAAATGTTCTCGGAATGGGATGCAGCTTGGCATGCGGTCTTATTATAGTGTAGACAGAGCGCCTGTCAAGTTTCGTCGCGTTCGGAGTCCATTTGATAGCCCAATCGTTAAATATATAGCGGCACTGCTGTTTCAGTATTCTCGCCGGACGTTTCGGTCTCCTGAACAGTCCCCGGGCGACACCTCTCTTCTCTCCCCTCGGTCCAGACCCTCTCGTCACAGCCCACCTAGGCCTACCTAACCCCCCCCCTCTCGATCGGGTCCATCGGATCGCGATCGGAGGCTCCGAAACCCCTCCAAAATCCTCAAACCCTAGTCCCTACCCTTTATATACACCTTCCCCTTCCATTTTTGGCAGCCTACCCCCTCTCCTCCTCGTTTTCACCGCCTCCTCCCACCTCGAGGGCCGCGCCGCCGCCTCCCCCCTCCAGATCCGGCGCGCCCCAGCTCCCTCCGCCAAGTGGCGCGCCCACCGGCCTCCGCCACAGCCTAACGCCTGGGCCAACCGGTAGGCGCCACGCCGCCTCGCCCTGCCTCCTCCGCAGTTCACTTCTAGGCCGGGCGCAGCCCGCCCAGGCCCGCAGCCACCGCTGGCCAGCGAGGCCGAAGGCCTCCTCGCTTCGCCTGACCGGATCGGGACGATCCGATCTGCCACGCCCACGCCCGCCCAGACCAGCGCCACGTCCGTCTCCGGCAGTCACCGGCGAGGAGCTTCGCCGGAGATCCCTCCCCGTCGACCGCCGCCTCCGCCCGGACCAGGTCCCTCGCCGCCCCGCCTTCTTCCTTTTCTTCTCTCTCTCTCAGATCCCCCTCTCTCTCTCTCCAGGTTCCGCCGCCGCCGCCCTAGAAGCTTCACCGACCCCGCCCCCACCGGATCCGACAAGAAGCCGGCCGGATCTGCTCGTTTTCCCTGCGCCGGGCCCCTCCTGGCCTCCCTCTGACCAAGCGCCACCCGCCCTTCCCATTGCCATGGCCAGCTTCGTGCTCGTGCGAGGCAGACGACGAGGAGGACGACTGAGCCCCTCATGGGCCTCGGCCAAGAACGCCAAAGGGTTGCCCAGCAAGCCGGCCTGCCACTTCGTCCCCGCCGTCTGGGCCAGGCCTGTGGTGAGCCGCCCCCCTATCCCGCGCCTGGGCGTCTTTTAGCTTTTGGGCGCCCGTCTGTTTTTTTTTCAGAATCGGCTAAGTCCTTAAAAACTCATAAAATGTTGCATACTTTGACCTGTTATATCTCCATGCATGTAGCTCCGTTTTGCGCGTGTAATATGTCAAAATGTTCGTCTCGATGAGTAGATCATTTCATCTCAGTGCATCATTTTCATTTGAGCTCATCTTGGTGCCCGAAATGCTGTTAGAAGAGTGCTATGTGATGTTAGTTTCTGATTTTTATCAGAATTTGCACTTTTGTCATTTTTGCCATGATTGATGTGTGCATCCTATGAACTTGAGTCCTACATGTGTTTTGTAATATGCCATGTCTTCTTTCCAGTGGTGCTTGCTATGAATTTTTGTGATCTATGTGGTGACTAGCACAAGCATGCAAAGTAGGCTTCCTGATGTTGTTGTTTTCAGCCCTGTTCTGCTGATATTTTGATGCCATGTTAACTTGATGCTACCGAGAGTTCCATGCATATTTTGAGATACTTCAGTAAGGATGTTTTGTTAAACATGTCTTGCTCTATCCATCCATGCCCTTGTTTGCAATTATGGAGTGCCATAGCTTGAGTCAATCGAGCTCTACTTTTGCTATCAAATGTTTCCTGGCAGATTGTTTACATGTTATTCAATTTTGCCAAGCTTGTTGTGGTTGATCCGTATATGCTATGTTCTTGTTATTGCCATGTATGTCTTCTATGCCATGTCTTCTTGATGTATGTATGCTTAGTTTTTTATATAAGGATCTATAGTGAGTGCATTGAGCTTGTAAACATGCCTACTTGTTATCAGTTTTTGACATGCCATGTTGCTGAATCTGTTAACGAAACTTTCGATATTGACATGGGTGTTACTATATTTTCTGATCCTTTTTGGCTTATGGTCACTAAAGGACTTTTGTTCTATGCAATTAGTAGATTCATTCCATGCCTTTGTTTGCCATGTTAAGTTCCTGTAACATATTGTTTCATAGCTCTAAACATTGCAACCTGATGTTATTTCTGCCAATGCCTGAAACTGTTATTAGTTGCAATCTTGCCATGTCATTTTGAGCATGTTCTAGTTGTTTCTGGAGATAGCTCAGTGTTCATGTTTTGTAATTCTTTACCTGTACATCATGCCCATGCTTTTTAAGGTCCTGTAGCATATTGTTTTGATGCTTGCAATATGCCTAGTTGCTGTTTTGGACAGCTTGTTCTTTAAACTTGTATTGTGTGTATGTGTTGATCCGTTGCTCCGTTTTGAGTGTGCTCTATATGAAACTTGCTTGATTTTGCATGTAGTTTCATATTATCATGCTGCATCCTTGTTTTGAGGTGTTTGCTTAATGTTTGTATGCATTTTGCATCAATGCCATGCTTATCTTGTTTTGCTCATATCTTCTAGGCCGTAGCTCCGAATCTAATGAACTTTATATGTAACTTGACTAGAATTTCGTGTAGATCATCGTGGTGCATCTTAACTTGCTGTTTAACAACTTTAACTTAAGGTTTATTCAGATCTGGACCAATTTCGAAATATGCATATGAGGACTTACCGGAATTGTTATATGTTGTTTCCGGCCTCATTTAAACTTGCCTTGTTGTGTTGTTCTTGTTTGCATCATCTCTTGCCATGAGTAGCTTCATGTAGTCTTGTCATGCATCATGCTTGTTGTGCTTCATGTCTTGTTCATGTGTGGTGTGTTTACTATGTTGTGTGCTTCTTCTTGTTAGTTCCTGTTACGCTATGATCGTGAGGATTCGCTCGCTCACGCTTGGTTCGGCTTCATCCGTTCATCTTCTTCATGGACTCGTTCTTCTTCCTAGCGGGATTTCAGGCAAGATGACCGCTACCTTGGATCTCACTACTATCATTGCTATGCTAGTTGCTTCGTTCTTTCGCTATGCTGCGCTACCTATTACCTGCTTATCAAGCCATCCCAATTGCCATGTCACCTCTAACCTTTTGCACCCTTCCTAGCAAACCGTTGTTTGGCTATGTTACCGCTTTGCTCAGCCCTCTTATAGCGTTGTTAGTTGCAGGTGAAGATGAAGTTTGTTCCTTGTTGAACATGGAGATGTTGTTCCTTGTTGGAACATGTTTACTTGTTGGGATATCACAATATATCTTATTTAATTAATGCATCTATATACTTGGTAAAGGGTGGAAGGCTCGGCCTTATGCCTGGTGTTTTGTTCCACTCTTGCCGCCCTAGTTTCCGTCATATCGGTATTATGTTCCCGGATTTTGCGTCCCTAACGCGGTCGGGTGATTTATGGGACCCCTTGACAGTTCGCTTTGAATAAGACTTTTCAAAGAAGGCCCAACCTTGGTTTTACATTTGCCTCACCTAGCCCTTTTTCCCTTGGGAGTCGCGCCTCAAGGGTCATGTTATTTACCCCCCGGCGGTGCTCGTCGTGAGTGCTGGTCCAAACCGTCGACCGCCGGTGGCCACCAGGGCAACTCGGGTTCGCCTACCGGAAGTTTGGACAATCCGGTGTGCCACGAGAACGAGATATGTGCAGCTCCTATCGGATTTGTCGGCACATTCGGTGGCTTTGCTGGACTTGTTTTATTACTGTCGAGATGTCTTGTAGCCGGATTCCGAGATCGATCGGGTCTTCCCGGAAGAAGGAATATCCTTCGTTGATCGCGAGAGCTTATCATGGGCTAAGTTGGGACACCCTGCAGGGTTTGAACTTTCAAAGCCGTGCCTGCGGTTATGTGGCGATGGGAATTTGTTAATGTCCGGTTGTAGAAAACCCGAAGTTGATCTTAATTAAAATACACCAACTGTAGGTGCGTAATCGTGAGTGTCTCTTTTCGGGTTGATCGAGAGGAGAACACGGTTTCGGGTTATGTTTGACGTAAGTAGGAGTTCGTGATCACTTCTTGATCATTACTAGTTGACGACTTCCTTTGTTTCTCTTCTCGCTCTCATTTGCGTATGTTAGCCACCATATATGCTTAGTCGCTGCTGCAACCTCACCACTTTACCCCTTCCTTTCCCTTTAAGCTTTGCTAGTCTTGATACCCATGGTAATGGGATTGCTGAGTCCTCGTGGCTCACAGATTACTACACCACCATTGCGGTACAGGTTATGATGATCATCACGCGAGAGCGATGTTTGCTTGTGTTGGAGTTCTTCTTCCGCTTCTTCTTCGATCGGGGATAGGTTCCGTGTCGGCAGCCTGGGCTAGCGGTGGTGGATGTCGTTTGAGTTTCATTTATGTTTCATCCGTAGTCGGATGTTGATCTTGTATATGATGTTGATGTATTCTTGTGGCATTTGTGCCTTATGTATGTATCCCCATCTATTATGTAATGTTGATGTAATGATATCCACCTTGCAAAAGCGCTTCAATATGCGGGTCTATCCTTGGTGGGACCGTCGAGTTCCTTTTGGATAGGGTCGCATATTGGGCGTGACAAGTTGGTATCAGAGCCTCGACCGACCCTAGGAGCCCCCTTGATTGATCGTGTAGTTTGGCCGATGTTGAGTCTAGAAGAAAACTATTTTCGGAGTCTAGTTATATCAGAGAGTAGGAATTCTTTTTACTCCTCAGCCCCTTCGTCGCTCTGGTAAGGAATCTTGACGTAGGTGTTTTGAATTACTTCTCTTCCCCTTCAATTTTTTTTTAGGTTCACGCAGTTGGTTTTCCGATCGTTGGCCCTCAGCTCTTTTCATCCGGTGTTTTTTCTCGTCAAGTTGACTCGAGCCTCTTCATCTTTGAGTTCAATCCTCATTTCTTCCTCCGACGTCGTTGTTTTTCCTTGTCCGAAGTTGTCCTTGTTTTTCCCACCCGCCCACCCTTCTTCTTCTCGGAACCGGAGTCCGCTATTGAGTATCCATCCTACTCGTGTGAAGTCTTTGCTTCCTTTCCTCAATGATTTCAACCGGTGTTTTCTCTTCAAGATATTCGTCGATTCCCCTTCCAAGTTGCCTTTGTTTTCCCGCCCTCCCACCCTATTATTCCCGGAGTTCGAGTTTCTTCCGACCATCAATTTCATTCGTGTGGAGCCTCTTCAGTCTTCCCTCAATTATTTCAACCGGTGAATTCTCGTCTCGTTCGTCATTCTTCATCCCTTTCTTTTTCTGATGCACTCAATTCAAGTTTTTCGGTGTTGATCGTATTCTTTTCCTTGGATCAAATGTTCTCTTTGCTTGTTCGCCTCTCGCCAGTTTATCCTTCTGGAGTGCTCAAAACATCTCAGGAGATTCGTCTGTGTTCGAATTAATTCGAGGTTGTCACCTCATTTAAATATTTCAATCATTCCGGTGCATCATCTATCTGTTCAACATCCCTTTCCAACGGTGTTTTCTTTTAGTGGGCCCTAACCCACAGGTCTTTTCCCAGGATCTTACCTGACTCTTCTAATTTCCCCGGAGGTATTCTCAATTCTTTTCGGAGTTTGACGTAAGAATGAAATTCATCAGTCAGATGTCTTGTCAAGATCTATTTCAAATCATTTCATTGTTGGCTCAACCTCTTTTGCTTTTCATTCTACCGGAGTACCTCAGTTATTTTGGTGGTGTTTATCGTCGCCTTTGAAGACCGTCGTAGATTTTTCTCTTAAATCTTGCCCGTTCCCCGGAGATTCATGGTGCTAGCTCGATGTTATCCTATCTAATTGTTTCCAGTCGAGCAATTCTTTTCATCCGTCTGGAGTGTTTCAGGAGTTGCTTTCCCTCTCGATCATCCGGAGGTCATCTTTTCGGAAGATTTCTTCATTCTAAGCTTTCAGATTCGTTCTCCAATTATTCTATATCTGTGCCCTTTCGTTCGTCTCAATATTCTTCCGGAGCTTCGTTCAAGTGTTCTTTAATCAGCTCATGATCTCTTTGTTCTCTTGCATTTTAATTCCCTCAAATATATTCGTGCTTGCTCTAATTCTTCCCGGTGATTCATTTCTCTTTCGTCAGTCACTTCCGAATTCTTACGGTGTTCGTTCAAGATTATTTTCCTTGGTTATCATATTAATGCATTCGTTCTTCTCAATCCTACCGGTGATTCATGAAGTCCTTCTCAAGTTTGCGATATGTCACTTCTCAATCCTTTTCAAGAAGAATAAGTATTGTGCCAAATCCATTGCTTGTCATCAATTTAATTTGGTGAAGGATAAGCATACAATAAATCTTATTCTTATTTCATCCAAGTGAGTAATCCCTTCCTTCGGAGTTTGTTCTTGATGAATAAATTCTAGTTCCAAGTGTTTTCATCTTTTCTTTTCCGGAGTTCAATTTCTCCTCGGCCATGTCATCGGAACCTCCACCTAAATCATTGCAAGCTCATCGTATTCTTTCGTCCTTCACTCTATTTCATCATCCTTTCGTTACCGGAGTTCTTCACGGTGGTTCTTCATGATTTAATTCATTCCTCAAGAGTTCATCAAGATTTTGTTGGTGGAGTTCAAGTATCTTTTCTTCGCATCTCGAAGTGCAATTAATTCTCCATATTCTTTTGAAGTGGAGTTTTGCATTCCTACGTTCTTCTCAGCTATTCAATCATATCCGTTTGCGGTTGGTTATCACCTTATAATTTTGAGATGTTTTCCATAAGTCCACAACAATCTTATTCTTTCGTTGTTGATTTTCTCAACAACTCCGTTCAATCCTTCCTTCTAAGTTCTTTTCATTTCATTCTTTTAATTCTTCCGGAGGCATTGCTTTGTTCATCTCGTCAAGTGCCATCTCTTTGGGTGAAGCTCGTGCTCTATTCTTTCCTTGTTCAACCGGTGTGCTGCCTAAATCCTTTCAGTCTTATCCGTTTCTTTTCTCATTCTAACCACTCCGGTTAGAACGAGTGGTTTCTTAGTCTATCTGATTCAGTGAGCTTTCGATTCTCGTCATTCTCGTCGTTCCTCTCTTCTTCTCGAGTGCTCTCGATTCCTTGATTCTTCTCTTGAGTTCTTGTTTTCTCCTCATCCTTTTTCCCTTCCGTCTTGGTCCTAAGATCTCGGGACGAGATCTCTTGTTAGTGGAGGAGTGTTGTAACGCCCCAGATTCGATGCGCCAGGTGTCTGCCAGTTATTCGCCGTCTTTTCCACGTCATGTGCTTGCGTGTTGCACTTTGCCATGTCATCATATGCATTTCATATCATGTCACCATGTGCATTTCTTTTTGCATACGTGTTCGTCTCATGCATCCGAGCATTTTCCCCGTTGTCCGTTTTGCAATCCGCACTCCTATGTCTCCCCGCGCCCCTTTTACCTCTTTTCGTAAAGCGGGTATTAAATGTTCTCGGAATGGGATGCAGCTTGGCATGCGGTCTTATTATAGTGTAGACAGAGCTGTCAAGTTTCGCGCGTTCGAGTCCATTTGATAGCCCAATCGTTAAATATATAGCGCACTGCTGTCAGTATTCTCGCGGACGCTTTGGTCTCCCAATACAGTCCCGGCGACACCTCTCTTCTCTCCCTCACCAGACCCTCTCGTCACAGCCCACCTAGGCCTACCTAACCCCCTCTCGATCGGGTCCATCGGATCGCGATCGGAGGTCTCAAACCCTCCAAAATCCTCAAACCCTAGTCCCTACCCTTTATATACACCTTCCCTTCCATTTTGGCAGCCTACCCCTTCTCCTCCTCGCTTTCACCGCCTCCTCCCACCTCGAGGGCGCACCTCCCCCCTCCAGATCCGGCGCGCCCGGCTCCTCCGCCAAGTGGCGCGCCCCACCGCCTCCGCCCGAGCCAACGCCTGGCCAACCGTAGGCGCCACGTCGCCTGCCCGCTCCCTCCTCCGCAGTTCCCGCTAGGCCCGGGCGCAGCCCGCCCCAGCCCCAGCCATCGCTGGCCCGCGAGGCCGAAGGCCTCCCGCTCGCCCGCTCGACCGGATCGGGGCGATCCGATCTGGCCACGGCCGCCCCTGAACCAGCGCCACGTCTGTCTCCGTAGCCACCGGCGAGGAGCTCACGGAGATCCTCCCGTCGACCGCCGCCTCCGCCCGGACCAGGTCCCTCGCCGCCCCTCCTTCTTCCTCTTCTTCTCTCTCTCTCAGATCCCTCTCTCTCTCTCTCTCCAGGTTCCGCCGCCGCCGCCCTAGAAGCTTCACCGACCCCGGCCCCCACCGGATCCGGCAAGAAGCCGGCCGGATCTGCTCGTTTTCCCTGCGCCGGGCCCCTCCTGCCTCCCTGCTGACCAGGCCCTGGCCGCCCCGCTGCCATGGCCGCCCTTCCGTCGTGCTCGTGGCAGACTGACGAGGAGGACGACTGAGCTCCCTCATGGGCCTCGGCCAAGAATGCCAGCGGCCGCCCAACACTGGCCTGCCCGCCACTTCCCCCACCGTCTGGGCCAGGCCTGGTGAGCCGCCTCTATCCAGCGCTGGCGTCTTTTAGCTTTTTAGCGCCGTCTGTTTTTTTTTTCAGAATCGGCTAAGTCCTTAAAACTCATAAATGTTGCATACTTTGACCTGTTATATTTCCATGCATGTAGCTCCGCTTTGCGCGTGTAATATGTCAAAATGTTCGTCTCGACGAGTAGATCATTTCACCTCATTGCATCATTTTCATTTGAGCTCATCTTGGTGCCCGAAATGCTGTTAGAAGAGTGCTATGTGATGTTAGTTTCTGATTTTTATCGAACTTGCACTTTGTCATTTTGCCATGATTGATGTGTGCATCCTATGAACTTGAGTCCTACATGTGTTTTGTAATATGCCATGTCTTCTTTCCAGTGGTGCTTGCTATGAATTTTTGTGATCTATGTGGTGACTAGCACAAGCATGCAAAGTAGGCTTCCTGATGTTGTTGTTTTCAGCCCTGTTCTGCTGATATTTTGATGCCATGTTAACTTGATGCTACCGAGAGTTCCATGCATATTTTGAGATACTTCAGTAAGGATGTTTTGTTAAACATGTCTTGGTCTATCCATCCATGCCCTTGTTTGCAATTATGGAGTGCCATAGCTTGAGTCAATCGAGCTCTACTTTTGCTATCAAATGTTTCCTGGCAGATTGTTTACATGTTATTCAATATTGCCAAGCTTGTTGTGGGTTATTCGTATGTGCTATGTTCTTGTTCTTGCCATGTATGTCTTCTATGCCATGTCTTCTTGATGTATGTATGCTTAGTTTTTCATATAAGGCTCTGTAGTGAGTGCATTGAGCTTGTAAACATGCCTACTTGTTATCAGTTTTTGACATGCCATGTTGCTGAATCTGTTAACGAAACTTTCGATATTGACATGGGTGTTACTATATTTTCTGATCCTTTTTGGCTTATGGTCACTAAAGGACTTTTGTTATATGCAATTAGTAGATTCATGCCATGCCTTTGTTTGCCATGTTAAGTTCCTTTAACATATTGTTTCATAGCTCTAAACATTGCAACCTGATGTTATTTCTGCCAATGCCTGAAACTGTTATTAGTTGCAATCTTGCCATGTCATTTTGAGCATGTTCTAGTTGTTTCTGGAGATAGCTCAGTGTTCATGTTTTGTAATGCTTTACCTGTACATCATGCCCATGCCTTTTATTTTTATGTTGAGGTCCTGTAGCATATTGTTTTGATGCTTGCAATATGCCTAGTTGCTGTTTTGGACAGCTTGTTCTTTAAACTTGTATTGTGTGTATGTGTTGATCCGTTGCTCCGTTTTGAGTGTGCTCTATATGAAACTTGCTTGATTTTGCATGTAGTTTCATATTATCATGTTTCATCCTTGTTTTGAGGTGTTTGCTTAATGTTTGTATGCATTTTGCATCAATGCCATGCTTATCTTGTTTTGCTCATATCTTCTAGGCCGTAGCTCCGAATCTAATGAACTTTATATGTAACTTGACTAGAATTTCGTGTAGACCATCGTGGTGCATCTTAACTTGCTGTTTAACAACTTTAACTTAAGGTTTATTCAGATCTGGACCAATTTCGAAATATGCATATGAGGACTTACCGGAATTGTTATATGTTGTTTCCGGCCTCATTTAAACTTGCCTTGTTGTGTTGTTCTTGTTTGCATCATCTCTTGCCATGAGTAGCTTCATGTAGTCTTGTCATGCATCATGCTTGTTGTGCTTCATGTCTTGTTCATGTGTGGTGTGTTTACTATGTTGTGTGCTTCTTCTTGTTAGTTCCTGTTACGTTGCGATCGTGAGGATTCGTTCGTCTACGCTTGGTTCGGCTTCATCCGTTCATCTTCTTCATGGACTCGTTCTTCTTCCTAGCGGGATTTCAGGCAAGATGACCGCTACCTGGATCTCACTACTATCATTGCTATGCTAGTTGCTTCGTTCTTTCGCTATGTCTGCGCTACCTATTACCCGCTTATCAAGCCATCCCAATTGCCATGTCGCCTCTAACCTTTTGCACCCTTCCTAGCAAACCGTTGTTTGGCTATGTTACCGCTTTGCTCAGCCCCTCTTATAGCGTTGTTAGTTGCAAGTGAAGATGAAGTTTGTTCCTTGTTGAACATGGAGATGTTGTTCCTTGTTGGAACATGTTTACTTGTTGGGATATCACAATATATCTTATTTAATTAATGCATCTATATACTTGGTAAAGGGTGGAAGGCTCGGCCTTATGCCTGGTGTTTTGTTCCACTCTTGCCGCCCTAGTTTCCGTCATATCGGTATTATGTTCCCAGATTTTTGCGTCCCTAACGCGGTCGGGTGATTTATGGGACCCCTTGACAGTTCGCTTTGAATAAGACTTTTCCAAAGGCCCAACCTTGGTTTTACATTTGCCTCACCTAGCCCTTTTTCCCTTGGGAGTCGCGCTCTCAAGGGTCATCTTATTTACCCCCCCCGGGCCAGTGCTCGTCGTGAGTGCTGGTCCAAACCGTCAGCCGCCGGTGGCCACTAGGGGCAACTCGGGTTCGCCTCCGAAGTTTGGACAATCCGGTGTGCCACGAGAACGAGATATGTGCAGCTCCTATCAGGATTTGTCGGCACATTCGGGCGGCTTTGCTGGACTTGTTTTATTATTGTCGAGATGTCTTGTAGCCGGATTCCGAGATCGATCGGGTCTTCCGGAAGACGGAATATCCTTCGTTGATCGCGAGAGCTTATCATGGGCTAAGTTGGGACACCCGCAGGGTTTGAACTTTCAAAGCCGTGCCCGCGGTTATGTGGCGATGGGAATTTGTTAATGTCCGGTTGTAGAAAACCGAAGTTGATCTTAATTAAAATACACCAACCGTAAGCGTGAACCGTGAGTGTCTCTTTTCGGGTTGATCGAAAGGAGAACACGGTTTCTGGGTTATGTTTGACGTAAGTAGGAGTTCAGGATCACTTCTTGATCATTACTAGTTGACGACCGTTCCTTTGTTTCTCTTCTCGCTCTCATTTGCGTATGTTAGCCACCATCTATGCTTAGTCGCTGCTGCAACCTCACCACTTTACCCTTCCTTTCCCTTTAAGCTTTGGTAGTCTTGATACCCATGGTAATGGGATTGCTTTGAGTCCTCATGGCTCATGATTACTACACCACCGATTGCAGTACAGGTTATGATGATCATCACGCGAGAGCGATGTTTGCTTGTGTTGGAGTTCTTCTTCCGCTTCTTCTTCGATCGGGGATAGGTTCCAGGTCGGCAGCTGGGCTAGCAGTGGTGGATGTCGTTTGAGTTTCGTTTATGTTTCATCCGTAGTCGGATGTTGATCTTGTATATGATGTTGATGTATTCTTGTGGCATTTGTGCCTTATGTATGTATCCCCATCTATTATGTAATGTTGATGTAATGATATCCACCTTGCAAAAGCGTTTCAATATGCGGGTCTATCCTTGGTGGGACCATCGAGTTCCTTTTGGATAGTGTCGCATATTGGGCGTGACAGTGCACTTCCTCATTTTCTTCATCTTGGTGTGTCCCACTTGTGGATGCTTCCGTATCAACTCTTGGTTCACCTTGTCGTGAGATAGAAGCTTCCACTTGGACGGACGAGGTACTCTCCTTCATCTCCGTTGGACGAATTTTGCCAATAGACAAGTCTTGGATTGCTTCCGAGGGATCTTTGTCTCCTACATTAATTGGCAATTGCTCTACTTGCGAGCCGTTAGATTCATCAAACTTCACATCTACTGTTTCTTCAACCTTTCGGGTGAAATTGTTGTAGATACGGTATGTGTGAGAGTTTGAGCCATAACCAATTAGGAAACCTTCATGAGACTTAGGAGCAAATTTAGAACAACGATGCTTATCAAGAATGTAGCACTTTGAGCCGAATACTCGAAAGTATCCAACTTGGGATTTGTTACGGGGTGAGGAGCTCGTATCCTTTTTCCCAGAGTAGCTTGTGAAGATACAAGCGATTTGTTGCATGACAAGCTGTCTCAACCGCTTCCGGCCAAAAGTGTTTTGGCGTCTTGTACTCATCAAGCATCGTTCTTTCCATCTCGATAAGAGTCCAGTTCTTCCTCTCAACAACTCCATTTTTTTGAGGTGTGTACGTAGCCGAGAACTCATGTGCAATCCCTTCTTCGTCAAGAAAGGTGTCTACATTTGCGTTCTTGAACTCCGTTCTGTTGTCGCTCTGAACCTTCTTAATCTTCACGTCAAATTAATTTTGGGCCTTCCTAGCAAAGTTTTTGAAGATCTTTTGGACCTGCGATTTGTCATCAAGAAAGAACACCCACGTAAATCTTGAAAAATCATCAACTATGACTAGACCAAATGAGTTACCACCGGGACTCTTGTAGGCATTTGGACCAAATAGATCCATGTGAAGTAGCTCGAGTGGTCTTCTTGTGTCATGATGTTCTTAGCGCGATGACTTCCTCCAACTTGTTTCCCTGCTTGACAAGCACTACAAAGTCTATCCTTGTCAAATATGACATCGTTAACGCCAAGGATATGATTTCCTTTAATGAGTTTGTCAAGGTTTCGCATGCCCACATGGCCTAGCCTTCTATGCCACAACCAGCCTTTAGAAGATTTAGCAATTAAGCAAGTTCTAGGTTGAGCCTTTTTAGTGAAATCAACAATGTAAAGATCTCCTCTACGTATATCGGTAAAGACCATTTTATGATTATCTCTACGAAACACTTGGTAGTCTACTTCAGTAAATAGGACATTGAAACCGAAATAAGCAAGTCTAGATACTGAAAGTAAGTTGTAGCCAAGAGATTCAACGAGCATGACATTTTGTATGGAGATATCATGTGAGATGGCCACCTTGCCAAGGCCAACCACCTTACCCTTTGAATTATCACCAAAAGTGACATACTTTCGAGGGCCGTCGTTTCCAGCAAGCTCACGGAACATGTCTTTATCTCCGGTCATATGATCAGCACATCCACTATCAAGGACCCATTCCTTTCCTCCAGCCATGTAGCCGCGAAGATTTGCCATAAGACCAAAGTGTCTCATCGCATCATCGAGATCATAGTCACTATCATCATCCTCATCATAGTATCCATGTTCAACATCATTTTGTGATTGATCAATTCCTAGAGAGGGTAATTCATTAGACAAATGATCATCACAATGGTCACCTTTATGAATTCTAATAGCTTCAGATATGATATCGCTAATGATCCCAACATTTCCTATGGCACGCATGAGATTGGTAAGCTCAAATAGACAATCACCAAAGCTAGGATCACTAGAATTCATCTTACTCAAAGCAATAGACTTATGGAGAATTTCGTCTAAATTTTCAAGGAATAATCTGGAAATCGTTCCTCAAGAAATTTCCATATAGTATAGGCACAATCAAGAGTAGGCAAACTAGCAATCAAATTTTTGGGCAATCCTCTTATGATAAGATTGATGGTTCTAAGATTGTGAATCATGTCAAGATCCTCTTCGGGTGTGGGATGCAAGGGATCAATATGAGGTGCACAAGGGCTAGCAATGTACTTGTCCAAGTGATATTCATTGAAAATCTCAAGCATTTCATTTTTCCACTCATGAAAATATTCTCCATCAAGAATAGGCACTCTATGTCTAAGACTCCCCAAAGTAGACACATCCATCTTCCTCCAAAGGTGTTTAAACCAAGTCAATGGAAACCTGTCTCTGTTACCAATTGAAAGGATCGAGAAGAGGTGTCTAGAGGGGGGGTGTCGTGGTTCTAAGTATGACAGTAGAATGGGGGGTAGGTATGGAGAGGCAAGATCCTAGCTATGGAGTAGTTGTATACGCAAGGGATTTACGAGTTCAGGCCCTTCTCGGAGGAAGTAATAGCCCTACGTCTCGGAGCCCGGAGGCGGTCGATTGGATTATATGCGTATGTGTTACGGGTGCGAACCCTTCTACCGTGGAGGGTGGCTTATATAGAGTGCGCCAGGACCCCAGCCAGCCCACGTAGTAGAGGGTTTAAGGTGCGTTAAAGCTAGGCGTTCTTGTAACGCATGCATAAAAAAGTGTCATTAAGGTCATAAAGACTATTTAACTACTGCACTGTTTGGGTACCGAGTGGCTCTTGGACTCACGGTGGTCGAGTGGGTCTTCATGGTCGAGTGTCTTTGAATCTGTCGAGTGGAAACCTACCAGTCGATTGGAAGGCTGCTTCTCTTGTGAGTGTCCTTGTGGAGGGTACCTTTGGGCAGGTCTATGACCCTACCCAGGTACATGACTTCATCATTAGCCCCGAATGGATCGAGGTTTGAGTGAGGAAGGAGTTGATAATCTTTCCGACCTGTTCTTCGTGTTGTGAGTCGTCTTACTCGGATCAACGACCTTTTAGTGATGGCATCAACTTCTCTTTCGATCGCCTTGATCCATTCTTCACGCTTTGTCGAGTGAACTCCGTGAACTTGAGGATTTCGGCGATGGATCGGAGGAAATCTGTTATCGACGAGTTGCTCTGCGGTTAGCGGATTTCGCGGGATCCGATTTTGGGAAGCGCGTGAAGCGGAGAAAACCGCTTTTCGGATGGGATAAGACGATGATGCCTCGATCTTCGTGCCGCCTTTTTCGCCACGTATCGTGCGGCGCTACCGCTATGGATTGTGACGGGATTGCTGGGCCTACCGTCACCCACTCGAAGCGCCCCATATAAAGCGTTGGACGGGGCATTTTGAGCAGTGCGACCTCGGACTTCTCCTCTCTCCGCCTCAAACCTTCTCGCGCGCTCTTAAATGCATCGGCCGAAGCTCGGTACTTGCCTCGCCCGGCGACCATGGTGAAGGAGAAGACCGCAGCCACGAACAGGTGAAGAAGGCGGCGCGAAGGCCAAGGGGAGAGCGCCCAGTCGGGGCGGCTCCTCTTCGCGGTCCAAGCTACCGCAGGGCTGGGTCCAAGGAGACTGGATCCGCTCGACCATCACCGAGAAGGATCTCGCTGATCTGGCCAATGAAGGACCGATCCCCCATGGGTCGGCGAGGCTTCCGGGCACGGAGTGGCAACCGCAGCCTGAAGAGGGTGAGTGTGTCCTCCTGGCCACCCACGTAGATCGGGGGTTTTCTCTGCCGCCAAATCCTTTTTTCCGGGGGTTTTTGAACTTTTTTGGAGCGCAACTCCATCATTTCACTCCAAACTCCATTGTCTATCTTGTTGCTTTCATTTAGCTGTCACGAGAATTTCTTGGGTTGTCGACCGCGACCGGGGTCTCTTCAAGCACATATTCACCCGTCGCTCTCAAACGGTGAAAAAACGAACCCGAATGACGAGAGGACCCAAGTAATCCAGATGTGTGGGGACTCGGGGTCCGGATGAGGGGAAGAGCGCCTTTCCAGCTATGACTCTCCCGACTCGGTTAGAGGGTGGCAATCGACCTGGTTTCTTGCCAAGACCAGCCGGCCTTGGGCGGTCGACCGGGCTCCCTCCTTTCTCCATGAGTCGAGTGAACAAGCCATCTTCCCTGAAGGTGTTACCAGAGGAGAAGGCTCAAGTAAAGTTGCTGATGGAGCGTGTAGTCCAGCTTATTCGCGATGGGGTGACCGGCATGGATCTCCCAGAGGTTTTTCTCCGACGGCGTATTCAGCCACTCCAATACTGAGGTCATCCGATGTGGATGTACTCTGGTACGGATGATACCACTCGGGTCCATCCAGAGGAGGTCGATGACGCCACACTGGAGAAGTGGATGACTGCCATAACAGGAAACAAAGACAACCTTCGCAGAGCTAGGAGGATTCCACCACTCGACCAGAGTTACCAACCAGACAGGGTATAACCACTTATCTCTGACTGTGATTCTGGTGCATTCATTCTGTTTTGATGCCAATTAAATCGACTTTCACCTTGTTTTGTTGTCTTCTAGGTCACCACCGAGATGTACTCGATGCCCAGGGCGGGCGCAGGAAACAAGAAGAAGAAGAAGGAAGTGGAGGTGAAAGTCCGGAGGAATGGGAGTCCAACGGCGAGGAGGATGAGGAGGATGATAGCTCTGATGACGAGGAGGAGGAGGAGGAAGAGGAGGAAGACGTCGATCCTCCTCGCTCGGAGGGAAGGTCCAAGTTGACGCATGACCCAACGGCCGGGCGCGGTAAAGCTGTTGTGCCCACCGGGCAGTCGACGAAGCGACCTAGGACAACTTCTCCCGCGCCGATTGAGAAACCGCCGAAGCAACCTTGAGCGACGTCGTCAAAGCCGGCGAAGGCCCTGCCCAAGATGCGAATGGTCATCCCCACCATTTCCGGGTAACCAACAAAACCTTGTATTTCCTTATTCAACATGAGTGAACTTTTGGTCGACTTGATGACTGATCAGCCGATTCTTGAAATCTCTGTGCTGCTACCTCGAGACTTCAGCCAAGCATGAAGATCAGAAATGGAGGATGCGCCACCTCCAACCTTGGTAAGATCTCTGAGGTTTCGCTTTTAGTCGACTGGAGCTTTTAGTCGATTGGACTTCCATGTTTACTTCTGAATCTTTCTTGTAGTTCCGCCTCACGTCATTGATCTCCCCGATGATGACGAGGAAGCGCCATTGAGGAAGAGGAAGAACAAGAAAGTGCCTGCTGGCAAGGCTGCTCAAGTCACGGCGATTCCTGAGACGCTGATTTCCGAGGGAGGCAACCCCACTCGGACTTCTGTGTCTTTCGTTGTACCGCTGACAAGTGCCCGACCCACTTCATCGACTGCTGATCCACCATCTCTCTTTGCTACACACCACGTCCCGGAAGACCAAGTAAGTGCTGCTAAGGAGGCCATACGCCAGGCAGGGATCATGATGGAGCAGGTGAAAGCGGTCCGAGAGGCTAGTCAGGCGG
This sequence comes from Aegilops longissima, assembly GCA_021605205.1. NCBI lineage: Eukaryota > Viridiplantae > Streptophyta > Magnoliopsida > Poales > Poaceae > Aegilops > Aegilops longissima. The sequence continues at coordinate 297,283,892 of CM038678.1, forward strand.
CCTATGATGCTAGTTCAGCTCTCTAGAGCAATGTCCAAGTAAGTCAGTCGTTGCTTGCTTTGTTAGGATACGCTACCTGAAACTGCTTCCTTCTGGAGATTTCCATATCTGTACACCCACTGGGTGTGTGTGTCGATTGAACTTTTGTGGGGGCACGCTGAGTGCACCCACTGGGTGTAGTTCCCGAGAGTATGGTCGACTGCATGCAGTCGGCTATAGTATTTATGCTATGATCTTCTTCATTCGACCTGGACGGACCAAGTCGAATGGAACCATAAAACCGGTGGGGGCACGCTAAGTGCACCCACTGGGTGTAGTCCCCGAGACTATGGTCGACTGCGTGCAGTCGACTATAGTCTAAAGAGCTATATATATATATATTTTACTGCGGCTGACCGCTAACAATTAGCCATGGTTTTAGAATCATAACCTTTTTGCCTCTTTTGGTCGACTGGTCGAACCAAATTGGTAAACCAGTGGGGGCACACTGAGTGCACCCGCTGGGTGTAATCCCGAGACTCTTGTCGAATGTTTTGATTCGATTGTAGTCTTAAAACGCTACTATTTTTCCTTAATCACTTTCGGAAGTGATCTGTCTTTGATGTCTTTCGTTGGTTGACTCTTTGTAGAAATCTTGCGAGCTTGTGGCTCGCTATACTGAGTTAGAGAACAAGCAGATCCAGCTCAACCTCGATTTTAAGCTTGCTCAGGAGAATTTGCAGAAGGCAAAGGATGAAGCAAAAGGTATGGCTGGTGAGAATTTTTGACGACCGCCTTTGTTTTTCTGTTCATTCTCAACTATGTTCTCATTGTTGCTTTGCATATAAACTGGAAGAGACTTTGAAGAAGAAGGACCTTGACCTTGCAGAGGCACAGAAGGCGGCTTTGGAGAAAACAAAGCTCGCTGAAGAGAAGCTTGCCTCAGCCGACAAACTCGAAGATGAAAATGCCAAGCTGAAAGCCGCTCTTGACGCGGCTAACAAGGAAGTTAGTCGACTAAAGAACGACAAGATTGTTCTGTCGACAAGGCTGGCCAATCAAGGGAAGCGAAGCGACACGGAGATTTATCTTGGAGGGCTCGCCAAGAAGCTGTTTCTCATGCTTGAAGGTAATCTCTTTTATCCAACTGTCTTGCTCTCACCGCTCATCACATGATCGTTATTTTGAGTCCGAGCTGTGTTTTCAATTCTGCCAAAACTTTGAAGAAGAAACCAATCAGTGGAAACCAGCTTGGACCCCATCAACTCTCTGTGAAGGACGAAGCTGCTATGAATGTGCTCCGACTAGAGTCTCGCGTTGCTAGCGTGGTGGATTATCTTGCTCGACCGAAAGTTGCGATGTCGCGGATTGACTCGACTCTCGGCGAATGCACTCTTGTAATGATCTTGAATCTCGATGACTCGACTGAATGAGATTCCAAGTCGAGTGCAAGAATGGAAAAAGTCTTCTGCCAGGTGTGGTGCTGATGTTGCTCTATCTTTGGTACGTGTCCATTGCAAAGAAGCGCAAGAGGACAAGCTGGTGTCTCTCAAGGTTGCCAATACCAGGAAGCACGACTTCAGATCTTTCATGGAGACTTTCATCGCTGCTGCTACCCGTATTGCCGACGGAATCGACCTCGACCAGTTTGTTGCACCTTCCAGTCCTCCGTCGGAGGAGTAAAAAACTTCTAAGTCTCACTTTAAATTTGCCTCGGAATGCCGAGTGGTTTTTGTAACCGATAAACTTTAACAGGCTTAACGCCTGAGCACCTTTGGATCCGTAGGACATTTATCCGAACTTGATTTTTCCTTTAACATGCTTTGTTTGCCTTCGAGAGAACTTTATTCCTCATTCGGAAGATATTCCGTTGAAATTCCAGTCGACTTGTGCTTCATCTATCCTGCAGGTAGAGATGGAACACAGACTGCGACTGACCTTGTCGTCCTTACGGATTGGGACGAACCGCACGTTGTACGTGTGGCGAAGTTCCGAAGGAGGAGGTAGCAGTCGACCTGCACCTCGTCGTCCTTGCGGATTGGGATGGACCGCATGTTGTACTTGTGGCGAAGCTCTGAAGGAGGAGGTAGCAGTCAACCTGCACCTCGTCGGCCTTGCGGATTGGGATGAATTCCTTACTTAGGCGAGCACTGGGCTGCAGCTAAGCCCCCGAGTGGGAGGTTTGCTCTCCACTCGGTAGGATTTTTATTACTTAGGCGAACACTAGGTTGCAGCTAAGCCTCCGAGTGGGAGGTTTGCTCTCCACTCGGTAGGATTTTTATTACTTAGGCGAACACTAGGTTGCAGCTAAGCCTCCGAGTGGGAGGTTTGCTCTCCACTCGGTAGGATTTTTATTACTTAGGCGAGCCCTGGGCTGCAGCTAAGCCCCCGAGTGGGAGGTTTGCTCACCATTCGGTAGGATTTCTTTTATTACTTAGGCGAGCACTGGGCTGCAGCTAAGCCCCGAGTGGGAGGTTTGCTCTCCACTCGGTGGGATTTTTATTACTTTGGATGTTAAGGCTAATCCTTGGGCTGTTGTAAGCCCCGAGTGGGAGGCTGGCTCATCGCTTCGGTGGGATTTGAATACTTAGGCGAGTACTTGGACTGCAGCTAAGCCTCCGAGTGGGGGCTGGCTCGCCACTCGGTAGGATTTTGAATATTTAGGCGAGTACTTGACTGCAGCTAAGCCTCCGAGTGGGAGGCTGGCTCGCCACTCGGTGGGATTTTGAATACTTAGGCGAGTACTTGGACTGCAGCTAAGCCTCCGAGTGGGAGGCTGGCTCGCCACTCGGTAGGATTTTGAATACTTAGGCGAAGCGGATTCACAGCTAAGCCCCGAGTGAGAGCCTGCTCGCTTTCGGAAAGGATTTTTTTTACAAACTTAGGCGAATCGGATTCGCAGCTAAGCCACCCACTGGGGGAAATTTCAACAAAAAGCAATAACAATCAATGGGAAAATTATAACATTCTTGTCTTAGATAAACAAACTACAAAAGTACTTTTATTACATCTCAACCGAGTGAGTTTTAAGTGTAAAAGGGGCGGAGCAGCTCCGCGTTCCAAGCTCGAGGCTCGTCGATCTGGCGATCAACGTTGTAGAGATGATATGCTCCATTGTGGAGGACTCTTGTGACGATGAAGGGACCTTCCCATGTGGGGGCGAGCTTGTGTGGTTTCTGTTGATCCACTCGGAGGACTAAATCTCCCTCTTGGAAGGCTCGACTTTTCACATTTCTGGCATGGAACCGACGCAAGTCTTGCTGATAGATAGTCGGCGGATCAGGGCCATTTCTCTCCTCTTCCAAGAGGTCGATGCATCTTGCCGAGCTTGTTCCGCTTCTTCTTGAGTATAGCTTGACTCGAGGCGCATTGTGAAGCAGGTCACTCGGCGAACTGCTTCAGCTCCATAGACCGGGAAGAATGGAGTTCTCCCGATCGACCGATTAGGAGTGGTCCTCAATCCCGGAGAACTGATGGAAGTTCGTTGACCCAAGCTCTGCTGCGTGCTTGAGATCACGCATCGGCCGTGGTTTCAGCCCTTTGAGAATGAGGCCGTTTGCTCGTTACGCTTGTCCATTCGGCGAGGATGAGCCATCAAGCATAGTCGACCAGCGTGCCTAGAGAGGCGAGAAGGCTTTGAACTTGTCATTATCGAAGTTTGACCCATTGTCGGTGATGATGCTATGCGGAACTCCATATCTGAATATCAACTCTCGATGAAACCGATAGCGATGCATGCATCGAGGTTCTTGATGGGCTTGGCCCGATCCACTTGGTGAACTTGTCATTGCTACTAGCAAATGAGTGAAGCCGCTTCGCCATTCTCAACGGTCCAATCATGTCCAATCCCCAAACAGCGAAGGGCAGACGAGTGGAATGGTCTTCAAGGCTGAGGCGGGCTTGTGCGACATGTTGGAATAGAACCGACATCCTTCACACTTGTCAACTATTTCTTTTGCCATTTCATTTGCTTTTGGCGGTAAAATCCCTTCGGTATGCTTTAGCCACAATGGTCCGAGAGGGCGCATGATAACCACAGGTCCCAGTGGATATCCTCAAGAATTATCGACCTTCTTACGGCGTGATGCACTTCGGCCGACTCGATCCACGCTTTCTCGAACAACTGTCCCTTGATCATCAGAAAGGCCTTGGATCGTCGGACGATCCGTCGAGCCTCTTCTTCATTCTCTGGGAGCTCTTTCCTTAGGATATATGCGATGTACGGCACCGTCCGATCGGGAGTGATGACCACCACTTCCATAATTAGGTCGACCACGGTGGGATCTCAACTTCACGGATCATTGGCACTCTTTTGCTGCGGGGCTTCTTACGTGAAAGGATCCTCCTGCACCGAAGGTGCATGAATGTGCTCCAAAAATACATTCTTCGGGAATGGCTTCCTTTTTGGACCCTATCTTTGCCAAATCATCTGCAGCTTGATTTTTCGATCGGGGTATATGATGAAGCTCTAACCCTCAATTTCTTCTCCAGCTTTCTCATCTGCATTACAATAACCTGTCATAGCTGGGCTTCGACATCCCACTCCTTCATCACTTGATTAACAACCAGATCCGAGTCGCCGTAGACCATAAGGCGACGGACGCCGAAAGTGAAATGGCCATGCGCAACCCATACAGAGTGCTTCATATTCGCTTCGTTGTTGGAAGAATCAAAGTGAATCTGGAGAACATACTTGAGCCTATCTCCTCGGGAAACCAATACAACCCCGCACGAGAACCGTTCAGCATCTTGGAACCATCGAAAAACATAGTCCGGTGTTCCGAGTGAACTTGAGTCGAAGCTGCTGTTCATCCACTCGGCGAGAAATCTGCTATTGCTTGGGACTTGATGGCTTTCTTTGCCTCGAATTTGATATCAAGGGAAGGAGTTCAATCGCCCATTTTGCCACTCGACCGTTGCATCTCTGTTATGAAGAATTTCCGACAAAGGCGTCGGCGGCTGTAATGGAATGATCGGAGAAATAATGAGCAACCTTCTTCGTGGTCATATAGATCCCATAAACAAGCTTACGATAGTGAGGGTATCTTTGCTTTGATGGGGTCGATACTTGAAAGATAATAAACTAGGCGTTGAACTTTGAAGGCTTTTCCTTCTTCCGCTCAACCGTAAATGCAGTCGACGACTTGTCCGTGGCTGCAATGTAAAGCAGCAAATGCTCTTTCTGATTGGAGCAGCAAGCACCGGTGGGTGGAGAGCGAGCTTTGAGCTCGCAAGCGCTGCATCAGCTTCTAGAGTCCACTCGAACTTGTCGACTTCTTCATCGATCGGTAAAGAGGCAATGCCTTTTCACCGGCGAGAGATGAATCGACTTAAAGCGGCCAAGCATCGATAAGTTTACGGACATCGTGCACATGCGCAGGCGCTTCATTGAGTATGGTGCCAACTTTTACAGGTTAGCATCGATTCCTCGCTCGAAACAAGAAAACCGAGTAACTTTCCACGGGAACTCCAAATGTACACTTTGATGGGTTAAGCTTGATATCATACCTCCACGAGATTGGCAAATGTTTCAGCAAGGTCGGTCAACAGTCGGAACCTCTTCATGACTTGACCACTATATCGTCCATATGCGCTTCTACATTCCGACTGATTTGAGTGAGCAAACACTTCGAATCATCCTCATGAATGTGGCTCCGGCATTCTTGAGACCGAATGGCATGGTGACATAACGAAGCACCGAATGGAGTGATGAGCGCTGTTTTAATCTCATCGGGTCCATCTGAGCGGATCTGATGGTACCGGAATAGGCGTCTAAAAAGACAACCTCTCGCATCCCGCAGTTGAGTCGACTATTTGGTCGATCGAGGAAGAGGAAATGATCTTTCGGGCAGGCCCGATTGATATGCTTGAAATCGATGCACATGCATAGCGACTTGTCCTTCTTGGGGACCATGAAAGCGTTGGCGAGCCACTCGGGTGGTAGATCTCTCGGATGAACTCTGCTGCTAAGAGCCACCTCCTCGCCAATGGCCTTTCTCTTACGGGCGGCGGACCGCCAAGATACTCTTTAACGGTTTGAATTTTGGGTCGACTCGTGGCGATGCTCAGCCAGCCCACAGGAACACCGGCATGCCGGCGAGCTTCCATGCAAAGATGTCCCGTTCTCACGGAGGAACTGGATGGCGCTTCTTCCTATTTTGAGTTGAGTGTTGTTGAGATGTTGGTCGGAGCAGCATTGGGATCGGTCGGGTGAATGTGAACCTGTTTCGTCTCGCCATCGATTGAAATCTGACTCCGTGGCGAACTTCTTAGCTTGCAACAAATCACTCGGATCTGCAGTTTTCGATACTCTTGTAGCTCTACCATCGCTTGGCCGAGCATCGGCGATCTTAGAGCCTTTCTCGAAGCACTCTTACGCCTTCTTCCGATTGCCGTGATGGTGATCACGCCCTTGGGACCAGGCATCTTCGTTTAAGATACACGTAACATGGTCGGGCCATGAAAGCGTGCATAAGCTGGTCTCCCGAGAATAGCGTGATAAGCGCGCTCGAAATCCACGACCTCAAAGGTCAACTTTTCTTTCGAAATGCTTTGAATCACCAAAACTACATCAAGAGCAATTTGGCGAGTGACTCAGCCTTCTTTCCGGGAATGACTCCGTGGAAGCTCATATTCTTTGGTACTGAGTGCGGACATCGGAATGCCCATCCCTTTCAACGTCTCCGCGTATAATATGTTCAAGCCACTACCACCATCCATCGGGACTTTGGTCGATCGAGTGCCTTCAACAACTAGGTCGACCACCAATGCTTGCCTCCCGGGGTGGCAATGTGCATCGGGTGATCGGTGGTCAAATGTGATGGCGATGCAGGACCATTTCAGATAATTGGGAGTCGCGAGCAACCAAGTTCACTTCCGATTGATAACCTTCAATCGACTTTTGCTTTCGGCGTCAACAAAAATCATCGAGGTGGAATTGACACAGGGATATCCACCATCACTTGTCATCTCATGTCCTCAACTTTGTCATCTCCTTATCCTTATCCTTGAGCTGTTTCCTTGGGCTGCTGAATCAAGAGCCGACAACTGTCGAGTGGTATGTTTTGGGTAAATGAGTTTACCCTCTTCATCTTTCTTTGTATGAATATGACATGGCAAATCCAACACGTTGTTTCCATCCTGGTCTTTCACCTTCTTGGGGTTCCAAGGACCCTTGGGTTTCCCCTCGAACTTTCACAGGGTCACGCCAAGGCCTCTCCGGAGCCAGCTGCTCGACTTTAACGCTTCGCTCCGATTGGAATTTCCTCCATGACCTCATTGGCGGATTTTTATATTACCACTCGGAGCCGATCCTCTTCTTCACCATTTGCATACTTGGTGGCAATCTCCATCATCCGACTCAGGGTCATATCTCGGTTCGACCAAATTTCAAACTCAATTCTCTGTTCTTGACACCTTCCTTGAAGGCACAGATCGCTGGTGATCGATACATTCTCATTGTGTGGTGCAAAGTGATCCACCTCTGGATATAATCTCTCAAAGTTTCACTCGACTTTTGCACACACGAGTGCAACTCCGTCAAACCTCTTTGGTCATTTGCAAGTTCCTTCAAATGTCTGACAAACATTCGGGCAAGATCTTCCTAAGTGTAAATCTTTGCTGGGTGCTAACTCGATTCAACCATACCTGGCTGAACCCTCCAACATAAGAGGCAAATGCTTCATGGCTACCTCATCGTTGCCACCGCCGATCTGAACCGCCACTCGGTAATCTTCAAGCCAAGTGTCGGGCTTGGATTCTCCATGAACTTATCGACTCAGCTTGCCAACCTAAAGTTGGGAGGAATCACTGCGGCTCGATGGCTCTGCTGAAACACTCGGTCCCGAGACATGAACTTTGCTCTTTGGAAGGAACATCTCTATCATGGCCGTCTCGGTGAGCTCTGTTCCTGTCGACCAAACCTTGAACGATAATAGATCTCGCATCAAAGCCTGGTTCCCTGGGGTCGACTGGAACCCTTCGCCCAACACTGTGTTGGCGTCTGTCGTCCTGCTGCCGAGGAGTGTATGATCCACCCCTTGGGGGAGGAGTGGGCACTCGACGTCGATCGTTGCGATCAAATCGGTGCTCATACTGCTCGCGGCGCTTGTATTGATCATCACACCGGCCCCCACGTTCCTCACGCCTCGGGGGTGATCTCGGACTATGGGCCGACTGGACTGAATTCGCAGCGACGGATCGGCTGTGAACCCCGTTCCGCGACTGGGATACAACTGAGTTTTGATCTCCTACCGCCCGGAGCAAATCCCTGATTTGCTGCAAACCTCTACCCGCCTCCGACTGGGAAGGCTGAATTGACTCTGCTATATGGGCGGCAGCTGCTAAATTCTGAAGCGGAGTTCGATATACCTGAGTTGGCGGTTGAAAGAGCTAGCGTCGACTGGATTCTGGAACCCTTGGTCGCGTACGCTCGTCGAGTACTCGCTGAAGATTCTCGGTCGGCGCCGCTTAGCCAGTTATTGCCGCGCATCCTCAAGTCACGAGCCTCGGGGTTTCTCCAACGATAGGAGTGTGAAGTGCATCCATGTTCCGGCGGGCGAAGCTCCTCCCTCTGGAGCGAAGTGAGGGGCTCGGGCAAGTACTCTTCGTGGGCTTGCTCCAGATCGCCTCCACCGCCACTTCCGTTGGTGTGGGTGAATCCAGGGGGACTGCGTGGTCCATCGACCAGCAAAACCTCTGCCGCCGGGTCACTGCTATCTCATTCGATGCGATCTCTGAACCGTCGGCGTGTCGAGCAGTAGTAGAGATTCGTCGGGCTCGATCGCGCAACAGGGGATGGCCGGTGGCGGGCCACCGCATGCATCACCCACCGCTGAAGCCTCGACCGACCGTAACGCTTGCGCGGTGGGAGGCGGGAGTGAAGGCGGCGCAGAGCCGACCCATACTAGGTCGACGGTTGCCGCAGGAGGACGCCACGAACACACGCAGCAGTCGTCGCCCAGCAGACGGGGAGCGCGTCCACGTCGAGTGGAGCCTCCTGAAGCCAAGCGAGTCGTCGGCGTGAACGTGGCGCACCGAGACGGATCTCGTGGCCGTCAACGAGAACTCCACCGAAACCATGGTGTAGGAGATCGAAAGAATCCCAACTTCTCCAACAAATCGCTAGAACACCCGCCCCACGGTGGGCGCCAACTGTCGTGGTTCTAAGTATGACAGTAGAATGGGGGGTAGGTATGGAGAGGCAAGATCCTAGCTATGGAGTAGTTGTATACGCAAGGGATTTACGAGTTCAGGCCCTTCTCGAGGAAGTAATAGCCCTACGTCTCGGAGCCCGGAGGCGGTCATTGGATTATATCGTATGTGTTACAGGGTGCGAACCCTTCTACTGTGGAGGGGGTGGCTTATATAGAGTGCGCCAGGACCCCAGCCAGCCCATGTAGTAGAGGGTTTAAGGTGCGTTAAAGCTAGGTGTTCTTGTAGCGCCTTACATAAAGTGTCATTAAGGTCATAAAGACTATTTAACTACTGAGACCGTTTGGGTGCCGAGTAGCTCTTGGACTCCTGGTGGTCAGTGGGTCTTCATGGTCGAGTGTCTTTGAATCATCAGTGGAAACCTACCAGTCATTGGAAGGCTGCTTCTCTTGTGAGTGTCCTTGTGGAGGTACCTTTGGGCAGGTCTATGACCCTACCCCAGGTACATGACTTCATCAGGGGGTGATTAGACACTAAGTACCAAAAGTTGCAGTTTTTAATTTCTTTAAGTTGAAGTGGAGTTTTGGCACAAGTTTAACAAACACAATACATATCAAGCGAGCATGCAAAGAGTATATGAGCAGTGGAAAGTAAAGCATGCAACTTGCAAGAATGTAAGGGGAAGAGTTTGGAAAATTCAAACGCAATTGGAGACACAGATGTTTTTGTTGTGGTTCCGATATGTGGTGCTATCGTACATCCTTGTTGATGGAGACTTCAACCCACGAAGGGTAACGGTTGCGCGAGTCCACGGAGGGCTCCACCCACGAAGGGTCCACGAAGAAGCAACCTTGTCTATCCCACCATGGCCGTCGCCCACGAAGGACTTGCCTCACTAGCGGTAGATCTTCACGAAGTAGGCGATCTCCTTGCCCTTACAAACTCCTTGGTTCAACTCCACAATCTTGTCGGAGGCTCCCAAGTGACACCTAGCCAATCTAGGAGACAACACTCTCCAAGAAGTAACAAATGGTGTGTTGATGATGAACTCCTTTCTCTTGTGCTTCAAATGATAGTCTCCCCAACACTCAACTCTGTCTCACAGGATTTGGATTTGGTGGAAAGAAGATTTGAGTGGAAAGCAACTTGGGGAAGGCTATAGATCAAGATTCATATGGTGGGAATGGAATATCTTGGCCTCAACACATGAGTAGGTGGTTCTCTCTCAGAAAATGTGTATTGGAAGTGTAGGTATGTTCTGATGGCTCTCTCCACGAATGAAGAGTGGGTGGAGGGGTATATATAGCCTCCACACAAAAACTAACCGTTACACACAATTTACCAATCTCGGTGAGACCGAATTGAGAAACTCGGTCGGACCGATTTAGCAAACCTAGTGACCGTTAGGATTTTCGGTGGGACTGAGATGCAACTCGGTAGGACCGATATGGTTAGGGTTAGGGCATAACATAATCTCGCTGAGATCGATTACACAAAATCGATGGGATCGATTTTGGTAATAAGCTAACCAGAGAGTTGGTCAGGCAAACTCGGTGAGACTGATTACACAAACTCGGTGGAACCGATTTTGGTAATAAGCTGACCAGAGAGTTTGCATTGTAATCTCGGTAGTACCGATTGCTCAAACACGGTGAGACCGATTTTGGTAATGGACATACACAGAGAGATTACAATCCCATCTCGGTGAGACCGAGATCCCTATCGGTGAAGCCGATTTGCCTAGTGTTTGTGGCAGTGGCTATGACATCTGAACTCGGTGGCGCCGGATAGAAAGAATCGATGGGGCCGAGTTTGACTTTTGGTTTAGGTCATATGTGGATGTGGGAAGGTAGTTGAGGGTTTTGGAGCATATCAATAAGCACTTTGAGCAAGCAAGCCATTAAGCAACACCTCATCCCCTCTTGATAGTATTGGCTTATCCTATAGTGTCACGCCCAAGATGCGACTCTATCCTAAAGGAACTCGAAGGTCCCACTAAGGATAGAAACGCATCTTGAAGACGCTTTTGCAAGGTGGATATCATTACATCAACATTACATAATGGATGGGTATACATACATAAGGCAGAAACCCCCCAAGAATACATCAACATCATACAAGAGAACAACATCCGGCTACGGATGAAACATAAACAGAAACTCAAACAATATCCACCCTGCTAGCCCAGGCTGCCGACCAGGAACCTAACCCAAGATCGACGAAGAAGAAGAAGAACTCCAACACAGTAAATATCGCTCTCGCGACATGAGCATCGCATAACCTGTACCTGCAACTGTTGTTGTAGTAATCTGTGAGCCACGAGGACTCAGCAATCCCATTACCATGGGTATCAAGACTAGCAAAGCTTAATGGGTAAGGAAGGGGTAAAGTGGTGAGGTTGCAGCAGCGAAGCTAAGTATGGTGGCTAACTTACGAAACAAGAGCGAGAAGAGGAGCTTAGCAAGCGGTCGTCAACTAGTAATGATCAAGAAGTGATCTTGAACTCCTACTTACGTCAAACATAACCCAGAAACCGTGTTCTCCTCTCGATCAGCCCCGAAAAGAGACACTCACGATTCACTACACGGTTGGTGTATTTTAGAAGAGTTTACTTCGAGTTTACTACAACCGGACATTAACAAATTCCCATCTGCCACATAACCGCGGGCACGACTCTCGAAAGTTTATACCCTGCAGGGGTGTCCCAACCTAGCCCATGATAAGCTCTCGCGATCAACGAATATTCCTTCTCCCGGGAAGACCCGATCAGTCTCAGAATCCCGGTTTACAAGGCATTTCGACAATGGTAAAACAAGACCAGCAAAGCCGCCCGATGTGTCGACAATCCCGATAGGAGTCACACGTATCTCGTTCTCAGGACACACCGGATAAGCGAAGCGTACAGGTACCGACGTAACCCAAGTTGCCAAGGGATGGTCCCACATGGTGCTCTAGTTTGGACCAACACTTAGACAAGCATTGGCCCGGGGGGCTAAAATAAAGGTGACCCTCGAGAGAGCGACTCCCAAGGGAAAAGTAGGTGGTGGTGAGGCAAATGGTAAAACCAAGGTTGGTCCTTGCTGGAGGAGTTTTATTCAAATCAAACTGTCAAGGGGTCCCATAAATCACCCAACCGCGTTAGGGATGCAAAATCCGGGAACATAATACCGATATGACGGAAACTAGGGCGGCAAGAGTGAAACAAAACACCAGGCATAAGACCGAGCCTTCCACCCTTTACCAAGTATATAGATGCATTAATAATATAAGAGATATTGTGATATCCCAACATAAACATAATCCAACATGGAGCAATCTTCATCTTCAGCTGCAACTAGCAACGCTACAAGAGGGGCTGAGCAAAAGCGGTAACATAGCCAAACAACGGTTTGCTAGGAAGGGTGACAAAGGTTAGAGGTTCATGGCAATTTGGGAGGCTTGATAAGCAAGTGGTAGGTAATGCAGCAAAGCGATAGAACGAAGCAACTAGCATAGCAATGATAGTAGTGAGATCGAAGATGACGGCCATCTTGCCTGAAATCCCGCTAGGAAGAAGAATGAGTCCATGAAGAAGATGAAGCCACGAAGACGAACCAAGCGTAGACGAACGAATCCTCACGATCGCAACGAAACAGGAACTAACAAGAAGGAGCACAACCGGAAAGAAGCAAACAACAAGGTAAACACATAAGCATAATCATGGCATGATGCACAAACAAGTATGATGCATGTCCGGTTTAAAGAGGCATGGCATGGCAAAGTGCAACAAACAATACTACAAGTTAAGTGGAGCTCAATATGCAACGAGTTGCATATTGACGAAACACAACATTCGAGTTATTTAGTTCGCTCTTGTTTAGGTACTCAACAATATTAAATGTTGTTAAACATGGCAAGAGGTGAAACAAAAGTAAACTAACTATTTAGGCAAGTTTAAATGAGGCCGGAACAACGAACAACAATTCCGGAAAATCCCCATGTGCATATTTCAGATTCGGTACTGTTCTGCCCTAAACCATATTTTATTGTTGTTAAATAGGAACATAAACTGCACCATGTTAAACTAGGCATTTTTCTACCCCATTTACATATAAAGTTTATTTAAAACCGAGCTACGGTTATTTAGTTATGAAATAAATCATTTTAGCATGGCATTATGCAAAATAAACACAAACATCAAGTTAAACATTTTTAACATGGAAGAAAGTGGCATATTATGAAACTAGATGAAAATCTAAGCATCTTACATATTTAAACCATTTTAATCCGATGCACGGTTAATGAGTTATTATATGCATGATGTTTGAGGGTTTTTTGCTAAATTCACAGAACTGAAAAAAACATGACACGGGCCAGATCTGATGGGACTGGGCTGCTCACATTGGGCCTTGAGGCTGGTCGGCTTGGAGAGGTGGAAGGAGGGCGCTGGGCCTGCTTGCTGGTGGCCCACGCGCCACCGCTGGGCAGGGGCGCTGGTCATGGCCAACACGGGCAGGGGCACGCAGGGCGTCCTCACTGCGACGACAGAAGCGAGCAGCAGTGGCACGATCGCTCGCTCGAGACGATGGCGAGGAGGCGGAGGCAGCGGATCTGGACGGAGGGCGGATTGTGGCGCGGATCAGGTGAAAAAGCTCCACGCGAAGAAGGTTCCATGGGGCGGCGGCCCTTGTTCGTCCCCGAGAGAGAGAGAGAGAGAGAGAGAGAGAGAGAGAGAGAGAGAGAGAGAGAGAGAGAGAGAGAGAGAAGGGTTGGCGACCTGCGAGGAGGACTCAGCGAGGTTAAGGGTCGGTCGGGCTCCAGCATGACCGCTTTGACTCCGTTGTTGTTGCCGTCGGCATGGACGGAGAAGAAGGGGGTCGGAGCGACGCGAGCGAAGCATAGCAGCGCGGCAGGAGTCAGCGGGCATGGCGGCGCGAAGCAGGGCGGCGAAGACGGCTGGCGGATGGAGCGTGAAGGGGAAGCATAGGGACTCACGTCCATGGCGGCAAGGGACTTGACGATCCCGTCAAGAGCTCGGGGAACTTGGCGCGGAACGGCGTCGTGGGCATGCGGGGAAGCTTCGGGCGGCCTCCTTCGGTTCCCTGTCCAAAACGAGACAGAGAGAGAGAGAGAGAGAGCTGAGAGATAGAACGAGGCAGGGAGAGAGAAAAAACAACGGGGAAGGAGAGGAAGTCGGCGTGTGGGACGGTCCTGCTTGCCGGCGACGGCTGCCCTGGCGAGGGAGAGAAGATCAATGCAGGATCGGGCTGCGGGTCACTTGGGGACGCGCTGCGAGGGGCGACTGCATTGTAGTGGACCGGTGGGGATGAACTGGTGGCCTAGGGGTCGTTGGATCTTGATTTGGACGCTCCAGATCACAGCGGAAGGTGGCTGGCTGGATGAGGCTGTGTGTATGGGCGGGTACGAGGTGGAGAGCAGTGGCTGGATCGCTGGTGATCCCAAGGGGAATGGAGACAATGGCGGCGGGCCGGACAGGAGGATCCCTAGAAAATAGGGTTTGGTCTCAAGTCAAAAGGGATGGACTATATATATACGAAAGGGGATGATTTGGATCCTCCGATCGCGATCGGGCTGCCGAGAAATAAATAGGTAGGGAGTCCAAATAAGAAAACGGAGATGTTTTATAGATGTTTGGGGATGATCCAGACTCATCGATCACGACCGACCGGTTCAGGTTCGGGCAGTTGTCGGACGCTTAAAGAGGGGTTGGTGGTTGTGCAGAGAGTAATCGAAAACACGGTTGGTCTCGGACGGTCAGCGGACGAGCGGAGAGAAGCGAGGAGCGGCAACTACGAGCGGTGCAAGTTTTTAAGAAAACAATGCCGATGTAATGCGAATGCTGACATGAGATGAAATGCATGACATGTACAAAATGCAAAACAAAAGACAAAAACCCAACCACGAAGGAAATACCACAACACATAGCCGGAAATGGCAAGAGTTTGAGTTAGAATTATGCAAAGTTACATCCGGGGCGTTACAACACTCCACCACTACAAGAGGATCTCGTCCCGAGATCTTGGATGGCACCGGAGAGAAACGGAAGAGGAAGAGAAGAGGTAGAACTAAGTGGCTTCTTGGACAAAAGAGTGAAAGTAAAGAACCTTGAGAGGTTGAAAAGTTGAAAGAAAGAACACAACGGAGTTGAACACAATTGAAAGCACTGCGGTAGAAAATAGAAACAAGGAACACCATTTGAACCTTGGAGGTTGCAAAGCTATGAATGACGAGTACAATGGACAAGAAGGAATTGAAACCACTCTGGTTGAAACGAGATAAACAAGGAACATGGACGATCAAATTCGGACAACACTCCGGTTGAAAAGAGATGCAAGACTTGATAAGATGCAAAGAACTTGAAGAGATGACACAACACTCCGGTTAAATGGATAAGTAAGAAAATAACATGATCTTGACAAAACGAGGTGATGGGTGAAGAGAGCAACATCACAATGCCTCCGGAAGAAATAATAGAAGATAGATCATTGGAATAATAGAACGGAGAAGAAAATGCCAACTTCTGCCACAAATGAGCTTGGAAAGCACCCTTCCAAGAAGGTTATAACGGAGTTGTTGGAAAACCAACAACGAAAAGAATAAGCTTGTAGTGGGCTTATGGAAACATCTGAACACTTGAGGTGAAATTCTGCCACTAACGAAAAACAATTGCTTGTTTGAGATCAAATAAGAGATGAAAAACTTCTTTCGCCGAGAGGATAGAGAGATAACTTGGATCATTGATAAGCACCACAATAGCAACATTCCTTAGGGAAGGCTTTAGGTGAAACATGACACAAGATGACTCCAACGAAGAGATTGGTAGATTTAAAATATCTCATTCTTGACAACATGTGAATCATGAAACACGAACTCAAATTGTCAATAATGACATAACACCACCTCAAATGCTAAAGTAGAACGAATTGCACTTCGAAATGCAAGAAGAAGAATACTTGAACTCCTCAAAACAAAACATGTGTTGAACACCATGTTTATTTTAGAGTATAGATTGGCGGATCATAACTTGAGAGAAATCTTGAAGAACAATTGAATAATTAAAAGAATCCTTGACGAACCACCATGTAGAACCTCTATGAAGAACTCCAAGAATAAAAGATGATAAAACGAAAGAAGTTGAGAACACAAGTTGAAGCCTTGCGATGATTTAGATGGAGCTTATTGACGAGATAATGCGTAAAACTTGGAACTCCTAAGAGGAATTAATCACTTGGATGAAATAAGAATAAGAATTATGTTATGTGTATCCTTCACCAATATAAATTGATGACAAGCAACGGATTTGGCATACTACTTATTCTTGAAAAGATTGAAGAGAGAAATAGCGCAACTTGGTAAGGTCTTCCACGATTCACCGGTAGGATTTGGAAAGAGCGAATGAATTGGTATGATAACAACGGAAGTGAAATCTTGAACGAACCACCGTAAAAAATTGGAAAAGAGAGTAGCAAGGGCACAATTCACCGGAAAGGATTTGAAAACGAATGAGGATACTTGAAGGGATTTAGATACATGAGAACGAAGAGGCCATGAACTGATTAGAGGTTATTAGAACGATGCACCGGTAAAATTTGGAGAACGATAGCTACACGCTGAGAATGAAGAATTATGACATGATGGCCTTCGGAGGAAAGAAATGGAAACAACTCATGAAATGCTCTGGATGGGTGAAAAGAATTCTCACAATCGAAAACAATTATGAGAGGATGGCATCAAGCTTGAACTATGCATCTTTGGAGGAACGGGTAAGGATTTAAGAGGAACTCTTCTTCGGTCTTCAAAATCTGAGAATGACGAGGAGAAACACCACCCAATTGTTGAGACACTCCGGAACAAAGAAGAATCGAAATGATGAACCAACGATGAAAATATTCTGAAAGCGATCTTGGAGAAGGAATATGACTGATGAAAAATTCATTATTACGTCAAACTTCGAAAGACTTTGGGAATCGCTCCGGATAAATTAGAAGAGTCAGGTAAGATCCTGGGAAAAGACATGTGGGTTAGGGCCCACTCAAAAGAAAACACCGTTGAACAATTTTAAAGAGAGGTTGCACCGGTTGAATTAAATGGCTTGAATGAGATAACAACCTCGAAATATCTTGAACGGATTGAGAATGGAAACACAAGTCTTGTGAGATATCTTCAAAGACTCGAGAAAAAAATGAATAGGAAGAAGTGAATGATTAAGAGGTGCATCGGCATGAGAAAGCATTAGAAGCGAGAAAGGAATATGATGAATATCGAAAGCTTGAATTGGATCCACGGAGAAGAAACAACAAATAAGGATGATGAACTTGAAACTGTTGAGCATCTTCATGGGAAATCACCGGATAAGAACATTGAAAGAAAAGAATGAAGAGACTTCCCACAAATAAAAGGATACATGATTAAGAAATCTGAGTCCTTGAAGAAAAAGGGTGGGAGGGCGGGAAAACAAAGGAAACTTGGGGATGGATGAAACAGATACCGTTGAGAAAACTTAGAATTGATCTCACAAATGTTGAAATGATCGGATCCACTTGAAGAGAAGCTCACCGGTTGGAAATAATTGACATCACAATCTCGATGATCAAAAGGATTAGTACTCCCATAGAAATATGAGAACACCGCTTGAAAGGTATAGAATCAACACTTGACATTGAAGCAACTCAAATACCACAACTCAAAACAAAACAAAGGATTGGCTTGCAGAAATAAGCCAGAACAAATACATATGATAGAGATTTACCCAATCCCACATCATGCATCTGTCGGAAAGATATTCTAGAAGCTACTTGAATTCCCACCTATAAACTCCCGAAACTTTCTGGTTATGCAATCTGGTGTTGGGGATATAGGGGACACAAAATATATCACCCAAACTAACAATACCTAGATCCAGATGTATCCATCCTTCAACACATAACCAAGAAAACTCCGGAAATCGTGTACCTCAACCTTCGAAAAACATCCGTTATACAAGCTATGTCAATACTCCCGAGCTCCCCAGTACTGGGTGGCGTCGAGGTTATCTCACCAACAACTGCATAAAAGAGATTTTCGATGTCGGCAAAACTCAGGTATTCCAGAACTGCAACGATAAAATTGTGACGACAACACCTCAGAGCTCAATATGCAACGAGTTGCATATTGACGAAACACAACATTTGAGTTATTTAGTTCGCTCTGGTTTAGGTACTCAACAATATTAAATGTTGTGAAACATGGCAAGAGGTGAAACAAAAGTAAACTAACTATTTAGGCAAGTTTAAATGAGGCCGGAACAACGAACAACAATTCCGGAAAATCCCCATGTGCATATTTTAGATTCGGTACTGTTCTGCCCTAAATCATATTTTATTGTTGTTAAACGGGAACATATACTGCACCATGTTAAACTAGGCATTTTTATACCCCATTTACATATAAAGTTTATTTAAAACCGAGCTATGGTTATTTAGTTATGAAATAAATCATTTTAGCATGGCATTATGCAAAATAAACACAAACATCAAGTTAAACATTTTTAACATGGAAGAAAGTGGCATATTATGAAACTAGATGAAAATCTAAGCACCTTACATATTTAAACCATTTTAATCTGATGCACGGTTAATGAGTTATTATATGCATGATGTGAGGGTTTTTTGCTAAATTCGCAGAACTGAAAAAAACATGACACGTGCCAGATCTGCTGGGATTGGGCTGTTCACATTGGGCCTTGAGGCCGGTCGGCTTGGAGAGGTGGAAGGAGGGCGCTGGGCCTGCTTGCTGGTGGCCCACGCGCCACCGGAAGCTGGGCTGGGCGCCTTGCATGATCAACGTGGCAGGGACGAGCGGGCGTCCTCTGCATGATAGGAAGCTGAGCCGCGGTGGCACGGCTGCTCGCCTGAGACGATGGCAGGGAGGCGGAGACGGCGGATCTGGACGGAGGGGGCCGGATTTGGGGCGCAGATGCAGGTGAAGAAGCTCCACACGGAGAAGGTTCCATGGGGCGGCGGCGTCCTTGTTCGTCCCTGAGAGAGAGAGAGAGAGAGAGAGAGAGAGAGAGAGAGAGAGAGCGAGCGGTTGAGAGAGAGGAAAACAGAGGAGGACCGGAGGACAAAGAGGAAGGGTCGGCGACCTGCGGGGCTCCAGCGAGGTTGGGAAGGTCCGGCGGCATGACCTGCTGCTGTTGTTGTCGCCGGCGGCGTGGACGGAGCAGAAGGGGGTCGGAGCGACGCGAAGCGAAAGCAGCAGCGCAGCAGAGTCACCGCATGGCGGGCGCTGGCGAGGTGGCGGCGAAGCGGTGGCGGATGGAGTGTGAAGGGGAAGCATAGGGACTCGCGTCCATGGCGGCAAGGGACTTGACGATCCCGTCGAGAGCTCGGGGAACTTGGCGCGGAACGGCGTCGTGGGCATGCGGGGAAGCTTCGGGCGGCCTCCTTTGGTTCCCTATCCAAAACGAGACAGAGAGAGAGAGAGCTGAGAGATAGAACGAGGCAGGGAGAGAGAAAAAACAACGGGGAAGGAGAGGAAGCCGGCGTGTGGGACAGTCCTGCTTGCCGGCGACGGCTGCCCCGGCGAGGCAGAGAAGATCAACGCGGGATCGGGCTGCGGGGCACTTGGGGACGCCTTGCTGGGCGGCTGCTGCGTAGTGGACCGGTGGGGATGAACTGGTGGCCTAGGGGTCGTTGGATCTTGATCTGGACGCTCCAGATCACAGCGGAAGGTGGTTGGCTTGATGAGTCTGTGTGTGTGGGCGGGCGCGAGGTGGAGAGCAGCGGCTGGATCGCTGGTGATCCCAAGGGGAATGGAGACAGCGGCGGCGGCGGCTGGACAAGGGAGGATCCCTAGAAAATAGGGTTTGGTCTCAAGTCAAAAGGGATGGACTATATATATACGAAAGGGGATGATTTGGATCCTCCGATCGCGATCGGGCGGCCGAGAAATAAATAGGTAGGGAGTCCAAATAAGAAAATGGAGATGTTTTATAGATGTTTGGGGATGATCCAGACTCATCGATCACGACCGACCGGTTCGGGTTCGGGGCAGTTGTCGGACGCGGTTGGTCTCGGAACGGTCAACGAACGCAACGGAGAGAAGCGAGGAGCGACAACTACGAGTGGATGCAAGTTTTTAAGAAAACAATGCCGATGTAATGCGATGCTGACATGAGATGAAATGCATGACATGATCAAAATGCAAAACAAAATACAAAAACCCAACCACGAAGGAAATACCACAACACATAGCCGGAAATGGCAAGAGTTGGAGTTACAATTATGGGAAGTTACATCCGGGGCATGACATATAGACTCAATGTGATCTTGGATCACTAAAATATAAAATGTAGAGTCTTGTACTTGAAGCTTGAGCCAATCCTTTGTCCTTAGCATCTTGAAGGGGTTCCACATCCTTTAGTCCATGCCACTTAATTTGTTGAACTTGTCTGAAACATACTAGTTAAAAGTGTTAGTCCAACAAGAGATATGTTGTCATTAATTACCAAAATCACCCAGGGAGCACTTGTGCTTTCACTTTCACATGTTGGAATACCTTGCAAAGTGGGAAGGTAGACTTGTTCCCGCTGTCACAGCTGCAACGGTCGTTGAGCTCCGAAAATTTTACACATGGAACTGGTTGACGAATGAAGATTTCAACAAGCGGTCCGGAGCACGCGAGTTCGTGGAGGAAGCTGTCAAGAAAGTCATTAAGAAGTACAAGTGATCACGTGGCGTTACACACCGGACGCATACCTTACATTCTGTTGCCGAGGAATGTAAGGTACTACCTTTTGTTCTTCTCAAAAACTATGTCCATGTGCCATGCTATGAATGCAACCCCGAGTAGCCTAGTACGCAGTGGTGGTTCGTGAGACATTTGAATATTTTCTGTAATATTTTGTGTGGATGTGAACCTATTTCAGGCGTGACAGTTGATACGTTTTATGTTTATCATTATTATTGTGGTTTCATCGTTTGCACCACCAGGTTGCTCCTTCGAATGCGTGCACTATGTTCTAAAACATGGCAACTGTAGTTCATCAGACATGGTTATTAAAAGTCATCGTCGTTTTTCATTTGGCTATTTTGCTTCTTCTTTTTCATTGCTAACTGCACTGACTACCATGGTAGTTTTGATCATGTAGCCGTAACCTTTTCTGCGGTTGATGCACGTTACGCTTTTTTCAACTTTGTTTCCCATAGATTGCACACAACACAACATGTGTGACTAAAGCGTGTCGAATTATCATGAAAATATACGCTATGTAGAGTCATTACAAATAACATGGCATTTTTCAGTACAACTAACAGGGCAGATTCAGTACAAAGAACACGACAGATTCAGCATAAACAAGATGGCAGATCCAATATACTTGACATGGCGGATTGAGTATAATTAAAATGGCAGACCCAGTATATTTACCATGATAGATTCAGTATAAAATATCATGGCATATTTAGTACAAAATAGCATGGCAGATTAAACACATATAACATGGCAGATCAAGTACACACAACATGGCAACTGCAGTTACCCATTCAATGCATTTTCCTGCAACTTCTGATGCCCCTCAAGAGTCAGTCTCCCATTTCTAGAAAAAATTCACAACATCTAGGTTACAAAACAAAATGTCCCCAAGGACCATGTCACAGCGCCCCTATTTTTCTTACGGATTGCCCATCCCTTTCTTCGTTTTCTTGTGTTTTGCTTGAATCTCCAATCCCGATTTGTACCTTATCTCTTTTGGACGCCCCTTTGTGATGGAACGGGGCGGGTTCCTGACCTGGGTTTGTGTGCTTGCTGTGTTGGAAATATGCCCTAGAGGCAATAATAAAAGGATTATTATTATATTTCCTTGTTCATGATAATGTCTTTTATTCATGCTATAATTGTATTATCAGGAAATCGTAATACACGTGTGAATAGATAGACCACAACATGTCCCTAGTGAGCCTCTAGTTGACTAGCTCGGTGATCAATAGATAGTCATGGTTTCCTGACTATGGACATTGGATGTCATTGATAACGGGATCACATCATTAGGAGAATGATGTGATGGACAAGACCCAATCCTAAGCATAGCACAAGATCGTGTAGTTCGTTTTGCTAGAGCTTTTCCATTGTCAAGTATCTCTTCCTTAGACCATGAGATCGTGTAACTCCCGGATACCATAGGAGTGCTTTGGGTGTACCAAACGTCACAACGTAATCTGGGTGACTATAAAGGTGCACTACGGTATCTCGAAAGTGTCATTGGGTTGACATGGATCGAGGCTGGGATTTGTCACTCCGTATTACGAGAGAGGTATCATCGGGCCCACTCGGTAGTGCATCATCATAATGAGCTCAAAGTGACCAAGTGTCTGGTCACGGGATCATGCACTACTGATGCGAGTAAAGTGACTTGCGATAACGAGATTGAGCGAGGTATTGGGATACCGACGATCGAATCTCGGGCAAGTAACATACCGTCGACAAAGGAAATAGTATCTGGGGTTGCTTGAATCCTCGACATCGTGGTTCATCCGATGAGATCATCAAGGAGTATGTAGGAGCCAACATGGGTATCCAGATCCAGCTGTTGGTTAGTGACCGGAGAGCCGTCTCGGTCATGTCTCGTGTCTCCCGAACCGTAGGGTCTACACATAAGGTTCGGTGGCGCTAGGGTTGTATGAATATGAGTATGCAGCAAATCGAATGTTGTTGAGTCCGGATGAGATCCCGGACGTCACGAGGAGTTCGAGAATGGTCGGAGGTAAAGAATTATATATAGGAAGTGCTATTTGGCCATCGGGAGAATTTGGGAGTTACGAGATTGTCAGGGACCATCGGAAGGGTCCCGGGGTCCACCGGTGGGGCCACCTATCCGGAGGGCCCTGTGGGCTGAAGTGGGAGGAACCAGCCTGGTGGGCTGGTGCGCCCACTTGCCCCCCCACGCCTAGGGTTGGAAACCCTAGGGTGGGCGCCCACTTGCCTTGGGGCAAGTCTCCCCTGGCCGCCGCCCCCTTGGAGATTGGATCTCGAGGCGGCGCCACCCTTGGGGGCCTATATAAGGGGGGGGGGGAGGAGGCAGCCGTGCCACCTGCATCTTGGCTCCTCCTCTCCCTGCTACACCTCTCCTCTCGCATGAGCACGGGCGAAGCCTGCTGCGGTGGCTGCTGCATCCACCACCACGCCTCGTGCTGCTGGATCTTCATCAACCTCTCCTTCCCCTTGCTGGATCAAGGCGGAGGAGCGTCCACGCTGACCGTCGCGTGTGTTGAACGCGGAGGTGCCGTCCGTTCGGCGCTAGGATCTCCGGTGATTTGGATCACGGCGAGCGACTCCTCAACCCCGTTCTCTTGAGCGCTTCCGCCGCGATCTACAAGTGATATGTAGATGCATCTCACACTAGTTGCTAGATGAACTCATAGATGGATCTTGGTGAGCGTGGGAAAATTTTTATTTTATGCAACGTTCCCCAACGGTGGCATCATGAGCTAGGTCTATCGTAGTTCTCTATTGCACGAGTAGAACACAAATCGTTGTGGGCGTAGATGTTGTCAACTTTCTTGCCGTTACTAGTCTTATTTTGCTTCAGCGGTATTGTGGGATGAAGCGGCCGGACCGACCTTACGTGCGCTTCGTGAGACAGGTTCCACCGATGACATGCACTAGTTGCATAAGGTGGCTAGCGGTGTCTGTCTCTCCCACTTTAGTTGGAGCGGATTCGATGAAAAGGGTCCTTATGAAGGGTAAATAGAAGTTGACAAATCACGTTGTGGTTATTCGTAGGTAAGAAAATGTTCTTGCTAGAACCCAATTGCAGCCACGTAAAAGATGCAACAACAATTAGAGGACGTCTAACTTGTTTTTGCAGCAATTGTCATGTGATGTGATATGGCGAAGTTGTGATGAATGATGAATGATATATTGTGATGTATGAGATCATGTTCTTGTAATAGGAATCACGACTTGCATCTCGATGAGTATGACAACCGGCAGGAGCCATAGGAGTTGTCTTAATTATTGTATGATCTGCGTGTCATTGATTCAACGCCATGTAAATTACTTTACTTTATTGCTAAACATGTTAGCCATAGTAGTAGAAGTAATAGTTGGCGAGCAACTTCATGGAACACGATGATGGAGATCATGATGATGGAGATCATGGTGTCATGCGGTGACAAGATGATCATGGAGCACCAAGATGAAGATCAAAGGAGCTATATGATATTGGCCATATCATGTCACTACTTTATATAATTGCATGTGATGTTTATTATGTTTTATGCATCTTGTTTACTTAGAGCGGCGGTAGTAAATAAGATGATCCCTTATAATAATTTCAAGAAAGTGTTCCCCTAATTGTGTACCGTTGCTAAAGTTAAATCGTTTGAAGCACCACGTGATGATCGGGTGTGATAGATCCTTACGTTCACATACAATGGGTGTAAGACAGTTTTACACATGCAAAACACTTAGGGTTAACTTGCGAGCCTAGCATGTACAGACATGGCCTCGGAACACAAGAGACCGAAGGTCAAACATGAGTCGTATGGAAGATACGATCAACATGGAGATGTTCACCGGCGATGACTAGTCCGTCTCACGTGATGATCGGACACGGCCTAGTCGACTCGGATCATGTAACACTTAGATGACTAGAGGGATGTCAAATCTGAGTGGGAGTTCATTAAATAATTTGATTAGATGAACTTAATTATCATGAACATTAGTCTAAAATCTTTGCAAAATGTCTTGTAGATCAAATGGCCAACGCTCATGTCACCATGAACTTCAGCGCGTCCTAGAAAACCAAGCTGAAAGATGATGGCAGCAACTATTCGGATCGGGTCCGAACACGAGATCATCCTCATAGCAGCCAAGAAACAATATGTCCTAGAAGCACCGCTAGGTGAAGCACCCATCGAGAGAACCAAGACATTATGAATGCTTGGTAGTCTCATCTTGATGATTACTCCCTCGTTCGGTGCGGCATGCTTTACAGCTTAGAACCGGGGCTCCAAAAGCGTTTTGAGCAACACGGAGCATATGAGATGTTCGAGGAGCTGAAAATGGTTTTCAAACTCATGCCCGGTCGAGAGATATGAAGTCTCCGACAAGTTCTATAGTTGTAAGATGGAGGAAAACAGTTACATCGGTGAGCACATACTCAAAATGTGCAGGTTGCACAACCGCTTGTCCCAGTGGACATTAACCTCCCGGACGAGGCGGTCATTGACAGAATCCTTGATCGCTCCCACCGAGCTACAAGAGCTTTGTGATGAACTACAATATCACGAGGGATGGTGAAGACCATTCTGAAGTATTCTCAATCTGAAGTCAGCAGAGGTTGAAATCAAGAAAGAACATCAAGTGTTGATGGTCAATAAAACCACTAAGTTCAAGAAGGGCAAGGGTAATAAGAAC
Organism: Aegilops longissima; assembly: GCA_021605205.1. Lineage (NCBI taxonomy): Eukaryota > Viridiplantae > Streptophyta > Magnoliopsida > Poales > Poaceae > Aegilops > Aegilops longissima. Next base: position 297,309,422 of record CM038678.1, read on the forward strand.
TTCAAGAAGGACGGCAAGGATGTTGCAGCGCCCGATAAGCCGATTCTTGCCGGAAGAAGTCAAAGAATGGACCCAAGCACGAGGTAGTGCTTTTATTGCAAAGGAAGGGTCCTTTGAAGCGGAACTGCCCCAAATACTTAGCGCAACAAGAAGGCCGGCAACACTAAAGGTATATTTGATATACATGTAATTGATGTGTACCTTACCGATACTCGTAGTAACTCACAGGTATTTGATACGGTGCCGTTGCTCATATTTGTAACTCACAGCAGGAGCTGCGGAATAAGCGAGAGGCTGGCGAAGGGCGAGGTGACGATGCGTGTTGGGAATGGTTCCAAGGTCGATGTGATCGCCGTCGCACGCTCCCTCTACATTTACCTACGGGATTAGTTTTAAACCTCAATAATTGTTATTTAGTGCCAAGTTTGAGCATGAACATTGTATCGGGATCTCGTTTAATGCGAGATGGCTACTCATTTAAATCCGAGAATAATGGTTGTTCTATTTATATGAGAGATATGTTTTATGGTCATGCTCCGATGGTCAATGGTTTATTCTTAATGAATCTCGAGCGTAATATTACACATATTCATAGTGTGAATACCAAAAGATGTAAAGTTGATAACGATAGTCCCACATACTTGTGGCACTGCCGCCTTGGTCACATTGGTGTCAAGCGCATGAAGAAGCTCCATTCTGATGGACTTTTAGAGTCTCTCGATTATGAATCATTTGACACATGCGAACCATGCCTCATGGGCAAAATGACCAAGACTCCGTTCTCGGAACAATGGGCGAGCAATCAACTTATTGGAAATCATACATACCGATGTGTGCGGTCCAATGGCGTTGAGGCTCATGGAGGATATCGTTATGTTCTCACTCTCACTAATGACTTGAGTAGATATGGGTATGTCTACTTGATGAAACACAAGTCCGAGACCTTTGAAAAGTTCAAGGAATTTCAGAATGAGGTAGAGAATCAACGTGACCGAAAAATAAAGTTCTTCTGATCGGATCGTGGAGGAGAATATTTAAGTCACGAATTTGGTACACACTTAAGGAAATGTGGAATCGTTTCACAACTCACGCCGCTGGAACACCTCGGTAATGCGGTGTGTCCGACGTCGTGTCGCACTCTATTGGATATGGTGCGATCTATGATGTCTCTTACTGATTTACCGCTATCATTTTGGGGATCGCTCTAGAGACAGCTACATTCACTTTAAATAGGGCACCGTCTAAATCCGTTGAGGCGACACCGTATGAATTATGGTTTGGGAAGAAACCTAAGCTGTCGTTTCTAAAAGTTTGGGGATGCGATGCTTATGTCAAGAAACTTCAACCTGAAAAGCTCGAACCCAAGTCGGAAAAATCGTCTTCATAGGATACCCTAAGGAAACCATTGGGTATACCTTCTACCTTAGATCCGAAGGCAAGATCTTTGTTGCCAAGAACGGATCCTTTCTTGAAAAAGAGTTTCTCTCGAAAGGAGTAAGTGGGAGGAAAGTAGAACTTCGATGAAGTACTACCTCTTGAACCGAAAAGTAGTGCAGCTCGGAAAATGTTCTGTGGTGCCTACACCGACCGGAGAGGAAATTAATGATGATGATCAAGGTACTTGGATCAAGTTGCTCTTGAACTTCATAGGTCCACAAGGACACGTTCCACACCGAGTGGTATGGCAACCCTGTCACGGAAATCATGTTGTTAGACAACGGTGAACCTTGAACTATGAAGAAGCGATGGCGGGCCTAGATTCCAACAAATGGCTTGAAGCCATGCAATCCGAGATAGGATCCATGTATGAAAAAAAAGTATGGACTTTGACAGACTTGCCGATGATCGTGACGATAGAAAACAAATGGATCTTTAAGAAGAAGACGGACGCGGATGGTAATGTTACCATCTATAAAGCTCGACTTGTCGCTAAAGGTTATCGGCAAGTTCAAGGGATTGACTATGATGAGACTTTCTCTCCCGTAGCGAAGCTGAAGTCCGTCCGAATCATGTTAGCAATTGCCGCATACTATGATTATGAGATATGGCAAATGGACGTCAAAACGGCATTCCTTAATGGCTATCTTAAGGAAGAATTGTATATGATGCAGCAGGAAGGTTTTGTCGACCCTAAGAATGCTAACAAGGTATGCAAGCTCCAGCGATCCATTTATGGGCTGGTGCAAGCATCTCGGAGTTGGAACATTCGCTTTGATGAGATGATCAAAGCGTTTGGGTTTATCTTGAGACTTATGGAGAAGCTGCGTTTACAAGAAAGTGAGTGGGAGCTCAGTAGCATTTCTCATATTATATGTAGATGACATACTTTTGATGGGAAATGATATAGAACTTTTGGACAACATTAAGGCCTACTTGAATAAAAGTTTTTCAATGAAGGACCTTGGAGAAGCTGCTTATATATTAGGCATCAAGATCTATAGAGATAGATCGAGGCGCCTCATAGGTCTTTCACAAAGCACATACCTTGATAAGATATTGAAGAAGTTCAAAATGGATCAGTCCAAGAAAGGGTTCTTGCTGTATTACAAGGTGTGAAATTGAGCTCGGCTCAATGTCCGACCACGGCGAGAAGATATAGAAGAGATGAGTGTCATCCCTATGCATCAGCCATAGGTTCTATTATGTATGCCATCTTGTGTACCAGACCTGATGTAAACCTTGCCGTAAGTTTGGTAGGAAGGTACCAAAGTAATCCCGGCAAGGAACACTTTGGACAATGATCAAGAATATCTGAAGTACACGAAAAGGACTAAGGACATGTTTCTCGTTTATGGAGGTGACGAAGAGCTCGTCGTAAAGGGTTACGTCGGCGCTAAGCCGACACAGATCTGAATGACTCTAAGTCACAAACCGGATCGTGTATATGTTGAATGGTGGAGCAGATGGCTGGTGCAGCGCAAGCGAGCGTCGTGGCGGGATCTACGTGTGAAGCGGAGTACATGGCAGCCTCGGAGGCAGCGCATGAAGCAATTTGGGTGAAGGAGTTCATCACCGACCTAGGAGTCATACCCAATGCGTCGGGGCCAATCAAACTCTTCTGTGACAACACTGGAGCTATTGCACTTGCCAAGGAGCCCAGGTTTCACAAGAAGACCAGGCACATCAAGCGTCGCTTCAACTCCATTCGTGAAAATGTTCAAGATGAAGACATTGAAATTTGCAAAGTGCATACGGATCTAAATGTCGCAGATCCGTTGACTAAACCTCTTCCGCGAGCAAAACATGATCAACACCATAACTCTATGGGTGTTCGATTCATCACAATGTAACTAGATTATTGACTCTAGTGCAAGTGGGAGACTGTTGGAAATATGCCCTAGAGGCAATAATAAAAGGATTATTATTATATTTCCTTGTTCATGATAATTGTCTTTTATTCATGCTATAGTTGTATTATCAGGAAATCGTAATACACGTGTGAATAGATAGACCACAACATGTCCCTAGGGAGCCTCTAGTTGACTAGCTCGGTGATCAATAGATAGTCATGGTTTCCTGACTATGGACATTGGATGTCATTGATAACGGGATCACATCATTAGGAGAATGATGTGATGGACAAGACCCAATCCTAAGCATAGCACAAGATCGTGTAGTTCGTTTTGCTAGAGCTTTTCCAATGTCAAGTATCTCTTCCTTAGACCATGAGATCGTGTAACTCCGGATACCGTAGGAGTGCTTTGGGTGTACCAAACGTCACAATGTAATCGGGTGACTATAAAGGTGCACTATAGGTATCTCGAAAGTGTCATTGGGTTGACACGGATCGAGGCTGGGATTTGTCACTCCGTATTACGGAGAGGTATCCTTGGGCCCACTCGGTAGTGCATCATCATAATGAGCTCAAAGTGACCAAGTGTGCAGTCACGGGATCATGCATTACTGATGCGAGTAAAGTGACTTGCCGTAACGAGATTGAGCGAGGTATTGGGATACCGACGATTGAATCTCGGGCAAGTAACATACCGTCGACAAAGGGAATAGTATCTGGGGTTGCTTGAATCCTCGACATCGTGGTTCATCCGATGAGATCATCGAGGAGCATGTGGGAGCCAACATGGGTATCCAGATCCGCTGTTGGTTATTGACCGGAGAGCCGTCTCGGTCATGTCTCGTGTCTCCGAACCCGTAGGGTCTACACACTAAGGTTAGGTGGCGCTAGGGTTGTATGAATATGAGTATGCAGCAAACCGAATGTTGTTGAGTCCGGATGAGATCCGGACGTCATGAGGAGTTCGGAATGGTCGGAGGTAAAGATTTATATATAGGAAGTGCTATTTGACCATCGGGAGAATTTTGGGGTTACGGTATTGTCAGGGACCACCGGAAGGGTCCGAGGGTCCACCGGTGGGGCCACCTATCCCGGAGGGCCCGTGGGCTGAAGTGGGAGGAACCAGCCTGGTGGTGGGCTGGTGCGCCCACTTGCCTTGAGGCAAGTCTCCCCCTTGGCGCCGCCGCCCCTGGAGATTGGATCTCCAGGGCGGCGCCCCCTTGAGGAGCCTATATAAAGGGGGAGGAGGGCAGCCATACCACTGCATCTTGGCGCCTCCTCTCCCTGCTACACCTCTCCTCTCGCAGAAGCACGACGAAGCCTGCTGCGGTGATCGCTGCATCCACCACCACGCCGTCGTCGTCTTCTTGGATCTTCATCAACCTCTCCTTCCCCTTGCTGGATCAAGATGGAGGAGACGTCACGCTGACCGTACGTGTGTTGAACGCGGAGGTGCCGTCCGTTCGGCGCTAGGATCTCCGATGATTTGGATCACGACGAGAACGCCTGCCTTAACCCCGTTCTCTTGAACGCTTCCGCACGCGATCTACAAGTGGTATGTAGATGCATCTCACACTCGTTGCTAGATGAACTCATAGATGGACCTTGGTGAACGTAGGAAAATTTTTATTTTATGCAACGTTCCCCAACATGCTGTTCCAGATCCTATCTCTGAGTTTCCAGATGATGGCCCCGTGGACGAAGGCACACTTGATGTGTGGGGAACCTGTGTAAGGCTTCCTCAGCTTTCCTCTTCTTGATCTCATCAAGCTCTCTTTTCAGGGCCTTCCTATGTTTTTCTGCGACTCCCGTTGTCTCATCACTCTTGCACGCTTCATCAATTAGCTCAGCATAGTTCTTTGTCGGCTGGCGTGCCTCCGACTTCCATGGTTGACTCAGGTCTCTCGTCATGCACAGCCCGAATCTGTGTTTGTTGTCTGCGGCGCCAACGTCGTCGGCGTCCCAAGTCCATCGTCGCCTTATGAAATGGCGGGGCATCCGTGTCACTGGCGTTCATGTCCATTACTTTTAGTATGTGACAACACACAATGCCGTCCGTTCAAACTTGCGGCATTAGCGTAGTATTACGCCTTGGCGATCGAGGCTTTCACGAAGTAGTTCCTTCCTTTGTCCGGGTCTTGAGGTTCTGAATCTGACATGCCCAAAATAGAACACACCTTGAACGTATGTTTGTCCACCTAGAAAGCCGTGAACATACTGGCACGCTTTATTTCTTCCTGGAATCTGCAAGTTTTGTGTGTTTTCTGTTAAACTATCGTGCACTCTTTTTTTTGTAGCACCTTATGTTGTCATGGAAATAGAAATACATTTTGTTTGAACATGGCAAATATAGTACATTGAACATGGCAAATATAGTACTTTGAAGATGGCAAATATAGTACATAAGACATGGCAACCATAGTACATTAGACATGGCAACTGTAGTACATTAGACATGGCAACTGCAGTACATTAAACATGGCAACTGCATAACATTTTCAACTGGCCATCGTCATTTCCACACCAACATTCTCAATGGAAGCACATTGCATAAAACATGGCAACTGCATTTTATTAAACATGGAAACTACAGTTGAGTAAACATGGCGATTGCATTTCAGCAAACATGGCAGTTGCATTTTAGTAAACATGGCAACTGCATTTTAGTAGATATGGCAACAACATAACATTTTTTAGTTGACATTGGCATTTTCATACCAACATGCTTAATGGAAGTACAGTGCATTAAACATGGCAACTGCATTTCATTGAACATGGAAACTACATCCGGGTAAGCATGGCAAACAGAATTTCCATTGAACATGGCAACTACAGCTGAGTAAGCATGGCAAACAATATTTTATTAATCATGGCAACCACATATCACGGCAACTGCATTGCATTCTATATGGAACCTACTGCCTTCGTGCTTTGCGCAAATAAGACCGTAACGCAACTGACTTACTTGTTAAAGATCTTGTTGGTGTATATCTTGCTCATTTGCCTCTCCATCGGTAAATACGTTAGCAATTTTGGCTGCTTTAGCGCGGTGTTCGCTTCTTGCTGTAGCTCAGATCCCAGTATTTTTTGTTGCAAAGCTGTGTGCTGCTTGGCAAACTGTAGCAATGAGTTGCCAGGGCTCACGTACCGCTTCAAAACAGCATTGAACCCCTCGCTGCGCTGCGTAGTTTGCAGAAACGGGAAGAAGCACTGCATGAAGTAGGCCGGCACCCAGTACATTCACTTCTCCCACAGGCTAACAAGAGTCTCTCTGTCTGGGACTTGATATGTTTCAATCATGGCCATCCAGCTCCTTTCAAACTCCTCCACCGTCAAGCAGTGGTCCACGCACACCTCGAATGCCTTGTGCAGCTCGACACGATCGACAAGAACGGTCCTAGCGTCTCCTCATCCTTCTTTATAATATGCCATCTGTAGTGCACATGCATTGCCAGCGGAAAGACCTCCTCTATGCCTCGCGCATGCTAAAATCCTGATGCATTATTATGTTCATCGAACAAGTCCATCCATGGACTCCAAGAAGGTCTTGAACAATAAGCGTACCCATCCGTGTCTTCGTTCGAGCAGAGCCGCATCCGAACTGCAATGACTGATTGTGGTTATTTATTCCTATGAATGGAGCGCATGGTATCTTGTACATATTAGTGAGATACGTCGCGTCGAATGAAATGCAATCTTGGAAATGTTTGTAGGATCTCCTTGCGGCACCATCCACCCAATACATGTTCTCGACACGGTCCTCATCGTCCAACCTTATCCGATGAAAAGAAATCTGGATCTTCCTTAAGCTTTCTCATTGAAGTAGGCCATTGTGGCCTCTATGTCAACCAACTTGCTCTCTCTATGGTACTTTGCCTTTAGGTTTGTGACGTCAGCTGGTATGTAGGGCATGCTACTCAGAGTCCCTTTTTTTGCTGGGGATGAGTGATAGTATTTGGACCATTCTTGATGGACCGACATTACAATCATGTAGCAGCTTTATGAATTTCTTCTCGGTGGGTGAATCCTCGTAGGCGGTCGTAAATTTTACCGGTCGAACTTCTTTATGAGTTTGTGGTTGTGCTCGTCAAAATATTCAGTGACCACCCACGTGCTCCATCTCGTTTAGCTTACACGGACGGGGCATTCGGTCTTGAGAATGATACCTCTCTTTAGTTCCTAACGACAGCGCAACACCTTTCCCCTTCTTGTTCCTTCGTGCCTTGTGGCACCTCATCTCACCTCTCTTGTACTTGTTAGTTTTCTTAATTTTCCTATGGTATTCGGTGTTGACCGAAAACCCATGGAACTTTGCATATGTCTAGTAGAATTCCTTTAGCCTGCGAGCGATTCAAATCTCGCCCAGCGTCGGTGGCTGAGGTACCATGATCTCCGATTGCCCACCATCTTCATCCCCTTGTGCCCGTCATCGGTTTCATCATTCACTTGATGTCGGCGGCGGTTTCATCTACTTGAGTGTTGCGGTGCTTGTGTTCAAAGGGTGCTGTCGGCATTCTTTGGAATGATTGCCATTTCGACTCGACTCGGCATTGTTTGCGGCATGATTGTTGGCTGGCTGGTGGAGCAACGTCTTCCGTCTTTCGAGCTCCCGATGGATGTCCCAGCGCCACTTGCTCACTTTGTAGTTGTAGGCCCTATAATAGAAAAAACAGGTACGAGCGTAAGATTTTGCTTGAATAACATGTTTATTGTAACGGATCACATTAACTTCAAGTGATTTGGCATGACATCATTCAAATAGCAAGCCGTGAGTCTGCGTGTGGACATGCATGGCAACTGTAGTTGTTCAGTCATGGTAGCTACAGTCCAACAAACATGGCAACTATTGTTTGCCAATGCACGACAACCAGCTCCTTTTTAGTAATGAAAACTTGGATTCTATATGCATGGCATTTGCGATCCTGCATACATGGCAAATACTGCTACCAATACATGGCAACCAGTGTGTTCTAGCATCAAAACTTTGCATTCTAGGCTTGAGCTCACTAGGCAAATGCGATCAACCATTAGTGCTGCACACATGCTTCTAGCAGTTGGCAAATTTCCGAAGACAATATATGACTCATTGCACACAACCACTTGTTAGCGTTTTATGCTTGATTTTGTCCACCATCACTGATACAAATCTTCTTTTTCGTCACGTGCTATTTGCCACAAAAACAAATGTAGTGCTCTTTTGTGGTTCAATTTTTTCCTTACCTTGTTGTGCTGCGTGTGCCCATCTTGTGTGGTCTGTCACACCAAATTGACATGCTCTATCTGCAATCTGTGAAGCTTGCCACGAGACGTTTGCCGGGGTACCACCACTGTAATAACCTGTAAGCATCGTAGTAGTTGGTCAATACATGGCAAGCTGCAGTTTGTCTTTGGCATAGCAATCGCAGTTGTCTGGCATAACAACTGCAGTTGTCCTGGCATGGCAACTGCAGTTATTCCTCCATGGCAACTACAGTTGTCCAGGGAAGGCAACAACTGTTGTCCAGGGATGACAACTGCAGTTATTAATTCATGGCAATTGCAGTTGTCCAGTCATGGTAACTGCAGTTATCAACTATGCTCCTTCTGCTAATTCACCATCCGCAACTTCACTTTTATGGACTCACATGTGTATGGCGTCGATGTCGGTACATGGGTGCTGCCCGCTGCCACGTCTTTGCATGAAGGCTCTGCGTTTTCCCCGACATAACTTCGTGAGTCTTTGCCAACCTTTGCAAGTTCATTTTCATGTCGCACCGGTATGTGTTCTTTTTCGTATCGTTACCTTGATTAGCCATATTAGCTAGTTGAAGTTGGCTGCCGTACATTTGTCGATGTTAGCGCCTGTGGTGAACTTGCCATCGAGCCCCCGAGTGTGTTTTGGTCATAAGAACCTGCGAAAAAAATGACGATGTAGGACATAAGTAGAATGTCATCTTCATAAATCACGAACATGGCAAATGTTCTTTTCTTTTGTTATCACGCATCATACCAATGCACGCATCTGTTCTAGTAGTGGCACCAACGGCCTACAGAAATGAGTTGGTCAGTACTCGATGCATCCCAAGGGGGCGTTTCTGGTCTTTGAGAACCCCAAGTATCAGCGCCATCTTCGTGATTCATTCTTTTCCGTGTCTCGTTTCCGCCAATGTGCTCTCAATCACTGCATGAACAAGAACGCATCAACAATCCACAAAAAATGTATCCTTGTGCTGCTTGCATGTAGAAGTTAACACGTCAGTGTTATCACATTTTCATGCGTAGGCAACCAACATATCATGGCTAGTAGGACATGCACATCCACTATCTTTTCTAAAATCTGGGTGCTAGCTATCCGTTTGATTCGATGGCATCAGCCTCTACAATAGGATGGCAAGCAATAAGTTGACATGGTTGCAGTTGACGACAATGATAGGTGGCAACTGATGTTAGACACCAGTGGCATTTAATTTTCACACCCCCCATTATTCCAAATTTCTCAATTTTCTCTCCCTTTTTATGGATTCCTACACATATTCATTTACCAACTACGTGCATCAATCTACTGAGAACTTACGGTTATCTCTAGCGTAGTACATGGCAGATCTAGTGTATTCTGCTTGGCAACTGTGAAGACACGCAACCTATGTAGTGTTTTACCTGTAGGATGGATCTAGTTGCCAACCGTCGGTAATTTTGCAATTTTCTGCCCGAAGAAGGATGAGAAGCGATGGGGAGATCGGGAGATTCACCTGCTTTTAGCTGGTGCGTCTTTGGAGGCATTGTTGGAGTGGGGTGGGGGTGGAGGGGGTGGGTGGGGGAGATAAGGGGTGTGGTTGGCGGTGGGAAGGCCCTGGATCTGCTCTGGTTGCCATGGCAACCAGAGAAAACCAGCGATGGAGGTAGGGGTTCGGGAGGTGGGAGAAGATGGCGGCAGTCGGGATTGGGGATCGATCAGAGGCCGGGACGGCTGGGTCGTGCGGGCTGCTGGGTCCTCTGGCCCGGACGTCTGAAAGGGGTTGCCACATCTGGGACGTCGGGTTGCCTTCTTGGCGCCGGACGCGGTCGTGCGGGTTGGTTCCTGTCCACGCCACATGAGGCGTGTGGCACAACTACCCGATACACCACACGTGTGGCAGTTATCGGGACCCAAACTTTAACGTGCGCATCAAGCGTGTTCGCTCGTGTGTGCCACGTAATCACCTGGCATTTGTGCGTCTTGGCCAGTGGTGAGAAAAAGAAAAAAAGCCAGCAATAAATGCAGCGATTGGATCCTTTCCTTCCAAGTCGCCCACGCACGTCGTACTCTTCCCCTCTCTCCCCTAATCGCCACCATCCACAGCCACCTTCTCCTCTTTCTCCTCTCCACGCTTTGTCTCCACGGGCCACTGCTCTGCCTCTTCTCCATCTTGGTGCTGAGCAAGAAGATGGGGCAGATGGGCGACGACTCCCGTGACCAAGAAGGAAGGATCTCAATGGCGTGATCTCCCGACTGGAGGGGGAGGAGGATGTCGACCACCGCCGCCGCCGCCGCCCCATCACTTCTCCGACGCTGGCCACCGAAGTAAGGCCCACAACGAGTGGCGTCTAGGGTTGCCCCCGCCGCACCCCCACCCCCGCGCCGCCACCCCCATCCTCGATCCGTCTCCCCCTTCCACCCTTCTCTCTGTCCTCTTGCCTCTCGTGTTTATTCCTCAACCACGGCTGGAACTGGATTTGGTGTGGAAGTCATGGAGCTCGCCAAGAAGGTTACCTCTCTCTCTCTCTTTGATTCCATTTGATTTGGCGGACTGATTCAATTTGATTTGGCAGACTGATTCGATTCGATCTAGCAGGTTCACTCCTCGCTGAAGACTTCAAGTAGTCTTGCTCGTCGACAAGCACATATCAAGTTCACGCCCATCATCAACAGTTCATGTGTCCAGGTTTCCCTCCTCCATGACTCTTAACTTTATTTCTCCCATGTAGGATCTGCGAGGTTGTTGTTGGCTGTTCGATTCTTGGTTGTGTTTCTTCTTTACCCACCGAGGCGAGTTGCCGCTTCGGCTCCCTTGCTTCGTCTCATGTTTGATAAAAAAGTCCATTATCGATCTTTCTCCTTTTCCTTCTTGCGTATAGGAATGAATCAAAGAATGCTTTGGTGAATCTCGTTGGTGGGAAAAGCATCGTATACAAGCAGGACTAAGACCAATTTGGCCGATACGTGCATGACATCTGCTTGCGACCGTGTGTTCATCCAGTGAAGAGAAACTATCCTATAAAAGAAAGTGAAGTTATTCAATACCTCACATGCTTCTTAGGCTTTGATTTATTGCTTCAATCCTGATTAGAGTGATTGTGTGTATCTCGATCCTTCAGGAGCAGATGTTGAAGAATGGTCATGCATGTCATTTCAAGAATTATGATTCAGGCCCAGAGTTTTCTAAAGTAAGAAAATCAACTACAAAAAATACACTTGCAGAATATGTAGAAGACTTGCTGAGGGAGTCCTGGACTAGGGGGTGTCCGGATAGCCGAACTATCATCTTTGGCCGGACTCCTGGACTATGAAGATATAAGATTGAAGACTTCGTCCCGTGTCCGGATGGGACTTTCCTTAGCGTGGAAGGCAAGCTTGGCGATACGGATATGTAGATCTCCTACCATTGTAACCGACTCTGTGTAACCCTAACCCTATTCGGTGTCTATATAAACCGAAGGGTTTTAGTCCATAGGACGAACAACAATCATACCATAGGCTAGCTTCTAGGGTTTAGCCTCCTTGACCTCGTGGTAGATCTACTCTTGTACTACCCATATCATCAATATTAATCAAGCGGGGTAGGGTATTACCTCCATCGAGAGGACCCGAACACAGGTAAAAACATTGTGTCCCTTGTCTCCTGTTACCATCCGCCTAGGCGCACAGTTCGGGACCCCCTACCGAGATCCGCGGTTTGACACCGACATTGGTGCTTTCATTGAGAGTTCCTCTGTAGCGTCACCTATAGGCCCGATGGCTCCTTCAATCATCAACACAGCGCAGTCCGGTGAGACTTTTCTCCCGACCAGATATTCGTATTCGGTGGCTTTGCCTGTGGGCCAATTCAGCAGCCATCTGGAGCGAATCGAAGCTCGCCCTGGCCATCAGGTCAGGTTTGAAAGTTTAAACTACGGCCGACATCCGCGGAGACTCGATCTTGACGGATTCGAGCCGCAGCCAATAGCAGCGCCGCATTATCTCGATGGGCATGATCTAACTCTGCCGCGAGCGGTGTCTGGAGGCGCACTAGTGTCGCTCCAACCATTGATTCGGCCCGATCTCGCCCGATCGAGGATGGTTGGTTGGACACCACCTCGGGGCTGAAATCTCTCTGGCGATTGGGCGAACACCATCCCTCCTTTGCAAAGCTCGTGACTCCGGTGCGGACTCCTTTCCGGACTCCGAACCTCCAGCGCCCTACGGTCGAATCCGGTGGCGCCGATTATGGAGTTCACTGCGCGGACATCTTTCAAAGACTTTTCGCCTTTTGGCGATATCCTGAACTCATTAAAGTCTCTCTCTTTGTCGGAGAGCCTGGCGGACTACGGTCGAAAGGTTGGGATGCGGACGACGAAGAAATTCAACGCCCACTCACGCCCACTTTGTAGCCAGCCGAAAGTTTAAGCGGCGTGCTCGATTTCGACTCGAAGACATCGGCGGTATGGGCGGCGATGTAGGAGATAACCATGAACCAGCACCTATAGGATCTTGGACAACCACCTCATCCCATGATGTATACATGGTGGATACACCTAAAGGAAGCGGCGACGAGGAGCGACGGGACACTACGAAGGATAAATCCCTCGAAAAGTAGTCAAAACAGCAGCGTAAGCGCCGCACCAAGTCCGCCTCGACAAAGACCAAGCCATAGAGCGAGGCGAACGGTGGACGATGAACATGCTATCGAGCAACCGTCCGAACAGGACAACTTGGATAAACAACCCGTCCCGGCGAAGATAACAGTCCGGACGATCTCACGCGGACAAATTGTTGGAGTAGAAGAACCTCCACAAAAGGCTCGTCGCCCTGCTGCGTAGCTGAAAAAGCGAAGCGGAAGCTCAAAACAGCGGAAGATGCACTCGAGAATCAGATGGAGCAAAGTACTCAACACATGAGACAAATCGGCGGACGATGGGCGATCAAAGAACTACCCAAAGAAAACTACGCCCGAATTTGATGAGGAGGCCGTGAAACCCCACAATCAAAAAGCAAGAAGGCCACCGGTCGGATGGGCGACCCATGGCAAGCGAAGGCGGCAAATGGCGCCGCACACAAGCCGATGCGTGATCCGCGCAAGGATTCACATCAAATGGATGGCCCGATTAGGTCCATCTATGGGCGAAAAGCAAGCTCTTCAAAGCAATGTAACCGCCAAATATCCGAACATCACGGCACACCCAAATATAGGGGTGCGCACACCCCTGTGTTTCACCGATGAGGTCTTTGGATCACAATTCCCAGCAGGATTCAAACCCGTAAACATAGAGGCATCTGACGGAACAACCGACCACGAAGTGCGGATTGAGGATTACATCCTCCACATACACATGGCTAGAGGAGATGATCTCCACGCCATAAAATACTTACCCTCAAGCTCAAAGGGCCAGCCCGGCATTGGCTCAAAAGCCTCCTGAAAATACCATTGGAAGTTGGGAAGAGCTCGAGGATGCTTTTGAACAAATTTTCAAGGGACTTATGTCCGTCCTCCGGATCTGAGACGATTTAAGTCATATAACTCAACAACCGGAGAGTCAGCCCGCAAATTCTGGAACAGGTTCCTCACCAAAAAGAACCAAATAGTCGATTGTCCGGACGCGAAGCCTTAGCAGCTTTCAAACACAGCGTCCAAGGGCGAATGGCTCATGAGACACCTCGGCCGGAGAAGCCGAGAACCATGGCTTCATTAACAAGCCTCATGACCCGCTTTTTGCGTGGGAGAGGATAGTTGGCTGGCAAGATGCATACCAGCGACCCAAGTACATCCGTAGTAAGGGATGGAAATGGAAAACCACGGCGCAGCAAGGATCAGCGCGGATTAAGAGGAGCGGTCCAAAGAGCGCGTCGATCAGCGCCGGATTCAAAAGCTCACGGCGAACAATAAAAATTGCCCTTAAGGACAATAGCGATGAGCTATCCAACAAACAAAATCTTGGACAAGATATGCGAAATCCACAGTACTCCGGGAAGCACGCAAACCATACCCACGAGAGATTGTTGGGTCTTCAAACAGTCCGGCAGACTCAACGCCCGAACTCAAGGGCTCGACACACCAAGTGAAGATGATGGCGAGCACCACAAGCAGAGCCACGGAAAACAAAAGAATTTCCCACAAGAAGTCAAAGCAGTAAACTTACTTCAAGTAACAAAGGGGAAAGCAGGCGGCACCCATGAATTACTGCGCACAATCTACCCAGCGAGTCCCAACACTGGTTGTCAAAACCAATTACCTTCGACCATCGGGACTACTCCGAAAGTATCCGGAGCAGGGATGGACTGCCTTGATACTAGAACCTATAATCGGCGGTCTTCAATTTCGCAAGTCCTAATGGACAGCGGCGGTGATTTAAACCTGCTATATCGAGGACACAATCCGCAACATGGGGATAAACCCAAATAGGATTAGCCATAGCAACACCTCCTTCAAAGGGGTAATGCCAGCCTGTATGCCCATTATGCGGGCTCCCTCTGCTAGATGTTGTGTTGGCTCATCAACAACTTCCGCCGCGAAAAGTTAACCTTCCACATCGCCCCATTAAAGTAGCTATCAAGAACTCTTTGGGCGTGAAGCTTTCGCCGCTTTAACGCAATACCGCATTATGCATCTCTTACACTTAAAATGCCGGTCCACAGCGGCATCATCTCATTAAAAGGGAGTATTAAGTGTTACTCGAGCACAGAAGAACGTGAGACTGCCTTGACAGCCCCACACCTATCCGGCTCCGCTAATCAAAGCACCTGAATAGGTCATTCAAACCCTGGACACGGCTAGACGAGTCCGGCACCTACTAGCAGCATGCCCCCATACAAGGGGCTGCACACACGTACAACAAGAGACAATAAAGCTCAATTTTATTCACCTTCCGAACCATACTCTGTTTATTTAATATAAAGTACATTTCTCGCACGATATTTTTTCTTTTCAACTAAGTTCTTCTCTTTTACTGAGATGAACACCGTGCTACACCCATCCGAGATCGGCTGCGGAGACACAAGCGCAGAGGCGTGCAGCGGGGACCCGTCGCCGAGATTCTTTTCAGATTAAGACCTGCGTAAACCTTTTTCTGTCTCTTGTTGATACACATCTCCGGTTTCTTATTATAACCGAGGAGGAGGCTGGCGTTTTGGCATCGGCCGCACCAGAATTTTTTGCGTGCACGGACACGGGGGCTTAGGGCATTATTCTGCCCGTTTTCATAAAGACCGAATACCTTAGGGAGTGTTGGCGTCTCGAGTTAGGCCTTATATGCATCAGCTCTGAATCATGTCTTTGGTCAAATGTTGGGTTTGCCCGGCTCCCATGTTTTGGTACCTTACGTTCCGTTATATCGGCTAAGGTAGCTGGGAGAACTCCTGCGATTGTGCCCGGTTGAGCTGGGTTGAGCACCTCGATGGAAAGCTAAAACTGATTGTCATGATATAGCATGAGACTGGTCAACCACTCGATGACCCAGCGGAATGTTTAGAATTCCCCGCATTGACGAAGGGCGTTTCGGTCGGGCACAATAGCGCCCAATTCGGAGGCGCGGTGCCCCTAGGGGCTATATAGTAGCCCCACCATCGAGCTCCTATGGCTAAGTGAAAGTGATAAAGCATTATAGTCCGGTTGCCTAGTTTGCTATGCTATCACCTCCTTCACAGGACCAAGGCGTTGGATTAAGTGTGAAAATCGCCTTTTTGCAAACACCCCGCACTATGTGCGTGGGGGCTGAAAGCCGAAGACTGCCATCTTTCGGTTATATACACATATACATCAGCGGCCGCACGGAGGCGTTTAATACTTGAGCGCACAAGTATAAAAAGCTCTTATATTATATTGAAACATTGTTTTCACAAATCATACATGTCATTTAAACATAATATCCTTGAGCCTGCGTCTCTATTAAGCAGCGCCTGCGGAGACTTCCTCAAAATAGTGCTCGGCGGTACTAAACTTCTGTCCGAGTCTTGGGATCTAACGTCGGTGGCCTTCATCTCCGCCCAGTATGTCTTGACATGCGCAAGAGCCATCCACGCTCTCTCTATGCATGCTGACCGCTTCATTGCATCGATATGCGGTACCGCACCAAGGAACTGCTGCACTAAGCCAAAATAACTCTTGGTGGGGTCCGCTTTGGCCACAAATGAGTCATGACATGCTTCATGGCAAGTCCGGATAATCGATTCAGCTCGGCCCATTCGGCCAACCCGATCGGTCAGCGGAAGAGGGCGCTCCGGACTATGGAATTGCGACCAAAATAGCTCTTCCCTTACGTGCCCCTTCGGCCTCGGAAGTGCTCAATCGCGTCCATGGCGCTTCGCCGCTAAGTCGAGATAAGCATCCTCCGAACTCCACAGCTTGTCCAGCGAGCATACCGGATCCGTGAACTTCCTCCGCAGCGAAAAGGCTTTCCGGCAGCAACATCCACAGCTGACGCAGCTCCTCCTTTGCAGCTCTCATTGCGGGCGGGCATCCTTAACCGGCGGTGGCCTTTTCAGGTCCTCTTGCTCGCTTTCGGCGTTCTTTTCAAGAACCCGCGGCGGTCGGCAGCATTCTTCAACTTTATGGCCATACGGCCATTTCCTCTTCTTGGCGATGAGCAGCCCGTTCGGCTTTTAGCTCTTGGCCGCCCTTAAGCGGTCGCATTACTATTTACGGCTTGCTCTTTAGCTCGGGCGAGTTCCGCCCGCAGCTCCTCCACACAGCGGCACCACCTGCATTAAGCATACAAGTAGTAAAACACGGCGTCAAGCTCCCTTACCGGCGTCCGCGAAGAAGTCGCATACCTTGTGACTCGTCAAACCGCTTATTGACAAGCGCGATGTCGCATCTGCCTCGTCAAGTTGCCGCTTTAGTTCGGCAAATTCATCGATCCGGCTGGCCACGGACGCCCGCCACCTATTTAGGAGCGGCGATATGTTATAACTGAGATTATGATCCTCGACAGCTGTCAATTTTGACAACATACCGAGTCTCGGGGCTACTATCTATCTGAGCGCATTCTATATGCATAAGCGCCGGAAGGTACATCATTTTCGTACCTCGAACCCGTCGGTAAGCTTCGGCGGCTTCATGCAATCCGCTCTCGGCGGATGCAATTCTTTCAATCACCATACCCATTAGCGCACGGTGATCTTACGAGATAACCACTTCGCCCGAGCAGATCCTTGACTCCTCCGACCGCCGCCCGGTTGGCGCGGACCTTCCGGCCCGCGGACTCGGGAAACCCTCCGTGGCGACACCTCGGGGTCGTCCGCCTGCGCATGAAGGTGCGACAGGTGGAGGCGTTTCACTCTCCATCATCTCGGAAGAAGATCCCCGAAGGCGAGCTCTGCTGAGAAGGGCTGAGATCCGAACTACAAGGTATAATTTGGTTATCTTGAAATAAATCTGAGGATGTTCCTTATTACAAGACCCTTCTTTTTACTTACGGCTCATTGGAGGCTGATCCCCTTGGGGAAATAGTGCGGCTGGGTTACTTCCCGCACGGACTTCTCGGCGAATTTCTTTCCCTCTTTGAGGCCTTGACCTCCGGATCTTCGAAGCGGTCCTCTTCTCTCCTTGGAGGGTGGGACTTTTGATCCCTCCTTCCTTGAAAGCCTCCTTCATGGAGGCAGTTGCTTCCCCGCTCCCCCCTTCGCCTTCTTCAAAAGGCGCGGCCTTCAGCATCTTGGTCAGCACGGGATCCGGCGTGGTCTCTGGGAGGGGAGCCGGACACCTTATCAACTTTGCCTTCGCTATCCACTCTTGTTCAAGAAACAACTCCTTTAAGGGCAAGTTTATGATAAATGAACGGACAGCCTGTCCGATACAGGACTACTTACTTGAGTATCTGGGCGATTGCAGCTTAGTCCTGCGTCCTCAGTCAGGTCCGGACACTTCTCTTGTGATCCGAAGAACAGTTTATACATCTCCACGGGCGTCGTACCCATAAAATGTTGGAGAGCTCGTGGTCCCTCCGGATTAAATTCCCACAGACGGAGGGGGCGACGTTTGCAGGGCAGAAGGCGCCGAATCAACATAACCTGCGCCACTGCGACCAGATTGATCTCTCTTTCTTGGAGGTCTCGAATCGGCCCTGCAATGAGGAGCGTCCTTGGGCGGCCCCAGTCGAGCCCCGTTGACCCATGATGCCAGCCGCTTGTGGTGGACTGGCGGAGGCGGGTGGCGCCACCATTTGGTGCCCACAGGGCGGAGATATAAAACCACTCCCGTTGCCACAAACCAAGCTCCTCTTGAAAAAGAGCCCTCGGGCCACGGAGCATCATCACACTTGCTTATGATAGCCCCTCCGCACTCTGCTTGTTGCCCTCGATCATCTTGGCTCCACCTTGAAGGTCTTGAGCCACAATCCAAAGTGAGGGTAATATGGAGGAAGGCTTCACATCGACAATGAATGGCGAGATATGGAGGATGGACTCAGTTCAAGTCATGGAAATCCAGCCCATAATAAAACATGAGCCCCGCACAAAGGGATCCGTCGGAAGCCTAAACCCGAAGGAAGTGAGACCACGAACACCACGCTCTCGCTAGGCTCGGGAGTGGGAATGACCTGCCTGGAGCGAGGCAGCCTATCACGAAATCTCGCCGGTTAGATACAGGCGTCTCGCAGCTTTAGCACATCTTCTTACGTGACGGAAGAAGACATCCATCGGCCGAGATGGTCGGGCGGACATCGTCGAAGGTCGAAGCGCCTAAATCTGAAGCTTTGGGTGTTAGAACTTCGAGCGCGGGGCGAACTTCGATGGAGGTGGAAAAAGAAGAGGGCCTTGGTCTCATTATAAAGAGGTTGAATACCAGAGCCCTCCCGTGGTCGATTGGGACTCGCCTTGATAGAGGCGTGCCAGCGAACGCGGTTGGGTTACCACGTCCGTATTGATGGGAATCCCGGAATAAGGGGCATGATCTCGCTTTGATAAGGCGTGCCAAGGAAACCGCCTCGCTAAGCGCGCTAAGGTGGAGCAGTAAAAAGCGATTCGAATAAAGGCTTGGCCGTGGTGTGATGTCACGCCCGCGGAATCGTCGGCAGATCTGTGCAAAATTATTCTCTCTACGGTGGTATGTGGAACTTGTTTTGCGAGCGGACACTATCCTTGTGTTCAAAACCTTCTATGAAGTATTCGGAGGAACCCGCCTTGCAATGCCGAAGACAATATCGCGCGGACTAAATCGTCATTGAAGCCTGGTTCGGGAGCTCTTGAGGAGTCTGGACTAGGGGTGTCCGGATAGCGAACTATCATCTTTGGCGGACTCTGGACTATGAAGATACAAGATTGAAGACTTAGTCCCGTGTCGGATGGGACTTTCCTTGGCGTGGAAGGCAAGCTTGGCGTCTGGATATGTAGATCTCCTACCATTGTAACCGACTACTGTGTAACCCTAATCCTATCCGGTGTCTATATAAACCGGAGGTTTTAGTCCATAGGGCGAACAACAATCATACCATAGGCTAGCTTCTAGGGTTTAGCCTCTTGATCTCGTGGTAGATCTACTCTTGTACTACCCATATCATCAATATTAATCAAGCGGGGTAGGGTATTACCTCCATCGAGTGGGCCCGGACCTGCATAAAAACATTGTGTCCCTTGTCTCCTGTTACCATCCGCCTAGACGCACAGTTCGGGACCCCCTACCCGTGATCCGCCGGTTTTGACACCGACACTTGCCCTTTACCTCGTATGTTTCACTTTCCCTTTTCTATGCTGGAGAGACTTAGGCTGTGTTTGGATGCACAATATTTAGAATTAGAGTATTCAAAGATCACAATATTGGAACCTGTAGGGCAAGAAGTACCACAGTATACAAGTACTTTGGTATTCTGCAGTATTGGCAAAACCGAGAGGCGTTTGTCCATTGCAGCATTTACAAGAGTGTAATTTTTTATGTTTGGAGTTATGTGATGTAAGCCGCTAAAACATCAATTCAAATAAATTTGTATGCTGGACGTACGCATCAATCCATTGAGGTTACTTGGCCTCCGACCATCACACGCCACCTTACATGCACACCTTGATCTGTAATGTTCAGTTGTGCAGGCAATTTCTTGCCATTGCCTTATTATGACCATTATTTTCTATGGAAGTAGTTGTTACATTCCTGCCGAGTATATGAATCCTTTTATGTATGACACTTCAAAACTTTTCGGTTAGTTTATTTTGTTGTCTTGGATTCACAACATCTTCTTTTCACATGTACCGTCCTCTTAAAATTGAAATCCTTGTAGAAACTAAAGGAAGATAGATCATATAATTATGCTAGATCGTACATGTTGTTTAGCTCAGATTTGTACGTGTGTATGCATTGGCATGGGTTTAGACAAAAATATGGCATGATTCTTTACATAAAAGCAAATGCATGATCTAAGAATAAATGCTCGAGTAAAGTTAGTGAAGAGATTGTAGGAGTATCATGGGCTTACAACTTCTTGGTATCAATACTTGACTGTTTATGATTATTAAAAAATCTGGAAAGTCATTTAGAGAACTCTTGCAGAGTGTGTTACGAGTTTGTGTTAAAGAGTTTTGGTTGCATGTATGTACATTTCTATAGTAGTGGTTCTCATTTTATTTAGTTACGAGTCGGGGCTTTCATTTATTTATTTCTCGAATTTGGTTCTTGCTTTTTCATGGTCGGTGTTATGAATGGAAAAACACACTTGGTATTGGTATCAATCAATTATAAACAAAGTTGAGTTTATTTGTAGTGGCCTCTCACACAGTTTGCCTGTATCAGTTGTGTATATGACCAAAAGCGTGTCACCTACCCAACTGGCTATGGCCAGCAAAATGAGCAATGAGGTTAGCTTACTTTTAATTACAAAATAAGTACATGCTTGCTTGCGGGTTTATTTAGATTTACTTGCTATTTTTCTCCGTAATTCCAGTTGTGATGTCGTCAACCTTTGCTGCCCTCTGCAACCGCGTCAGATCTATTTGTGGTTGCAATGGTTGTTGTGGCATGGAGAGTCAATAAGAATCATATGGTAGATCCCACGGTACATCACCTTCAGTTCTCTATTTGTGTCTTGTGCTCTTCTCTTATCTAAATTCTTTAAGCCTATATACGCCTAGATAAGTACCTGATATCAGTACCTTTAATTAGATTATTCTCACTCTTGGCTATTTGAACGACTGTACTCGGTTTTTCAAAGTTAGTAGGCTTATAGACATGTTTTTATTTTAATTTCTACAGTTTTGTATTTTTTCAGCTTTAGGTTGCTGCTGCAAGGTTTCATGTAGGTTATATCAATTCAAACGGT
Organism: Aegilops longissima; assembly: GCA_021605205.1. Classification (NCBI taxonomy): domain Eukaryota; kingdom Viridiplantae; phylum Streptophyta; class Magnoliopsida; order Poales; family Poaceae; genus Aegilops; species Aegilops longissima. The sequence goes on from CM038678.1 coordinate 297,331,167, forward strand.
AATATTATGAGCATATAGCTATACAAGTGATAATTACGAGAGTAGTAAATGAATGAATGCTCGATCATGTGGGTAATAATGTAATAATATTATGAGCATATAGCTATACAAGTGACAATTACAAGAGTAGTAAATGAATGAATGCTTGATCATGCGGGTTATAATGTAATCGAGTGCAGTCAGTCTATTTATCATTCTAAAACAGTACCACTTACACCAAACGTCGGTATCATGTTCACGCCAGAATATAAGAGATTTAGGGACAAAGGAAGTAGATGGTAGTTATGGACATCCGAGAGGAATAAATTTGTTCACATATAGTATATAGGGACTTTTGTAGATGCATGCTACCTGCACAAGCACATCCCTATATGGATAAAATTCACTTTATTAAATCTTGACATGAATAGGATAGTGCGGTGCAAGATGGTCTTGATCAGCGGTGGTGGGCGAGGTGGCGAGAAGCGATGACATCGGATGATATAATGGTTAGTAGATAAAAGGTAAGTGCCATCGCTGTTTGGTCCCTCTCCTCTCCTCCTCGCTTCTGCTTTCTACATTCATGTTTCCTTTTCTTGCCTTGTCAGATGTTCATCTCCATTGCCTATCAGGGGCCTCTTTGGGGGCTAATCTAACATCAGGCAGCACAGGAGGACAGACGACTCTCACGGATTAGGATGTTGCACATCAGGTGAACCATTTGATGGGCCGTTCAACATGCTGATCTTATTGGTTTGTTCTTGACATATCCTCTGTGCTGCTATATTTTTTGAATTACTTGGTGGTTTATATTAGCAAGTACTAACATTTTGTCACTTTTGAGCCCTTGGTACTATATGTAATTAGTATGAACTAAAACTACATACGTGTTCGTATAAGCCTCTTAATATCTATGATGTCACTGTTTTTCCTTTTAAGGCTGATCCATTCCTGAATGTGTTGCATACCTCTGTTTTATTGTATTTTGAGTCTAAAGCAATAAGACTACAGGGTGCCTCCCACCTGGCACCGCCTAACTTCCTCTCAAGTAGCGCCACCGGGTGGCGCCCCAACCACTAGTGCCCTAAAATAGTGCGCCCAAGCGCTGCGCTCCAACACGCGCCCCTATTATGCAAAAGGTTTGGACGTTGATAACACCAACATGCATGGCATATTAGACATTCGTCCACACATCATATATGGTATAAGTAGGAGGCAGCCCACACGGGTCATGTGTGGGCGAACATTAGAACTGATCACAAGTGTGGGCGCAGCTACTTCACGGCACACGCCCAATAAATATTGCTCATCTCACCCGTGCGTGTGGCACGAAGCAAAAATGCCCACACGTCCTCGTGTAGCTACATTAGTTACCCGCGAGATGACGCTTTAGTTGCCATCCGGGATGGCAAATGTAATTGTAAAAGCATGGCAACTCTCTCTGTTTTGGTTAACTATAGTTGTCATGTCTAATTTATGGTAGTTGCCGCGTGCAATCAAACCATAATTGCCATATGTGCTTACCTAGTTGCCATGTATGGTTAATCATAGTTGTCATGTGAGTTTACCTGGTTGCCACGTATGCGCAACTGCAGTTGCCATCTACCAACGAATCATAGTTGCCATATGTGTTTACCTAGTTGCCGCATATGCGCAACTGCAGATGTCATCTATCACCGTCCGAGCATCGTGTGGGCGAATGGCACTTCACCCACACGCGCATGGACTGGTTGGTGACTGTGTGGGAAGGAACTGGTTCACCCACACTGCACAGCTGGCAACCGCGTGTTGCGGGTCGTGTGGGCGAGCACTCTAACGCCCACACAACATGCTATGCCTACGTGACACTTAGATCCCTTTAGGATTCGTGCAAAACAGAATTAAGGTGGATCAAGTTGTGTGGGCGATGTGCAAAAAAGCCACACGTGTGGGCGTTATCATTTGGGAAAGGTTTTGCTAGAAAAATAACATCTACACTAACAGCATCTCCAATAGCAGCTCTATAATAAATGAGGCGAAGATGATGAGTCGCTCGGGATTGGTCATCCTTGAATATTTGCTTCTTTTTTTTGATAAAGGGCGCTTTTATTATCTCATAATGTAGCATCAAGAGGATACAAAGCATAACTAAGCACAAATACTAACGCCCACGCGTGTGGGCGTTTGCATCTTACCCACACGCATGATCAACGTCAGTTTGAGTTTGCACGAATCTTGGCATGTTTTGACAGATTTTTTATGCCACGTAGGATTGAGCTGATGTGTGAGCATTCATCCGGCCGCCCACACGTCTGTTTCCACACGCGGAGGTGTTGGTGTGTGGGCGTTTAGCAGTTCGCCCACACGACAGTTTTCAACGCACGCAAAAGGGGCTGGTGTGTGGGCGTTTATCAATTCGCCCACACGCCCGTATCCTCTCCCACACCCAAAGCTATCAGTTGCCATGTGTTTTGCAGGGTACATGGCAACTGCCCTAGTATGCTTGTATGCAGATGGCAACTCTCTCTTTACCCAAACATATTATTTTGCCATGTCTTTTTGTCGTACTACATGGCAAGCGCCTAGTGTTCGATGAATGGCAACTCCTAAAAGATACCACCGCCCCACGCGTCTCCTCTCCCACACCCAAAGTTGTCGGTTGCCATGTGTTTCACGGGGTACATGGCAACTACCCTAGTGTGCTTATGGCAGATGGCAACTCTCTTTACCCGAACATGCTATTTTGCCATGTCTTTTTGTAGTGCTACATGGCAACTGCCTAGTGTTAGTAGGTGGCAACTTCTAAAGTTTTCAGTTCATGGCAACTGTAGTAGACCAGACCACACATGGCAACAACTGCAGTCGTCCAAAAATGGTATCTGGCACTTGACCTGAGATGGTAACTGCAGTTGAGCAACCATGGCAGCTGTAGTTGTCCGACATAGCAGCTGTAGTTCAGCAACATAGGCAATCTGTAGTTAAGCGAACATGGAAGAGGTCGGATCATGGCAAGCTACTTGAGGGGCCAGCGTGGTGGTATCCACGCGGGATGTACGGGACCATGAGGTAGGAGGCCTGACGTATGGGCATGTGGGCGTTATCTATTTTGCCCACACGTAGGCATGTGGGAGGGACCGCGAGGAAAAAAGGCGTGTGGGCATTACTTGTTTTGCCCACACGTAGGCGTGTGGGCTGGTTCTCTTAGACACCACACAAAACGTGTGGCCACACCCCTTAATGCCCACACGTGTGTGTGTTATCGGCGTCCTAACTAAGATGCACACACCAATCACCTAAAGTCTGATAAAAAGAAAGAAAGAAAAAAATGACAAATGGGCGACAGTAGAGTCATACAGATCAACACTATGCTTATGTCGAAAGGGGTGGTGGACCGATCCAGAGATTATGCTGCCACCCATGTTGGGTAAAAACCTCCGTAGCCACCTGCTCCAACCGCGTACATACTGCCTTGAACAACGGTTGGTACTCCACTTGTTGTAGCATAGACCACGTATGAAGCGAATGCGTACAACAGAAAATAACCTCCAAAGGAGAAGCATTTTTGTTATTGAAAACCAAATCATTTCTACATAGCCAAAGCGACCATAGTAAGGCATACGCTCCCACCCTTATTAGCGTTTTCAACATATTTGGAATACCATCCAACCAATGACCAAAAATATTGGCGACACTTGTGGGCGGATACAAATTTGACGCTATTTGGATGACTGACCACGTAGAACATGCAAACTTGCATTGGAAAAAGAGGTGTTTGATTGTCTCTTCATGAGTGCAAAAATAACATTTGTTACTCCCTGGCTAGTTGCGCCGTGCGAGGTTGTCTTTGGTTAGAACAACTCCCCTACGAAGATACCACACTTCCAGATTTTCTTGTTATTACTCACTGGTACCTCCGAATGCGTGAGCGCACAGTACATAGAGTCTACTGTGAAAGACCCCGACGAAGTAAGGTTCCAGCAAAACACATCCCGACCTTGTGTCAAATTGATCAAATCCATACGGGATAACAGATTATGCCATGACGCAAGACAGGGGCCAATCAAATCCCGCCTAAACGAAATATTGGGCGTGAATGAACTGAGCACCTGCGTAATATTTTTATTCTTATCGCGAACGATGTTGTACAAGGCTGGATATTGTTCTCGGAGACTGGCATTGCCTAGCCAGATGTCTTCCCAGAAACGAATCTCCGACCCGTCCTTTATCGCAAAAGACCCAAAGCAAAAGAGATGTTTCTTTGTTGCCATTAGGCCAGCTCAAAAGTGCGAGTCACCAGGTTCCCAATATGCCCGAGACACCGCCTTTTGGCCTAGATACTTGTTGCGCAGCATTGTTTGCCAAACACCATTCTCAGTAAGAAGTTTAAACAACCACTTACTAAGTAGGGCCTCATTCTTGACTTCCAGGTCATGAATTCCAAGGCCACCTTGGTCTTTTGGCCTACAAACCACACTCCATTTGGCCAACCTGTATTTTTTCTTTTCACCATCTCCTTGCCAAAAGAATCTGGATCTAAAATAGTCCAGTCTTTGCAGGACCCCTTTTGGGAGTTGGAAGAAAGAGAGCATATAAAGAACCATATTTGTGAGGACAGAGTTAATCAAAACCAGCCGTCCTCCAACTGAGAGCAATTTGCCTTTCCAACTGCTCAAACGTTTCTCAAGCCACTCCTCTACAAGCTTCCACTCTGCAATGGTGAGACGCCGATAATGAATGGTATTCCCAGATATTTAATCGGGAATTGGCCATGTGTGCAACCGAACAAGTCAGCATAATCGGCCACCGCCTCAACGGCTTCTCCAAAGCAGAAAAGTTCACTTTCATGGAAATTAATTTTAAGACCCGACATTTGCTCAAACGCCGACAACAAGAGTTTTAGGTTTCGAGCGTTATCTAGGTCATGTTCCATAAAGAGAATTGTGTCATCGGTGTATTGCAGAATAGAGAGGCTACCATCCACAAGGTGTGGCACTACTCCTGCAATATGGCCGTCCTACTTGGCACGCTCAATCAGAATAGCCAACATGTCAACGACAATGTTAAATAACATTGGGGACATGGAGTCATCTTGTGGTAGTCCTTTTTTTGTCTAAAAGTAATGGCCTACATCATCATTGACTTTGATGGCCACACTACCACCAGTTACAAAATTATGGATCCACTGAAACCATTTATCAGACAAACCTTTCATCCTTAGGGCCTGTTGGAGGAAAGACCATTTGACCTTGTCATAGGCTTTTTCAAAATCGATTTTGAATACGACTCCACTCATGTTTTTCCGGTGCATCTCAAGGACGGTCTCATGCAGGATTACTATGCCATCGAGTATATTTCTTCCTTGCATGAAAGCCGTTTGTCGATGTACTAGAGTAGGGGTACCCTAGTATCCCGAACTTGTGCAGGCGATTCACAAAGGCACCCAGCAGCAAGGCTTGCCGGTGACCGCCAAGGTCCTCGTGGTTCCTTTGGAGCCATTCAAGAACAAAGTATTTTAACCAAGGAGACAAGGCCCGGCAAGAGGAGCTTGCCGGGAAGATAACCAAGACACCTAGGAGACAAGGCCCCGACAAGAGGAGCTTGCCGGGAAGGCCCGGTGAGCGACAAGCTTCCGGACGCGGCAAGGCTCTTGCCGCGGCAGACTACCACTCTTTTCCTCCGCTCCAGCACATCCACCAACGTGTGCCATGGGACCTTTCCAAGCGCAGCGTGGCAAGAGGCTGTCTTGACGGTGAGCCTTGATGCAAGCGGCGCCGACAAGATTGCCATCGTGGCAAGCGATGGCGCCCGACGGTCCCTGTTTGCCTTTGTTTGGGCGACATAGGCGGGCATTTAATGCCTTTGTCCCCTACCGTCGAGGGTTAGGTATGATACAATCGTACAAGTAGCTGTACCAACCGCACTCTTTTTCCATTTTACCCTCACCTACGTTGCCACCTGTCCGGAGACCCTTGAGCATATAAAAGGAGGCCCATGCGCATAGCGTGGGGGGGAAGAGGCTTGAAACGAGAAAGCACCGGCTAGGTCTCGTTAGCAGTGGTGTGCCTTTGTAACATTCAGCGCTCCCTAGCAAGAACTCAATACAAATCGGACATGCGGAGGTAGGAGTATTATCTCTCCGGAGAGCTCCGGCTGGGTAAACGCTTCGTGCTTAGCCGCCTCGATCTGCTCTTCGTGCGATCTCCGCCTCCCGCCGAACCGAAAGGGGCTCGGTCCGCCGGGCCCATAGGTGTTCGTGGGTCCGATCAGCTTCCCCGACATCTTTGGCGCGCCAGGTAGGGGGCGTCGAGGCTGTGTGAACCTGATCCGGCGTTCACACGAGCCAAATCTTCATCGTCTTCATCGACATGCCACCGAAGAAGAAGGCTTGGCGGCAGCATCCGTCACGTCGATCCCACCACCACCGGAGCAAATGGGTGGTGGGGTAGGCACTGCCCGGAACAAACGGCGTCGACGAGGGCCCACGCTGCCAAGTCCAAGGACAAGGCTGCGCGACCTCGGCGTCCGTACATGCACCGCGTCCATCTCGGAGGCGCGGGACCGGCAGCGTCATGGTATTCATAGTACCATCGCTCGTTGGACAAGATCGGTGGTGGATCTCGGGGCCCTAAAGACCAGCGTGCGCCAACATCTTGCACGGCGAGAACGCGAGTCGCTGGGCGGGATCTGCTCCTTCTAACATAGTTAGAAGTCCGAGCATATCCCGCTCCTCGCGCCGTTCGCCACTGCCACCCACCACTCCAGCATAAGCTTTGGTGAGAGCTCAACTGCTCCTAGATTACCCGGGGAAGAAGAAGACCAAGTCCGGCAAGAGATCTGATGCCCACTCCGGCAAGCGCACCTCTTCGGAGTGCTGCGCTACCGTCGAGGACGCACCATCAAGCTCCACCGGCAAGTACAAGAAGACGATGGCAGCTCCACCAGAGACCAAGAAGGTGTCCGCCAAGGAGGACGGCACTGGTGGTACCTTCACCATCAGTGCCACTCTCGACCCTAAATAGGAAAGCGCGCTCGTTGCTTTCCCGCGGGCGAACGTCGACGTGTTTGCATGGAAACCGTCTGACATCCCCGGTGTTCCTAGGAAAGTAATTGAGCACCACCTTGCCGTCTGTCCTCATGCGTGGCCCGTCAAGCAGAAAGTCGAAAAGCGAGCGGTGGGCGCCAAGAGTTCATCGTAGAAGAGATCAAGAAATTGGAAGCAGCGGGCCTTGTCGGAGGTGCTCCATCCTCGTGGTTGGCCAATCCTGTAGTGATGCGTAAAGCAAGCGGAAAATGGAGGCTTTGTATCGACTTTACCGATGTTAACAAAGCTTGTCCCAAAGACCCATTCCCTTGCGGCGCATCGATCGATTATTGACTCCACGGCGGATGTGACTTGCTTTCATTTCTTGATGCATACTCGAGTACCATCAGATCTTCATGGCGAAGAGGATGAGGAAAACGCATTCATCACCACATGTGGCACATCTTTGTTTCATCGGATGCCTTCGGTTTAAAGAATGCTGGTTCAACATTTGCAAGAGTAGTCCATGGCGCTTTTGAGCCACAAATGCACAGAAATGTGGAAGCCTACATGGATGACATAGTGGTCAAGAGCAAGGACAAAGCGACTCGATTCAAGATTTAGATGAAACCTTTGCAAATCTGCGCAAGATCAACCTCAAGCTCAACCCGAGAAGTGTGTGTTTGGAGTCCCCTCGGCAAGCTTCTCGGGTTCTTCATATCTCAGCGGGGAATTGAAGCCAATCCCGACAAGATCAAGGCCATTGAGCAGATTGAAGCACCAAAGCGCGTCAAGGATGCGAAGGCTTGCGGTTGCGTGGGTGCTCTCGGAAGGTTTATCTCTAGGTCTGCTGAAGCGCCTGCCATTTTCAAAATATTGAAAAAGGCAGGTCAATGAAATGGACTCGAGCGGAGGCTGCTGCTGCGAGACTTAAAGAGATACATGTCCTCCACTCCAACACTTATCGCACCTAAGCCACAAGAGAAGTTGCTGCTGTATATAGCGGCAACCAATCAAGTGGTTAGTGCTGCGTTAATAGCGGAGAGGAGGCGGATGATGAGCTAGAAACCACGGCGGATGCATCCAGCGACAAGCAAAGCACTTCACCGGCAAGCTTGGTCCCGACAAGGATGGATCTGCGCAGCGTGTGAGAAGATCTGAAAAGGATGGTACAACGCCCAGTTTACTTTGTCAGTTCCCTTCTGCAGGGGGCTAGGTCAAGGTACTCTGGTGTGCAAAAATTGCTTTTCGGCCTCCTCATGGCCTCGAGAAAGCTGCGCCATTACTTCAAGCACATGAGATCACGATCGTCACTCGCTTTCCGCTGAAAAGGATCTTGCAAAATCCGAAGCGGCAGGCGGATTGTCGAGTGGGCTTTGGAACTATCAAGCTTTGGCCTCAAGTTTGAGAGCACCTCAACTATCCAAAGCGAGCATTGGCAGAATTCATAGCGGAATGGGCGCCAACACAAGATGAAGAAATTCGAAGCGAGCATCCCGTCAAGGAAGCAAGCAAAGAGTGGCTGATGTACTTTGATGGTGCCTTCTCGCTGCAAAGCGCCGGTCTTGGCGTCTTGCGTGTCGCACCCACGGAGAGCACCTCAAGTACATAGTCGGATGCACTTTCCCAAGGAGCAAGCAACAAACAATACAGCAGTATGAAGGTTTGCTTGCGGTCTCGAGATTGCGATGAACCTTGGGATCAAGAAGCTCATTATCGGGGTGACTCACGACTTGTCGTCCGCAGAGTGAACAAGGATTATCAAAGTCCGTTGATGGAAGCTTACGTTGATGAAGTGAGAAAGCTAGAAGAGCACTTTGACGGCCTCTGGATGGAACATGTTCCAAGAGCTCGAAGCGATATTGCGATGGCTGTCGAAGTCGCCGCACTTAAGTTACAATGGAACCAGGGATCTTTGTGCTCAAGCGACTCAACCGGTATAACGCCATCAAGCTGGACAGAACAAGAAGAGGAAGTTGATTTACGGTGACTATTTTCGTGCAGAGCTCCCGAAGCCGCCAAAGAAGGTCCCCAAGATCAACACCAAAAGTCTTGAGGAGCGATCTGCTCCGACAAGCTCTAGGGTTTGTTTCGTTGAAGCGAGACACTCCCGACAAGTTTTGCTCGGCAAGCTTGCGGGGAACGTCAAGCTCGGTGAGCCGCAGTTCTTGCCGTGAAGCGGATGTTCCCGCAGCAGCGAATGTGCCTTTAGTCCTTGTTGTCGAGCCGCAAGCTCCGGCATGGGCACATCAAATTGTCCATTTCCTTGAGCAGGAGAACTTCCGAAGAGCAAGAAGAAGCGGAAAAAGTAGCCCGGCGGTCAAGTATGTACCGGTTTGTCGACAACACACATGCATGAAGAAGACTCAGCGGTGTGAAATTGAAGTGTATTCACGGGAAGATGGACAGAAGCTGTTGGTAGAGATACATGGAGGCATATGTGGTCACCACATTGGCGCAAGAAACACTTGCCGCAAAGCGTTCGGCAAGGTTTCTTTGGCCGACAGCCCTCCGGGATGCAACTGCACAAGTAACCAAGTGTGAAGCGTGCGGTTCCATTCCAAGCAAACACACCAGCCAGCTCAAGCTCTCCAGACGATCCCTTTATCACGGCCATTTTGATGCAGGGGCTCGACATCCTCGGCCCCTTTCTCCGAGCTGTCGGGGCTTTGAGTACTTATGCGTTGCAATCGACAAGTTCACAAAGTGGCGGAAGTGGAAGCGATGAGGAAGGTGATAGCACGGTCGACATTCAAGTTCTTGGTCGATTGTTTGCCGTTTGAGTTCCTAACAGGATCATCACCGACAACGGCAAACAATCCTGAACCGCACCTTCATGCGATCGTCCAAGATCTTGGCGCCAAGATGCTGCGCTTACATTTGCTCATCCGAGAAGTAAGCATCAGCGGAGAGGGCAAATCTTTGAAGTCTTCTTGCGGGCTCAAGACCGGGACTTTCGACGGGCTGCACAAGTGCGGAAGAAAGCTGGATTGAGGAGCTGCGGTGGTTCTTTGGTCGATCGGGGCGATGCCGTCGAGCCAGCGGCGATCACCTTCGCTCTAATCTATGGAGCGAGGCGGTTCTCCCCACGAAACTTCGTATCTGGGTCACCTCGAGTGCTCGCTTATGATGAGCTTGAGCAAGAGCAGCTGCGACAAGGTGGCCTTTGCTCCTTGAGGAGGACCGTCTTGAGCTGCTGTTATTGAGCTGCTCGATATCGACAAGCTTTGCGCCGCTACCATAGCCACAAAGTTAATGCGGAAGTCGCGGAAGGCGACCTTGTTCTTCGCGCGTTCAGTCCGCCAAGAAAACTAACAAGTTGGCCTTGAAGTGGGAAGGCCCTTACGGGTGAAAGCGAGTCACTAGGCTGGCGCTGTCATCGCCTTGAGACCGAAGATGGCATTCGGTGAGCAACTCTGGTACATTGAGCATCTTCGTAAGTTTTACCCGTGAGGCGCGGTTGCGGAACCTGTTCCGCAACCACCTTTTGTACCGATCTTGCCGATGTTGCATGTAATCCTTTGTACAAAGCGGGCGCAGACCCGTGCATAAGTAAAGCTCATGTGCTTCCGCACATCTTGTCATTCATGCTTTCTACTTTATTTTTGCATCGTTATCGACACTTTGTGCAGCACCTGCCCGGTAAGCAATAACGAGCCGTAAGGCTCCATAACTATTTTCTCTTCTTTCTCTTTCTCAAAGAAAGGAAGGTTCCCTCGCCCACAAGTTTGCGGGGAAGGAGAAGATAATGGTGTGGACCAAGCGTCGCTCGAGGAAGTTTAAATCTTCCGGGAAGCAAGCGACAGAAAAAGCTAATTTGCTAAAATTTGAGCAATCAACTTTTGAATTTTAAGTTATTCTCCTCGAGCGACCATACTTTGTATGGAAAACCTGTCTTGTGAAGGAACCAACTCGTAGCTAGTTGCGCCCTTACTTTGTTTGAGTCCGCTCAACAACCTAAGTGAGCTGCAACTAGTTGCGACAAGGTTGCTTGTCGGAGCAACACCGCCAACGAAGCTCTTGACGTCCGGCACTCAGCGCTTCATGACAAGGGTGCTGTTGCCGACAAGTTCCCTAAAAGCGTGAGGCAAAAATATACAAAGGAAGGAATCAAGTAAAGGAAATAACATAGAAATCACTGCCGAAATAGAGTTATATTACAAGATAACTTGTGCAGCTCTAATAGATTGTTCTCCTAACATGACCAGGCGACAAGGAAAAGAAAAACAGGCGGCCTAATCTGCGATCGCCCTCAACCCTCTTGATCCCGCTCACCCAGTCCACAATGGGTGCGACAAGGGCCTTGGCGCTTCCACATCGACATCGGCGGCGAGGGACTTGAGGGCGTTGGTGAGGTTGAGGCCTGGATTGCGGAAGGCCACCTTCATCAACACCTTTTGAAGAGCTCCAGCGGATCTGGCGCGACTCCTCGACCAGCTGCTTTGGGATCTCTTCCGAGTCGTTGGAGGGCCGTCCTGCGCCCTTGAAGAACAAGCTGAGCTTGGCGCTGGGTGGAGGTGCTCATCGGAGGAATACCCAAGATCTACCATCCCGGCTCCGCCAACTCCCAGTCGATGGCTGCGGCAACATCCACGAGACCTTGGTCCAGTGCTCCACATTATCCACGAAGGTGTTACAGGCGGCAGCACTTCGCCGCCAGCGCCTCGTCGGCCTTGATCTTCTCCAACAAGGCCACCTCCGCTCCCTAAGCGCCGTCGATCTGAATCAAGGTGGTCGGCTTCAACTCGAGATCTGCGTTGGAGTCCTTGGCGGCGCTGAGCTCCTTGCTCCTCTCGGCGAGACGGCCCTGCAGCTCGCCAAGAGTGTAGGCGTCCTTCTCGCGCTCATGCTTGAGTGCAGCAAGCTCCTCGCCGCTCTTCTCCAGACTGGCCTCCAGCTGCGTCACCTTCGTCTCCAGCTCCTTCTTGGCGGCTTCGGCAGCTGCGGCGGCATCCTTTGCTTCCTTGATAGCCCCACCAAATGGCTGCTCACGCGTGGCAAGATCTTCCTCATGGCTGTCAAGATTGACCTTCCTCTGCGCCAACTCGCCTTCCTGCGCAGACAGCTTCTCAGCAGCAAGCCTTTGTTGCTCTTCAGCTTCAGCCTTCTCGAGGAGGAAGGCTTTACGCTCCTTGACAAGTCGCTCCCGCTCCTCTTCCAAGGACCGGAGAGCTTCCTGATTGATGCCCCGGAGCTCCTCCGCGCACTTCTCGATGTCTGCTCCGCCTTGCGACAAGCGCTTCCGGGATTCCAGCTTGGCTTGTCGGGCGCGGTAGGCGGCAACAGCTTCCTCGGCTTGCTCCTCCTCGGACTTCGCCGCTGCTGCTGCTTGGCGCGTCGACCAACGTCAGCCAGCGAGAGCGAGCAGCTCTTCGTCAAAGGTCTCCCCTTGGCCGGGCCACAGGCTCGGCGCCGGGGAGCTTGATGAAAGCGCCATCGCCGGCCTTGAGATAGGCGCGGGTGGGGCTCTTCAGAACTGGCGCTGCTGCGCGGGCGGAGGATCGGCGGTCAATGGCGCTGATGCTCCTGCGGCCTCGGGGCCGTCGGTGTGATCGCGGACCCTCGCCCGGCTTCTGCGGCGGCAGCTTCGCAGCCTCTTCGCGGCGGGCTCATCGGCGCCAGCTTCCTCTTGACAGCGGCGGCGTTGTCGGCATTGCCCTGCTGCGTCCTCCTGCGCCGGCGACCTCGGTCTCCATTGGCTCTGCGGAGATGAATCGGCGACCAGATGTAGAAAAGTCAAGCAAGTATCAAAGAAAATAAGAAGAAAAAACCCAAGGGAAATTTTGGGCAAGAGGATTACTGCGATGGGATCTGCAGCAGCGGTCTCAACCACGGAGGTCGCTGGTGTTATCCCTCGCGGAGGCGCCTTCCTTGCGGAGAACACTCCCTTGCGGGGATCCTCCTTGGCGGTGTAGTCGAAGCAGATGGCATGTCGGGAGGCGGCAGGCACTCTGGTGGGGCTGCTCTGCTCCTACACAAACCAACGATCGAGATATCGGCAAGGAAGAGCACTCATGCACGCCTAACAGCAGAAAGTAAACCATATACTTACGCTGGGGGCTGCGCTGGGGGCTGCTTTGAGGAAGAGTTGCCGCATCCGGCAAGGTGGTCTCGGACGCGCCTCCTGCTGCCGCGGTGGGTTCGTCCTCGATGACAATCACCGGGGCCTTGGCTCTCTTCGACGCTCTCTGGGCCAGCGTCCTAAAAAGGAAAGGGTTCAGAGTGAAGCAAGTCGGATACAAAGGCGAAGCAACAAGTCGAAGAACTACAAGTATAGCAAAGAATCTTACTCTTCTTCTTCTTCCTCGTCGGAATGCTGGCGGAGAGATCAAATTCTGCTCGCCTCCGGTGCGGCGAGGTGGAAGAGTGGGTTCCCTTGGCGCTTGGCGGGAGCAGCAGCGGTGGTGCAGGAGGCCCGCTCCGATTGATCTTGGCAGCGTGAGGTGCTCCAGCAACAGCGCTTGCAGCGGTGGGCGCGTCGCCGCAGCGCGATAACTGTTAGCCCGTCTGCCGCCCGCTTCGTCTCGGCCTTGCGGAGCGCCTTCTTAGTGGAGCTGGGGGCTCCGCTCGCGACAAGCTGCTTGAAGGTGGGAGGCGCCCTCGGCGAGCTCGCTCAATTCAGTTTCAGGCTCGGCAAGCTCCTCCTCGCGGCAAACTCCTTCGCTCGACAAGGCTTGCCGCCTCTGCCTCTGCCTCCTCCACGGTGAACTGAACTGCGCCAGCGGCAGCAGCTGCTGCCGCCTCTTCCACCTGGTGGCGTCGCTGCATCTCGTCGTCGGTGGTGTCATGGTGAGGCCCTCGATCGTCGGCGGACCGGCACTTCTACCGGGCTGTCAAAGAACTCCCTTGCGACGTCATCAGCGAGGCTCTTGCGAGGTTGGGACAATTCCATGCGAGTCGCCACAGTGGCATCATTGCGGGATGCGGTCGGCGAGGAATTGTTACCGCACAGGGCGACACCCTCGGCAACCTAAACATCTCGGGATGGTCGAGATCGAGGCTTGAACAGCTCCAAGAGCATCGCATCAAGTTCCAAGACTGTGAAGTTGAAATTAAGGCCGAGCGCAGCCTCATGATATCTGCCGCGTTCGAAACTCCCAAGTAGGTCTCCTCCTCTCACGCAAAGAAGCGCGTGGCGGCGAAGGAAGTCTGCGCCAGCGGTGCCTCTGATGAGCCCGGCAAGCACGAGGCGCAAGATCCGGGTGGCGGCAATTTTCAGCCTAAGCGTCTTCCGGAGCCAAGTTACTCCAATCGTTGCCGCGCACTATTGGGGTTTGGCGCCAAGCGATAAAGGGCTGCGGGTTCTCCTCAACAATCAACACCGAGTCGCCCTCCATTCCTCCCACTTGCTGCGGAGCTCTCCTTCGAGATATGCTTCCTTCTTGCGATCCTTGAGATCCAGCGATTCCTCGGCAAGAGGCTCTCCTCTCTCAACTCGAGGCATGAAGAAGTGGCGGAAAAGGGCTACGTTGGGATGGACTCCGACAAAGTTTTACGCGAGATGTGCGAAAACTGCCATGGTCGAGACAGCATTGGGGTGAAGTCAAGGAGGCGGAACCGTAGGTGTTCATGATATCGCAGAAAAATTCAGAGAAGGCGGGCGAGCCCGCATAGAAGAAAGCGCCAAGAAGGATACCCACTTGGAGCCAGTTCGGCGGCAGCTGGGAGTACCTTCGTCGCGGATGCGCTCAGCGTCTCCGTCGACCGAAGAGGTAGTAGTACTCCCTCATCTCCCTCGCGGTGAGGGAAGATAGCCCGCTCCTTCGCGGCGCCGCAAGCCGCTCGCCTCGGCCGACTTCACGGCCTTCCCTTGTCGGCTTCGAGCCATGGCGGAGGTGGTGGAGAGATCGGCGGCGTTGGTGGTCTTGGTGGCGATGGGGTGGGCGCTGCTCTCTTGACCTTGTGAAGAAGGGGGCAGGTGAGGTTTTTGGGATTGGACAACAATGGCGAGGTGGGCGGACTGCCCTGTTTCCCTGCTTATAAAGAGGGAGGCGGACGTTCGCTTTCGAATAAACAAACCCCACGATCTCTCCCACGGCGCGCATTCGGCGCGTGCCGTTAAGTGGAGGGCGTGGTGGGTCCGGAGTGAGTTATGGCGTGTCCCAGGCGCGCGTGCCCATGCCCTGTTTGGGCCTGGCCCAACAGCGCTTCGGCACCATGTGTAGCCTAGGCAGGGGCTCTGCCGATTATACTAGGTAGGGGTACCCTAGTATCCCGAACTTGTTCATGGGCGATTGCAGGCACCCATGCAAGGCTTGCCAGTGACCGCCAAGGTCCTCCGTGGTTCCTTTGGAGCCATTCAAGAACAAAGTATTTTAACCAAGGAGACAAGGCCCGGCAAGAGGAGCTTGCGGGAAGGCCAACCAAGGCACCTAGGAGACAAGGCCCGGCAAGAGGAGCTTGCGGGAAGGCCCGATGGCGACAAGCTTCCGGACGCGACAAGGCAACAACCGCGACAAAGCGCTTGCATGCAGACTACCACTCTTTTCCTCCGCTCCAAACATCCACCAGCGTGTCGCCATGGGACCTTTCCAGCGCTGCGTGGCAAGAGGCTGTCTTGCCGGTGAGCCTGTGGCTGGCAGCGGCGACAAGATTGCCATCGTGGCAGCGGTGGCGCCCGACGGTCCCTGTTTGCCTTTGTTTGGGCGACATAGGCGTGCATTTAATGCCTTTGTCCCTGCCGTCGGGGTTAGGTATGATACAACGTACAAGTAGCTGTACCAACCGCACTCTTTTTCCATTTTACCCTCACCTACGTTGCCACAGCCGGAGACCCTTGAGCATATGAAAGGAGGCCCATGCATAGCGTAGGGGAGAGGCTCGAAACCGAAAGCACCGGGCTAGGTCTCGTTAGCAGCTGGTGTGCCTTTGTAACATTCAACGCTCCCTAGCAAGAACTCAATACAAATCAGACATGCAACAGTAGGAGTATTATCTCTCCGGAGAGCTCCGAAGCTGGGTAACCTGCTCGTGTGCTTCGCCTCGATCTGCTCTTCGTGCGATCTCCGCCCCCCGCCGAACCGAAAGGGGCTCGGTCCGCCGGTCCCATAGGTGTTCTTGGGTCCGATCAGCTTCCCCGACACCGTTTGAGATGGCCAGACAATATGGTCAGCTACTGAGTTTAACCTATTCGTAGCCACTTTGGTGAAAATTTTGAAGATGACATTAAGGAGGCATATGGGTCTGAATTGTTGGATTTGTTCGGCTTCCTTAATCTTCGGCAGTAAGACAATGTCGCCAAAATTAAGTCTGAATAGGTCAAGCCTGTCGACATGAAGACAATTAAACAACTCCAAAAGGTTAGACTTGATGATATCCCAGAAATTCTGATAGAATTCTGCCGGGAAACCATCTGGGACTGGAGCTTTGTTGTGTTCCATTTGGAACACCACAGCTCTGACCTCCTCTTTGGAGAACGGTGCTGTAAGGATATCATTTTCTTCCGCCGTGACTTGTGGAATATCTTCTGTTTGGGACTCGTCAAGAGTGAAGTTCCCATCAACCGTCGCCCCGAACAGAGATTTGTAGTAGTTGGTGATATACTTTTTGAGCTCCTCCTGAACTTTGATCCGCCCCTCCTCTTGTTGGAGACTGTACATACATTTCTTCCTATGCCGCCCATTGGCGACCAATTGGAAGTATCTTGTATTACTATCACCCATCAGAGTGAAATCGGCTTTGGATTTTTGGTAGTATTTGATCTCCTCTTCTCGCAGAAGACGTGCAACCTTCTCATTAGATTGATTTTTCAATTCAATCCCTTGTTGAGATAAGGTGCGCGTCTCAACAATTTTGTCGAGGTCGTCAATGATGGTACAGAGCCATTGTTTTTCCTTTTTGTATATCCTGTTGGTATGTTTCGCCCATCCAGTGAAGTGTTGCCTCATGGCTCTTATTTTAAAGTTCCATCTCTGAATAGGTGTACGACCAATCAAGATATGACTCTGCCAATGAATCTGAATCTACATGTGAAACAAGTGCTTATGGTTGCTTCCTGGTACCTATGGTGGATACGTCGAGAACTCACACATGATGACAAACCACCGCCATCGTCGAGATGGCATACATTGGTGCTGGCAATCACTGTAATTTTCATGAAGCAAGTCCTAACAGAAATGTTATTACATCACAGAGATGGAGGAAACCTGACATTGGGTACGTGACAGTAAATTTCCATGCAACCCTTTTTGCAAATAAGGGAGAGGGAGCAACAACGGCAGTTATTAAAGATGATAAAGGTATTTTTCTTGCTACGCAGTGCATATATATAACACATACATCTAATGCGACGATGGTTTATGCAGCTGCAATGAGAAATGGACTTATGTTTGCAAACTCCTTGGGATTCCCTCGCGTGGAAGCTAAATCAGACTTGTTAAATGTTATAAACTTCTACGACAACCAATCAAGATGGTGGGATGCGCGGTGTCAATTTTTGCACAGTATTTGGACGTGTCTACTTTGATTGGGAAGGTCATCTTTAAACATTGTTCTCGTTCTCTTAATAAAGCAGTGCATGTGCTGTCTAATTACTCTTATTGTAATAGAACCTCTCTTAGTTGGACTGAGGAGCCTCCGGGCAACCTTGTCTTGACACTTGTGGGCGATGTAATGCCTATGTTAGATCAATAAAGCTAGTCATAATTGTCGGTACTAGAACCGGCAGATCTCGAGTAGGGGGTCCTGAGCTGTGGATCTGGAATGATGGGTAACAGGAGACAAGGGGCCCGATGTTTTACCCAAGTTCGGGCCCTCTCGAAGAGGAAAAACCTATGTCCTGCTTGATTATATTGATGATGGAGTATCGAGTACAGGTTGATCTACCTCGAGATTGTATGTTGTGTTCTAAACCCTAAGGCTGGTAATTGTGATTGTGTCCTTATAGACTAAAACCCTCCGGCTTATATAAGCACCAGGGGTATCTAGGGTTACACATGGTCGGTTGCCAACTAGGAATAAACATGCCGACACCTGGAGCAATCCTTGAAGTATACGCCAAGTCTTCGACAGTGTCCGTCTTGATCACACCTGGTTAGAGGCTTCCAGAGTCCTTCCTTATGGGATCGACGGGCCGTAATGATAGAGGCGAGGGGCCTGATCTTTCGATGAGATGATAACTATCGATTTGGTGGAGACGACTCGGACGATCCGACTACAAACGTGCAATGACGTTGCGCCTTAGCAATCAATAAACCAACTCCGAAAGGTTATTGACCACGCCTGAGCATGATCAACCTGACCACGAAGGACTATTCCTGCACGCAATCAAAGAACAAGTAAGAATATGATAATGCAATCTGAATATTGCGAATATAGGTGAAGTATTGATAAAGGTGGGGATCCGAAAGCGTTCTTGGCCTGGTCGTTGGACATAAATGAAGTACACGAACCGTCATTAAGCATACTCAAGCATACATAGTTTGATCCCACATCTCATCTCACATGCCAGCACGATCCTGAAGCTTCTCCAGGTACTCGGCGTATGCGTCGTGCGCCACCCTGCGAGAATACTTCTGCTTGAAGGAGCCAATGGCCCGTCCTCTTGCATGCGCCAGAACACTTAGATACGCATCCTGAAGCTTGTGGTTGCAAAATGGGCATCGATAGCCGCCGTTCCAGGTCCTAATACGCCCGTTATGCTTTCTCGCATAAAGCTCCTGTCACACCCTGGTTTTCAAGCCACAACACTTAAGCTAATAAATCATGATAAGTGTGGTTTGACAAAAACTTTTGCATTATGTGGCTTTTATTTGGAGTTGGTTTTCTCTCTGTGTTTTTTTTTCAAGTGCTCTTTAAAGTCAACACAACTCCAACTTCTATACTTCATCTCCTTGCACCAAACTTCTGCCCAATGATCATGCCATGTGTATTGTGCAATATAGTATTTTCTTACAGAAATAATTTAGCCAAATAGTATTTTCAAAAATTAGTTTTCCAAAAACCCCTGAATTGAGGTTTGCACTAAAAGTACTTGATTTGGGTATGAAAAATATTTCAAAGAGTATATTTGAAACCTATTAGATATAGGACAACCATAAACCACAAAAATATAATTTTAAAATTTATTTTCCTATTTTATTTAAATGCTTTTTCTTAAGGCCAGAAATGGTCTTTAATTAGTTAAAATTATTTTAAAGCTTCAAAAATATTTGAGAAAAATCAGGGAACCTCAGTGGACATATATTTTCCATATATAAGATTTTCAACACATGGTCATGTTCAAAATATTGGGCAAAATCCTCCAAAATCATTTCTGACCATTTCAAGTATTTGAAATATTTCTACAAGAAATATTTTCAAAAAAATCCAGGAAAATTCTAGCAAGTCACATATGCATAATATGATGACCTTGCAGAGTTTCAGCTCAATCCAAATTGTTTTGGATCACAAAAGTGCCCCCAAACTTTGTGTTCATGCTCAAAATCCCAAATGATGACACTACACCAAGTGGTGCATCAAGGAGAATAGTTTTGCATCACTAGATCTTGAAAACCCCATTTCTGTTGATTTCTAGGGTTTACAAGAATTGCATCGTCAACTTTCCTCAAATCACCTCAAACTTGATGATGAGGCTCACTTTCTTATGCCATTTGATCCTGTTAAGACTCATGCCAAATAGAATCCATTTGATAGCCCAAACCAACATCAAACACCTTCTGCAAAATTTCAAAAACCACATTTTTGACCTCTTCCACTAATCTCCATGGGCTCAATTTTGTACCACAGCTGCTCCTGACCCTCTTCTACCTCCAGTAACTATGGCTGCATCTCAGCTCAATGATTGAGGGGTGAAACCACCTCATTTACCCCTCCGGACAATCCATTTCCATCTCTCTGTCAACCCACTCTTCTCCTACTGGCCATCCATGGCATCCAAGGCCCCTCCCCCTTTCTTTACTCCCTCCTAGACCTGCTGGACATGCTTGGGGGTGCCCACACTACTTAGAAAATGACATGCCAAGCCATTTGGGCACTTTGGAGCGCGCTACAGTGCGGCCAGGCACTATAGCAGCCCCCTTCCAACCGCTTCTGGCCACCTCGGGCCTCCCCAGTGCGCCCGACAAGACGCCTCGACGTCCGCAAAATGACAGCAGGTCAGCCCCCTCCTCCTTCTCCCTCCTCTTGCCCCAGCTCGCACGCACAACGACCGCCTGAAGCTCAATGAGCGTGCTCACACGCTGACACCTCCGCCCCCCCCCCTCTCTCTTATTTCCCTCGCCTAGACCAACCCCAGACACGCCCACGCGCACCCCCATGACCCACAGCAACAGCGAGGACCTCGCCGGTGCACGGGTCTACGGTGAGCCGTGGCTCGCCTTCTTAAAGGCCTCCCCGAGCCTCTCCCTCACCACCACTCACTACTACCCTCTCCAAATCACCCCAGCACCCTCACCAGCTCTCCTCCAGTCCACCCGAGCTCGAGCTCCGCCCGCCGCTTCGGCTCATCGTGGAGTTCATGAGGCCTCCCCCGCTCCTCCTCTGCCTCGATCAGGAACCCCCACACACCACTGATGGTCTCCCCCTGTTTCCCCTCTCTGTAGCTGTCGGAAACGACCGGAACTGCCGCCACCCGAAGCTCCTCTGCCGCGTGACCTCTTCGCCGGCGAACCAGGCCACCCCAGCGACCAACTCCACCTCCACCAGAACGGCGACTCTGCGATGAGACCAACCCTGCCCTCCTCTCACCTTGCCATGCCCTGCATCGTCGCCAGTGAGCTCGCCGGCCCTCTGTCGCAGGGTTAGGGATGACAGGCGGGGCCCGCCTGTCAGCTTCTCCTCTCCCTCGCCTCCCTCTCTCTCACTGGCGCCTGGGCCCCCCGTCGAGGTTCAAACTGCAGCAGCAGCCCTCAACTCGCCTGGGCGAATCAGCTCTCGGCACCCATGCCTGCTGCGGCTGTTCTGGCCCAGTTGCACAGTGGCCTTTTCCCTTTTCTTTTTCTGTCACCTTCCCAAAAATTCCACATGATTAAATATTAATCAAAATGCGATAATTCCAGTTCCTAAAATCTTGTAAAAATCTCACCTGTTTAATGGTATAACTTTCATTCATGTCCAACCAACATTTATGTACTATTCATATTCAAATCCAAATTTAAATATATTTAAACCCCTCTGAAAATCCATTTCTTCTATTCTGCTACTCCAAATCCGAAACTAGGAATTTTATCCTTCTTAGTTTTCACCCTAGTATTTATTAAAAATAGGTTGACATTTTTCTTAGCACTTTGGTTTTTCTGTTTTGCTATTGCCTTATTTTTTCATCATTTCTTTTGCTACGAATAGATCCCGTATTTGGTGAAGTAGTTGGATAAGAAGAAGGATAAGGACTTGAAGACTTTGAAGAACAAGGCAAGTAGCCCTTTGACCATGCCTAAGAAACCCTTTTTTATGCATGTCATATGGCACTTTTATTGCTTGCACCGAAGACATGATGATGTGGTGACCACTTGAGGTGGTCTGCCTATGTTGCTTTTCTTGTTGACACTTGCATGATGCATGACCCTACCTTTCTATGAGGGTTATGCGAGTGGGTGTAGTTAGGATGCTAAGTAGCTGCTACGCAAATGGGATGGGTATATGCATGGTGAAGGAAACCAAGTTGTTTTCAAGGACTTTTCAAAAACCCCGTCGGGTGCCACTAATGCCCGAAGGAGATGGTGAGCTAGGTAACCGTTTGAGAAAAAAGTGGTATACCGGAGCAAGTTGTGTGGGAGTGTTTTCGAAAACGGGTTAGATTTAATATTTGTCGACTAACCCAACCTTACATGCGCAACCACTCTACCCTTATATGGGAAAGGGCATTATTGATTACCTAGGCCGATACTAGCTTGGAGCCTGCATTACTAGTGACGGGAGAGTCGTTGTTGCGCTGTCTCGGGACGAGGTCGTGCCAGGTAGGGCGGCCATGACTGTTTTCACAAGGCACCGCACACACTGTTGGTACCCCGTGCTTGTGGTATGTGACGAATATGGGAGCGAGGCTCCATAATTTTAAGATGTGAAATGTTGGGCATGGGGGTTACTACCAATCGAGTGGACTCTATGCTAGTGTCGTCTAGGGAAAGATAGTGATCGGGTGCTTACCCCGGGTACTTGAGGCACCGCGGGTCGTGGGTGACACGGTAGTTCCCCGGATCTTGTGGGTAAAGTGTGCAACCTCTGCAGAGTGTAAAACTATTCGAATAGCCATGTCCACGGTCAAGGACAGTTGCGCAGTGCTGCTTAAACTACGTCCAGAGTTTTACAAACAACGTGTGTGTGTGTGTGTGTGTGTGTGTGTGTGTGTGTGTGTGTGTGTGTGTGTGTGTGTGGATGAAGCTAATTGGGTTAAGTCAGATGACTTGACACGATGATCAAGTTGGATTGATGTCCAACTCTGCTTATGTTGATAGATCATGTCATTGCACTCAAAACTAGCTTTCTGCAAACTACCTACTCAGTGCTATATCATTGCATTATTGTGCCTTGTTCCAATCATGGGTTGCTTGCGAGTACATTCAAAGTACTGATTGGCTTGCCACTGGTTATTTTATTGGCAAGGAATGAAAGAACAAGATATGATGAAGAATACTACAGTGACGAACATGCGAGCTAGGACGCTTCCAAATCAGAATGCCTTTAGGGTTAAGGCAGATGGCATGGGTTCTACTTTTTGACGAAAATTTCAGCTGCTTAAGTTTATTTGGTATTCAACCCTTGTGGCTTTATCTATGTAAGACTTGACCATAATGGTCATAATTTGTGCAAGACGGTATGTATGGATGTAAGACTCTTGTTATTCAGCTTTTGTGTGTTCAGTGAGCATTGATCTCTTGGATCACTGTACACGTGCATTTGGTGATCACGACTTATGAGTCGGGGTCCCCACAGAGCTGGTATAAGAGCCATCCTGACTGTAGGAAGCCTTAGTTAGCATGGTCGTTAGTTAGGTTAAAACTATTTTCAAAACTATTACTAACTTTGAAAAACTATCTACACTTCTCTTCCCTTCTGAGTTTTTCAAAAATTAAGATATATTTTCCTAATAGATCTCTTCCCCTTCAAAACTTTTGGAAATGGTCGCTAGTACGTTTAAGCCCCTGACCGCTGGATTCCCTGTAATCCTCATGGGTAACCGAGAAGACGATGTCTTGCCAGACATTCACCCACACCTTCTGAACACAAGATTGGCGACACCACAATAAGACGATACCAATAGAAGATACATCCTCGAGGAATGAGGACATGAAGACCCAGAAGATGGTGACACCCTTGACATTGCCCCAAGATGATGCGACCTTAGCCTATGATGATCAGGGCATAGGAAATGAAATATCATGATATACAGCGCTAATAGAGAAACCATGTCCTTATCATTGTTGCATCGGCAACCACCGGTGGATGAGAACCTAGCCATTTGGTCCGCCTCACTATAGTGAGCGGGAAAACGGTTCTCTTCATCCCCCGCTCTCGGTGACGATATTGTCAATGTGTCCGATAGATTGGACCTCTATTATGCCTTGTTAATGTCATTGCATAAAGGAGTGCCACCTGGAACTGCCGACACCTTAAAAAGGAAAAAGTGATAATCATGATTAAGAAGACAAGAGGAGATCAATTCAATGCCAGCCACGAGGAGCCACCTTCACCCCATTACCTCATCAGGCGAGAAGTTGTTGAAGATTCTTCAAGATCAACCCAGATCGTTTCATCGAACAAGAGATGTAGCAACACATGAGGAAAACTCAAAAGACT
This sequence comes from Aegilops longissima, assembly GCA_021605205.1. Classification (NCBI taxonomy): domain Eukaryota; kingdom Viridiplantae; phylum Streptophyta; class Magnoliopsida; order Poales; family Poaceae; genus Aegilops; species Aegilops longissima. The sequence goes on from CM038678.1 coordinate 297,354,880, forward strand.
GCACGAGGCACAAGGCACTACTACTGAATCCGAGAACCCCTAGGGTAGGATGAGTCGTGTACCCCCTATGCGCAGTCGAGTCCATATGATGGTTCAAATGAAACCATGTTGAGTGTTGCTTGTTCTTATCTGTTTGTGTTTTGATATAAGTCGCACCTTTTCCCTAGGCAGCATGTACGCAACTATATCACCTATCTTATCTTAATGAATGTGTGTGGCCTTCACGGCACTTGTTTGCTTGCACTTGCACTATAGAACCCCCTTTAGGCATTCCCCTCCTCTATGCTACTTTTCCCTCTCATCTCTCTCTTCAACTAAAGGCCAACAAGACAAGATGCACCAAGGATTCTTCTTCGACAATCAACTAGCACTGAAGACTTTTTGCTACAGCTTCCTCGACCCAGTGCAACCCCGTAGAGTTATGTTTACCCCTTAAAGATCAGAAACCCATCCCTAAACCCCTCGAGACTTCACTCGAATTCTTAACCATGATCTTAACCAGCAAATTGCAAGAAAACCAGTTAAGCCTCCGTAACCTTGCACAACACAGGGTTCATTATGAAACTAGTGGACGTAGTGAGCAAGCAAATTGTCATATTAATATAGCACAAGAACTAACGATGCCATAGGGAAGACCAATTTGAGGATATAGGAATAGAGAACAAATGACTTGATGAGTTTATATCAGAGACCTTGAGGAATTATCTGAGACTCTTCGATGGATTATAAGGCTTTCATGTTGGTAGATGAACTTGGTGGGATCACGTCAATAGAGTAGCATAGCTTACATTACCCCTGAGTAAATTGGATTTAGTAGGGAAAATTATGATCGCAAGCTGAGATTCTTGGAAGCATGAGGATTAGACTTAGCCAAGGGATATCGATAGGAGATAGTTGACATTACGATAATGACTTTGGGGAAGCATGTAGGAATTCTCATTGGACATGAGGTTTGGATTTAAGTAGGTGATCCTAGTTGAGTATAGATACTGAGTATGTCTACGTGGTTTGGAGAAAAATTGGATTTAGATTGATGATCTCAATCATGATACCATGTTTCTTGGTGGACAATAAACTAGGAGATTGGATTAATTGTCAGAGTTGATATAAGCTTGACCTTGGAGTTTACTTGACCATGATAATGGAAATTCCTGGACTTACTGTAGTAGAGATAGCCCTTTCAAGTATTTCGGGATTATAGGGACTTTAGGAGATCATGTGGAACACCATAGACATTGGATTTGTAGAATTAATGGATTATGTAGTGATTAATGGAAGTTAACGAGCTGTTGGAGTTGATTCATAGGAAGGAACAAGATTTTGGAGTGGCATATGACGTTTCCTTAGGATAGAGATGCACTAACATGGACCTTGGAAGAATAAGATGATCACTTGGATTGTTGTGTTTTATTCCAGCTTGGAAGCTTGTATGCTCTACCCATGGATTTTTAGGGTTAGCCATACATATGAGTTTGAGGATCGTAGACATATATGATTTTGTTAGACCTCCTCTCGGGAGTCACGAGCATATAGATAACATGAGTGATGATTGGATTTGACCTATACGAAATGATGCTTTCGGTGGTATAAGGTTATTTGTTTGAAGGACTAGGTAGAACAATTGGCATCTCAGGAACCGTGCTTAAAGACAAGATGATAAATGTTCACTCGCACACTAGAATCCTTGAAACCCTTAAGCCCCACCAACCCACAACATGGTCGGATCATGACCATGGGCTTTGGCTCTAGGTCAAGTAGACCCTGGCCAACATTCAACTGTGACCACCACCAATCCCCCAGCCTACTTTATGTACCCCGTGAACAAAGTCTTCATGGAGTACTTAGACAAGATAGTTATCATCATCATTTGGTGACCTACTTGTCTACCCGAAGATCGAAGAAGAGCCGTTCAGCTGTTCAAGGAACATTTGAAGACCGCCATGCCAAGGAGAAAGAACTATACCAACCACCATCATCAAGGAGTGAACTTTCTCGTCGAAGACCAGGTGTATCTGCAAGCCACTTCTCTCAAGAGAACCAAGCATTTTCATGTCAAGAGAAACTCACACCAAGAGTTATCGGCCTTCCCCAAGATCATTGCAAGATGAAGAATAGGCAGCTACCAGCTAGAGTTACCACCGGAGTCACCCACTGTGCATGACATTTTTCCACACAACACCACTCCAAAAATGCTTCTAACTCCCTAACTAGCCCGATCTCTACAAGGACATTGATCACCGAGCCATCGACCTCCAGCCCAATATGACTTACACGAGAGACCCCAATTGCAATCTGGATCAAGCAGGATGTCATACATGAAGCCACGCCATCGAGTACTTCAAGGTTCAATGGAGCACCACTCGGAAGCACAAGCAGTATGAGGATGTGAAGACTACCCCGAGATCCAGTTTTGGCATTCCTTTCCACGCCTTGTTTGGGGATCTCGGGGACGAGATTCTTGTAAGGGGGGTAGGTCTGTCACACCCTGATTTTTATGCCACAACACGTAAGCTAATAAATCATGATAAAGTGTGGTTTGACAAAAACTTTTGCATTATTTCGCTTTTATTTGGAGTTGGTTTTCTCTGTGTTTTTTTCAAGTGCTCTTTAAAGTCAACACAAGTCCACCTTCTATACTTCATCTCCTTGCCCCAAACTTCTGCCCAATGATCATGCCATGTGTATAGTGCAATATAGTATTTTCTTACAAAAATAATTTGGCCAAATAGTATTTTCAAAAATTAGTTTTCCAAAAATCCCTAAATTGAAGTTTGCACTACAAGTACTTGATTTGGGGTATGTATTTTTTTCAAAGAGTATATTTGAAACCTATTAGATACAGGACTCCCGTAAACCACAAAAATATAATTTTAAAAGTTATTTTCCTATTTTATTTAAATTCTTTTCATAAGGCTGGAAATGGTCTTTAATTGGTTAATATTATTTTAAAGCTTCAAAAATATTTGAGAAAAATCAGGGAAACTCAGTGGACATATATTTTCCATATATAAGAGTTTCAACACATGGTCATGTTCAAAATATTGGGAAAAACCCTCCAAAATCATTTCTGACCATTTCAATTATTTGAAATATTTCTACAAGAAATATTTCAAAAACATCCAGGAAAATTCTAGCAAGTCACATATGCATAATATGATGACCTTGCAGAGTTTCGGCTCAATCGAAATTGTTTTGGATCACAAAAGTTCACCAAAACCATGTCTGTTCACGTTCAAGTTTGAACAACTTTACATTGCCAACTTATTCCAAATGCCCCCAAACTTTGTGTTCATGCTCAAAAGCCCAAATGATGACACTACACCAAGTGGTGCATTAAGGAGAATAGTTTTGCATGACTAGATCTTGAAAAACCCATTTCTGTTGATTTCTAGGGTTTACAAGAATTGCATTGTCAACTTTCCACAAATGAGCTCAAACATGGTGATCAGGCTCACTTTATTATGCCATTTGATCATGTTAAGACTCATGCCAAATAGAATCCATTTGATAGCCCAAACCAACATCAAATACCTTCTGCAAAATTTCCAAAACCACATTTTTGACCTCTTCCACTAATCTCCATGGGCTCAACTTTGTACCACAGCTGCTCCTGACCCTCTTCTACCTCCAGTAACTATGGCTGCATCTCAGCTCAATGATTGAGGGGTGAAACCACCTCATTTACCCCTCTGGATAGCCCATTTCCATCTCTCTCTCAACCCCACTCTTCTCCTACTGGCCATCCATGGCATCCAAGGCCCCTCCCCCTTTCTTTACTCCCTCCTAGACCTGCTGGACATGCTTGGGGGCGCCCACACTGCTTAGAAAATGGCATGCCAAGCCATTTGGGCACTCTAGAGCGCGCTACAGTGCGGCCAGGCACTATAGCCGCCCCCTTACAACCGCCTCCGACCACCTCGGGGCTCCCCAGCGCGCCCGACGAGACGCCTCGACGTCCGCAAAATGGTAGTAGGTCGGCCCACTCCTCCTTCTCCCACCTCTTGCCCCAGCTCGCACGCACGACGACCGCCCGAGCACACCAGTGAGCGTGCTCACTCGCGCGGCGCCTCTAGCCCCCTGCTCCCTCTCTCTTCTTTCCCCTCACTCTGGATCAAACCCACGAGCACCCCAGACACGCCCAGGTGATCCACAACAATGGTGACGACCTCGCCGGAGCACGGGTCTACGGTGAGCCGTGGCTCGCCTACTTAAAGGCCTCCCCGAGCCTCTCCCTCACCACCACTCACTCCTACCCACTCCAAATCGGCCCCCTGTGCCCTCAGCTCTCCTCCAGGAGCACCCGAGCTCGAGATCGAGCTCGAGCTCTGCCGCTTCGGCTCACCGGAGTTCGCGAGGTATAGGCCTCCCCCGTTCCTCCTCTGCCTCGATGTGGAACCCCCACACACCAGTGATGGTTTCCCCCCTGTTTCCCCTCTCTGTAGCTGCCGGAAACGGCCGGAACCACCGCCACCCGAAGCTCCTCCGCCGTGTGACCTCGTCGTCGGCGAACTCGGCCACCCCAGCGACCAACTCCACCTCCACCAGAACGGCGACTCTGCGATGAGACTAACCCTGCCCTCCTCTCGCCTCGCCGTGCCCTACATCATCGTCGGTGAGCTCGCCGGCCCCTCAGTCGCAGGGTTAGGGATGACAGGCGGGCCCCGCCTGTCAGCCTCTCCTCTCCCTCGCCTTCCTCTCTCTCCTTTGGCGCTGGGCCCCGCCGTCAGTTCAAACTGGCCTTGCGGCCTTTCGGCTCGCTTTGGGCTGAATCGCCTCAGGCACATGCCTGCGGCTTTCTGGCCCAGTTGCACAGTGGCCTTTTTCCGTTTCTTTTTCTGTCACCTTCCCAAAACTTCCACATGATTAAATATTAATCCAAGTGCAATAGTTCCAGTTCCTAAAATCTTGTAAAAATCCCACCTATTTAATGGTATAACTTTCATTCATCTCCAACCAACTTTTATGTACTATTCATATTCAAATTCAAATTTGAATATATTTAAACCCCTCTGAACATCCATTTCTTCTATTCTGCTACTCCAAGTCCAAAACTAGGAATTTTATTCTTCTTAGTTTTCACCCTATTATTTATTAAAAATAGGTTGACATTTTTCTAAGCACTTTGGTTTTTCTGTTTTGCTATTGCCTTATTTTTCCGTCATTTCTTTTGTGACGAATAGATCCCATATTTGACGAAGTAGTTGGATAAGAAGAAGGAGAAGGACTTGAAGACTTTTAAGACCAAGGCAAGCAGCCCTTTGACCATGTCTAAGAACCTCTTTTTGTGCATGTAATATGGCACTTTTATTGCTTGCATCGAAGTCATGATGATGTGGTGACCACTTGAGGTGGTCTGCCTACGTTGCTTTTCTTGTTGACACTTGCATGATGCATGACCCTACCTTTCTATGAGGGTTATGCGAGTGGGTGTAGTTAGGATGCTAAGTAGCTGCTACGCAAATGGGATGGGTATATCCATGGTGAAGGAAACCAAGTTGTTTTCAAGGACTTTTCAAAAACCCCGTCGGGTGCCACTAATGCCCGAAGGAGATGGTGAGCTAGGTTACCGCTTGATAAAGAAGTGGTGTACCGGAGCAAGTTGTGTGGGAGTGTTTTTGAAAACGGATTAGATTTAAGATTTGTCGACTATCCCAACCTTACATGCGCAACCACTCTACCCTTATATGGGAAAGGGCATTATTGATTACATAGGACGATACTAGCTTGGATCCCGCATTACTAGTGATGGGAGAGTCGTTGTTGCGCTCTCTCAGAACGGGGTCGTGTCAGGTAGGGCGGCCATGAATGTTTTCACAGGGCACTGGACACACCGTTGGTACCCCGTGCTTGTGGTATGTGATGAATATGGGAGCGAGGCTCCACTATTTTAAGATGTGAAATGTTGGGCACGGGGATTACTACCAATCGACTGGACTCTATGTTAGTGTCATCTAGGGAAAGATAGTGATCGGGTGCTTAACTCGGGTACATGAGGTACCGCTGGTCGTGGATGACACGGAAGTTCCCTGGATCTTGTGGGTAAAGTGTGCAACCTATGCAGAGTGTAAAACTATTCGAATAGCCGTGTCCACGGTCAAGGACAGTTGGGAGGTGCTCCTTAAACTACGTCCAGAGTTTTACAAACCACGTGTGTGTGTGTGTATTGATGAAGCTAATTGGGTTAAGTCAGATGACTTGACATGATGATCAAGTTGGATTGGTGTCCAACTCTGCTTATGTTGATATCTGCAACTTGTCCATACGGATATCTGTACTCCCATGATGCATACTTTACATGTTGATAGATCATGTCATTGCACTCAAAACTAGCTTTCTGCAAACTACCTACTTAGTGCTATATCATTGCATTATTGTGCCTTGTTCCAATCATGGGTTGCTTGCGAGTACATTCAAAGTACTCATTGGCTTGCCACTGGTTATTTTATTGGGCAGGCATGAAAGAACAAGATATGATGAAGAATACTTCGGTGACGAACATGCGAGCTAGGACGCTTCCCAGTCAGAATGCCTGTAAGGTTAAGGCAGATGGCATGGGTTCTACTTTTGGACGAAGATTTCCGTTTCTTAAGTTTATTTGGTATTCAGCCCTTGTGGCTTTATCTATGTAAGACTTGACCATAATGGTCATAATTTGTGCAAGACGGTATGTATGGATGTAAGACTCTTGTTATTCAGCTTCTGTGTGTTCAGTGAGCATTGATCTCTGGGATCACTGTACATGTGCATTTGGTGATCACGACTTATGAGTCGGGGTCCCCACAGCTCCCTTAGGATTTGCCTCTTGTACCTCCTCTGGCCATCTTCATCCTCGCTGTCCACATCGTCAGATAGCACCTATACAAATAGTACAACAAATTTGGCATAAAATCAATGTTTACATGCCGTGAAGTAGGATTAGGAATTTATGGTATTTATTTATACATATCCAGAGATTATGGTTCAATTTTTCAGAACATTCGTCTATGTACAGACCAATCTTGAAGAAAATAATGGCACAAACATATGTAGGTCATTCAAAATCAATTGTCAAGTCCTGGGTAGGAATTATTAGCACGAACACTAACCCTAGTCGGATTACTAGCAGAAATCATTTTCATAGATGAAATAACTAATCACTTATCACTTGTACCATTCAAACAATCAATACACTACATGGATCTAACAAAACTTACTCAGATTTCATGGATTGGGAGAACATAACCATAGGATTTTTATTCCAAAAAGGGAGAGGCAGGAGTAACCGGAGAAACCCTAGGATCTATTTGACACATAAATGTGTATAGATGACTAACTAGTTATCCGTCATTGTCGGAGTCCTCACCGGAGTGGTCGTCAGAGTCGTTGCCCGAGTCGTCACCAGAGTCGGTGTGGAATTCCGCCTTCGGCCGTGGAAGCTCAACGCCGTCGATGACTTCAGGGTGCAGCGATAACTCGCGGTCGGTGACGGCAACCTCTGTCTCCATCTCCACGCCGTGCTCCGGTGCTTCAGTAGCCACGATGTCGCCGCTCCCTCCGATGGGGCGCTTCAGCGGCACCATCATACACTGACGGCTTTGAGTACTGAGAGCAGCGTCGAGGATGCAAGCGGAGAGAGAGGATTGTGTGTGCGGCGAGGATGGGGAGCAGCCGCTCGGGCGCACCATTAATATGAAGTAGTGGGAGAGAGGCGGGCGGTGGTCAAACCGCTGGCTCACCTCTCGGTGAGCCTGCGCGTCGGACTGCTGACATGCCTACCCTCGTTTCACACAGCTACTCGCATGCCTCCAGATGACACTATGCAGCGAGCATGCCTCCGTCAATTCAAACACCTGCACGCATGCCTCCCAGTCTGCCTGCGCGGTGGAGTGCTCGCATGCGTCCCGTCAACTCACGCCTGCTCGCACGGCACACGGGTCGCGTGGCGGCACGTATATTGTTTTTCTATTTGGATGATTAATGCTGCCGTTTTTATTGCTTAATTGAAGCATGGCACATATCCATTGTTGATCTGACGCTCATGGTTCGAATACATAATCCGTTTGGGATATTGGTTCCCAATTGTTAATAATCTCTCGTTTGTAATTAGATAAAGATTATATCAAAACTGGTCTCAAATTTGACAAAAATAAAGTATAATGCCACTTTGTATTGGTGTCCATTTGACAATACGATAAGTTTCATGAGCTTCAAATAAGCTATGATACTAGAATTTAAGAATCAAGATTCTCAATGTTTGAAATTTCTTGCACGGGGAGTAAAACATGCACCCAGTGAGACACATGTGTTTTTGCAATCCATTTAGGTGCACTGTCACGTGTGCATGTAGCTCAAATTTTATTTTTGCACATTATACCCGTAGAAAATCGACCAATTAAGGTACTAAAATGCCTTAATGATCTCTGTCTTTTTTGAAATTAAAACGTGCCATCCATTGTAGTTGCGGTGGATTCGCGTTGTGTGTGTGTGTGTGTGTGTGTGTGTGTGTGTGTGTGTGTGTGTGTGTGTGTGTGTGTGTGTGTGTGTTGGTGTGTGTGTTTGGGGGGTGGCGGGTAACTCGCAGTACACTACGAGTTGTGAGCCACCATGTGGGTTTTCCGTTTTGTTAGGCAGGTGCCACATCAAAGTCATGAATTCGTTATTTAAAACATTACACAACCCTTTCATACATACATATTTTGGCCACATGCAATCGATCTTTGTCCTACACGATACTCGATACTCGCGTGTGACGCTTTCTGTGAGCCCGCGAGGTCGTCATCCACCACATTGATGAACAGCCGGCAGTGAGGTTAATTTGGCCAGTAAGGTAGAATCTTTTTTGTTCGTGTTATGGCGGTATATATTACACGTCGAAGAGGTAGGAGGGGACTAGCATATATACTATATGTACGCGTCTGTGAACAAGTAAACCTCACTCACTGTCAGGACTTTTCGGTTTCCGAGGCACGTGCCACATCAAAGTTGCGAAATTGGCTATTCAAACATCACACAACATCTCTTTGGCCCACACGCATGTAGGCGGTGGTTATCCTAGCTAGGACACTCACGTGTGACACTTCCATCTGTGGGCCCACGAGGCCATCGTTGATGCATGCATCACTTTGACCTACATCGGGAGAGGTTAATTAATTTCACCATCGAGGATGATCCTTTTTGGGCTGTATTGCGGTAGGAGCATATAGTATGCGTCGAAGAGTAGGAAGGGGCCATCATATGTAGTATGCTTCATGGATGTCACTCTGTGTGGGGGGTTTACAGTTTTTTAGGCACGTGTCACATCAAAGTTGGGCATTTTGGATGTTCAGCATATGTTTGGCCCACATGCAAAGCGATGGTGGTTGTCCTCTCGCACCCACTTAAGCGGTTATCAGCGATATCGATGCTTTCCATCTGTGGGCCCGCTTGGTCCATCACTACTTTTTGCTTGACAACAAGAGAGGTTAATTTGACTTAGGAGGTATTATTTTTTTGCTTGTAATACGATATATATAGGTCATGCTTTGGGATGACATGATAAAGTTTGAGCACACACACATGCATGTCTACGCATGAATCCCTCCCATCGAGTCAAACTGGTTAGTACAACAACACATCATGAATCGATCTCGCTCTGTGTGGGGACTGTACGATTATCGACGCAAGCGCCAGAGCAATGTTGTGAAATGGTATTCAAACATGCATGCACGCATCACCTCCATACATATGCATGTAGTGGTTGTTTTCGAACGGTACACTCCCTCGCGTGGTTATCGATGACAAGCCTATATATTCTTGGGCCCGCGTGGACATCCATGATCACCTTGAACGACAACAAGATTGGTTACCATGGCGGATTCTTCCTTTGGTTCGTGTTATCGTAGTATAGGTCATGGTGAGATTCATACCTTATTAAATTTGAGCGCGTATACTATGCACGCATGCATGCATGAATCCCCGTCGTCGGCTTGAAGTGTGGTGTAACATACATATGCATCATCAACCTAATAAGCCTCACTCAGTGTGGGGATTTCTAGTTCGAAATCACGGTGCCACATCAAAGTTGTTCCATTGTGTATTTAAAAACACACCTCTCCATACATATATATGTTTGGGACACATGCATGCAGTGGTTGTCTTTCGGGGACTAGTTACTTGCGTGATTATTGGCGAGCTAGCCCATCTCCGGGGTCGCATGGACGGCCATCACTTTGACCAACAACAAGAGAGAGGTTGTACGACCAAGGTGAATTATTCTTGGTCCGTTTACGAGCCATCTTGGTGAGATGTCTCTCTGGCCCGCCGACTGAAAGTGTGTGTGTGTGTGTGGGGGGGGGGGGGCTGCTACTGCACTTTGCTAGGTGAACCTCGTTTGGGGAGGGGGGCATGCATTCATAGCTTAGGATTCCCTTCGTGTTGACACGCAGGGGCTTCTAGCTACTTAACACTTTGCTAGGTGAACCTCGGTTGGGGGGGGGCATGCATTCATAGCTTAGTATTCCCTTCATGCCGACATGAGGGGGGCTGCTAGCTACTTCGCACTTTGCTAGGTGAACCTCGGGTGGGGGGGCATGCATTCATAGCTTAGGATTCCCTTCGTGCCGACATGAGGGGGGCGAGCAATACCATGCGCTTTGCGAGATAGGTGCCACATCGAAGTTGCATTTGGTATTTGAACATCAAACCACCCTTTCCATACATAAGTTTGGTCCACATGCAAGCGTGTTCGTGTTCTGACCCTCTCCCGCATCATTTTTCAACAAATCTTTGAACATTAGACAAGTCGCCGTGACGCAAAAGACACGGTTCACTCAAACTAACCGTGTGCCACACCGGTGCCCCTGTCACGCACACATCCGCACAGTACATTGGACTCCACGAGGGCACGAGGCTTCCCCTCTCAAAAATATCTGCCCGCCTCATGGGTTTTTCTATTTCATAACACACGGTTGTTATCTCCGGACCGTCTGTGATGTTTCTTGTTCCCAATCCCTCCTGCATCCCTCGAAAATATCTGCCCGCCTCGAGGGTTTTTCTGTTTCATAACACACGGTTGTTATCTCAGGACTGTGTGTGATGTTTCTTGTTCCCAATCCTGCCTGCATCCCTGGAAAATAGCTACCTGCCTCGAGGGTTTTTCTGTTTCATAACACAATGTTGTTATCTCCGGACCGTGTGCGATGCACCATCATCAAAATGTTCAATAGCCCCGGAATTTCACTCCCGCGTTTAACTCTCGCGTAGTAAAATTTTCAGTACCCGTGTCATTTCCACAAACACACCCCCCGCCCCCCTCCACACACACACACACACACCAAAACCTCCTCGGGTGCGCGCGCACACACACACTGATACGTCTCCAACGTATCTGTAATTTTTGATTGTTCAATGCTATTATATTATCTATCTTGGATGTTTTATATGCATTTGTATGCTATTTTATATGATTTTTGGGACTAACCTATTAACCTAGAGCCCAGTGCCAGTTTCTGTTTTTTCCTTGTTTTTGAGTTTCGCGGAAAAAGAATATCAAACGGAGTCCAAATGAGCTGAAAATTTACGGTGATTTTTTATGGACCAAAAGAAGCCCCCGAAGCAAAAGAGTTAGGCCAGAAGAGCCATGAGGCCTCCACAATGGTGGAGGGCGCGCCCTACCCCCCCTGGGCGCGCGCTCCGTCCTTGTGGGCTCCTTATGGACTCCCCTTGACATGAAACCGACACAAAAAATTCCTATAAATTCAGAAACCCCTGAAAAGAAACCTAGATCGGGAGTTCCGCCGCCGCAAGCCTCTGTAGCCACCAAAAACCAATCGGGACCCTGCGGGAGGGGGAAACCATCACCGGTGGCCATCTTCATCATCTCGGCGGTCTCCATGATGAGGAGGGAGTAGTTCACCCTTGGGGCTGAGGGTATGTACCAGTAGCTATGTGTTTGATTTCTCTCTCTCTCTCTCTCTCTCTCTCTCTCTCGTGTTCTTGATTTGGCACAATCTTGATGTACCGCGAGCTTTGCTATTATAGTTGGATCTTATGATGTTTCTCCCCCTCTACCTTCTTGTAATGGATTGAGTTTTCCCTTTGAGGTTATCTTATCGGATTGAGTCTTTAAGGATTTGAGAACACTTGATGTATGTCTTGCATGTGCTTATCTGTGGTGACCATGGGATATTCACGTGATCCACCTAATGTATGTTTTGGTGATCAACTTGCGGGTTCTGTGACCTTGTGAACTTATGCATAGGGGTTGACACACGTTTTCGTCTTCACTTGTAGAAATTTTGGGGCACTCTTTGAAGTTCTTTGCATTTGTTTGAATAAATGAATCTGAGATTGTTTGATGCATATCGTATAATCAAACCTGCGGATACTTGTGGTTACATTGGAGTATCTAGGTGACATTAGGGTTTTGGTTGATGTGTATCTTAAGGTGTTATTTTAGTACGAACTCTAGAGTTGTTTGTGACACTTATAGGAATAGCCCAATAGATCGATCAGAAAGAATAACTTTGAGGTGGTTTCGTACCCTACAATAATCTCTTCGTTTGTTCTCCGCTATTAGTGACTTTGGAGTGACTCTTTGTTGCACGTTGAGGGATTTTTATATGATCTAATTACGTTATCATTGTTGAGAGAACTTGCACTAGTGAAAGTATGAACCCTAGGCCTTGTTTCTAAGCATTGCAATACCGTTTTCGCTCACTTTTTCCACTTGCTACCTTGCTGTTTTTATATTTTCAGATTACAAAAACCTATATCAACTATCCATATTGCACTTGTATCACCATCTCTTCGCCGAAATAGTGCACCTATACAATTTACCATTGTATTGGGTGTGTTGGGGACAGAAGAGACTCTTTGTTATTTTGTTACTGGGTTGTTTGAGAGAGACCATCTTCATGAAGGAATTATGCCCTATAGGCAATAATAATTTGTTATTTATATTTCCTTATATCATGATAAATGTTTATTATTCATGCTAGAATTGTATTAACCGGAAACTTAGTACATGTGTGAATACATAGACAAACCAAAGTGTCCCTAGTATGCCTCTACTTGACTAGCTCGTTAATCAAATATGGTTATGTTTCATGACCATAGACATGTGTTGTCATTTGATGAACGGGATCACATCATTCGAGAATGATGTGATGGACAAGACCCATCCGTTAGCTTAGCATAATGATCGTTAAGTTTTATTGCTATTGCTTTCTTCATGACTTATACATATTCCTCTAACTATGAGATTATGCAACTCCCGAATACCTGAGGAAAACCTTGTGTGCTATCAAACTTCACAACATAACTGGGTGATTATAAAGATGCTCTACAGGTGTCTCCGAAGGTGTTTGTTGGGTTGGCATAGATCAAGATTAGAATTTGTCACTCCGAGTATCGGAGAGGTATCTCTGGGCCCTCTCAGTAATGCGCATCACTATAAGCCTTGCAAGCATTGTGACTAATGAGTTAGTTGCGGGATGATGCATTACGGAATGAGTAAAGAGACTTGCTGATAATGAGATTGAACTAGGTATGATGATACCGACGATCTAATCTCGGGCAAGTAACATACCGATGACAAAGGGAATAACATATGTTGTTATTGTGGTTTAACTGATAAAGATCTTCGTAGAATATGTAGGAACCAATATGAGCATCCAGGTTCTGCTGTTGGTTATTGACCAGAGATGTGTCTCGGTCATGTCTATATAGTTCTCGAACCCGTAGGGTCCGCACGCATAACGTTCGATGACGATTTGTATTATGAGTTATGTGTTTTGGTGACCGAAGTTGTTTTGGAGTCCCGCATGAGATCATGGGCATGACGAGGAGTCTCGAAATAGTCGAGAGGTAAAGATTAATATATTGGAAGGTGGTATTCGGACATCGGAATGGTTTCGAGTGGCTCGGGTATTTTATCGGAGTACCGAGGGGTTACCGGAACCCCCCGGGAGAAGTCATGGGCCTCATGGGCCACGGGAGAGAGAGGGGACAACCCACAAGGGGTGGTCACGCGCCCCCCTGGCGGTGTCCTGGACTAGGGGGTATTCACCACGTAGTCTCCCGATCAGTTGGATTGGGCCGAGGACCCCCATGGCCGTTTACTCATGTGCCAGTTCGAACATCCGATGTATACACGAGGAAGATTCCACAAGACTTGGTGATCAAGACAAGGACTCCTCTCCACTGACGTATTCGACTAGGACTCTTGTTATCCTAGGCCTCTGGTACATTATATAAGCCGAGGCCGGGCTAGTCGATAGGGATATGCTAGATCATTATGATATTATTCATCATACCCTTAGGTCTTAGACCACAACATATGATCTCGAGGTATATCAACTCTTCTAATCTCTATATCCATCAAGATCAATCAAGCAGTAAGTAGGGTATTACCTCCATTAAGAGGGCCTGAACCTGGGTAAACATTGTGTCCCCTGTCTCCTGTTACCCATCGATCCATGATACACATCTTGGGACCCCCTACCCGAGATCTGTAGGTTTTGACATCGACAATGGTGCTTTCATTGAGACTTCCGTTGTGTGGTCGACAAAATGATCAATGGCTCGCCTGCATATCAACTGCGACGTCGGCATCTTCGTCACCGCCTCGACTGGTCACCTTGGCTTGACCGAGGACTGTGCCCTACCTCCAATCATCATGTTCGGACTAGGGCCTTCCTCAACATCAACTCTGATCCCTATCAAGATCATGGAGGAATCATCCATGGAGCTCGGGGGCTCAACGTCAACATTGCCCTCGGGCGACCGTGCTGTTTTTTCGAACATCGAACTTGTATCCGCTACCACCACTTCCTAGAGCATCGCTTTGACGATTCCTTTGGTGGAATTGTGAAGAATTTAGTCTACAACAAGACTGTAAAATTTCGTCGCGTTCCGATGGAGCAATCTCCGCCGGTCTCCGATTTACCGGAGCCCGTCGAATCTGGACGGGAATCTGGACGAGTTTGGAGCGTGGTGGCCAGCACCTATCTCGGGCGTCTTTTGGAAGATCCAACCGTTGACCGGCTCCGGAATATCTATATCTACCACCCGTCAAAATTTCAGCTCGATCCGACCGTCCAAACTCCGGGAACCTTCCGATTGGTGCATCACTTTTCAGATCTGTTTTCTGCGCGAGAATGAATCTGACCCGAGTTCATCTTTTTAATGAATGGGATTTCGGACATCTTTTTTGAAGGAAGTTTTGTATGGGGTATTGTGTTTTTCCCCAAACACATCCAACTAATTTTAAAGTCTTTTCCAATACGATCTTCATCATCGCGCCGGTGTCAAACCAGCCCGACAATGTTGCTCCACGGCTGCCGACCTGCGCTAGACACGTCGTCGCTTTGTTGAGCCGAGCTCAACTTTTTGGATCGTCATCTTGGGAAGCCGAACAAGAGTTCGACATCGCGAAGGATAAATCATCACCAACCTCGCCGCCCCACGGATTACACGGAGCGGGCACATCGGCATTGTCGCGCGGTCACTTCATCAAGCCGGCATTGACCACGTCACGAGTTATGACCTACATCGGCATGGCCGCACCGTTGCTTCTTTGAGCCGATGTCCATCACGCCGAACTACTTCAACACCTCGGCTGACATGGCAGCTGCAACGTCTCCTTACCGACCTGCTCCGTCACCTGGTCTGGACCGGGGGCTTCACCATCCCTTCATCAACCTACTCCAGAGACTTCGGCATCGTCAGCCGACCAGCTTCGTCACGTTAGCTGGACCGGGGGCTTTCCCTCGGCGAGCCAACCTTTACCAGCATTGCCATGCCGTAGCTTCACCGCCCATCAGGCAATGGGTGCGCGGATCGAGTCCCAATTTTGGGAGTCACTTTTCTTCGGACTGCTACGATAAATAAACCAGGTGCTATTAATCCTAGGAATTTTTGTATGTTTGGGTTTATTTTTTCCAAGGAATTATTACTCTGCTTTGTTCCATCATCTGTACACAGGTCTATCAAATGGTGGCCGCGTTAACGACGATCACGTGGTGGTTCAGTCAGTTTCAATGCATAGTTCGGCGAACGCCACATCCGGAACTCGGACCGACCTGTGAATTCAGGCTTTGCCACGCCTGTCGGTGTCAAAACCGGCGGATCTTGGGTAGGGGGTCCCGAACTGTGCGTCTAAGGCGGATGGTAATAGGAGGCGGGGGACAAGATGTTTACCCAGGTTCGGGCCCTCTCAATGGAGGTAATACCCTACTTCCTTCTTGATTGATCTTGATGATATGAGTATTACAAGAGTTGATCTACCACGAGATCGTAGAGGCTAATCCCTAGAAGCTAGCCTATGGTATGATTGTTGTTGTCCTACGGACTAAACCCTCCGGTTTATATAGACACCGGAGGGGGCTAGTGTTACACAGAGTCGGTTACAAGGGAGGAGATCTACATATCCATATTGCCAAGCTTGCCTTCCACGCCAAGGAGAGTCCCATCCGGACACGGGACGAAGTCTTCAATCTTTTATCTTCATAGTCCAACAGTCCGGCCAAAGCATATAGTCCGGCTGTCCGAGGACCCCATAATCCAGGACTCCCTCAGTAGCCCGTGAACCAGGCTTCAATGACGATGAGTCCGGCGCGCAGATTGTCTTTGGCATTGCAAGGCGGGTTCCTCCTCCGAATATTCCATAGAAGATCTTGAACACAAGGATTGTGTCCGGCTCTGCAAAATAAATTCCACATACCATCGTAGGGAGAACAATATTTCCAAAAAACTAATCTGCAGACAACTTTTCATAACGTGACATCACACCACGGTCTGGTAATTATCTGAACCATTTCTCCCAGCCTGCTACTGCACGCTTCACGAGGCGGTTTTATTGGCACGTCTTGTCGAAGCAGAGGTCGTGCCCCCCTTATCACGGGATTCTCATCAATACGGGTATGGGTAACCCAATCGTGCCTGTAGTATGACTCCTTGATTTCAGGCAAGTTCTAAACGGCCACGTGGAGGACGCTTGATATTCAAAATCTTTATAAAGGGCCAAGGCCTATCCTTTTCTTCTTGCACTCAATCGAACCCTTCCCCCACCTTGAGTTCAAACACCCAAGGCTCGGGCTAGGCGCTTCAGACCTCCAATCATGTTCGGATCAACCTTCACGGTTGGTGGATGCCCTCCTCTGTCACAGAGGAGGACATCAAGAAGCTAAGAGAAGCCAGGTATCTGACTGCCGAAATCTCGCACAGGCTACCTGCTCGAGGGCAGGTCATTCCCATTCCCGAACCCAGCGAGAGTGTCATATTTGTCTCCCACTTCCTCCGAGGGCTAGGCCTTAGTCTAGATCCCTTTGTTAGGGGGCTCATGTTTTATCATGGGCTGGATTTCCATGACCTGGCCCCGGATTCCATCCTTCACATCTCATTGTTCATCGTCGTGTGTGTGAGGCCTTCCTCCACGTCACCCCACACTTCAGCTTATGGCTCAAGACTTTTAATGTGGAGCCGAAGATGATTAATGGGTGACATGCAGAATGCGGAGGTGCCGTAATAAGCAAAGGCGCCGATGTTCCATGGCCAAAGGGTTCCTTCCCGGAGGTGTCCAGCTTATGGCAACGGGAGTGGTTTTACATCACAGCTCCCCGCAGTACTAAGTGGGTAGCCGTCCCTGCCTTTCGCTCGCCCCCCCCCCCCGCCACAACTGGCATCATGGGTCAAAAAGGGGCTGGACTGGGGGCCGGTAAATGATGTGCCGACATTGCAGAGTCACATCCGAGATCTCCTCGAGAGAGATATCACCCTTGTCAAGGTAATGCAAGTCATGCTGGTTCGTCGAGCCCTCCCTTGCAAACGTCGACCTCTCCGTATGTGGGAGTTCAATCCGGAAGGACCGCGAACTATTCAGCACTTCTTCGTCATGACACACGAAGAGATGTATGGATTGTTCTTCAGATCACAAATAAAGTGTCCAGACACCATCGAGGATGCGAGTCTAAGCTGCAATCACCCAGATACCCAAGTAAGTAATTCTTTGGCTGAACATGCTGTTTCTTTATTTATCACAACATCATTCTGAAGAGTCGCTCTTTGACTAGGACTGGGTAAAAAAGGTGAAGATGATCAGGTGTTCGGCTCCCCTTCCGAAGGATCAACAGATCCAGTACTGGCCAGAATGCTTGAGCTCGCGCCTTATCAAGCGCCATGAGGGGAAGATAAACAGGGGAATAAAGCAGCCGAAAGCGGGCTGCACTCACTATTCATCCAAAACATGGGAATTAGTGCCTCCGCGAAGGAGGATAACCGGGGAGAAGAATCTAAAATTCCTTCTCCCCAAGGAAGGAAGAGGGCCGCCTTTGAAGACTTGGAAACAATGGTTTCCAAACGAGGAAAGAAACCCTTGTCAAGGGGCCCTACCCCGGAGGGCATCCTTACCGCACAGTACCCGCAAGGGGACCAGCCCTCCACCGAGCTGTAAGTAAACAGAAGGAGTCCATAGTAAATATACCCTGCTTTACTTCTGAGAACAATAACCGAGAAAAATGTCTTGTAGTTCGGATTGTAGCCCTTCTCGACAGAGTTCGTCTTCGGGGGATCTTCTTCCGGAGATGATGGAAAGCGAAATGCCTCCCCATGCTTCCCCGCCTAATGAGGCGGGCGACCCTGAGGTGTCGTCGCGAAGGGCTTCTCCTGATCCGCCAAGGCCAGAAGGTAACCCTTCGGCCGCCCGGAGTCCGGAGTATTCGGCTCTTAAGGGGAGCAGCAAAAAGACTCCGGACCTGTCTGGTGCGCGACCAGACTCACTGCGGAATCTTCTGGAGCAAGCGGCAATCTTAGAAGCACACCGTACGTTAATGGGTACGGTTGTTGAGAAGATTTCATCCTCCGAAAGCGGGTCGCATGAAGCTTTTATGAGCCTGCTAAGAGGCTTTGAGGTACGAAAAGTAATATTTTTTTGATGGTACCGCACATGCTAGGTGTGCCCTATGTAGATAGTAGCCCCTGAGACTCTGGTTGCTGTCTAAAAAGACGGCAAATAGAGGATCATAATCCCAGGTAATAACCGTGCTGCTTTCATGTGCAGGCGGCTGCGGGTCCGGTGGCTAGCCGGACTGGTGAATTTGCCGAACTGAAGCGGCAACTTGATGCGGCAGATGTCGACATCGTGCTTGTAAACAAGCGGCATGACGAGGCACAGGGTATGTATTCTCCAATGATCCATACATATTAAGAGGAGCATGATGCTAATATCTGTGATATGTTGTGACTGCAGATGGAGCTGTCGCCGTTGAGACCCTTCGGGCGGAACTTGCCCGAGCCCAGGAGCAAGCTAGGAACAGTGATGCGGCCGCCCTAAAGGCGGTCGAAGATTTAAAAGCCGAACAGGCTGCACATTGCGAGAGCAAAGAGAAAATAGCCAGATGGCTATTGAGTTGAAAGATGTCGCCGACCGTTATGAGCTTCTTGAAAAGGAAAGCCAAACGAAGACGGCGGACCTGGAAAAAGCCATGGTGGCAGCCAAGGAAGCCCGCTCGAAAATCAGAGCGGCGAAGGAGGAGCTACGTCAAGCCGGAAATATCACGCCCGGGAAGCCCTTTTTGTTGTGGACGAAGTTCGGGGATCCTAAGTATGCCCTTCTGGATCAGTTATGGAGTTATGCGGACGCGTACCTAGATTTGGCAGCGAGTGCAGCTGACGCGACCAAGTTTTTCAAAGATCAAAAGGATCACGAAGTGGAAAAGTTGTTCTGGTCGCAGTTCCATGCTCCAGCGCGTCCGCTGCTGTTGAATGAGCAAATGGCCGAGTGGGCCGAGCTCCATAGTTTGTCCGGGCTTGCCATCAGGTCTGTCGTGGATCGTCTCTGGCCGGAGGGATCAAGGCCGAATAGTTATTTTCGTCTTGTGCAACAATTCCTTGGTGTCGTGCCGCATATTGACGCGGTGAAGAAGTCGGCGTGCATAGAGGGTGCACGGATGGCTCTTGCCCGTGTCAAGACATACTGGGCGGAGATGGAGGCCACCATGATTACAACCCAGAATCCGGCCGTAGGCCAGGTTTCTGCTGAGTACTATTTTGAAGAAGTCCTAGAAGGTGCTCGTTTAATAGAGGCTCAGTGCTCGAAGAGTGTCATGTTCGAGCGACATGTATCTCGGTTTTAATAACAATGCTATTTGAATTATGAAGGCTGTGTTTATACTTTTGCCTAAAAGTATTATTATGCCTCTGTGTGGTCATTTATGTATATATATATATATATATATATATATATATATATATATATATATATATATATATATATATATATATATATATATATATATATACGCTTGTCACTAAACTTGAGTTGAATGTTATTGGCTTTGAGCACATAAAAGAATTGTATGCTAACGACCCATCTTTTGCTATTCCTTATGCTAAGTGTTTGACGCATACTTCTTGGGAACAATATTACATCAAGGATGCTTATCTTATGAGAGCTAACAAACTATGCATTCCCGAGTCTTCTCTTCGTTTGCTCATTTTGCAAGAGGCTCATGGAGGCGGACTCATGGGACACTTTGGACGCGAAAAGACATTCGCACGCTCTCCAAGAACTACTTTTGGCCCAAGATGTTCCGCGACGTCTCACGCTTCACCAACCGATGCTCTACATGCCGCAAAGCTAAGTCTAAAGCTCAATCTCATGGTCTTTACATGCCCCTTCCTATTCCTTATCAACCTTGGGAAGACATTAGCATGGATTTTGTACTTGGTTTGCCTAGAACTGAAAATGGAAAGGATTCCGTGTTTGTTGTTGTGGATAGATTTTCTAAGATGGCACATTTCATTCCTTGCAATAAGATAGATGATGCTTCACATATTGCAAATCTCTTTTGTAGGGAAATCTTGCGACTCCATGGAGTACCAAAGACAATTGTCTCCGATTGTTACGTCAAGTTCTTGAGTTACTTTTGGAAGACCCTATGCGCCAAGCTCGGAATCAAGCTCTTGTTCTCATCCGCATACCATCCTCAAACCGACGGCCAAACGGAGGTGACGAACCGCACACTCTACACTCTACTTCGCGTCTTGATCAAGAAGAACATCAAGGAGTGGGAAGCATGTCTACCCATCGCCGAGTACGCCTACAACCGTGCAAGACATTCGACTACCGGCAAGTCCCCCTTCGTGGTCGTCTACGGCTTCAACCCGTTGTCCCCATTGGACATTCTACCTCTTCCTCTACAAGAGCACACCAACATGGATGCGAGTGCACGGGCAAGCTACATCAAGAAGATGCATGAGGATACAAGACAAACCATCGAGCGCCAAGTACAACAACTAGTGACCAAGCTCAACATCAACAAGCAACCCATGGTATTCAACATTGGTGATCTAGTGTGGCTACATATTCGCAAGGACCGCTTCCCCAAAGAACGCAAGTCCAAGCTTCTTCCCTGAGCCGATGGACCTTTCAAGGTGCTAGCACGCTACAACGACAACGCCTACAAGATCGACATACCTCGAGACAAGTACAATGTGAGCGACATCTTCAACGTCAAGGACCTCGCACCATACCATGGAGATGAAGCTTTTGATCCGAGGTCGGATCCCTCTCAAGGGGGGAGATGATGCGGAGCATCCCTCACTCATACCCATGGACGCACCTACATCTTCCTCAACATCACGTGGACCCATGACGCGAGCCCGAGCTAAGGCTATCGAAGATAAGGTGAACTCGCTCCTCTCCGAACTCCCTCCTCCTACTCACGAGACATGGCTACTACCTCATTCGGAAACCCTATGTATACTCAGGTACATGGAGATAAGCCAAGGAACAACTACTTCCAAGAGCCAAGACGACGAGGACCCCAAGCATGTTGAAGAACAAGAAGAAAGGATGCTGCAGCTACAGGCATCGGACGTCCGACCACGTCCGGACGTCCGGCGAACTCCCAGGCCACGGACGACCGATGCCCTCCGGACGTTCGGCAGCTGGGCACCCGAATGGAATCTACGGACGTCCGAAAGCCTCCGGACGTCCGACCGATGCACGCCCGAACCGAACCTACGGACGTCCGAAAGCCTCCAGACGTCCGACCGATGTGCGCCCGAGCCGAATTTACGGACGTCCGAAGACCTCCGGACGTCCGGACCCTCTTGAGCCTCCGGACGACCGGTGACCTCCGGACATCCGACGCCTGTGTGTTGACTTCGTTTGGGGCCGCAGCCCTTGTACCCCTTCGCCCCTAGACTATATATACTCTTTCTTTCCCACCTTTCTAGGGTTAGCATTGGTTTAGCTCATGTTTGTGTGAGAGCATTGCTCATCCACTTGGTTACTTCTCCTCGGAGCTCAGGACCTCTTCGGAGAAGATCCCCCAAGCGGATTCAAGACCCCCTTCTAGGGTGGACCCCATCAAGACCTCCTCACGGAGAAGAACGGCTACTCGTGTATCTTTCCTTTGTTGATTTTGAATCTTGTGCTACCTTATGTGTTCGGTGATCTAGCCCTTGTGTAATCTAAACTTGTCGGTTTAGTGTTCCTCTTGAGTGTTTGTTCTTGTGTTCTTCCGCTTGTTCGTCGTGTTCTCCTCGTAGGATCCCCTCCAAACATGAAAGATCTCCGATTAGGGTTCCGCCCTACATCACCGTGGGCTCAAGGGTGGCCCTCTCTGTTGGTGCGGGGCGAGCTGTCCCGGCAAGGATCTTGCCGGGGCTGCTGAGGCTGCCCCGGCAAGGGTCTTGCCGGCGGAACCTGCTTCGTCCCTCTGCTCTTTGTGGTCTTGGCCTTGGTGTTTCTCTTATTATCTTGGGCTTTGGCCTTACCTTGGCTCACCTCCCTTTTTCTGCTTGGCGTGACCGTAGGCGCGGCTCCGACTACCCGTGCACAGTATAGGGGTACAAAAACGCACCCCTCTGATTGTACACCGACAATTTGCTTAATCCTCTCCAACTAGTTAGTCTTAAGAGAGACTGCAAAGGTGATCGGCTTCTATTTGTGTGTTTATTGTTTCATCAACAGTCCTCTGTTATTATAATCACACTTAATATCTTTGGAACAGGGACGCTCAGCTCTATTTTAGTGGAACTACACAAAATGATCGACATGTTGCATGCTCCAGAAAGCTAATTTTTTCCCAACATGCCTTTTTGATTCAGACAGAGCTGGGGGACGTTGCTGCCAATGAAAGCGTGGATCAATTTTAATTTAACACCTTCTCATAACTTTGTCTTCAGTTGTGATGTAAATATTAGCTCTGATCCGCTAATCATTGAGATGCATTAGCAAGGAAGTTAGTTTTTTATTATTTCCAAAAGAGCATGGATGGCAAGACACACGAAACAAAAGCTCAAAGCTTAGAGCATTGTACAATTTCATGTCGCAGGAAAATTATTTGTATAGTATGCCAATTATGTAAACAAATGCTGGAAGCTTGATAGCATTGCCAGAAGCCTCTTCAGCATCCGGGTCCATGTGCCATGCACAAAATTATACTTCCTCCGTTCCTAAATATTTGTCTTTTTACAAATTTTAAATGGACATATTTTAGAGTGTAGATTCACTCATTTTGCTTTTTATGTAGTCACTCGTTGAAATCTCTAGAAAGATAAATACTCCGTAGTATATTTAAGAACGGAGGGAGTAGTGCACAACCGCATGGGAGACTCAGCCCGGTCGTGGCACTGCACTAATAGTGAGTAATGAGCAGTCAAATCATAAGCCCCACCTTTCCCACTGTAAGTTGCTCAGAAGAAGCAACCATCAATACACTCTTCCTTGAATCTGCTCATACTACTCCCTCCGTCACTGTTTATAGAGCGCGCTTCAAAAAAGACAATCTCTGGGACCAAGGCGACTAGCGATCGGCCTGAAAATAGCATTGATAGTTATAGCACGGCGTCTATTACTAGAGGAAATAATGCGTACACACATGCATGCAGTGCTTCCACCCCGGGTACACACATGCATGCACTTACTCCACTCCGCGTACACACATAGTACATCGAGAGAAAATTGTGGACTTGATTGCGATTACCACGCCCTAATTAATTGAGCATTAAACGAAACGCGTCTAAAGTCTCTCTAGTGGTGGAAATGCATGGAGAGAAATGCCTCAGAATGAAGCGCGCCCTGTAAACTGTGACAGAGGGAGGAGTAGCATGAAGGTGCAAAACCAAGTACGCATATGGCCAGTCGGTCAACGCACTTCCTCTTGGCGTATCACTGACATGTGGGGCCAGAGTGTGAGCAAACCGATCTCAATTGACAGCAAAATGGCCAACCCGCCGTTCCTTGAGAGAGACGAGGAGCGAGAACACACAGACGGGCTCGCACGGAGGCCAAGATATATTCGAGCATGGTTGATCGATATCATCATTACATGTTCAATGTTTTTTAATACGACTATTGGGCTGCCGTTTTCCGCCCTTCTCATGAATAAATGTGTACTTTATCAGAGATTAAAATAAAATAATATTACATATGCTCCACCATGCGGTTCTAGTAGTAGTACTACGCGTACTACTAAACCTTGCGCTTGGCTCTTCGCCTCTTCGTGAAGTAGAACAATGATGGTACTCCGCATGTTGGGTACTACAGTGTATGCCTCTCGCAATCTTACACCGAATGAACTGCTGCATGTCCATCGCCTGGGCGAGGGTAGGTTGAATTTGTCAAAAGCTTCTCCTCGTCCTGCGAGCCACCAGGCTTGAGGTAGACGGAGAGGGCATAAGCGAGCTTCACCTTGTCATGGAAGCTTCTCCTCATTCTGCGAATTGACAGGACACACCAAAAAGTAGTGCTAGTCCATACTCCCTCCTTTTTGGTTAATATGGCTTAAACTTTTTTGCGGGTAAATGAGAGAGCTTTATTCATATATAAGCGTTCTTAGGACCATCAGCCAAGAGACTGGGCACTAGAAAGGGAGGTACCCCGCAAAAAAATAAGAAGGAAGCAAGGTGTTTCTTCAAGCCAGCTCTCGGTCGCATTCAAAGTGCAGCAAGCACGGTTCGCACAAAGATGCACATCAAGGTTTGCTGACCTGTTTACATGTTGAATAACAAAAAAAGAGAAAATATTACCGAGCGCTCCTATATGTAACAGGATATGAGCCAGAATTAAGCGAGAATTGTGGCGAGTGTTCCGTGCAATCAACTTCCATTATCACATGCGAGAACCCTCAAAGAGAACCAAATGTGTTGAAGATTGCTTTATCACATTTTAAAATAAAATAACCAAAATAAGACTTTGGGTAGGTCAACGATAGATTCTATGTCTATAATGGAACGTAGGTTCTTTTTAGGAGTAGTACATACCTCTATAGTAGTAGTACTAGTACTAGTAAACTTGGCGCTGGGTTGTTCGCCTCTTAGGGAAGTCGAACAATAATGGTATTAGTATAGTGTATGCTTCTGGCAATCTGACAGTGAATTAACCGTTGCACGCCCACCGCCTGAGCGAGGGAGAGCTTGCATTAGTCAAAAGTTTCTCCTTGTCCCGCGAGCCACCTGTAACGCCCCGGATCCGATGCGCCAGGTGTTTGCCAGTTATTCGCCGTCCTTGCCATGTCATGTGCTTGCGTGTTGCACTTTTCCATGTCATCATCTGCATTTTATATCATGTCATCATGTGCATCGCATTTGCATACGTGTTTGTCTCATGCATCCGAGCATTTTCCCGTTGTCCGCTTTTGCAATCCGCACTCCTATGTCTCCGGCGCCCTTTTACCTCTTTTTTCGTATGCGGGTGTTAAACGGTCTCGGAATGGACCAAGGTTTGTCAAGCGGCCTTGGTATAGCACCGAGACCGCCTGTCAAGTTTCGGGTCATTTGGAGGTCGTTTGATACTCCAACGGTTAACCGGGTAACCGCGAAAGCCTCTTTTGTGTGCAGCCCAACACCCCTTCCAAAGTGGCCCAAAACCAATCTAACTCCCCTCCATGCTCTCGTTCGTTCGATCACGATCGCGTGGCCGAAAACCGCACCTCATTTGGACTCTCCTAGCTCCCTCTATCTATAAATATGTGATCCCTCCGGATTTTTCAAGCATCCAACCCTAGCCTTCTTCTTCCTCCACACGGGACGCGTCCGTGCCCGCGCCCGGACACGCCCAGCGCCATGGCGCCTGCCAGTCCCAAGCCGCCACGTGGCCTCCTCGCCACCACGCCCACTGCCCGCCCGAGCGGGTCGGGCCCCCAAGCCCATCATCACGCCTGCCGCCTCCCTGGGCGCCTGAGGCGCCAGCGCCGTCTCCGGCGAAGCGAGCAGCGCCATGCGCCAAGCCTTGGCCTCCCCCGCCGGCCGTCGACCCGCCGACCTCGCCGGCCTCTTTCTTCCGCCGCCGCGCCATGCCCCGCCGCCTGCGCCCGGCCGAAGCCGCCACGGCCGAAGCGCCTCACGCCCCGTGCACCTCGTCGCCGGAACTCTCGCTGCCCTCCTCCGGTGAAGCTCCGCCGCCGTCCGTCGTCTTCTCCGGCGAGCCGCCGCCTGCCTCGAAACCGTGCCCAGATCCAGATCCGTTTGAAGGTTGACTTTCCTCTCCCCCGAAATCTGCTAAGTCCTGATATTTTCATCTCATGTGCCCATGTTCATCATGCCATAACTCTGCATCCGTAGATCCGTTTTGTGCGTATAATATGTCAAATTGTTCGCCTCGAAGAGTAGATCATTTCATCTCGTTGCATCATTCTAATTTGAGCTCATCTTGATGCCCTAAATGCTGTTATAAGAGTGCTATGTGATGTTAGTTTCTGTTTCTTATCAGAACATGCACTTTTGTCATTTTTGCCATGATTGATGTGTGCACCCTATGGACTTGAGTCCTACATGTGTTTTGTAATATGCCATGCCATCTTTACAGGGGTGTATGTATTTTTGTGATCAATGTGGTGACTAACACAAGCATGCAAACTAGGCTTCATGATGTTGCTGATTTCAGCCCTGTTCTGCTGATATTTTTATGCCATGTTAACTTGATGCTACCGAGAGATCCATGCTTATTTTGAGATACTTCAGTAAGGATGTTTTGGACATATGGTTATTCTCTATCCATCCATGCCCTTTTTTGCAATTATGGAGTGCCATAGCTTGAGTAAATCGAGCTCTACTTTTGCTATAAAATGTTTCCTGGCAGATTGTTTACATGTTATTCAATTTTGCCAAGGTTGTTGTAGTTGATCCTTGCAAGCTATGATGTCGTTCTTGCCATGTATAGCTTCTATGCCATGTCTTCTTACTGTGAGTTTCCTTGCCATGCCATGTATTGCTCTGTGGTGAGTGGTTCAAGCTCACCAACATGCCTACTTATCGTTATTCCTGCCATGTTTAAATCTGTAATATAACTTGCCATGTTTACATGGGTGTCATCATATTTTCTGATCCCTTTTGGCTCATGGTCAGTAAAGGACTTTTGTTATATGCAATTAGTAGATTCATGCCATGCCTTTGTTTTCCATGATAAGTTCCTGTAACATGTTGTTTGATAGCTCTAAACATTGCAACCTGATGTTATTTCCTGATAAGTCTGAACTGTTATTATTTGCAATCTTGCCATGTATTTTTGAGCATGTTCTAGTCATTTCTGGAGATAGCTCAGTGTTCATGTTTTGTCATGCTTTACATGTACGTCATGCCCATGCCTTTTGTTCTTACGTTGAGATGCTGTAGCATGTTGTTTTGATGCTTGCAATATGCCTAGTTGCTGTTTTGGACAGATTGTTGTCATGACTTGTATAGAGTGTATGTGTTGAACCGTTGCTCCGTTTTGAGTGTGCTCTATATGAAACTTGCTTGATTTTGCTTGTAGTTTCATATTATCATGTTGCATCCTTGTTTTGAGGTGTTTGCTTGATGTTTGTATGCATTTTGCATCAATGCCATGTTTAACTTGTTTTGCTCATATCTTCTAGGCCGTAGCTCCGAACCTAATGAACTTTATATGTAACTTGACTAGTATTTCGTGTAGATCATTGTGGTGCATCTTAACTTGCTGTTTAACAACTTGAACATAAGGTTTATTCAGATTTGGACCAATTTCGAAATTTGCATATGAGGACTTACCGGAATTGTTCTATGTTGTTTCCGGCCTCATTTAAACTTGCCTTGATGTGTTGTTCTTGTTTGCATCATATCTTGTCATGAGTAGCTTCATGTAGCCTTTGTCATGCATCATGCTTGTTGTGCATCATGTCTTGTTCATGTGTGGTGTGTTTACCATGTTGTGTGCTTCTTCTTGTTAGTTCTGTTTACGCTATGATCGTGAGGATTCGTTCGTCTACGCTTGGTTCGGCTTCATCCGTTCGTCTTCTTCATGGGCTCGTTCTTCTTCCTAGCGGGATTTCAGGCAAGATGACCGCTACCCTGGATCTCACTACTATCATTGCTATGCTAGTTGCTTCGTTCTATCGCTATGCTTGCGCTACCTATTACCTGCTTATCAAGCCATCCCAAATTGCCATGTCAGCCTCTAACCTTTTGCACCCTTCCTATGCAAACCGTTGTTTGGCTATGTTACCGCTTTGCTCAGCCCCTCTTATAGCGTTGTTAGTTGCAGGTGAAGATGAAGTTTGTTCCTTGTTGAACATGGAGATGTTGTTCCTTGTTGGAACATGTTTACTTGTTGGGATATCACAATATATCTTATATTATTAATGCATCTATATACTTGGTAAAGGGTGGAAGGCTCGGCCTTATGCCTGGTGCTTTGTTCCACTCTTGCCGCCCTAGTTTCCGTCATATCGGTGTTATGTTCTCGGATTTTGCGTCCCTAATGCGGTCGGGTGATTTATGGGACCCCCTTGACAGTTCGCTTTGAATAAGACTCCTCCAGCAAGGCCCAACATTGGTTTTACCATTTGCCTCACCACCACCTACTTTTCCCTTGGGAGTCGCTCTCTCGAGGGTCGCCTTTATTTAGCCCCCGGACGGTGCTTCTCTAAGTGCTGGCCCGAACCGAGTAGATCGGGGCCCCTCGTGGCAACTCGAGGTTTGGTTTTACTCGTAGGATGTCTCATCCGGTGTTGCCCTGAGAACGAGATATGTGCAGCCCCTATCGGGATTGTCGGTGCATCGAGCGGCTTTGCTGGTCTTGTTTTATTGCTGTCGAAATGTCTTGTAGCCGGATTCCGAGACTGATCGGGTCTTCCGGGAGAAGGAATATCCTTCGTTGATCGCGAGAGCTTATCATGGGCTAAGTTGGGACACCCTGCAGGTATAAACTTTCGAGAGCCGTGCCCGCGGTTATGTGGCGAGATGGGAATTTGTTAATATCCGGTTGTAGTAAACTTGAAGCAAACTCTTCTAAAATACACCAACCGTGTGCGTGTATCGTGAGTGTCTCTTTTCGGGTTGATCGAGAGGGGAACACGGTTTCTGGGTTATGTCTGACGTAAGTAGGAGTTCAGGATCACTTCTTGATCATTACTAGTTGACGACCGTTCCTTTGTTTCTCTTCTCGCTCTCATTTGCGTATGTTAGCCACCATATATGCTTAGTCGCTGCTGCAACCTCACCACTTTACCCCTTCCTTTCCCATTTGAGCTTTGATAGTCTTGATACCCATGGTAATGGGATTGCTGAGTCCTCGTGGCTCACAGATTACTACACCACCAGTTGCAGGTACAGGTTTCGCGATGATCTTGACGCGAGAGCGATGTTCCTTGTTTTGGAGTTCTTCTTCTGCTTCTTCTTCGATCAGGGGATAGGTTCCAGGTCGGCAGCCTGGGCTAGCAGGGTGGATGTCGTTTGAGCTTCTGTTTATGTTTCATCCGTAGTCGGATGTTGATCTTGTATATGATGTTGATGTATTCTTGTGGCAATTGCGCCTTATGTATGTATCCCACTATTATGTAATGTTGATGTAATGATATCCACCTTGCAAAAGCGTTTCAATATGCGGGTCTATCCTTGGTGGGACCGTCGAGTTCCTTTTGGATAGGGTCGCATATTGGGCGTGACAAGTTGGTATCAGAGCCTCGACCGACCTTAGGAGCCCCCTTGATTGATCGTGTAGTTTGTCCGTTGTTGAGTCTAGAAGAAAACTGTTTTCGGAGTCTAGTTATATCGGAGAGTAGGAATTCTTTTTACTCCTCAGCCCCTTCGTCGCTCTGGTAAGGAATCTTGACGTAGGTGTTTTGAATTACTCCTCTTCCCCTTCAAATTTTTCTTTAGGATCACGCAGTTGGTTTTCCGGTAGTTGTTCCTCAGCTCTTTTCATCCGGTGCTTTTCTCGTCAAGTCGACTCGAACCTCTTTGTCTTGCGCGAGATCAATCCTCAGTTCTTCCTCTGACGTCGTTGTTTTTCCTTGTCCGAAGTTGTCCTTGTTTTTCCCGCCCGCCTTCCCTTCTTCTTTTCCGAACCGGAGTCCATAATCGAGTATCCATCCTACTCGTGCGAAGTCGTTGCGTTCTTTCCTCAATGATTTCAACCGGTGTTTTCTCTTCAAGATATTCGTCGATTTCCCCTTCCAAGTTGCCTTTGTTTTTCCCGCCCTCCCACCCTCTTCTTCCCGGAGTTTGAGTCTGTTTCGACCATCAATTTCATTTGTATGGGGCCTCTTCAGTCTTCTATCAATTATTTCAACCGGTGAATTCTCGTCTTGTTCGTCATTCTTCATCCCTTTCTTTTTCCGGTGGACTCAATTCAAGTTTTTCGGGTTAATCATATTCTTTTCCTCCGAAGTGTTCTCTTTGCTCGTTCGCCTCTCGCCAGTTATCCTTCCGGAGTGCCGAAGACATATCAGGAGATTCGTCTGTGTTCCAATTAATTCGAGGTTGTCACCTCAGTCAAATATTTCAGTTCTTCCGGTGCATCATCTATCTGTTCAACAATCCTTTCCAACGGTGTTTTTCTTCTAGTGGGCCCTAACCCACAGGTCTTTTCCCAGGATCTTACCTGACTCTTCTAATTTCCCCGGAGTTATTCTAAATTCTTTTCGGAGTTTGACGTAAATATGAATTTCATCAGTCAGATGCCATCTGCAAGATCGATTTCAAAACATTTCATTGTTGACTCAACCTCTTTGATTTTCATTCTCCCGGAGTACCTCAATAATTTTGGTGGTGTTTCTCGTCGTCATTTGAAGACCGAAGTAGAGTTTCTCTTAAATCTTGTCCGTTCCCCCGGAGATTCATGGTGCTAGCTCGATGTTATCCTATTTAGTTGTTTCCAGTCATGCAAACTCTTTTCATCCATCCGGAGTATTTCAGGACTTACTTTGCGTCTCAATCATCCGGAGGCCATCTTTTCGGAAGATTTCTTCGTTCCAAGTTTTCAAATTCGTTCTCCAATTATTCCATATTCGTGCCCCTTCGTTCGTCTCAATATTCTTCCGGTGCTGCGTTCAAGCATTCATTAATCAGTTCGCGATCTCTTCGATCTCTTTTCTCTAAATTCCCTCAAGTATCTTTGTGCTTTTCTAATTCTTCCCGGTGATTCATTCTCTTTCATCAGTCATTTCCAAATTCTTACGGTGGTTCGTTCAAGATTCTTTTCCTTGTTTATCATATTAATCCATTCGTTCTTTTCAATCCTACCGGTGGTTCATGAAGACCTTCTCAAGTTTGCGATATGTCACTTCTCAATTCTTTTTCAAGAAGAATAAGTAGTTTGCAAAATCCATTGCTTCTCATCAATCTAATTTGATGAAGGATAAGCATACAATAAATCTTATTCTTATTTCCTCAAAGTGATTAATCCCTTCCTTCGGAGTTTGTTCTTGAGGAATAAATTCTAGTTCCAAGTGTTTTAATATTTTCTTTTCCGGAGTTCAATTTTCCTTGGCCATCTCATCGGAACCTCCATCTAAATCATCGCAAGGCTCATCTTATTCTTTCATCCTTCATTTTATCTCGTCATCCTTTTGGTACCGGAGTTCTTCACGGTGGTTCTTCATCATTTAATTCATTCTTCAAGTGTTCATCAAGATTCTTGTCGGTGGAGCTCAAGTATCTTTTCATCTTGCGTCTCGGAGTGCAATTAATCCTCCGTATTCTTTTGAAGTGGAGTTTTGTATTTCTTCGTTCTTCTATGCTATCCAATCATTTCCGTTTGTGGCCGGTTATCACCTTATGATCTTGAGATGTTATCCATAAGCCCACAACAAGCTTACTCTTTCGTTGTTGATTTTCTCAACAACTCCATTCAATCCTTCTAAATTCTTTTCATTCAATTCTCTTTCAATTCTTTCCGGAGGTTTTGTGTCATGTCTTCATCAAGTAGCATTCCATCCTCTGAAGTTCGTGTTTTATCCTTCCATTTTCAGCCGGAGTGCTACCTAAATCGTTTCAGTCTTATTCGTTTCTTTTCTCATTCTAACCACTCCGGTTAGAACGAGTGCTTTCATAGTCTATCGGATTCCGTGAGCTTTCGATTCTCGTCATTCTCGTCGTTTCTCTCTTCTTCTCGAGTGCTCTCGATTCTTTTCCTCTTCTCTCTTGCATTTCTTGTTTCACCTCATCCCTTTTCCCTTCCGTCTCGGTCCTAAGATCTTGGGACGAGATCTCTTGTTAGTGGAGGAGTGTTGTAACGCCTCGGATCCGATGCGCCAGGTGTTTGCCAGTTATTCGCCGTCCTTGCCATGTCATGTGCTTGCGTGTTGCACTTTGCCATGTCATCATCTGCATTTTATATCATGTCATCATGTGCATCGCATTTGCATACGTGTTCGTCTCATGCATCCGAGCATTTTCCCCGTTGCCCGTTTTGCAATCCGGCACTCCTATGTCTCCCGGCGCACCTTTTACCTCTTTTCGTGTGCGGGTGTTAAACGGTCTCGGAATGGACCGAGGTTTGTCAAGCGGCCTTGGTATAGCACCGGTAGACCGCCTGTCAAGTTTCGGGTCATTTGGAGGTCGTTTGCTACTCCAACGGTTAACCGGGT
This sequence comes from Aegilops longissima, assembly GCA_021605205.1. Lineage (NCBI taxonomy): Eukaryota > Viridiplantae > Streptophyta > Magnoliopsida > Poales > Poaceae > Aegilops > Aegilops longissima. The sequence goes on from CM038678.1 coordinate 297,387,672, forward strand.
AACCGCGAAAGCCTCTTTTGTGTGCAGCCCAACACCCCTTCCAAAGTGGCCCAAAACCCATCTAACTCCCCTCCATGCTCTCGGTCGTTCGATCACGATCGCGTGGCCGAAAACCGCACCTCATTTGGACTCTCCTAGCTCCCTCTATCTATAAATATGTGATCCCCTCCGAATTTTTCGCGCAGTCCAACCCTAGCCTTCTTCTTCCTCCATGCCGGACGCGTCCGTGCCATGCCCGGACACGTCCAGGCCACGCGCGCCAGCCAGTCCCAAGCCGCCACGTGGCCTCCTCACCACCAGCGCACGCCCGCCCGCCCGAGCTGTGGTCGGGCCCCTAAGCCCATCGCCAGTCACATGCAGCCTCCCATGGGCGCCTGGCGCGCCTCAAGGCTGCCTCTCCGGCGAGCCGCCACACGCCCGCCAAGCCTTGCCTCCTCCCGGCCGTCGACCCGCCGCCCTCGCCGGGCCTCTTCTTCCGCGGCCGGGCGCCATGCCCCGCCGCCCGCCCCGGCCCGGCCGCCCGTCGGCCACGGCCGGCGCCTCTCCGCCCCCGTGCACCTCGTCGCCGGAACTCTCGCCGGCCCTCCTCCGGTGAAGCTCCGGCCGTCGTCCCGTCGTCTTCTCCGGAGAGCCGCCGCCTGCCTCGAGAACCGTGCCCAGATCCAGATCCGTTTGAAGGTTGACTTTCCTCTCCCCCGAAATCTGCGAAGTCCTGATATTTTCATCTCATGTGCCCATGTTCATCATGCCATAACTCTGCATCCGTAGGTCCGTTTTGTCCATATAATATGTCAAATTGTTCGTCTCGAAGAGTAGATCATTTCATCTCATTGCATCATTTTCATTTGAGCTCATCTTGATGCCCTAAATGCTGTTAGAAGAGTGCTATGTGATGTTAGTTTCTGTTTCTTATCAGAACATGCACTTTTGTCATTTTTGCCATGATTGATGTGTGCACCCTATGGACTTGAGTCCTACATGTGTTTTGTAATATGCCTTGCCATCTTTACAGGGGTGTATGCCGTGTATTTTTGTGATCAATGTGGTGACTAGCACAAGCATGCAAACTAGGCTTCATGATGTTGCTGATTTCAGCCATGTTCTGCTGATATTTTTATGCCATGTTAACTTGATGCTACCTAGAGATCCATGCTTATTTTGAGATACTTCAGTAAGGATGTTTTGGAAATATGGTTATTCTCTATCCATCCATGCCCTTGTTTGCAATTATGGAGTGCCATAGCTTGAGTAAATCGAGCTCTACTTTTGCTGTAAAATGTTTCCTGGCAGATTGTTTACATGTTATTCAATTTTGCCAAGGTTGTTGTAGTTGATCCTTGCATGCTATGATGTCGTTCTTGCCATGTATAGCTTCTATGCCATGTCTTATTACTGTGAGTTTCCTTGCCATGCCATGTATTGCTCTGTGGTGAGTGGTTCAAGCTCACCAACATGCCTACTTATCGTTGTTCCTGCCATGTTTAAATCTTTAATATAACTTGCCATGTTTACATGGGTGCCATCATATTTTCTGATCCCTTTTGGCTCATCGTCAGTAAAGGACTTTTGTTATATGCAATTAGTAGATTCATGCCATGCCTTTGTTTTCCATGATAAGTTCCTGTAACATGTTGTTTGATAGCTCTAAACATTGCAACCTGATGTTATTTCCTGATAAGTCTGAACTGTTATTATTTGCAATCTTGCCATGTATTTTTGAGCATGTTCTAGTCATTTATGGAGATAGCTCAGTGTTCATGTTTTGTCATGCTTTACCTGTACATCATGCCCATGCCTATTGTTCTTACGTTGAGATGCTGTAGCATGTTGTTTTGATGCTTGCAATATGCCTAGTTGCTGTTTTGTATAGAGTGTATGTGTTGAACCGTTGCTCCGTTTTGAGTGTGCCCTATATGAAACTTGCTTGATTTTGCTTGTAGTTTCATATTATCATGTTGCATCCTTGTTTTGAGGTGTTTGCTTGATTTTTGTATGCATTTTGCATCAATGCCATGTTTAACTTGTTTTGCTCATATCTTCTAGGCCGTAGCTCCGAATCTAATGAACTTTGTATGTAACTTGACTAGTATTTCGTGTAGATCATCGTGGTGCATCTTAACTTGCTGTTTAACAACTTGAACATAAGGTTTATTCAGATCTGGACCAATTTCGAAATTTGCATATGAGGACTTACCGGAATTGTTCTATGTTGTTTCCGGCCTCATTTAAACTTGCCTTGATGTGTTGTTCTTGTTTGCATCATCTCTTGTCATGAGTAGCTTCATGTAGCCTTTGTCATGCATCATGATTGTTGTGCATCATGTCTTGTTCATGTGTGGTGTGTTTACCATGTTGTGTGCTTCTTCTTGTTAGTTCCTGTTTCGTTGCGATCGTGAGGATTCGTTCGTCTATGCTTGGTTCGGCTTCATCCGTTCGTCTTCTTCATGGGCTCGTTCTTCTTCCTAGCGGGATTTCAGGCAAGATGACCGCTACCCTGGATCTCACTACTATCATTGCTATGCTAGTTGCTTCGTTCTATCGCTATGCTGCGCTACCAATTACCTGTTTATCAAGCCATCCCAAATTGCCATGTTAGCCTCTAACCTTTTGCACCCTTCCTATGCAAACCGTTGTTTGGCTATGTTACCGCTTTGCTCAGCCCTCTTATAGCGTTGTTAGTTGCGGTGAAGATGAAGTTTGTTCCTTGTTGGAACATGGAGATGTTGTTCCTTGTTGGAACATGTTTACTTGTTGGGATATCACAATATATCTTATATTATTAATGCATCTATATAATTGGTAAAGGGTGGAAGGCTCGGCCTTATGCCTGGTGTTTTGTTCCACTCTTGCCGCCCTAGTTTCCGTCATATCGGTGTTATGTTCCCGGATTTTGCGTCCCTAACGCGGTCGGTGATTTATGGGATCCCCTTGACAGTTCGCTTTGAATAAGACTCCTCCAGCAAGGCCCAACATTGGTTTTACCATTTGCCACACCACCACCTACTTTTCCCTTGGGAGTCGCTCTCTCGAGGGTCATCTTTATTTAGCCCCCCCGGACCAGTGCTTCTCTAAGTGCTGGCCCGAACCGAGTAGATCATGGGCCCCCTCGTGGCAACTCGAGGTTTGGTTTTACTCGTAGGATGTCTCATCCGGTGTTGCCTCGAGAACGAGATATGTGCAGCTCCTATCGGGATTGTCGGCGATCGGGCGGCTTTGCTGGTCTTGTTTTATTGTTGTCGAAATGTCTTGTAGCCGGATTCGAGACTGATCGGGTCTTCCCGGGAGAAGGAATATCCTTCGTTGATCGCGAGAGCTTATCATGGGCTAAGTTGGGACACTCCTGCAGGGTATAAACTTTCGAGAGCCGTGCCCGCGGTTATGTGGCAGATGGGAATTTGTTAATATCCGGTTGTAGTAAACTTGAAGAAAACTCTTCTAAAATACACCAACCGTAAAGCGTAACGTGAGTGTCTCTTTTCGGGGTTGATCGAGAGGAGAACACGGTTTCTGGGTTATGTCTGACGTAAGTAGGAGTTCAGGATCACTTCTTGATCATTACTAGTTGACGATCGTTCCTTTGTTTCTCTTCTCGCTCTCATTTGTGTATGTTAGCCACCATATATGCTTAGTCGCTGCTGCAACCTCACCACTTTACCCCTTCCTTTCCCATTTGAGCTTTGCTAGTCTTGATACCCATGGTAATGGGATTGCTGAGTCCTCGTGGCTCACAGATTACTACACCACCAGATTGCGGTACAGGTTTCATGATGATCTTGATGCGAGAGCGATGTTCCTTGTTTTGGAGTTCTTCTTCGCTTCTTCTTGATCGGGGATAGGTTCCAGTCGGCAGCTTTGGGCTAGCAGGTGGTGGATGTCATTTGAGCTTCTATTTATGTTTCATCCGTAGTCGGATGTTGATCTTGTATATGATGTTGATGTATTCTTGTGGCAATTGCGCCTTATGTATGTATCCCACTATTATGTAATGTTGATGTAATGATATCCACCTTGCAAAAGCGTTTCAATATGCGGGTCTATCCTTGGTGGGACCGTCGAGTTCCTTTTGGATAGGGTCGCATATTGGGCGTGACACCACCGCGCGCAAGCTTCTCCTATCCTGCAAGCTTCTCCTCGTTCGGCAAGTTGACGTGACACATCAAAGTAATGCTAGTCCATAATGCCTCCTTTCGGTTAATATGGCTTAATTTCAAACGAGATAAATACACTGTTTTTCATTGTATATTTTTAAAAATACAGTCAGTGGACTTCATAATACGCTCATTGCGCTGAATATATACAATTTCCGGTGTTTATACGGTCACTAGTTCACCCTGGCTGAGTATGTGTGTGCATGCACGTGTAGGTTGATCACTTGAGCATGACCGTGTGTGTTCCGTCATGTGCTCAGACATGCATGCATTAGGGCCTCGCGCGCGTTTTTGCGTCCATGTGTACGTGTGACTGTTGCATGCGTGCACGAGGTTGTAGTCCCTCACATTCACATGTTCATAACTCAATGCTTTGTCAAAATGTTGCATGCAAGGTTTAATCATTCGTTGTTCACGCATGCATTCCCGATATTAATATGTTGGTAAAGACAGTTTCTTGAGGAAAACAAGCCCATGAATTGAGTACAAAGGGGACCAATAAGCGGGACGGAGGGAGTACCATGAGAGTGAACCTAAGGAGGAGTAGGTACTAGTAGTACTACATAACAACGTGCAGTAACAAAATTCCTCTATGCACATCCAGTCTACGTGTCATGCATGAAAATAGAGATAAGTACAAGTGAGACTCAGGAACGGTCATACACGTAGGGGAGTACGTGTAGGGGCCACTAAGGAGTAGCCAAATCACACAGTAAGTTAGTCAGAAGAAGCAACCATCATTTCACTCTTCAGTGCCACCTACGCAATATAAAATGGTTGATATGGAGAGAAAAATAAAACCACTATATATACACTAGAAGGAGCCTAAGCTACAAGCCTGCTTGCTTGGCTTGCTCTCTTCACAAGCATAGAACGAGGTGGCCACATCGCTGGTCACAGATCTGGCCTGATCCCGCCGCTGGGGGAAGGGAACGATGTTCTGCATAGACATGGTCGACATCGGCGAGGGAGAAAACCCACAGTCGTTGTGTCCCAATCAGGGGTCCCCGCGGTATGGGCTGATGCCGCCTCCTAGCCGCCCTTCTAGATAGAGCCCGACGTCCCAGGTACATCTTCCTTTTGGAGCCAGCTTGCTCCACTGCCGCAGCTCCCCACGTAGCTCCATCTCCATGTCGATCTTTCTCTACTTCTACTGGCTTCTATTTGTGATGAGTTTATGTCTCATGAACTAGTGCCAGTACTATTATTCTAATCACACTTCTTCAATATCTTTGCCATCAGGGATCCTCAGCTCGATTTTAGTGGTACTGCACAAAATCATCGTATGATCCGAGGGTGCCAGCCGTCTTTCCTTCGACAGGTTCTACCTAGCCAGGAAATTAAATCCTGTTTAGGGTTTAGGGTTTAAGTCGTAGTTACCCTATCAGTAGTTTTTCTTTTGTACACACTCTCACTACTTTTGTCTTTAGTTGTGAAGTAAATATTGGCTATGATCTGTGAATCATTGAGATGCATCAGCATGCGTGTTAGTTTTCCTTTTATTTGATGGAATGTTGTAATGGGGCAACCTTGGAGTAGGAATGAAAATAGAGTGGAAAGTTTCCGTTTTTCCGGAGAAAAAATGGAAACGGAGAGAAATCAATGTTTCATTTCGTTGGATCTCGCTATTGAGCAAAACCAACATTTAAATCACGTATGTCGCATTCGTGTCTCACCCTCCTTCACGGCTCCACCCCACACGGTCGCTCGGCATGCCACTCACCGCAAACCGAGTATGCGATAACTTTCTCGCCTGCTTGTCGATGGATCCGCCATGGAGTACTAGCATTACTGGAAGAGATTGACAAGTTGGGGAAGGACAACTAGCTATAGCATGGACTCCCAAGAACTCTTTACATGCATGTTGTGGCCGGCTGTGGGGACCCCGACTCATATGTCGTGATCACCGAATGCACGTGTACAGTGATCCTAGAGATCAATGCTCACTAAACATATAGAAGCTGAATAACAAGAGTCTTACATCCATACATACCGTCTTACATAAATTATGACCATTATGGTCAAGTCTTGAGTATAACTTCGCAGCGGAAATATTCGTCGATAACTTGGACCCATGCCACCTGCCTTAACCCTACAGGCATTCTGACTGGGAAGCGTCCTAGCTCGCATGTTCGTCACCAAGGTACTCTTCATTATATCATGTTCTTTCATGCTTGGCCAATAAAATAACCAGTCGCAAGCCAATAAGTACTTTGAATGTACTCGCAAGCAACCCAAGACTGATAACAGAATAATTATGCAAGATTCTACTGCTAAATTGGCAGTTTTGCGGAAAGCTAGTTTTTCTCATGCAAGTATGATCAACATTTATCAAGGATATGAATGCGTCTGCAACAAGTATCAGGAGGTTACAGACACCAACATCGAGAAAGAGTTATGAACAACTCATGCTCAAGCTCAGCGTGACTTCCTCACGAATCACGTCAACAGATTTACCAAACCGTGTTGTTTTCTAAAAACATATGGACATAGTCTAAGCAGCACATGATGACCCACAAGTATAGGGGATCTATTGTAGTCCTTTTGTTAAGTAAGAGTGTCGAACCCAACGAGGAGCAGAAGGAAATGATAAGCGGTTTTCAGCAAGGTATTCTCTGCAAGCACTAAAATATTAGGTAACCGATAGTTTTGTGATAGGATAATTTGTAACGAGCAACAAGTAACGAAAGTAAATAAAGTGCAGCAAGGTGGCCCAATCCTTTTTGTAGCAACGGACAAGCCTGGACAATTTCTTATATGAAGGAAAACGCTCCCGGGGACACATGGGAATTATCGTCAAGCTAGTTTTCATCACGTTCATATGATTCGCGTTCGGTACTTTGATAATTTGAGATGTGGGTGGACCGGTGCTTGGGTGCTGTTCTTACTTGAACAAGCATCCCACTTATGATTAACCCCTATTGCAAGCATCCGCAACTACAAAAGAAGTATTAAGGTAAACCTAACCATAGCATGAAACAAGTGGATCCAAATCAGCCCCTTACGTAGCAACACATAAACTAGGGCTTAAGCTTCTGTCAATCTAGCAACCCATCATCTATTTATTACTTCCCAATGCCTTCCTTTAGGCCCAAATAATGGTGAAGTATCATGTAGTCGACGTTCACATAACACCGCTAGAGGATAGACAACATACATCTCATCAGAATATCGAACACATACCAAATTCACATGACTACCAATAGCAAGACTTCTCTCATGTCCTCAGGAACAAACGTAACTACTCACAAAGCATATTCATGTTAATAATCAGAGGGGTATTAATATGCATATAGGATCTGAACATATGATCTTCCACCAAATAAACCAACTAGCATCAACTGCAAGGAGTAATCAACACTACTAGCAACCTACAGGTACCAATCCCAGACTTGGAGACAAGAATTGGATACAAGAGGTGAACTAGGGTTTGAGAGGAGATGGTGCTGGTGAAGATGTTGATGGAGATTGCCCTCTCCCGATGAGAGGAGCGTTGTTGATGACGATGGCGATGATTTTCCCTCCCGAGGGAAGTGTCCCCGGCAGAACAGCTCACGGGAGCCCTAGATTGGTTCCGCCAAGGTTCCGCCTGCGGGCGGCGAGTCTCGCCCAAAAGCTTGCTTTTGATTTTTCTTCGGACGAAAGACTTCATATAGCATAAGATGGGCACCGGAGGGCCAACAGGGGCCCACGAGGCAGGGGCGCGCCAGGGGGTAGGGCACGCCCCCCACCCTCGTGGACAGGTGGAGGCCCCCGACGTATTTCTTCCGCCAAGATATTTTTATTATTTCCAAAACTAACTTTCGTGGAGTTTCGTGACTTTTGGAGTTGTGCAGAATAGATCTCTAATATTTGCTCCTTTTCCATTTCGAATTCCAAATTGTCGGCATTCTCCCTCCTTATGTAAACCTTGTAAAATAAGAGAGAATAGGCATAAGTATTGTTACATAATCACTACAACAAACACCCCCCTACAGCAACACATGTCTGGCAACGACGATAACACAATGTGTTGTTTGATTGAACCCACCTTCCCCACTTAGGGCTAACCTCCCCGTAGCCACCTCCATCTCTACCCACCTCCATCTTTTTTTGCGCTGTCAACGCTCGCGCACGAAGGGGGAAATCTCCTTCCCTTCGTTAAGAAAAATCGGGAGATAGAGCGAGCAGCCAAGCCTCCCACCGCCGCCCCCGCCCCCGGCCCCGCCTCCTCTCCCTCGGTCGCCTACCTCCGTTCCTCCAGCAAGATCGCCTACCTCCTCTCCCTCGCCACCTCCCACCGCCGCCGCCCCCGCCCCCGCCCCTTGCCCTTGGTCGCCTGCCCCCGTTCCTCCTCCAAGCTCGCCTTCCTCGCTAATTTCTCCGCTCATCGGGGATGCACAATGCATAGTCGCTCATCCTCCTGTGTCGGGGTAGGCGTCGGGGAAGGCATCGGGGAAGGCATCGCCCCTGACAGTCCTCCGCACGACCGGAGATGCAGACGCCACTGCCGTTCTTCCACGCAACCGGAGATGCAGATGCCGCTGTTGTTCGTCCGCAGAGCCAGGAACAACGCATGTACCGACGGACCCGTCCTCCTCAACTGTCGCAGTTCAGCAGGTCTTGTTGTGTCCCTCCCGCATCTGTAATTCTTTATCTGTATCATGCTTTGTTTGGTTCAATTTATTCCTCAGAACCAGTCAACACATGTCACTCGGATCCCTTTAGGGATTGAATCCCTTGCATCAACTATTCCCCTTCATATGAATACTGTTCGGTAATATACAGGGTTTGACAGGGGTTAATTATTATATCATGATGTCAGATAACAAAACACATAGATTTGAAGTACACGTACTCTTCTTATTATAAAAAAAGTCATGAATCAATGTGTATAGATCCCAATTAATGCATCATCACATTGCTTTTTCTTGATAACCAACTGTTTGTTTACCATGATTATTGCTCGTATATATATTTTCTCATTTAATGGCAAAGCGAATGCTTATTTGCTTGGTGCTTCACAGTTTAAATCTTCACTGCAAAGGCATTACACAGTTACTAAGAGCAAAGGAGAACTGGATATAATTCAGGAAATACTAAGTATCTTGGTAAGTATATTGGTAATCAGCTCTGATTAATACTATGTGGATTTCACAAATTTGGAAAACAAAAAAACCAAATATATGCCCACAACAACTGATTAGTTGTTTAGGACAATTGGATAATTCAGCCCTACCTAGGATGTAGCAGGAAACTAGGATCAAGAACCGTCTCAATCTAACCTGTGTAACTGTGTCGCGGTCGTTGCCGTTGGAAGATGGCCGCCCCATCCTTGACACTTCCGCCTCGCGGTGCAGACTCACATTGTTTTGTTCCTGTCCAATCCATAACTTCTTTCTATGCATGGATGTGTAATGCAAGGAGAAGACCCTCTAGCCTCTCCGGGCGCTAGCCCAAGCTAGCACTGTCGACAATAACTACACCATCATGTCCTTGCCCACAGCCCCTTAAACCTCTCACCAACGTCTTCTTCCTCCCATCTTATCCTCGTCAAGGGGTGAAAGGGCCAACTAGCGATTCTCTTACATCTTTTCTATATTTGGTGAGCTAATCTTATAATTTTTTGCCCCTAACATTTGATTCCTCACAGAATTTGCATCACCATTTGCCCTACTGCTCACCCTTGTTCATGTAGAGCTAGCAAATTTAAATTGGGAATGGAACAATCGTAAGTGCCATTACTTTACTTTTTGTACTTACAGTTCTGCTTCTTGATTTTCTTGTGTGATTACTTTACCTCTGTCATTGATTTCAGGTGGCTCTTTCAAATTACAAGTGGATATAGAATGAGGTATCTGTGGTATTTCAGTATTTTTGTTCTTTCAATTATTTTCCTCTTACCTCTAATGAATTTATTTATCATATAGCTCCTTTTGTTTCCTGACTGAACCACATGTGGACCAGTGTGCGCTTGCCCTGTTGCATTACTATTTATAATAGGAAGATATTGTACCTTCTGCATTGTAACAAATAAATTCATGCCATGTGTGTTTGGCTCAGCTACCTTGGACTGTATACGTGATTGTTTTTGGAGATGTGTTGTCTAATACACAAATGCTTAACCATGGATTGTTTCTGCACCCAACACAAGTGACTTCTTCTCAAGTTCGTTTTCTTTTCACAATTTTTGTTTAGTGAGTAACTACTCCATATTTGGTAACTTGAGTGTCCTCTTCTGACAACTGGATATTAGATGCAAGGTCAAAAAAACTGGATATTAGATGTCTCATTATGCCTGAACTCCCGATCATTCTAACAATCAGGTATGCCTAATCTTTCTTTGAAATGACTACATGTTATCTCCAAGGAGCCATGTGCGACTCTCATGTGCGAGGTAATAAAATGCATCTCCGCAAGTAATGGCTAACTAATGATACCTTTGATCTTACATGCTATTTGACTACTCTGTGTGTCACGTGGCTTGGTTTGAGCACTGCCTTGGTTCTTGGAAACAGTTTAGATGTTCCTCGTATGCTTAAATTTGGCTAGAGTTGAAATGAAATCTCTTAGCTATAAGATAACATAGTATACATAATGTTCTACACTAGATTAGATGGGGTGATGATCTACTTCTTTCTTCATGCTTTCAGTTTGGTTGCCTCTCGCCAAGTTTTATTGGAGAGAACATGTGGCCATGAGTTGATAACTCCACCTGTCCCAGATCCAACGATGCTTTTTTCGTATTGCTTCTGCAGGTTCTGAGAATCTTTTTCATGGATCAGGAAATTATAATTATGAATTAATAGTTCTCAGGTAACTCCGAAGTTTTGCGTGATGTAGATTATTTAAGGATTTTCAAGTTGCTCGCACTGAGATTTTCTCCTAATACACCATAGGAAGCATGGCTAATGAATCATCCCAAGCTGAGTAGTACAAGAGTAATGTGATGAAAAGCTAATTAGTTCAGAGACCACTAGAAAATGGAGATGTTCAATTTTCTAGTAATCGGTCCTATTGGTTGCCTACGTGTCATTAGCCTTGCTGAATTCATCTCCTGTTGTTGGTATAATATGATGTTTGGATAATTTTTAGTAGTAAAGACAAGCTGACAGTTTTCACAATGTACATGCAAATTCGATAGGTCAAAGGTGCTTGGTTTTTGCTGATCAAAGATGAAAATAATAAATTGATACACTAATATAGGTTGCATAATCTGCAATGTTGTTCAATAAATTCATGTCAAAGAAGTTTTTCTATTTAGATTATTAATTGCCTCACATCTATATATAAATCTAAGTCATGGTTAATCACATTTGTACGGTGGCCATTTAAATTTTACTTCTCTGTTAGCCTGATTTTCTCTACTGTAAGTTACTCACCTCATATTGTTGTTGTAGATCACTGAAATAAATAGATGATGCATGGCTCAGATGTTCATTGCAAGGTTAAGAATGGAGCTACTACAAGATAATTAGAATCCCATTTTAGGATCAATGTTTCAAATATTATAGTTTCACCTCCTGTAATGGATCATGTTCTTTGTAGTGCAACATAGTCGATTTAATATATGAGATGTGTGATCTTTGGATTATCTTCTTTGTAATGCAACATGGTCAATTTAATATATGAGATCTTTTGGTTTTTTGTATTGTGCCACCTATGCACTATCGGCATTGACCTAATAATTGTGGATGACAATATATAAGATGTCATTAATTGTTCATGCTATCTAATGAAGCTTAAAGTCGTTGGAATGCTTCGGTATGTCCATTTAAAAATCATTTTGTACAGGGTTGCCACCAGCGCATATGAAGTGTTGTTGGTCTCTAGCTTTATATGTTGCTACCTAACAACGCTTCTACATGCCGTTTACCAAGGAATGCATATACGTTAGTGTAGATCCTTCCAACGCCACCAAAAGCAACGGATACTAATCCGTTGGTGTAGACCTTAGCAACATATATATGAACATAAGACAACGCATTGATGCGTTGCTGTAGGGGGGTTCTTGTTGTAGTGAATGTATAATAACAGCCCATAATGCAATAAATATCGATATAAAAGCATGATACAAAATGGACGTATCAACTCCCCCAAGCTTAGACCTCGCTTGTCCTCAAGCGGAAGCCGATAACGATAAATATTTCCATATGTTTAGAGGTAGAGGTGTCGATAAAATAAAATAAAATACGGACATGAGGGCATCATGATTATTCTCATGACAACAACATATATGGATATTGTCATATGATCTATTATGCTGAAGTAATAATCCATTCACAATGCAAAGTAAATGAATCAGAAACTTTATTGAGAACTAACAAACCATAGTCTCAGTCATTGAAGCAATTGCAATTTTCATAACGTCAGAAAGAGTCTATGTCAGAGCCTTCTAGCAAGTCCACATACTCAACTATCATTTAGTCTTTCATAATTGCTAACACTCACGCAATACTTGTGGTTATGGAGTTTTAATCGGACACAGAGAAAGATAGGGGCTTATAGTTTTGCCTCCCAACCTTTTACCTCAAGGGTAACGTCAACAATAATAGTTCATGCTAACCTACATCCAATTAGATATATATATCAGGACCTTTCCAACATCCTGTGCTTGCCAAAGGATAAAATGTAAAAAGGAAAGGTGAAGATCACCATGACTCTTGCATAAGGTAGAATATAATAATAAAAGATAGGCCCTTCGCAGAGGGAAGCAGAGGTTGCCATGCGCTTTCAGGGTTGGATGCACAAAATCTTAATGCGAAAGAACGTCACTTTATATTGCCACTTGTGATATGAACCTTTACTATGCAGTCCGTCGCTTTTATTTCTTCCACATCACAAGATCGTATAAAGCTTATTTCCTCCACACCAATCAACCATACATATTTAGAGAGCAATTTTTATGGCTTGAACAGATGACAACTTACTTGAAGGATCTTACTCAATCCATAGGTAGATATGGTGGACTCTCATGGCAAAACTGGTTTAAGGGTTTTTGGAAGCACAAGTAGTATCTCTACTTGGTGCAAAGAATTTGGCTAGCATGAGGGGGAAAGGCAAGATCAACATGTTGGATTATCCATGACAATACACTTTATCTCAGATATAAGAAAACATAACCCATTACGTTGTCTTCCTTGTCCAACATCAACTCTTTAGCATGTCATATTTTAATGAGTGCTCACAATCATAAAAGATGTCCAAGATAGTATATTTATATGTGAAACCTCTCTTTCTTTATTACTTCCTATTAATTGCAACAATGACCAAAGCTATGTTTGTCAACTCCCAACAATTTTTACTCATCATACTCTTTCTATGTGAAGTCATTACTCTTCATAAGATCAATATGATCTCTTTATTTCTTTTTATTCTTTTCTCTTTTATTTTATTCACTCAAGATCATGGCAAAATAATCAAGCCCTTGACTCAACACTAATCTTTATTATATAGCTCACGGACTCGATTACATAGAGAGATCATAAAGCAAAACTCAAAACTAGATCATACCAAAACTTTATTCTACTAGATCAAGATACTACTAAATAGGATCAAACTAAGAAAAACGGTAAAGATAGGAAATGTGGTTGTGATACGATACCGGGGCATCTCCCCCAAGATTGGCAGTTGCCAAGGGGAGTGCCCATACCCATGTGGTTATGTCTCCTTCTCCGGGGATGGTGATGTGATATTCTTGGCGATAATGCCCCTCAGGATACGATTCTCTTCCTCGAGCTTATTGAGTTGCCGCTTGAGATCCATTATCTCCTTACGAAGCTTTCCTGCAACGACTAAAGCTCCTTGCACCCAAGGGTGTTGCATAGCTGCGGGAGAACAAGTGACACTCTCCTTCATATTTTCATAAGAAAGAAATCTAACATTGGAAGGGATAACCGAGTTTGGAATGGCTGAGCTCTGTAGTTCCCCCATCGTGAACCCAACTCGGAAGGGAGAAGTGACTTCTTGATCCTCCATGGCATCTATCCTCATCAAATCAGCCTCCATCTCTTCCTTCGTTGCTGGCCCAAAGTGGTCAGCATCGCTGTTTTTCCTTGGTCTCGATGCCGGATGAGACACCCGGCTCTCCCCGACTGACTCTTGAGAAGACATCTTGTTCTAATCTGCAACAGCAACATCTCGAAACAAGAGTAGAGAATATTTGCGTGATACAGGAGTCAAAACCTTCGGGAGATTATATAATGAATTTTTACCGACCAAAATACGTAACGTGCAAGAAAACGGAGTCCGGAGAGCACACGAGGTGCCCACGAGGTAGGGGCGCGCCTGGGTAGGGCGCGCCCTCCACCCTCGTGGAGGCCTCGTGTCCTTCCCGGACTGCTTCTTATTTTTCTATTTTTCTAAATATTCCAAAACGGAGAAATATTTCCATTAGAACTATTTTGGAGCCGGTTTACTTACCGTACCACTTACCTATTCCTTTTCGGAGTCTGAAATGTTCTGGAAAGTGTCTCTTATGTATTCCTTCGGTGTTACGGTTTCAATAACACTAGTTTCAACATTTATAGGATTACCTGAGATATAATGTTTGATTCTTTGACCGTTCACCACCTTCGGATTTGTGCCTTCGAAGTTGTTGATTTTTATGGCACCGGAACGATAGACCTCCTCGATAACGTAAGGGCCTTCCCATTTAGAGAGAAGTTTTCCTGCAAAAAAACTTAAACGAGAGTTGTATAGCAATACATAATCACCTACATTGAGCTCATGCTTTTGTATTCATTTGTCATGCCATCTTTTAACTTTTTCTTTAAACAATTTGGCATTCTCATAAGCTTGGGTTCTCCATTCATCAAGTGAGCTAATATTAAATAACCTCTTCTCACCGGCAAGTTTGAAATCATAATTGAGCTCTCAAATAGCTCAATAAGCCTTATGTTCTAGTTCGAGGGGTAAGTGACATGCTTTTCCATAAACCATTTTATACGGAGACATACCCATAGGATTTTTATATGCAGTTCTATATGCCCATAATGCATCATCAAGTTTGTTGGACCAATTCTTTCTAGATCTATTAATAGTCTTTTGCAAAATTAATTTGAGCTCTCTATTACTCAATTCTACTTGACCACTAGACTGTGGGTGATAAGGAGATGCAATTCTATGATTAACATCATACTTAGCAAGCATTTTACGGAAAGCACCATGAATAAAATGTGAACCACCATCAGTCATTAAATATCTAGGGATTCCAAACCTCGGGAAAATAACTTCTTTAAGCATTTTAATAGAAGTGTTATGATCAGCACTACTAGTTGGAATAGCTTCCACCCACTTAGTAACGTAATCAACAGCAACTAAAATATGTGTATATCCATTAGTGGCAGGAAAAGGTCCCATATAATCAAAGCCCTAAACATCAAATGGTTCAATAAAAAGTGAATAATTCATAGTTATTTCTTGGCGTCTACTAATATTACCAATTCTTTGACATTCATCACAAGATAAGACAAACTTACGGGCATCCTTGAAGAGAGTAGGCTAATAAAAACCGGATTGCAATACCTTATGTGCAGTTCTATCTCCAGCGTGGTGTCCTCCATAAGCTTCAGAGTGACACTTGCGTAGGATCTGTTCCTGTTCATGCTCAGGTACACAACGTCTAATAACACCATCTACTCCTTCTTTATAAACATGTGGGTCATCCTAAAAGTAATGTCTCAAGTCATAGAAAAACTTTTTCTTTTGCTGATATGTGAAACTAGGTGGTATAAATTTAGCAACGATGTAATTAGCATAATCTGCATACCATGGAGTAGTACGAGAAGCATTTATGACATTTAGTTGTTCATCCAGAAAGCTATCATCAATAGGTAGTGGGTCATCAAGAACATTTTCTAACCTAGACAAGTTGTCTGCAACGGGGTTCTCAGCTCCCTTTCTATCAACAATATGCAAATCAAATTCTTGTAGCAAGAGAATCCATCTAATAAGTCTAGGTTTAGCATCTTTCTTTTCCATAAGATAATTAATAGCAGCATGATCCGTGTGAATAGTTACTTTAGAATCAAAAATATAAGGTCTGAACTTATCACAAGCAAATACAACTGCTAAGAATTCTTTCTCAGTAGTAGCATAATTTCTCTGGGCATTGTCTAGAGTTTTACTAGCATATTGAATAACATTTAATTTCTTATCAACTCTTTTCCCTAGAACAACACCTACATCATAATCACTAGCATCACACATGATTTCAAAGGGTAAATTCCAATCAGGTGGCTGAACAATAGGTGCAGAGATCAATGCTTTCTTAAGTATTTCAAATGCTTCTACACAATCATCATTGAAGACAAATGGTATATCTTTTTGTAATAAATTAGTCAGAGGCCGAGAAATTTTGAGAAGTCCTTAATGAACCTCCTATAAAACCCGGCATGACTGAGGAAACTTCTTATACCGTTGATGTCCTTTGGACATGGCATCTTTTCAATAGCATCAACCTTGGCTTTATCAACCACAATACCTCTTTCAGAAACTTTATGCCCCAAGACAATACCTTCATTAACCATAAAGTGGCACTTTTCCCAATTCAAGACAAGATTAGTTTCTTCACATATCTGCAAAACTCAATCAAGGTTGCTCAAGCAATCATCAAAAGAGGATCCATAGACGGAGAAATCGTCCATGAAAACCTCACAAATCTTTTCACAAAAGTCAGAGAATATAGCCATCATGCATCTTTGAAAGGTAGCAGGTGCATTACATAAACCAAAAGGCATACGTCTACAAGCAAAAGTACCAAAAGGGCAAGTAAAAGTAGTCTTTGATTGATCATCGGCTGACACAGGTATTTGAGAGAAACCAGAATAACCATCTAGAAAGAAAAAATGTGTATGTTTGGATAATCTTTCTAGCATTTGATCGATAAAAGGTAAAGGGTAATGTTTTTTAGTAGCCTTATTTAATTTGCAGAAATCAATTACCATCCTATAACCTGTAATAATTCTTTGCGGGATCAACTCATCTTTATCATTAGGAACGACGGTAATACCTCCCTTCTTAGGGACACAATGGACAGGACTTACCCACTGACTATCAGCAACGGGATAAATTATACCTGCCACAAGGAGCTTTAGTATTTCTTTTCTTACCACTTCTTTCATCTTAGGATTCCGCCGTCGTTGATGATCACGAACTGGTTTCACATCTTTCTCCAAATTTATTTTATGTTGACATAGAGTGGGACTAATGCCATTAATATCATCAAGAGTATATCCAATAGCAGCACGGTGCTTCTTCAGAGTTTTCAATAATCTCTCTTCTTCATGCTCTGAAAGGTTAGCACTAATAATAATAGGATATATCTTTTTCTTATCAAGATAAGCATATTTAAGTGTATCAGGTAACGATTTAATCTCAAACAGGGGATCACCCTTGGGTGGAGGAGGATCCCCTAGGATTTCAACAGGCAAGTTGTGTTTCAGGATGGGTTCCTGTTTAAAGAATACTTCATCTATTTCCCTTCTTTCATTCATAAACATATCATTTTCATGGTCTAGCAAATATTGTTCTAAAGGATCACTAGGAGGTACAGCAATAGAAGCAAGACCAATAATTTCATCCTTACTAGGTAATTCCTCTTCATGGTGTTGTCTACGAAATTTAGAGAAATTAAATTCATGAGACATATCACCTAGACCAATAGTAACAACATCCTTTTCGCGGTTTATCCTAGCATTAACGGTGTTCAAGAAGGGTCTACCAAATATAATGGGACAAAAGCTATCTTGTGGGGAGCCAAGAACAAGAAAATCTGCAGGATATTTAGTTTTCCCACACAAGACTTCAACATCTCTAACAATTCCAATGGGTGATATTGTATCTCTATTAGCAAGTTTGATGGTAACAACAATACCTTCTATCTCAGCAGGTATAATTTCATGCATAATTTCTTTGTATAAGTCAATAGGTATAGCACTAGCACTAGCACCCATTTTGCATAAGCCATGATAACAATTACCTCCTATTTTAACAGAAATAACAGGCATGCCTACCACAGGTCTATGTTTATCTTTAGCACAAGGTTTAGCAATTCTAGCAGTTTCATCACAGAAATAAATAACATGCCCATCAATATTATCAGACAAGAGATCTTTAACAATAGCAATATTAGGTTCAACTTTAATTTTCTCAAGAGGTGTACAAGTTCTAATATTTCTTTTACGGACCAAAGTTGAAGCTTTAGCATGATCCTTTATCCTAACAGGGAAAGGTGGTTTCTCAACATAAGAAGTAGGAACAATAGGATCATTATAAGTGATGGTCTTTTCTTCAACTTTAATAGGTGCAGCTACTTTTACTTCTATGGGAGGATGATATTTAAACCACTTCTCCTTAGGGAGATCAATATGAGCAGCAAAAGATTCACAAAAGGAAGCTACTATCTCAGAGTCAAGACCATATTTAGTGCTAAATTTTCGGAAAACATCGGTATCCATAAAAGATTTAACACAATCAAACTTAGGTGTCATACCTGACTCCTTACCTTCGTCGAGATCCCAATCTTTAGAGTTGCGTTTAATTCTTTCCAATAAATCCCATTTGAATTCAATAGTCTTCATCATAAAAGAGCCAGCACAAGAAGTATCGAGCATGGTGCGATTGTTATCAGAAAGCCGAGCATAAAAACTTTGAATAATTATTTCTCTTGGGAGCTCATGATTGGGGCATGAATATAACATTGATTTAAGCCTCCCCCAAGCTTGAGCGATGCTTTCTCCTTCGCGAGGCCAAAAATTATATATAAAATTGCGATCACGATGAAGATGCATAGGATAAAACTTCTGATGAAATTCCAATTTCAATCGTTTGTAGTTCCATGACCCCGTATCATCACATAGCCTATACCATGTCAATGCATCTCCCTTCAAAGATAAAGGGAAGACCTTCTTCTTAATAACATCACCGGGCACACCTGCAAGCTTAAATAATCCACAAACTTCATCGACATATATTAGGTGTTCATCAGGATGGTTTGTTCCGTCTCCTGCAAAAGGATTAGCTAGCAGTTTTTCTAACATACCCGAAGGAATTTCAAAGTAGACATTTTCATTTTCAGTAGGTTCAGTAGGTTGAGGAGCAACTCTTTTCTCTACTGGTAGGGGTGAAGATACCCCGAACAATCCCCTCAGAGGATTACTTTCCATAGTAACAAGTGACAGTAAATTCCAGCACACTATATAAATTTTTCCTTACCAAATTCCACCTACCAAAGGCGCTTCAATCCCCGGCAACGGCGCCAGAAAAGAGTCTTGATGACCCACAAGTATAGGGGATCTATCGTAGTCCTTTCGATAAGTAAGAGTGTCAAACCCAACAAGGAGCAGAAGGAAATGATAAGCGGTTTTCAGCAAGGTATTCTCTGCAAGCACTGAAATAATAGGTAACAGATAGTTTTGTGATAGGATAATTTGTAACGAGCAACAAGTAACAAAAGTAAATAAAGTGCAGCAAGGTGGCCCAATCCTTTTTGTAGCAACGGACAAGCCTGGACAATTTCTTATATGAAGGAAAACGCTCCCGAGGACACATGGGAATTATCGTCAAGCTAGTTTTCATCACGTTCATATGATTCACGTTCGGTACTTTGATAATTTGAGATGTGGGTGGACCGGTGCTTGGGTGCTGTTCTTACTTGAAAAAGCATCCCACTTATAATTAACCCCTATTGCAAGCATCCGCAACTACAAAAGAAGTATTAAGGTAAACCTAACCATAGCATGAAACAAGTGGATCCAAATCAGCCCCTTACGAAGCAATGCATAAACTAGGGTTTAAGCTTCTGTCACTCTAGCAACCCATCATCTACTTATAACTTCCCAATGCATTCCTCTAGGCCCAAATAATGGTGAAGTGTCATGTAGTCGACGTTCACATAACACCACTAGAGGATAGACAACATACATCTCATCAAAATATCGAACAAATACCAAATTCACATGACTACTAATAGCAAGACTTCTCCCATGTCCTCAGGAACAAACGTAACTACTCACAAAGCATATTCATGTTCATAATCAGAGGGGTATTAATATGCATATTGGATCTGAACATATGATCTTCCACCAAATAAACCATCTAGCATCAACTACAAGGAGTAATCAACACTACTAGCAACCTACAGGTACCAATCCCAGACTTGGAGACAAGAATTGGATACAAGAGATGAACTAGGGTTTGAGAGGAGACGGTGCTGGTGAAGATGTTGATGGAGTTTGCCCTCTCCCGATGAGAGGAGCGCCGTTGATGACGATGGCGATGATTTCCCCCTCCCGGAGGGAAGTGTCCCCAGCGAACAGCTCTGCGAGCCCTAGATTGGTTCCGCCAGGTTCCGCCTCGTGGCGGCGAGTCTCGTCCCAAAGCTTGCTTCTGATTTTTCTTTGGACGAAAGACTTCATATAGCGTAAGATGGGCACCGGAGGGCCAGCAGGGGCCCACGAGGCAGGGCGCGCCAGGTAGGGCGCCCCACCCTCGTGGACAGTGGAGACCCCCCGACGTATTTCTTCCGCTCAGATATTTTTATTATTTCCAAAAATAACTTTCGTGGAGTTTTAGGACTTTCGGAGTTGTGCGAAATAGGTCTCTAATATTTGCTCCTTTTCCACCCTGAATTCCAGTGCGGCATTCTCCTCCTTATGTAAACCTTGTAAAATAAGAGAGAATAGACATAAGTATTGTGACATAATGTGTAATAACAGCCCATAATGCAATAAATATCGATATAAAAGCATGATGCAAAATGGACGTATCAGCACCACCCAACTGTCCTTGACCATGGACACAGCTATTCGAATTGTTTTACACTCTGCAGAGGTTGCACACTTTACCCACAAGAACCGGGGAACTTCCGTGTCATCCACGACCCGCGGTACCTAAAGTACCTGGGGTAACCACCCGATCACTATCTTTCCCTAGATGACACTAACATAGAGTCTACTCGATTGGTAGTAACCCCCGTGCCCAATATTTCACATCTTAAAATTGTGGAGCCTCGCTCCCATATTCATCATATACCACAAGCACGGGGTACCAACTGTGTGTCCGTTGCCCTGTGAAAACAGTCATGGCCGCCCTACCTAGCATGACCCCGTCCCGAGAGAGCGCAACAACGACTCTCCCATCACTAGTAATGCGGGCTCCAAGCTAGTATCGGCCTAGGTAATCAATAATGCTGGTAGAGTGGTTGCGCATGTAAGGTTGGGACGGTCGACAAATCTTAAATCTAATCCGTCTCTATAAAGAACGCTTTTATCAAGCCTCGGTACACTACTTCCCCACCAAGTAGTGACCTAGTTCATCATCATCTCCCAGGGGCATCAGTGGCACCCACTGGGGCTATTTGCAAGTATGTCAAACCACACTTGTTTCTTTCCATGCATAACCCTGACCCGCTTCGCATAGCCGTTTACTATAGCATATTTCTATGACCCATCAACACAACTCTAAACGAGGATAGAGTCATGAACAATGCAAGTATCAACGGGGTATGCAACGGAGGCAAGCCTAGCAAGTTGCCATTCAAGATATACCATGCACTCGATGAAACAATGGAATTTCTTTTATGATGAAAAAGGGTTCATAATGGTCAAAGGGCTGCTTGCCTGGTTCATCAGAGTCTTCAAATCTTCTGGTCCATCTTCGAGTATTTCGTCTACTTCGTGAACTAACGTCGGAAACAATCATAGTAAGCAACACAACAAGGCAGAAAATAAAACTGCTCTAAAAAATATGGATTTGACTTTTATAGGACTTTTCTGGTTATATGAAAAATAACCAGAGTGGTTTCATTGGGACTAGATCAATGGATATTTTTGAGTATTTCAATATGATAGAATCATTGGATTTATGGATTTGCAATAAGTGTACAGAAATATATTTTTGAAAAATGAGCAAAGGCACCGATTTGACAATCATGATTTTAGAAGCATCTAGGACTTGGTTTCACTAGATTTGGAGTTTAAATGAACTCCCTATGAATTTGCAAAGTTGACAAATATGAAGAAATGGCTCATTATATTGTGTGGCATAGAAAGTATTAATAAAAATGTTCACAGCTTAAGTTATGAACTCAGAAGCGTCTAGAAATTTGAATCATGGCATTTGGATAAAAAATGGGCTCTCTGTGATTTCCTAAAGTTCATCACATAAATGGAAAAAATGGAAGTTGATAATTATATGTGAAGAAAACGCTTCTGGAAAAATGTGAAAATTGCACCATGTGATAGAGAATGAATTTGTGAACTAGTATTAATTTGAATCATCTAATTTGGAGTCCATTTGAATTGTTTATGGATTTTTGAAAGTCATTGGGAAAGAAAAAGAAAAGGAAATGGGTTTTACCCTTATCTTGCACGCCACGCGGGAGATAGCAGCGGGCCCGCCCAGCTGCTTGGCCGCGCGTGAGTGGCTCGGTGACATCGAAGGCGCACCGGTGGGATTACGCCTTCGCTGCGGGGGAAGCGGGTTTCACCTGGTCCGTCTCCACTTAAATGGGCGGGGCCCGCCCTCCGGGTTACTAACGAGCGGGGCCCGGTGCTCAGGCCGTCTCCTACCTCCCGCTCGAACAGAGCAAAGGCAGGGAGGCGAGGCCGAGCGGGCACCGGTGTTCTCCCCGGCGGTACCGGCCACCTCCAGCGACGCCCGGTGTACCGGAATGCTCAGCAGAGTGTGCGCATCCTCCGAGATGCGCCACAATCGCAGTGTGCGCATCCTCCGAGATGCGCCACAATCATGGTGTGACACCGGCTATTGCGACCTTTGAACACGACCCTCCCTCGGCTGGCGCACCGCTTCAGTGCTGGCGCCAGTGAGAGGTCGCATCCGCTCTGGCCGGGAATGAATGCGGCATGACCGTTTCGAGCGGGAAGCACGCGCGGGTGATGAAGCGGGTTTGGGTTGGTTAGGAGCGGGTGTGGCAGCGGTCTAGTTGCCCACAAACAAGAGATGATGTACGTTAATATTGTTGCGTATATAATTAACAACGTAAATAATGTGCCAGTTGGACAAATATGATTGGACATGGAGATGGAATTTTACGTAAACACGGATATGGATGTCTATGTCTATGTGTGCGTGTGTGTGACGACTCTCGCGACCTGGAAGCAGGGGCGTGTTTTTGATCGAGTCTTCTTTCATGGTACGTTAAAAAAAATTGTCCGCCAGTTTTCGTTTCTTTTTTCCAGGAACTCGCGTATTCAATTTAAAACCACTGCTATGGAGAGATTTTTTTATTCTATTGTATATATAGCCTCTTGTTTGATAGGGTTTCTCGCATCTCGCTCTCTCACCCTCTCCATATCAAAACAAGATGACAGTGTCCACTCTATCTCTCTCCTGACCCGTGGTCACAGATCCGGCCCAATCCCATCCGCTGCGGGAGGTGAGGAGGTGCAGCGTTGACATTGTCGCCGTCGGCGATGGAGGAAGCCTATGTGCACCGTCCTCTCGGAGCCAGCGCTAGCGTGGAAGAAAGTCCTCCGCGCCCTTGTTTGCTGCCGTCGTGTGGGCAGATCCCGCCCGCCTAAGCGACATCTCACCCACCTGAGGTATAACTTCTTGTACTGTTCCAGCTCCCCAGTTCGCTGCATGCGGGTTTTCTTCTATGCAACTACTCCCCAGCTCCCCATGTACAGTAGCTAGGGTTCGTCGGCTGGTCCAACATCACCTACTATTATAGAGGAAATGCCACTTGAAAAGTTGTCCTGGTTTATGCCTTGGTGGAGGTATACATGTTGTTTCGACAAAAAGTACATGGTGGTTGTGTGGTCATTGTCCATATGCTCCTGTTGCTACTGCTAATCTAATACTATCACTGGTTAAATGAAGAAATGCTTTTTTTCTCGGGTATCCTAGTTTAGTTCCCATCAAGATTATCATGATGCTTCTGTTTGTTGGTGTACTTTTCATGAATTCTTATTGACAATTGAGATGTCGCTGTTAATCTTGTACCACTGCCAAAACAAAGTAACAACACTATATCCCTTTTTTTATATTTTTGCAAATAGTGATGCGTATCTCCATACCCGTGCATGTCTTCCTCAATTTTAGTGGAACTGCACAAAATTGGATGGCCATTGTTGTTCCGCCTCACTGTCCTCTGCCACGTGGTTCTTCCTTCCTCGAGCTTGATTAGTGAGAAGAAACAGACCACAGTGAGGATTTTTCGAACTTCATAGGTGCCTCACCCAAACTTGATGCCAAATGGATGATGCATCACCACGCTGACCTATCGATGCTCATGGTTGCGCCTCATGGTTGCATCGGCTGGTGAAGCAGATCGATTTTCAATGAAAAACAAGATGTCTTCCATCAATGATCTTTGCTTGTCACCCACAAAGATGATATCCTTCATCAGTTCACATTGGTTGCGTTGGAGACGCAGTCGTCTTTCACGTTGGTGCAATTTTATCACACAATTTGCTATGAACCAAATGTTTCCTCGAAGAAGGATCGACGTTGGTACTAGAGCATAAGTTTTGTATTGATTTCTAAGCCTACTCACAACTTTGTCTTCAGCTCCCCTATAATTTTATTTGTCCAGCTATTAACTTTGATTAAAAAAATGGTGTGGACTAAAAACCCATATGGACGTAGTAGCCCTCCATTATTATTTACTCTGCATATTAGATTTGACTGAAGCCAAACTTTGTAAAGTTTGACCAAGTTTAGGCCGAACACAACAAACCATAACTATTGAGAAAGGGCAAACTGTACATACTCTCAAACCTTTCCGATAATTGAAATTAAAATTATTTATTTGTACACACTCTCACACGTTTCCCATAATTTGGCGCATGTGTGGTTGTTCACTTAAGGGAGGGTACTGTACCGCACGCGAAGGACGGGAAGTGCTACTAGGACGCGTGGATCGTTAGTTCATCGGAAGTAGTAGTTTTCTTCACTAGTACGTTAAATAAAGAGTTTCATTTCGTACTTACACAATTTAAAACGATTGTTAGGAGAGAATAAGAAAACCGCTCCACTATATATTAGTAGTATACACGAGTACTATATGGACACAACTTCATTGAGTTAGTGCACCTGCCTTTGGTTGTATGACAGGTGGGCCCAACATGTGGCTGGCCCACCTATCATACAGCTAAAGGCAGGTGCAGTTAAGGCACCGGAGCTCAGTCTGTACTATATATGTAGTACTATATAAGCTGGAGCCTCGGCGCTTGTTCGCTAGGGTTTCCACTCTCCACACTCTCGCTGCACTATATATATATATATATATATATATACACACACACACACACGTTGGAGGCACATCGTTCCTTTTCTAGGGTTTGCTATATTCACAGTCTCTCACCCTCTTCACCAGATCTAAACAAGACCGTGTTGCCCTATGTCTCTCTCTCTCCCCTCACAGCTGGTGAAGGAGGCGTCCGGATCCCGTTGCACCGGGAATGAGAGGAGGTGCGACATTCACACTATCGCCTTCGGCGAGGGAGGCAATCCACTGCCGGCTGCAGTGTTCTCTTTCACCGAGCTCTTGTGCGGGAGGGCCACCGACCCCTTCTTCCTCGCTGTCGTACGTAGTGCGGGAAGATCCGGCCTCCCATCATTGCTCTAGCTACATGCGGATCTTTTTCGATTCTGTAGTCGAATATAGGTCTTGGTTCAAAGTGGAAAGAAGGGTGCGGTGGGGTGGAGCATGAATCTGGGACGTGGTTCAATGAGGAAATGAGTGAGGGAAAGTAGTATAGACTAGCTATCTAGCCGATTTGTTGGTTGAAAATGGAAAAAGGGGGGTAACCCATTACACACATCTATAAGGAACTGATCTCTTTGTTGAAAAAGGAAAGAAACTGGGGGGGGGGGTCGAGTAGTTTGTGCAGGACTTGATTTGCTGCCCTCGCATAGGAAAAAGGTTCAAAGAAAACAAATATGGGACCAACGCGGATATGCTTCTTGGCAACATACTATGCATCACCCATTTATACGTGTGGACGCACATGGTGCTGGCATGTCACATACAACTACTTTGCTGTTGTTAATCTAAGAATGCCGTTGGAAAATTGAAGCAATGCCACTGTTAAAAGTAAATTACATTTTTAACGAATGTTTTTTAAGAGAATGTCTCTGTTAATATGAGTCAATGTGACCATTTTAGGAATGCTACTTTCCTACTTTGTTTTCCATCAAGATAAGTTAGATGCTTCTTTTTGTCGCCGTTTGTTTCATCCTCCTTTATTGGCAAGTAAATGTTTCCTTTTTGCCTCTGTTAAAACAGGGTTATCTGTTAAACTTGTTGCTATAGCGAACTTAAATGTCACACCGACAACTTTGCTTGATTTTAGTGCAACTACACAAACGAGATTGGATTTCCTATTCGTGTTGATAGATTCGTATTTGATCTTGTTCATCACATGAAAGGTCAGTACAGGCCTTCATCCACATGATTGTGCAGTGTGCTTTGAGATGCTATGATACATGTATTGGTACTGTTTTAAATAAATGTTGAATTGAAGCTATTGTATTGCTCTATTTTCCCATTAAGTAGTGAACAAAAATGGGACCAACCCAGACATGATGCTTGTTGCTTTGTTACAACACTCTGCATCACCCCCTTTATAAGTAGATGGAAGCACATGGTGTTGTTGCGCCCACTCTCCCCTGGAACTGTTTATGCTTTTTGTTAATCTAATGCCGCTGGTAAAATTAAGCAATGCCACTCTCAGAATTAACTACCGAATTTTAGTTCAAAACTGCAACACTTGTTAGGGATTGGCGGGATTACCATTTTTGCGGCCGCATGTTTCATCCTCCTTTATTGGCCAGTAATTGATTCCATTTTTGCGTCTGTTAGAACAGGGATATCTATTCAACTTGTTGCTATTGCGACATTTTGCTTTGCTGCGTGAAACAATTTTGTTTTAATAGTATTTTGTGCAGTTCAACTTGAATGTCACATAGGGGACTTTACTTAATTTTGGTGGAACTGCACAAAAGCAGATTGGATTTTCATATATGTGTTGGGATTTGTTTCAAATCCTCCACGCGAGTTGTTTCAAATCTTGGTCAAGAAAGGTCATTGCTGACTTTCATCCACATGATGCTGCAGTGTGCTTTGAGATATTGTGCTACTTGTATTGGTATTGTTTTGGATAAATGTTGAATTGAAGCTATTCAACTTGTTGGGGTAATTGACCACGGGTACCCCGAAGACAGCGAGACAATATTTAAAGACATCGGGGCTAGCAAAGCCCTTCAGTCTGACTACTCGCAACCCGGCCACTCCAGACGGTAGTCGGACAAGGTGCCCGTCCGCCCGGGCCGACTGCTCCTTCGGCCGGCTGCTCCACCTGCGCCAGCAGCCGTCTGCCCCAGCCAGCCGGCTGGCCGAGGTCAACTACTACGTCCCATCGGACACACGCGGACAAGACGACCAAACGCCATAGCGGTGTACTATTGATGAATAGTAGTGGCGACATCACCTATAGTGTACTCGTCCTTGGGCACTGTTTTATAAGGTGCACCAGGGACAAGGTGGCATGCACATCTCGTACACATACTCTCATGGGCATGGAGCCCCATGCCCACTTGCCCCCATGCCAATACCTAGCTTAGGAAGTAAGCTAGCTCACACCATATATAGTAGCATACATCCATCCATCCAGGCCGACCAGAATGGCTCCCTGGACACACACTCATGCATGCATGCTCAAGCACATGCGGCCACACACACACTTGTGCTCATATGCATATAGGAGACTAGGTGCCCATGGCACTGATCTCAGATACAGCTCTAGGAGCACTTTGTACTGCTAGATGTACACTCTACATATATATCCAGACATGCAGGAGTAGGGGTATTATCTCTCCGGAGAGCCCCGAACCTGGGTAAACTACGGCGTGATACTCGCATACCCGTCCCTAGATATTCCAGTGGCAGTCTTGCCCTCACCTTGAGCCACCCTGTGGTATCTATCGTCTTGCAACCCCCTGTGAGAATAGCATGACAGTTGGTGCCCACCGTGGGGCAAGCTCTTGCTGGAATCGCAGTCTGGGCGGGACCATCTTCCTCTTCACCGCCGTGGCGTCGCGCTGTCTCTCCGGTAGCATTCGGGGGCTCGACATCGACCCGCCCGTGGAGCGACCGTGTGGGACAGCGTGCCCTCGTCGTCGGCCTCGCCCTCTTCCTCAACACCGTTGCGATGCCGACCGTCCGTCCGTGCGTGCCGCACTGCTTCGCTTCGTTCAGGCGCTCCATCCGCACGCCGCTCGCGTCCGCTCCCCTCCGCGCCGCGCCTTGCTCCGGCCGGAACACGCGTTCGCTCCTCCATATATCATCTATACAAGCTAGCTAGATGGAAGTTATACAATGGTCAAACCGTAGCCATACACTAACTAGACTCTGGTCATATGTCTCCCAGACGCAAGTTAGACATGCCCTGTACACAATGCGTACACTACTCAGACAATACCACTTCTTCCCCGCCGCTGCGCTCCAAATACCACCTCGCCTTGCCTCGCGTTTCTGCTGCTCCGCACGCAGCCGCCTGGGCTCGCCTCTACTCTGCTCGACGAGCACGCGTGCGCACATAGCCGTCCGGCTCATAGCCGCCGCCACGTTGGCCCTCCGCCCCGCTTGGCCCGGCGTGTGCGCGCGCCGCCACCAGCTTGGCCCTCCGCTTATTGGCCAGCCGTCCCAACACCCGGCCGCCTCGCGCCGCGCCGGCTTGCCGCCCGGACGCTGCTCGCCTCGCGCCACCACGATCGCCGACCAGCATGCTCCGCCCGGCGCCCGCAGCTCGGCATCGGCAGCTACGACCGGTTGCCCGTGCAGAAAGGGGCTGGCTAAGACAAACAAGACAAGAAGAAAAGAAGAGGCCGACTGCCTGCTAGCCGGCTAGAGAAAAGTTTGCGGGGCGGCTGCTAGAAAAAAAAGAAATGGGGCTGGGTGGAAAAGTGCTGCCGGCTGCCCAAACAGAAAAGTGGCCGGGTGCAAAGAAAAAAAAGAGAAGTGCCCAAGCCAGCTGGAAAGATAGAAAAAGTTTTGTCCTGCCGCTAGCAGTCGTCAGAAGAGAAAAAAAGAAGAAAAGGGTGTTGCCAGACGCCTCGCCGCCTGGCCGGCTGTGCCAAGACGGCTCGGCCGCGTCCCCCTCGCCACCTGGCCGGTCAAGCCCGACTGATTGGTCCCTCCTCGAGCGCCTGGAGGCTCGAGGGCTACACCCAGCGGGTGCGCCGACGCGCTCCGCGAGCACTGAGCCACGCTGGCTGTCTTCGGCAAACTCCGCCTCGACTGCGCTAAAAGCAATGTGAGCTCCTCACCCGCATATTTTTGCATCACGCAAACATGGATAACCTCGAGCGATGCTTGGGGGGCTATCTCCGCATTTTATTACAGTTGCACCACTGTTTGCCCCGGCGCCAGCCAGAGTTGGCCCAGAGGATGGCCGCTTGGCCTGAAACGTTCGTTCCCATAGACGGCTTAGTAGCATGCATGGTACCGAAGGCCCACTCTTAGGCACTGACCGTGGAGCGGCTGTCCCGCTAGTAAGAGCAAACGCTGGAGGCCACCCACGCGAAAAACGTCTGGGAAGAAAACGGTTCGAGCGATCCGGCCGTTTGCTTTATGAGTATCTGCTCGGTTGGATCTGCCCCCAGAGTCTGAGTACTATACACTCCGCTCCGCGGCCCACTCTCAGTCACAGACCGCAGAGCGGCTGTCCGGCTAGCGAGAGCACAAGCCAAAGAGCAGAGGGGACATGAAAAAGATTGAAGGGAGCTCAAACGAAATCAAGTCGGCACCCTCCGCATAAAACTTGCAATGCTAAAAGAAAACATTTGATATATCTGCGCAGACTAACTTTTACTTTTGCATGATCATTCCCGTGGGTAACCCCCCTCCTACCTCGGAGGCTCTGAGGCTACACCCAGTGAGTGAGCTGGCGCGCCCCCATTGGAAGTAATCCGCGCCGGTTGTAGCCCGCAGCCGGCTGTCAGCAATAGCATCAGTCGGCGGACCCCTACGTCCGCGACCAACACCATCAATCGGCGGACTCCGTGTATGAACCGCCCAAGAGGGGCCGGATCATACCACTGGCGACTTATCGATGAGGATGGCGGGTCATAGCAAGCCTATTGATGGCCCAAGACCCAGAGGCGACTTAAGGCCTAAGAGGATGAACCGCCATATGTGTGACTTGTATTGTAAGGCAAGCTTAATTAGTCACTGAGCCGGACACGTTGTGTATGAGCCGGCCGGGACTCTGTAAGCCGTCGGGCATCAACCTGTGTATATAAAGGGGTGACCCGGCAGCGAGTTAAGGGCAAGAAAGAAGAGATCGAGAACTAGGTCAAGCGTATTCGCTCCCTGGTAATCGAAACCCAAGCAATACAATCCTAAATTGGAGTAAGACTTTACCTCCACAGCGAGGGGCCGAACTAGTATAAACTCTCCTTGTCCTTTGTCCCTCTTAACCCCTTTAAGCTAACCTAGCTGCGATGGCTCTACGACAGTTGGCTCCCACCGTGGGGCCAACGAACGGTGGTTTCGAGTTCTTGAAGGGAAGCTTCGCAGGGATCAAGGGATACGCTGTGGGCCGGATGACCAAGAGTCGTCGCGACAAGCTCTATATCGACGAAGCAGGCTGGGGACCCAAGGCTGGCTCAATCGAGTATGGGTACCGGGTCCCCTTCGGCGAAATCCACGTCTTCATCGGCAAGATCGGCGAATCAGGCCCTGAGCCAGACATCTGCACCGACATCATCGAGACGGCTCAACGTGCATGACCCGCCAAGGTTCAAGCCGCGGTGAAACATGCCTTTGTTGGTTGCATCCATGGGGCGGAATTTGAGGAAGTATCTGTGCCTGGTGGTGAGACGACCATCTACTCTGATGGTGAATCATCAACTGGTGAAACCAATTCAATGTATCAACTACAGGACGGCCGGCTTGGGGGCTATTCCGATGGCGACAGTATTCCGGACCCCTATGAGCTGCCGAATAGGGTGGCGATCTTCATGGCTGGTACACAATCGGCGCTCGGTTCAACAACCGTCGCGGCTATGACCTCTAGCTCAATAGCTGCAGCGGCGGCTGGTGCTAGCGGCTCTTTGCGCCAGCCGGCTCAGGTTTTGACAGAGTTGTTGGAGGCTTTGGCAACTTTGATAGGGATGGAGATAACCCTAGATACTCAAGAACAATGTAAGGTGGATGTTGCGAAGCTACGAGATGAGATAGCTCAAGCTAAGGAGGAACTGGTAGCTAAGAACGTTAGGATGTCCATGGAGCGAGCCGCTTTGAACGCTTAGGCACAACAGATTCAGGCAGACTATTTCCGGCTCACCTTGTACCGAAACGCTTCAACTGAAATCATGAGAAGGAGGCACCAGAGTCGTTTACCCCCAGTTTATTATGCGAGAAAGCTCTTCAACAAGCCTAGAGGAGGGACCAGTGACCCGCCAGTAGTGAACCGGGAGGTTAAGGCGCCCGTGACTGGAGTGCCGGTTCAGCCGCGTACAATGGATCCGCCTCGTTTGAATATTACCCCGCCTCAGCACGTTCCGACACCGCCGGGTCATTATTCTAACCCTTTGGATAATATGATTGATGCGGCGACACGATTGGCGGCTCTCCCAGTTGAAGGCGAGTCTTCGGCTGTGATAGAGACATGGAGGGCCAGAGAACTTCTTCAGACAACACTGGATCAACAGGTGGCTTATTCGTACTGTCGTGAAAGGATTCACTCAACCCCTCGACCAAGCCGGATTTATAGCAGGAACATTGACTCGCCCACAGTTTCAAGCAGTGAACAGCGCCGTAACCAACCTCGTGGGCATGACCCAGCGCGTGGTGGTGTTGATGCTCAGACCTTGGTGGATCAGGGCAGAGTGCATCCGGAGGCTGAGCTGGTGGCCCAGCTGGCGGCTCAACAGCAATCTTTGGTTTATCCATCAGCATTGATGGAGGCAGGAGTGACCTCTAGAACCTTGGGTGTGCCATGTTTATTGTCGGCTCTGCGTAATGAGCGCTTACCTAAGGATTTCAAGGTTCCTCGTAAGGTGCCTAATTATACGGCGGATCAACCCCCTGAGGCTTGGATTGAGAGCTATGAGATGGCCATGTAGATGTTGGATGTTAGTGATGCTGCATGTGCTAAATATTTCACCATAATGTTGGATGGACCAGCTCGTACTTGGTTGAAAGGGCTTCCCGCTAACTCCATTAGATCATGGGCGGAGTTGAAAACTCGTTTCATCCAAAACTTTAAAGACACGTGCAAACATCCTATGTCGATCCTGGATTTGGATTCTTGTGTCCAAGGTGAGGGCGAGTCAACAACTAATTGTGTGCGCCGCATCTCAGTTGTTATACACTCATCGGATAGTATCAATGCCAGTTCAGCAGTCCTGATGTTGGAGAAGAGTTGCCATTTCCTCCCTCTTAAGCTGAAACTGGGGCGGCTTAATCGTCACTTCAATGACATGGGGGAGCTCATGGCAGCTCTCGTCAAGTATGCTGACGCTGATAGTACTAAAGACCCTGAGTCTGATGAAGAGAAAGCTGGTAAGGGGAAGAAGAGCGGCAATATGAAGGGGCAGCAGCATAGCACGGTAGGTCAAAGCGGCAACGGTAAGCACAAGGCTGATGGCAATTTAGACTTTGTGGCTAACACCAATACGCAGAATAATAATCAGCATCGCAAGGGAAAGCCGCCCCGGCTTGGAGGGACAAAATTTAACCTTGAGGCGGTGATGAATCAACCTTGTCCGAAGCATGGTACGCACGAGAAGCCGGCCACTCATCTGTGGAAGGATTGCTTCATCATGAGGGAGTATAGGAATTCCATTTTTTTCCAGAACAATCATGGCCCCAATGGCGGTTCAGGATCCGGCTCACACGGACCTGGCTTTGGTGGTGGCGGTTCAAACTCTAGTTTCCACGCCAAGGCAATCAAGGTGGTTTCAATCAGCAGTGCAGACAAGGGAATCAGCAACAACAGTCTGGTTATCAGAGTAATCCGAAGCAGCTGAATAGTCGATAGTATCATGTGTTCACCATGATTCTATGTAAATGAGACCAGAAGATTCATAAAACGGCGGTAAACACAATTGAGCTGGCGATTCCACGTTATTTGCGATGGTCTGAACATCCTATTCTTTGGAGCCGTGAGGATCACCCGCCCCGGGTTGACAATCCGGGTCACTTGGCTTTAGTGGTAGCACCTCAGGTTGGAGGTTACAGGTTCACTAAGGTGCTCATGGATGGATGCAGGAGCATCAGTATCCTTTAAAACGAAACTTTTCATCGTATGAGTTTGACTGACAAGGATCTTAAGCCGTCTAACATTGTTTTTCATGGTGTGGTGCCTGGTAAGTCGGCATATCCAGTGGGTAAGATAGCTCTAGAAGTGGCTTTTGGTGAGGATCATGATTCCAGAGTTGAGACATTGACCTTTGAGGTGGTCAAAATTAAGAGCCCTTATCATGCTTTGTTTGGGCGGCCAGCTGATGCTAAGTTCATGGCAAGACCTTGTTATGTTTATGTGCAGCTTATGATGCCGGGTTACAAAGTTACTATCACAGTGCATGGGAACTGGAAGATAGCCTTGGAATGTGAAGAGGGCGATGTTGCTTATGCTGAGTCTGTTTGTGCAACAGAAGAGTTGAAGTTTTACAAAGATAATGTTGACCCAGTAGATATGACACCTTTGAAGAAGCCAACCACAGAGCATGACCCTCTGTTCAAGTTTAAGTCGGTATATGACACTAAGTTGGTTTATTTTGTTCCTGGCGATTCATCCAAGTAGTTCAGTATCAGTGCTAATCTGGATCCAAAATAGGAAAGCATGCTCATCGAGTTCATCCGTGAGAACCGGGACATCTTGGCATGGAAGCCTTCAGACATGCCAGGTGTACCGAGGGAACTCGTTGAGCACACTCTCAATATTGACCCAAAGTTTAAACCGGTCAAGCAATTCCTTCATCGCTTCAATGAAGAGAGGCGTAAGGCCATTGGTGAAGAAGTGGCCCGGCTCTTGCCAGCTGGGTTCATTGTTGAAGTTTTTCATCCTTAATGGTTGGCTAACCCGATGCTGGTGCTTAAGAAGAATGGTACTTGGCGCATGTGTGTGGATTACACAGACCTTAATAAAGCCTGCCCGGCCGATCCTTTTGCTCTTCCCTGTATTGATCAGTTTATTGATGCTACAGCGGGTTGTGAGCGTTTGAATTTTTTGGATGCTTATTCTGGGTATCATCAGATCAAGATGGCAGTTAAGGACCAGGAGAAGACAACCTTCATCACTCCCTTTGGGGCCCTCTGCTATGTGTCTATGCCTTTTGGGCTCAAGAGTGCCCAGGCGACTTACCAGCGGTGTGTTTTAAATTGCCTTCATGGTCAGATTGGGTGCAATGTTCATGCTTATGTGGATGATATTGTGGTGAAATCTAGGAAGAAAAAAACTTTGATAGGTGATTTAAAAGGGACCTTTGAGAATCTCTGGATCTACAAGATGCTGCTTAACCTGGCCAAGTGTGTCTTTGGTGTACCAGCAGGCAAACTCTTGGGTTTTCTATTTTCTAAACGGGGCATTGAAGCTAACCGGGAGAAAATCAAGGCTATCACTTCCTTGGCTAAGCCGGCATGTATTAATGATGTTCAACGCCGGGCGGGTCGTATTGCAGCTTTAAGCCGGTTGGGTGAAAAGGCTATCCCTTTATACCAGATGATGAAGAAAACAGATCACTTTGTTTGGAGTGATGCTGCAGATTAGGCATTTGAAGCCTTGAAGAAACATTTAGCTGAGCCACCGATCCTTGCTGCTCCCATTGATAAGGAGCCCTTGTTGTTATATGTGGCTGCTAATGGCCGGGCTGTCAGCATGGCAATTGTTGTGGAAAGAAAGGAATCAGGCAAGGAGTATCCGGTTTAGCGGCCGGTTTATTATACCTGTGAGGTGCTCATTGAATCCAAGCAGAGGTATCCGCATTGGCAGAAGCTGGTATATGGGGTGTTCATGGCTAGTAGAAAGCTCAAGCTATATTTCCTTGGTCATCCCATCACTGTGGTTAACTCTGCTCCCTTAGGGGATATTCTTCAAAACAGAGAGGCCATAGGTCGGGTAGCGAAGTGGGCCATTGAGCTTGGACCCCATGGTTTGAAATATATGCCTCGCATAGCCATCAAGTCTCAAGCACTTGTGGATTTCATCAATGATTAGACAGAGCTGCAGATGCCTAAGGAGAAGCCGGATAGCACATATTGGACTATTCACTTTGATGGATCCAGGCAGTTGGAAGGCTCGTGGGCTGGAGTTATTTTGACTTCCCCACGAGGTGATAAATTCTGTTATGTTTTAAGTTCAACGTTACCTTGTACTAACAATGCAGCTGAGTATGAGGCCTTGCTCCATGGTCTTCGGATGGCTAAAGAGATGAATCTAAGACGAGTGAGGTGCTTTGGGGAGTCAGATTTGGTGGCTCAGCAACTTTCAGGCACTTGGGATTCTAAGGATCCACTCATGGCGGCTTACCACCGAGAGGTCGATACCATTGCTGGTCATTTCAAAGGTTATCTAGTGGAACATATTGATTGCAGAAAATATGAGGCGGATGATGCTTTGAGCCGGCTAGGATCCCAGCATAAGCTGGTACCACCTAATATTTTCCTTGATATTCTGCATAATCCTTCAGCCAAATTGCCTACGGAGGAAGATCCTGCTATTCCTGACCGGGAGGCGCAGTTGGTGGCGGCTGTTCATGCTATTCCTGATTGGACAGTTCTATATTTGGCTTATATGACCCGGGGCGAGTTACATGAGGATGAAACTTTGGCTAGGCAGATAACCCGGTGGTCTAAGTCAATGACTATTGTCAATGGAGATTTGCACCGCTGCAGTGTCACAGGGGTGTTTCAACGTTGTGTTTCTCCTGAGGAAGGC
Organism: Aegilops longissima; assembly: GCA_021605205.1. Taxonomy (NCBI): domain Eukaryota; kingdom Viridiplantae; phylum Streptophyta; class Magnoliopsida; order Poales; family Poaceae; genus Aegilops; species Aegilops longissima. Next base: position 297,423,712 of record CM038678.1, read on the forward strand.
TGTGAGATTCTACGAGAATGATGGAGATTGTGGTCATCATGCCGGCTCTAAGTCCCTCGTAGCCAAGGCTTTCTGTCATGGATTTTTTTGGCTGAGGGCTTGTAACACCCCGGATGTAACTTTCCATATTTGTAACTCCAACTCTTGCCATTTTCGGCATTGTGATATGATATTCCCTCCGTGGTTGGGTTTTTTTCTTCATTTTGCATTTTGTCCATGTCATGCATTTCATATCATGTCATCATGTGCATCGCATTCGCATACGTGTTCGTCTCATGATTCCGAGCATTTTCCACGTTGTCCGTTTTGCAATCCGGCACACCTATGTCCCCCGGCGTCCCCTTTTACATTTTTCCGTGAGCGGGTACTAAACTTTCTCGGAATGGACCAAGCCTTGCCAAGTGGCCCTGGTATAGCACCGGTAGACCACCTGTCAAGTTTCGGGTCATTTGGAGCTCGTTTGGTACTCCAACGGTTAACTGCACTCTCGCAAAGACCTCTTTTAAGTTGCAGCCCAACACCCCTTCGAAATAGCACAATAACCCATCTAAGTCATTTCCATGCTCTCCGTCGTCGGATCACGATCGTGTGGGCGAAAACCGCACCCCATTTGGAGTCTCCTAGCTCCCTCTACCTATAAATATGTGCACTCCCCCGAATTTTCTGGATCCCGAAACCCTAGCCCGCTTCCTCCACATACGGACACGTCCGTCCATACGGACGAAACTCCGCCACCACCGGACGAACCGCAGCCTGCCACGTGGCCCTCCGCGCGCCCAGCGCCAGCGCCCGCCCGCCCGAACCAGCGAGGCCCGCCCAACCAGCGCGCCCCCGCCTTGCCACAAGGCGCCCGTCCGTGCCCGACGGCGCGCCGGACTCCGCCGCCGCCGCGATCTCCTCCGACCGTCGCCCGCCCGGCCCAGCGCTTCGCCGGCCGCCTCCCGTCCTCCGCCGCCCCGTCGCCGTCGCCGATCGCTGGCCTCGTCCCAGCGCTGCCATGCCGCCTCGGCGTCCTCCGCCAGCGCCACCACCGTCCTCCGGCGAGATCCGGCTGGTCTCGCCGCCTGCCTCGTCCCCTCCGGCAGCCCCTCCGACGAGCGCGCCTGCCTCGGCTTCCGCGCCCGAGCCGAACCCTAGATCCACCTCGGTTGACTTCTTCCCCCCGAAATTTCCTCTAAGTTTTTATTCTATCATTATTTTGTTGCATTTTCATCATGCCATAACTTTTCACTCGTGGCTCCGTTTCGGGCGTGTAGCATACCGAAATGTTCGCCTCGATGAGTAGATCATTTCATCTCATTGCATCATTTTCATTTGAGCTCATCGTGATGCACGAAATGCTGTTAGAAGAGGGCTATGTGATGTTAGTTTCAGATTCTTATCAGAACATGCACTTTTGGCATTTTTGCCATGATTGATGTGTGCACCCTATGATCTTGAGTCCTACATGTGTTTTGTAATATGCCATGCCATCTTTACAGGGGTGTATGCCATGTATTTTTGTAATATCTGTGGTGACTAGCACAAGCATGCAAACTAGGCTTCATGATGTTGCTGATTTCAGCCCCTGTTTTGCTGATATTTTTATGTCATGTAAACTTGATGCTACCGAGAGATCCATGCTTATTTTGAGATACTTCAGTAAGGATGTTTTGAACATATGGTTATGCTCTATCCATCCATGCCTTTTTTTGCAACTATGGAGTGCCATAGCTTGAGTCAATCGAGCTCTACTTTTGCTATAAAATGTTTCCTGGCAGATTGTTTACATGTTATTCAATTTTGCCAAGGTTGTTGTAGTTGATCCGTGTATGCTATGATGTTGTTCTTGCCATGTATAGCTTATATGCCATGTCTTGTTGATAAATGTATGCTTAGTTTATCATGAAATGCTCTGTAGTGAGTGCATCGAGCTCTCCAACATGCCTACTTGTTATCTGTTTTTGTCATGCCCTGTTGCTAAATCTGTTAACGGAACTTGCTATATTGACATGGGTGTTATTACATTTTCTGATCCCTTTTGGCTCTTGGTCAGTAAGGGACTTATGTTCTATGCTTTGAGTAAATTCATGCCATGCCTTGTTTTGCTATTATAAGTTCCTGTAGAATGTTGTTTGCTTGCTCTGAACATTGCTTCCTGATGCTGATTCTGCCATGTTCAGTATTTTCTCCAAGTCTGTGAAGCTGATATGTTTTGTACTTTTGCCATGCTTGTTTGGACCTGTTAATGTGTTAATTAGCAGTAGCTCAGTGTTCATCTTTTGTCAAGCATCTTGAGTAGATCACTCCATATGCTTAGTTGGTACGTTTGGGTGCAGTAGCTTAATTTCTTGTTGCTTGCTAAGTGGCATCATGCTGTTAATGGCAGATTTGTGTCATTCTTGTTTTGCTTGTCATTTGCAAACCGTGCATCCGATTCCGGTGATCTTTATATCGATTTCAACCGAAATTATCTCACCTTTCCAGTGGCATACTTGGTTTGCCAAGTTGATGCCTGGTTCATCATTTTTCTTCCGGAGCACGCATACGCATTGCATATCACATCTCGCATATCATGCCATGTATTGCATCATGTTGCTTGTGCATTGCACCGTGATTTATTGTGGTTCCATTGTTTGTGTTCTTGCTTTGGGTAGAGCCGGGAGATGAGTACGTGAACGAGGAACCTGTTGAGAACGCTTACGAGGATCAAGCTTTCGACAACTCTGAGAACTTTGCAGGCAAGATGACCATACCCTCGAAATCACTTCTATCTTTGCTTGCTAGATGCTCGCTCTTTTGCTATGCCTATGCTACGATGCCTATCACTTGCTTATCATGCCACCCCTATTGCCATGTCAAACCTCTAACCATCCTTTCCTAGCAAACCGTTGTTTGGCTATGTTACCGCTTTGCTCAGCCCCTCTTATAGCGTTGCTAGTTGCAGGTGAAGATGAAGTTTGTTCCTTGTTGGAACATGGAGATGTTGTTCCTTGTTTGGAACATGTTTACTTGTTGGGATATCACAATCTATTGTTTAATTAATGCATCTATATACTTGGTAAAGGGTGAAAGACTCGGCCTTATGCCTGGTGTTTTGTTCCACTCTTGCCACCCTAGTTTCCGTCATACCGGTGTTATGTTCCTTGATTTCGCGTTCCTTACGGTTGGGTGATTTATGGGACCCCTTTACAGTTCGCTTTGAATAAGACTCCTCCAAAGAAGGCCCAACCTTGGTTTTACCATTTGCCACATAAGCCTTTTCCCGGGTTTTCGCGAGCCGAGGGTCATCTTTATTTACCCCCGGCGGTGCTCCTTCGAGTGTTGGTCCAAACTAGAGCACCGTGCGGGACCATTCCTTGGCAACTTGGATTACGTTGGTACCTGTACGCTTAGCTTATCCGGTGTGCCCTGAGAACGAGATATGTGCAGCTCCTATCGGGATTTGTCGGCACAGTCGGGTGGTCTTGCTGGTCTTGTTTTACCATTGTCGAAATGTCTTGTAGTCCGGGATTCCGAGACTGATCGGGTCTTCCCGGTAGAAGGAATATCCTTCGTTGACCGTGAGAGCTTATAATGGGCTAAGTTGGGACACCCCTGCAGGGTATTATCTTTCGAAAGCCGTGCCCGCGGTTATGAGGCAGATGGGAATTTGTTAATGTCCGGTTGTAGACAACCTGAAGTTGACCTTAATTAAGACACATCAACCGCGTGTGTAACCGTGATGGTCTCTTCTCGGCGGAGTCCGGGAAGTGAACACGGTGTTGGAGTTACGTTTGACGTAAGTAGTTCAAGATCACTTCTTGATCGCTACTAGCTTCACGACCGTGCCTTTCTTCTCTTCTCGCTCTCTTTTGCGAATGTAGCCACCATATATGCTAGTCGCTTGCTGCAGCTCCACCTCACAACTCTGTCCTTCCTATAAGTTTAAATAGTCTTGATCTCGCGGGTGTGAGATTGATGAGTCCCCGTGACTCATAGATTCTACCAAAACAGTTGCAGTGCCGACGATGCGGTCAGATGACGCAACCGAGCTCAAGTGGGAGTTCGACGAGGAACGTGGTCGTTACTATGTGTCTTTTCGATGATCGATAGTGGAGCCCAGTTGGGACGATCGGGGATCTGTGGTAGCATTTGGGGTAGTCTTCTTTTATTTTGGTTCCGATTCGGACCTTGAGTGTAATCTGGATGATGGATGTTTATTTATGTATTGTGTGAAGTGGCGACTGTAAGCCAAACTATGTATGTCTTTCCTTATGTATTACATGGGTTGTGTGAAGATTACCTCACTTGCGACATTGCTTTCAATGCGGTTATGCCTCTAAGTCGTGCTTCGACACGTGGGAGATATAGCCGCATCGAGGGCGTTACAGGGCTCATGCTAATGCAGAGGATTTGGTCAGTAAATGTGATGGTTGTCAGAAATTTTCAAGACGAGCTCATGTGCCGGCTCAAGAATTGTTGATGATTCCAATTACTTGGCCATTTGCAGTCTGGGGGCTTGATATGGTTGAACCTTCCAAAAGATCCAAGGATAAAAGACCCACCTTTTGGTGGCGGTTGACAAATTCACAAAGTGGGTTGAGGCAGAGCCGGTCAGTAAGTGTGACGCGGTGACAGCGGTTCAATTCATCAAAAAGGTGATATTCCGTTTTGGTTATCCCCACAGCATTATAACTTATAATGGCACTAATCTTTCCAAGGGTGCTATGTAAGAGTTCTGTCAACGAGAGCATATTCGTCTTGATGTATCATCAGTGGCTCACCCCCACTCCAATGGCCAAGCTGAAAGATCCAATCAAGAAATTTTGAGAGGCATCAAGACCCGGCTTATGGTCCCTTTGCAGAGGACGCCTGATTGTTGGGTGGAGGAATTGCCCTTGGTGTTATGGCGTATCAATACTACCCCCAAAAGATATACGGGTTACACGCCTTTCTTCATGGTTTACGGAGCAGAAGCGGTTCTCCCTAGTGACATCCGTCACGACTCGCCCCGTGTGGCGGCTTATGTTTAAGATGATAATGAAAAAGCACATCAGGATGCTCTTGACATGTTGGATGAGGAGCGTGACCAAGCGGCGGCTCGTTCGGCGATTTACCAGCAAGATCTGCATCGTTATCCTAGCCGCCGGGTTAAAACTAGGACCTTTAAAGAAGGAGATTTGGTGCTCCGGCTCATCCAGGATCAAGCTGACATGCATAAGTTTTCCCCACCTTGGGAAGGGCCGTTTGTGGTCAGCAAAAATCTGAACAACAGATCATACTACCTTATCGATGTTCAAGACCACAAGGACTCATGCACGTCGGAGGAGGAGACCCGTCGGCTGTGGAATATTGCTCATCTTCAGCCTTATTACACCCGAGCCACCGACTCTTGTGATGTACATACTTTGTCAATGTATATATTATGATGAATATAATAAAGCCGGCATCCCTGATTCAGGGCCTCTATCGTTTCATTTCTAAGAATATGAGTCTTTATTGTCACTTCATAAAGTCACTTGGGGGCTTCCTACTTATTGAGCATAGCTATGATTACCCTCTTGACACGGCTTGTACGCCATGATTACAAAATACTTGGGAGATTCCTGCTCATTGAGCATAGCTATGACTACCCTGTTGATCCGGCTTATACACCTGGAATGAAATATTACTTGGCATCTCTTTGTTAATGAACAGAGCTTTCTTGACCCTTGTAATAGGTTTGGACGCCATGTGTATTCACCAAAAATTCCGGGTTACCCTGCCTTTGTTTGCCTGCCACTCCGACCAGGTAATCCTGGAATGACTCGCCGCACTCTTGACAATCAATCTTCTAAAAGACCCTGAATTTGTCAAAGTTAAAACAGCAATTGGTCATGTGATGTCCGGCTTACGGGTTTGAATTAAGGTTTAACTCAGCGGCTGCGTGGCCCTTGAATAATGCTTGACATGCAGGCTTGGCAGCCTATGAATGCCTTGTTTTCTGTTTTTTCTGGTTAATATTTGATTTGAATATTTTGTGAGGTTGATTTTTTCTGCCATGTTGATACATGGTTGAAAACTTATAAAGACCATGTTTGTCTTATGGTTCATATATGAATCTATCCGGAGTTTTATTAATCCGGCCTGGTTTTGGACTTTAAGTCGCCAGTGTATGATGATTATGTGCTTGGAGTGCTGTGCTCTAAGCTTTGGGATGTTGCCCCTTGCCGCATATGGCGTGATAAGCCGGCGGTATGAATAAATTCAACAGGGCGTTGTGCTCTGTCTTTGGGCTGTTACCCTTACTGCACAAGGTATGATAAGCCGGCAGTGTGAACAAATATCACAGGTATGATATTTATTTTTGTTATGATCATATGAGGTTTTGCTAGACCGGCCTTGGTTATGGACTATTTAGTCATCAGTGGTTTTTATATGGGGTATTGTGACCCGCCCTGGGGTAAACCGCCGGGGCACTTGTTATCTTCTTATGTGCAGGAAAAACTGATAAAGCATGGTCTGCAAAATCGATGATATTATATGCTGATTTTCAAATAACGGATCGGCAGTATTATGCAAAAAAAACGTGCATGATGGCACGGTAGATCATTGTTTAACTAGACTATTACATAGCTCTATAAGCCCACATGGTTAAAGTGTTCTTTAGGCCATGTCTGATGATGCGGATTATGAGCCGTCCAGCGGATCAATTCTCCTGGTCTTGGCGATTCGAGCTTTCCGGGTCATCCGCGCCGGTTCTTTGTGGCACCGCGGCTCAGAGCAACCGGTTTACCTTGCATTGCCAGCCCAGAGATCATGTCTTCTGGCAACACACAACATCTTAGTACAGAAAACAACCCCTTTATTGATACTAGCGGAACATAGTTCGACATTACATCAAGTTGCGAGGCCAAGCGGCACACACGGTGCGGCTGCACAATATGTACATTATTTAGTGAACATAAAGGGGCCTCGATCATGACAACTACACGGCAGCGGAACAACGATGAAGCGGGACTCCATAGCACAAGGACACCAATGTGGACACGATCTAGACTCGGAAAGCACTCCGATCCAATGAGATTTTCCTGAAATCTGGCATGACACGCCAGGTCAGTACATTGAATGTACTTGCAAGATCACAACAAGCATAAACATAATGTCAAACAATATCATGATATTAACCAAATTATCATCAATGCAAAATCATACTAGGGATGTAGTGAACAAGGTCTCGTGCCTCAAGTCCCTCGGACTTGCTTACCAAACGTGTTACCTCGTAACCAAACGGTGATCTTTCTCGGATCACAAACGGACCAACACTTTGGTCTCTCCAAATGGGTTAACTCGTAACCAAATGGTGATCTTTCTCGGATCACAAACGGACCAACACTTTGGTCTCCAAACGGGTTACCTTGTAACTAAACAGTGATTTTTCACGGATCACAAACGGACCAACACTTTGGTCTCCATCATCAACATGGTTTCTCAACCATCATCTTTCCAACAGTGCCACGTTATTAACATTAGTGTGTATGATTATTTAAACGTTGACCCATGGTGTGACCTACTTCCGAGTTGTGTCCGTAACCGAGGAAGCGGCTATCGATAGATTAAATACACTCTGTAGAGGTAGCGCACTGTACCCACACCACGGAATCCATGGCCTCGCACTCCCATTCGGGTGGACCAACGGCATTCCGACGGAACCCCTCCATTGCCATGACACTCTCCCGGCCACTCCGACTTACTCCACTGGGCTAAGTCTTGGGTGGCCCCGTGGCTACCAAAGGCACCAACGACCACCGTGGTGGCAAAACAGCCACCATCGTGGCAAAACATAAACGGTCCCAAACAGGGACAAGGTACCATAACAACTATGGGCACACAAGGTTATGTCTTCTTACCGGGCCAGGGTAACTCACACCCATAACCTTCCCTCATTGGAGGGCAGAGGCATGACAACGAACTGAATAAAGGCCTTCCCATAAAGGCAAATGTGGTTGCACTGGAAAAAACTCGATTCAGTGGCACCATGACCCGATCAACGATATGTTCAAGTTGAGTTATTATCAGGTTTAACTCAAAGTAAAAATAATTGGTGTCATGATATGCCATGAAAATGCAACCTTACGATATGCATCACATATCATCGGAAATAAATGGGTCAACCTCATCAAGTACTAACCATAATCATCACAACTCATACCACTTCTCTGGTTATTATTATTCAGCAAACTTAACCATGATATTAACTTAATATAATTCATTTTCTCACTTAAGAAAATATTAACTAAACTAACTTTTCCATTGTTATTTTATTTCTACTTAACCAAATATTACTTCTACTGACTTAAAACTAACTTAGTTAGTTTCAAACTACTGTAAACTAAACATACCAAACAAATCAAGCATTCAACAAAGTTAAATATTTAATTGAGTGATTTAAATGCATGAACTAAATCATTATTCAAGTTGGAAAAATCACAAATATTGAAATGGCACCATGAAAATGTTGTTGTGGCTTTCCTTAGTGCAGATGAGATTCACACTCCTCCTAGTGATCCTCAAGACAAGCTTCACCTTCTGAAAATAATTAAAAACATAAAGAAAACATCAAGAAACACTTTGCAAATCACCCAAAATCTAGACATCAGAGAAAAGTCTCATTTTTGGTGAGCTGCTAGATCTTTTCATTAAAACACAATGCAAAAAGAATCACTTAATTTGGACTTATGGTTAAAGAGTTGTGGCTATTTGAAGTTCTCTAGATAATTAGAATTGAATTTAAATAAAACCCGCGGGGCGACACCACTCATATCGCTTCAGGCACGGCCTGAGTGGCTGACAGCAGGCCCTAGTGGTCAGGTCAGAGGGGGAGAGAGAGAGAAACAGAGATGGGGCGGCGACGCGCCGACGTTTCTCCGATGAGGAGAGGTCGGCGGCCAGATCCAGAAGGATAGGAAGCAAGAGGAGGTCAAGGCACACTTTCCCGTACCCATAGAGTGGCTAGGGGTGGCCAGACGTGGTCGGAACAGAGCTCCCCAGTGGCGGCAGCGTGCGGCGCTCGTCGGAGTTGGCGATTCCGGCGAGGTAGGGCCGCTCCAGAGCTCCAACGGCACCAGCACGCACCAGTGGAACACCACGGATATGCCGGAGAGGTCAGTGGATCTCGAGTGGCTCTGGAGAGGGAGGGGCAGAGGACGAGGATCGCCGGCGAGCTTGGGGCGGGGGCGGGGGCCAGAGGCCTGCCCGGCCGGGCTGTGGCTTCCTACGGTGTTGTGGGGGTGTGGTGAGTGTGTGAGTGGAGAGAAATGAGCTCGAGAGGGCTCTTTTTATAGGCGAGGCTGAGGCGGGGATCGAGAGCTCGTCGGAGCTCTCTGGAGTGGCGCCCGGCGATGAATGGCGTCAGTGAGAGGGGGAGAAGGCGCCGGGAATCACGCGAGAATTGTGGGCGGGCAGCGACGAGCACAGGAGCGCGGTACGTGACGAGCACAGGGGCACGGGCGCACTGTTGGCTTGGCCTCTCCCTGCCCGTGCTCGCTGCGGCGAGCTCTGGCCTCGGCGAGTGCTAGGATGGAGTTAAGTGGGTCGAGACGGAGATGGTGGCATGGTTTGGCAAGGTGCGGCAGCCGGGGAGCCGAGCACACGCTGAACAGACCACGCGGCGGCATCGAGAGCGCATTGGCATCATGCACACGCGTGGTCACCGCGCGAACTCTGGCATAGAGCCACAGCTTGCCATAAATTCGTGTCTGGCGTGTAGTTCTTGATGAGCTGAGTCACTCCATGGGTTTGAGTTGATCACATGTGCACTGTGGTAGTAGATTTCTTCCTAATAAGTTTCTGGTCAGAAACTTGTGAAGTTGATTGTGATCAAACCAGAGAGTGTTTGGGGCCGATTTTTGGTGGTTAGCAGTTTCTTAGGAGGGTAATGATGCTCAATAAAAATTAGCCTCATTAGATCGAGTAAAATGGTACTTGCTGTAGAAACTGGCTTTTCGGACCAGAACAGAAAATATTTTCTGTAGCAAAAATATTCCAAAAAGTGATGCAATATTTTTGCTCAGGGAGGTTCCCTAGGGTTCCAATAATATTTGGGAATTTTCTCATATTTTTTTGGGCAAGAAAAATGGGGGTTTCTTTGGAGCACATGTTGCTGATTAGGGTTTTAGAGGAGGAAATGAATATTTTTCATTTAAGAAAAATGTTCCTATTATTATTTTGGGATTAACCAGAGAAGAAATGATGGCTTGGGGAGAAGTGAGCCACTTGGATGAACTCAAGGTTATGCCCAAGTGTTTAAGTCCAACTGAAATGATCCAAAAACCCAAATTCAAATAAAAGACAAATCAAAATTAGAAAAAGAAGAGGGGGCAAAAACAAGGCTGTCACATTCTTCTTCTTCTTCCACCGTCTGGAAGTTAGGAGATGACCAATTGATAACGGTCAAGGCTTGAAATTCAGCTTCATCATTGATAAGCTCAGATGGATCAATTTCAGGGGCGAAAGTATGCGTACGGATTTGAGGGATAAGGTCCACAATTTTGTAAGTCGGCGTGGGCATTTTCTGGTTTTCCGCTGTATAAGCTGGCTGGTACTTGGACAGGTCTGTTTCTTCAAGTCGCCAATGGATGTATCTCCTTCACATAAGCAGAAAAATCCTTCTTGTCAAAGGGAGACCCGTCCTCTTTAAAGCTGGGGCAGCAAGTAGCTAGCTCAGCCGGGTCTAATTCTGCCTGCCATCCCTTAGCCTGGCTTAAAGCCGTAATGGCCCCGACTCTTGCAGCTGACCTGTTGATTTCTTCAATTCTTGCGGGCATAACAGAAAGTTTGCTTAAAACATCACTCAGAAGGGATGGTGCTTGGTTGGTTGGTGAGATGTAGGCTATGGTGCGCTGAGCATGAGTATACAATTATTCAACCAATGTGTAAACCGCCTTCAGCTTTATGAGCACATCTTGATCGAGATTTCTGCTTCTGGGGCCTGTATAATGCGATTTGGTTAAACCTTTAGGCGGCTTGCAAAGCGCAGTGTGGAAGTTCAGTAAAAGTTAAAGTTTTACTTACCAAAAATGGTAGAGATCGTCTATGTGATATGATGCTGCAAGGCGGTAACTTCTGTGTCAACCTCTTGCAAAGAGGCGACAACTTTTTCAGCTCTCTGTACCAGGGAAAGTTTTTCTTCAGCCCAGGCAGCTTTCTCAGTATTAAACCCGGTTTTCAGTTTTTCAGCTTCATCCAAGCTAAATTTGAACTTGGAGTCAGCTTTTCGGGTCTCGGCTTCTTGCAGTTCAAGCCAGTTTTTATGTCCGCCAATTGAGATTGAAATTGAGCCGAGGATACCTGGAGAAGAGATATTTTGAGTAATTATCAACAGTTATGTCACAGTATAAAATCAGCAAAAGTCCCAAGCCCTTTGCAAGCAATAGCACTTGGCACTTGGGGGCTAATGGGAGCAGAAAGTTTCCTTTATGACTCAGTTGTGGCACTTGGGGGCTTATGAAAATAACCCGGCCTTTGCGGAAGACAAGGTGAAAGTATTATTCAGTGACAGTAATCAGTCCCAGCTTATTCATGTTAATTAAGCCGGCCCTTGGGGGCTACAGGTCCAAAGTTGATCATCACCATATACAGTCCCGGCTTAACTTGATAAGTTTAACCCGGCCCTTGGGGGCTACTACTTTTGATTTGGATATATATAAGGCTATCTAAAAGTCTAAAGCATATTCAATCCTATCATATTCAGTAGACATGGGGGGCTGAACGGAATATATCTTCCAGACAGGGCAGAAGGTGAAACCTCATATTTCTGGTGCATGTGTTTGACCATGTCAATCTCTAAGTCGCGGCTGCTTTCCACTTGGCTGAGATAGCTGGAGAATGCTTCACTCATGCTCAGATGAGAATAATTGGCCATGCCAAATTTGACTTTGCGTTTCTCAATTAATTCTTCCTTGGCAGCGTGTTTTGCCGGGACAGTGGGATTCCCCGGTGCTTGAAAACAGGTGCCGGTGATCAGTAATTCGTCAGTATTTGGATCTGAAGGTTTGACTGGGCTTGGCGGGTCAGCACCCAAAGGGTCAATATCCACATAATCCAGAGAAGCGCCAGGGTTTACTGGTGGCGGGTCTTCAGTACTGGCCTCCGGGTGTTGCACGGAAGCTGCAGATACTGGTGTTGGTTTCTCCGGTTCATGCGCCTCGGGATCCTCAACTGGCTTGTCGATTTTAGCCTTTTTGCTAGGATTTGCTATTCCACTGCAAGAGGATTGAAAAGGTCAGTATAAGTGCAGAGATATGAAATAACAAAGATAAATTTTGTACCCAGGAGTAGTCTTGAAATCCGGAAGGTGAGTCTGAGATGAATCACCAGACGAAGAGTGAGAAATCCCCTGATATTTGAGTCAGAAGGATTAAGTGGCCGACGAATAAAACTTGCCTTGGGATAAATAGAGTTGGAATTTTGAAGCACCTCATTCCGGCGTTTGCGTGGGGCTGGTGTGTTAGGTAAACCGGAGGAAAGCTCTCCACCTCCACTGGTCCGAGTTCTGTGTCGGTTCTCATGTTGTTGTTGCTTCAAAATAAAATCGGGATCCAAGTGAGCTAAATGGTGAGAAAACCTTACTTTCCGGATCACTTGTCGAGTTTTTTGTCTTGGCAAAGGCTCTGGGTCGGAGGAAATAATGGTTACCTCTTCATCACCCGCCTGGCTGGTTTCCACGTCATCCTGATAGCAATTAGTGTCAATAAGATGGTTAAAAAAAGAGCCAAGGGAATCGAGGTCTACCTCCGACTCACCATCTTCATCCAGGTTCAACATATCAGATGCAGTTGGGTTCTTTTTGTTCTTCTTCAGGGCTTTGGTCTTAGCCCTGGCTTTCTTGGTGGCTTTTTCATCATACTTCCTTTTCCAAAAGGCGGATCCAGCCTGCAAAGGTTGCAATAAAGGTTGGAGATTTGCAAGTTATATGAACAACAAAGTGAAATACATGAACCGGACAGACTTACATCCGATGCAGGGTTGAGGGTGCAGAAGGGATTCAACCCCACTTTCCTGCAGCACTCCAAACTTACGTTGAGAAGAGTTTTGGTCATATCATTAATTGCTTTATCAGACAAACGTGTGGAGTTGTAATGCATGGATCTTTGGTATCACCAGTACATGTACACATTAACCCGGACCGGCGGCTCAAGGTTATAATCCTCCAAGCCACCCAGCAGCGACCCAGGTCAACCCCAGTCAATCCGTTGGCCAATAATGCTCTAACCTTTGAAAAGGTAGGCATAAGTTTGGCTCGTTCAGCAGTGGTAAACCGATCGACGAGAGGGTGCTTTGGGTTGAGCCGCTGGTCGCGAAATCTTGGCGAGGGGTTTTCATCAGCAAGGGAAGTATCTTTGCAATAGAACCAGGTTTGATTCCAATCCTTGGGATGACTTGGAAGTTGAGCATAAGGAAAAATGGCATCTCTTCGTCGTTGAATTGAGATCCCTCTAAGTTCTTGGCTGGGCCCGTCAGTGAATTCATTTTGGCGATTCAGATAAAAATACTCTCTAAAGAGTTCAACAATGGGTTCTTCTTGAAGATATACTTCACAGAAGACTTGGAAATTGCAGATATTGGAAACGGAGTTGGGTCCGATGTCTTGAGAATAAAGTTGCAAAAAATGCAGAACATCATGGAAGAATTTTGACCCGGGTGGTGAGAAGCCCAGATTCATGTGATCAATGAAAACAACAACCTCATCGTCCCGCGGCTGAGGTATGACTTCGTATGGTTTTGGAACACGCCAGTGAATGACGTCTTTTGCTGGTAAGAAGCCAATTTTAACATACTCCTGAAGCATTTCTTCTGTGACAATGGACAGGACCCAGTCGCATGATGTAACTTTCTTAGTCATGATGGGGTGCATGGCCTAAACAAGACGATTCAAGATGTTATTAAACCGGCAGACATCTGGCGGGTTACAAATCATTGCTTAAAATGCCACGAAGGGCTAATGGATATGGATCTACAGCTCTGAGTATGAAGTAATTGTCAAACCAAAGAACTGAGTTATGAAGATGAATAAATAAGCATGATTAAGCCGGAGGGTATTGTCGGAGCATTTAGTTTTATGAAGCATATGATGGCGGTTTAAACAACATTATATAAGCCGCCATGACAGCTATGATACTTCTGATCTATCAGTAAATGTTTGGCTAAGTGATGGATAAACAGGTTTCATAGACTGGAACTATAATTTTGGATATACATCAGCTCAGAAAATGAAGAACAATTTAAACCTACACTACTAGGGAAAAGCCTATACACAGAATCTTACCAGCAGCGCGCTTTAAAATAAGGCACTGCTGCTAACTAGCAGTAGCGCGCGCATAAAACTCGCTGCTGAAATAAATGTATCAGTAGCGCGCCCTCTCTAAGACGCGCTACTACTATAATTGCCACGACACTTACGCGAGGCTAGTTCTAGCAGCAGTGCGCTAATATGAAGAGTGCTACTACTACGGACCATAGCAGGAGCGCATTTACACAATAACCGCTACTGCTAAGTTTACTAAAAAAATTAGTCCCACCTCGCTCCGTGAAGAGAGTTTGTACCACCTTAAATATGTTATTTCTCAAACTTTCACAACCACTTGGTCTTCATTGAACTCTATGTGTGGAATTTGTGGCTGCAATATGAGTCTTCACCAGTTCCTAAACTGGTGAGGACTCATATTGACAAATAAGATTGTACACAAAAAGATCATTGATGATCAATGTATTTTTGATGTCTATTTTTATATGCTGACACATAGAAGTAGCATGCTCTTTGTGAAAGGCGGTACTGCTAGGTCGTTTAGCAGTAGCGCCTTCTGCTATAGCGCGCTACTGCTAAGACATTCCATCTCCCCCCTCTGATCTATCCGATCCACTCACACTCACACTCACTCGATCTCCCCCTAAACCCCCACTCCGGTCCTCCCCCGTCGCCCCTCCTCTGATTTGCACCGCCGCCACCTCCTCCTCCTCGCTGGACTCGGTACCGGCCTCCTCCTCCATCCTCCCTCTATTCACCGCTGGCCGGCCCCTCCTCGCTCCGCCTTCCTCCTCCGTCCTCCCTCCACTCGCCGCCAGCTGGCCCCTCCTCGCTCCGTCTTCCTCCTCCATCCTACTCTCTTCTCCCTCCTCGAGTCGCCCCTCCTTCTCCCTCCTCCCTCCTCCATCCACAACCCCTCCTCCCTGCTACATTTTGATTTAGTAGGCTAGTTGATTTAGTTGATTTAGAACATTTTGATTTAGTTGATTTAGTATGCTAGTTGATTTAGAACATTTTGATTTAGTTGATTTAGTAGGCTAGTTGATTTAGTTGATTTAGAACATTTTGATTTAGTTGATTTAGTATGCTAGTGGATTTAGTAGGCTAGTTGATCTAGTTGATATAGTATGCACCATTTTATTGTTATTTTCCTGTACATGGATAGGTAGATGCGTTTTTTTTTGTAGTAAGTTAATTTTTTGGCAAAATTTAGGTGCCCATTTAGTTAAATTTGCCACTTGTTTTTTTAATCAATTATCTTAGGCAATAGGGGCCAAAAGAGATGAAATGTCTTGGTAGGTGGTACCCTTATTTGGTAGATATTTGTGAAAAGTTTTTTCGGCAATAGGTGCCACCGAAATGCTTTGTCCATAAAATTGTTTCTCGCGGAAGAACCAATAATATCACATGCTACTGTTTTCCTTTCCTGTGAAGTGAATCGTTAATCCTTTGCTCATATTGCTTTAGGAAAATGGCGCCACCACCACCACCACTATGTCGACTGTGCAAGTCAAGGTGCGCCAGTAGCCTTGCAACTGGCAAGCTGATCGCCATCTACTTCCAGCCGAGTTTTCGTCATGCATCGTAAGAAATTAGATGAAATGTAACAACTATTTTATTTTTAGTGTTGGCATTACTGCATTGTGTCATTGTGCTTTTTTTACACAAATCGTCCCATGCAATGTGAGGTTGAAATTCAACAAGCTGACAGGAGACACTGTGACATTTGAGGCTCCTGGGGGCCGCACACTATGGAGGTTGAGAAAGGACGCAATATGTCAAGAATTGGAGGAGAAGGATGGGCCCGTTTCCTTGCCCACATGCGTCTTACTGGTGGTGAGTTGATCAGCTTCTCCTTCAGAGCAGAAAGACCCAAGCTGGCTGTCATTTATCTCAACCTGGTGGAAGATGACTAAGATGATGAAGATGACGAAGATGATGAAGATAATGAGGACCCACTCGATGAAGATGATGAGAACCCACTTCATGAAGCCATCATAGCTCAAAGAATGAGGCTGAGCGAGGAAGAGGTGTGCAACCTATGGGACATAATTCCGCCACGTGATGACTTTGTCGGGGTGCCATTCGTGACCTGCCTGACAAGTACCATGGTCGATCGGCATGAAATGGTATGTTATACGTACTACCTGTAGTAATTTGATGATATATATATATATATATATATATATATATATATATATATATATATATATATATATATATGCTTTATTGTTATACTTACAGATGCAAACTATTTGATGATATGCTTAGTGAATCCGATGATATGCTTAGTGTAGAGTCCAATGATATGCTTTGTGGAATCTAGTCGATGATATGCTTTAGTGTAGAGTCTGATCACATGCTCTTATTAGTGTAGAATTCAAGGAACTATTAATAGTGTAGATAATCCATATATACTTATTAGTAGAATTCATGATTAGTTAGTACAAATGCGTAGTACTATGTATTTTGGTAGTGTAGAAATCTAGACTTAATAGAAATATATTTGCAAGAGTATGTGCAAGGCTATTTATTAATTGATATGTCTTTCTTATTCAGAAATTGCCAAAGAACCTATCTGTGAGTTGTGGTATCGAGCCTGATGAAGAAGGCTCGGCTGGACTCACGCTTACCGCAAGGGGCTCCGTCACCACATTACTTACCGCATGGACACGAGACGGTCGCACACACTTAAACTCGGTTGGGTGGAAGAGATTCCTCGTTGGCAAGAATCTTCGTGTTGGACAGGCCATCCTAATTACTATCAGGAACACCCACCGCCCAGGCTTGAGGATGAAGATCGTTGTCGATATCATCTAGAACTACATATGTGTGTGTGGCTATATCATCTAGAACTACATATGATGATTGTCGTTGATATCATGTAAAACTACATATGATGATCGTCGTCGATATCACCTAGTACTGCTTGAGGATGCATGTTGAGTATATATGAAATTGTTATCTAGTACTCCCTCCGTTCCAAATTACTCGTCGTGGTTTTAGTTCAAATTTGAACTAAAACCACGACGAGTAATCTGGAACCAAGGGAATACTAGCTAGTACCTATAATGCTTTATGAAATTGTTACCTAGTATCTGGAAATTTCAGTTTATTGAAGTTGAAATGGGGAGGAAATGATGAAAGATATAGTAGTAGCGCGGGGCTAGGAAATCGCTACAGCTAACTAATAATAGCGCGTTCCGGAAAAGCGCTGCTGATATAGTCAATAGTAGTAGCGCGTGTACAGACTGCGCTACTACTAACAGTTAGCTGTAGCGCCTTATTGGTAGCGCGGCTGACGGCACTGCTGATAGCCTCAAAACCCGCGCTACTACTAGGATTTTCCCTAGTAGTGCTAAGGTGACGGCAGTAGGAAAAGTTCGTGTGCTCCAATGAGATCTTCTACAGAGGGAAGGTATTCTGATGTTGAAAACAAGTGTTAAACTGCTACCGCGCAAGCTTCGTACCGTGTTTAGATTAAAGGCTGCTTGAGATACATATGAAAATGAAGAACGACACGAACACTGACGAACTGCCCAAACCCTAGTACAGATCTGAGAACTAGGGGAGATAAGCACTTACAGATGTGGGTGAACAGCGGTGGTGCGCCGGTGATCTTTGGTCCAGTCAGGTTGATGCAGTGGCCTGAGTTGGAGCAGTGGATGGAGGTCGGCAGCGGCGGAGCTTGAGAACGGGCGTGGCGTTGCAGGGAAGAAGATGAATACGAGGAGACGAGGGGGAAAATGATAAAGACCACCGTCCCAATTTATAATAGGATGGATGCAAGGCATGCGCGAGAATCGAGGAGGTCGAAATTATCATGTGGTTATGTGGACGCCTCGATTTTCGGGATGATCATTAAGATAAGCATTAGTTAAACATGTTTTGGGCTTCGTGCAAGATTAATGCAAACTGATGTCATGGCGGGTTAACATAATTCTGTGAGCTGACGTCATGGAGGGTTACAACAAATTCGTTAAACACGCGATGTAAGATTTTGACAAGTCAAGTATTGAATATTGATGTGAATAGGTTCAAATCAACCTGGGGCCTAATGCTGGGGATATAACTATAGGGTATGAACCGCCCAGGAGGGGCCAGGTCATACCACTGGCGACTTATCAATGAAGATGGCTGGTCATAGCAAGCCTATTGACACCCCAAGACCCAGAGGCGACTTAAGGCCCAAGAGGATGAACCGCCATATGTGTGACTTGTATTGTAAGGCAAGCTTAATTAGTCTCCGAGCCGGACACGTTGTGTATGAGCCGGTCGGGACTCTGTAAGCTGCCGGGCATCAACCTGTGTATATAAAGGGGTGACCCGGCGGCGAGTTAAGGGCAAGAAGAAGAGATCAAGAACTAGGTCAAGCGTATTCGCTCACTGGTAATCGAAACCCAAGCAATACAATCTCAAACTGGAGTAAGCCTTTACCTCCACCACGAGGTGCCGAACCTGTATAAACTCTTCGTGTGCTTTGTCCCATTTAACCCCTTTAAGCTAACCTAGCTGCGATGGCTCCGCGGCATATTCCATACCCATTAAGCTTTGCTAGTCTTGATACCCATGGTAATGGGATTGCTGAGTCCTCGTGGCTCACAGATTACTACAACAACAGTTGCAGGTACAGGTAATGCGATGATCCGACGTGAGAGCGATGCTTGCTTGTTTTCGAGTTCTTCTGCTTCTTCTTCGATTAGGGGTTAGGTTCCTGGTCGGCAGCCTGGGCCAAGAAGCCATCTAGCTACTAACTACAGACCCGAAGGTCTACAAAGAAAGACTCACGCATCATCAGAGAGGCACCAATGGAAGTGGTGAACCCCTCCGTGATGGTGTCTAGATTGGATCTGGTGGTTCTGGACTCTGCGGCGGCTGGAATTGATTTTCGTCCCGGGGGCACCCGAGGTGGGCACAACCCACCAGGGCACGCCTGGGCCTCCTGGCGCGCCCTGGTGGGTTGTGCTCTCGTTGGAGCAAACCCCAGGCACAGCCTTGGCCTATTAGGTGTCTGCTGGTCCAAAAAAAATTCTTCGTGAAGTTTTGTTGCATTTGGACTCGGTTTGGTATTGATTTCCTGTGATGTAAAAAACATGGAGAAAGCAGCAACACTTGGCACTATGTCAATAGGTTAGTACCAAAAAATGATATAAAATGACTATAAAATGATTATAAAACATCGAAGATTGATAATATAACAACATGGAAAAATCAAAAAGTATAGATACGTTGGAGACGTATCAGCATCCCCAAGCTTAACTCCTGCTCGTCCTCGAGTAGGTAAGTGATAAAAACATAATTTTTGATGTGGAATGCTGCCTAACATGTCATATCATATTATTTTCTTTATAGCATGGACATTTGGACTTTTATATGATTCAAAGCAATAGTCTAGTTTTGACATGATAATTTAAATACTCAAGCATATCAACAAGCAACCATGTCTTTCAAAATATCAACGCTAAAATAACTTATCCCTAGCCCATCATGCTCAATCATTGATCCATTCATGAAACACACTCGCATATTAACTACACCTAATACTCAAGTACGATCATAGTGCCTCCTAGTTGGTGCTTTTATAAGAGAAGATGGAGACTCAAATTCAAAATAAAAATTGCATAAAGTAAAACAAAGGCCCTTCGCAGAGGGAAGTAGGGATTTGTAGTGGTGCCAGAGCTCAAAGCGAAAAACTTAGAGATAAAAACATTTTGGGAGGTGTTGGGGATATAACCAATGGGTATGAACCGCCCGGGAGGGGCCGGGTCATACCACTAGTGACTTATCAATGAAGACGGTGGCTCATAAAGCCCATTGATGGCCCAAGACTCAGAGGCGACTTAAGGCCTGATACGTCTCCAATGTATCTTGTTCCATGCAGTTATATTATCAATCTTGGATGTTATATAATCATTTTATAGTCATTTTATATCATTTTTGGGTACTAACCTATTGACATGGTGCCAAGTGCCAGTTGTTGTTTTCTGCATGTTTTTTACATCACAGGAAATCAATATCAGATGGAGTCCAAATGCAACGAAACTCCACAGAGATGTTTTATGGACCAGAAGGAACATAATGGGCCCTGGCTGTGCCTGGGGGGGTGCCCCGATAGGGGCACAACCCACCAGGGCGCGCCAGGAGGCCCAGGCGCGCCCTGGTTGGTTGTGCCCACCTCGGGTGCCCCCCGAACCACCTCTTTGCTCTATAAATAACCCAATATTCCAGAAACCCTAGGGGAGTTGACGAAATATTCAGCCAGCCGCCGCAGAGTCCAGAACCACCAGATCCAATCTAGACACCATCTCGGATGGGGTTCACCACCTCTAATGGTGCCTCTCCGATGATGCGTGAGTAGTTCTTTGTAGACCTTCAGGTCTATTGTTAGTAGCTATATGGCTTCCTCTCTCTTGCTGAATTCTCAATACAATGGTCTCTTGGAGATCCATATGATGTAACTCTTTTGCAGTGTGTTCGTTGGGATCGATGAACTTAGAGTTTATGATCAGATCTACCTTTTTATATCCATGAAAGTTATTTGAGTTTCTTTGATCTCTTATATGCACGATCTCTTATAGCCTCGTATTTCTTCTCTGATATTTGGGTTTTGTTTGGCCAACTTGATCTATTTGTCTTGCAATGGGAAGAGGTACTTTGTAGTGGGTTCGATCTTATGGTGCTTGATCCCAGTGAGAAAGGGAGCCGACATGTATGTATCGTTGCTACTAAGGATAAAACGATGGGGTCTATCTCTACATAGATAGATCTTGTCTACATCATGTCATCGTTCTCATTGCATTACTCCGTTTTTCCATGAACTTAATACACCAGATGCATGTTGGATAGCTGTTGATGTGTGGAGTAATAGTAGTAGATGCAGGAAGGAGTCGGTCTACTAATCTTGGACATGATGCCTACATAATGATCATTGCCTGGATATCGTCATGAGTATTTGAAGTTCTGTCAATTGCCCAACAGTAATTAGTTCACCCACTGTTTACTGTTTTTCTCGAGAGAAGCTACTAGTGAAACCTACGGCCCCCGGGTCTTCTTTCTCATATATTTGCCTTTGCGATCTACTTTTTCCTTGCATTTATTTTCAGATCTATATTTGCGATCTATTTCTTCAATCTATTACAATTTTCTCCCGTTCATGCACCGTTTCTGGGGCCGTTACCCGAAAGGGATTGACAACCCCTTTTACACGTCGTGTTGCGAGTGATTGTTATTTGTGTGCAGGGGTTGTTTACATTGTGTTGTTGTGTTCTACTACTGGTTCGATAACCTTGGTTTCATATCTGAGGAAATACCTACTGCCGCTGTGCTGCATCATCCCTTCCTCTTTGAGGAAATACCGACGTAGCTTCAAGCGACATCAAAAGGAATTTCTGGCGCCGTTGTCGGGGAGGATCTTCAACATATACCTGGTTCCTAAACACAAATCTCATCTCATCGCAATTTACATTATTTTCCATTTGCCTCTCATTTTCCTCTCCCCAACTTCACAAAAATTTGCCGTTTTATTCGCCTCTCTTTTTCCGTTCGCCATTTTCTTGCCGGATCTGTTTTTGAGTGCAATCTTGTTGTGTGGTCATCATGACTCAAGAGAACACCAAGTTATGTGATTTCTCAAATACCAACAACAATGATTTTATTGGCACTCCAATTTCTCCTCCCGCCACTAGTGCGGAGTCTTGTGATATTAATATTGCTTTGCTGAATCTTGTTATGAAAGAACAATTTTTTTGGTACTCCTAATGAGGATGCCGCATCCCATCTTAGTACCTTCCTGGAATTATGCGATATGCAAAAGAAAAAAGATGTGGACAATGATGTGGTGAAGATGAAATTATTTCCGTTTTCTTTGCGTGATTCTGCAAAAATTTGGTTCTCTTCTTTGCCTCGCAATACTATCGATTCTTGGAATAAGTGCGAAGATGCTTTTATCTAAATATTTTCCTCCCGCAAATATTATTTCCCTTAGTACCTAGATCATGAATTTCAAGCAACTTGAACATGAGCATGTTGCACAATCTTGGGAAAGGATGAAAATGTTGCTAAGGAATTCCCCAAATCATGGGTTAAATCTTTGGATGATCATACAAAAAATTTATGCGGGATTGAATTCTGTTTCTCACAATCTTTTAGATTCCGCCGCTGGTGGTACTTTTATGGAAATTACTTTGGGTGAAGCCAGCAAATTCGTTGATAATATCATGGCAAATTATTCACAGTGGCATTCCGAAAGGGCTCCTACTAGTAAAAAAGTTAATTCGGTTGAAGAAATTTCTTCTTTGAGTGAAAAAGTTGATGCTCTTATGAAATTGGTTGCTAGTAAAAGTGCTTCTATGGATTTTAATGATATGCCTTTTTGTCGGGGGAAACATCACTTATGGGATCATGGGGAATCCGTACTACGGTTGACAGGGCGCGGGGCTATGCAAAGAGCGGGTTTGGGAGATCAACACGGGGAAATTTTATCTAGGTTTGGGCCGCAAGCGATGCGTAATACCCTACTCCTGCTGGTTTGTGTTTATCTGGTGTTCTTGGACTAGCTACAAAGCGTGCAGGGTCCAAAAAGTATGAATCCTTCCTCAGTACACCTTGGGCCTCCTTTTATAGTCAAAGGGGTCACCATAGTGGCACACAGGAGGTGGAAAGTATGTACTATATACAAGCCTATCCCTGGCACCGTAGGACAAGACGCATTTAATATATTGCCGATGTGCCCTCTCACTTTATCGGGGACGGCAAGGAAGCTCGTCCTGTCCATTGCTGCTTCGCCTCGCTCCGACGCACATCCAGGCTGACGAGACATGCAGTTCCATGCTGGCTGGCTGGCTGCTGAGCTGGTGCGGTGGCAGAGTCTTCATGAATATCTGCATGCCACCACACAGGTGCTTGCTGAGTTGGCCTGGAAGCTACACGTCGCCACGCAGGTGCCTGCCTTGTTGGCAAGCTGGCTGCTATGTTGGAACGGTGGTGGAGTCTTGGCAGGTGTGGGCCTGGCTGCGGCCCCATGGATGTCCCCGGCAAGGGTCTTGCCGGGGTCTCGCAGGTGTCCCCGGCAAGGGTCTTGCCGGGGGTCTTGTGAGCGTTCCCGGCAAGGATCTTGCCGGGGGTTTCCGTCTTCTGGTTCTCATCTAGCCTTGTATGTTCTTGGTCTTCACAAAGATCTGCATGCCACCATGCAGGCGCCTCCCGAGCCTTGGTTCCAATGTCGTTGATGGTGTTGGAACTCTTAGGCTCAAGGGTGGCGGCCCCGCTGGTGTTGGGCAAGTTGCCCCAGCAAGGCTCTTGCTGGGGCTACGTAAGCTGCCCCGCTAAGGCTCTTGCCGGGGAAAGCCCACCTCATCCCTTTGCTCCTCGCGCCTCTGGCCTGGCGCTGCTCTGGTTGTCTTGTGTCTTCGCTTCCTCTGCCCCGCCAAGTGTTGCCGTAGGCGTGGCTACAACTGCCCGCACACAAGTAAAGGGGCACAAAAGGCCCCTACTTTTGTACACCGACAGGAGCCCCCAGGCCTGGGCCACACATAAGCGCAGAGCATTGTTGGGCCAGGCCCAGAACCGTGCGTGGGTATGTTTGGCAGAGTCTTATCCGCAGTTATCCTTCGCTAGTTGTGCTTCCCCATCACCCGCGTTGAATGCGTGACGTGGGGGTCGTGTGTGCGATGACCGCAGCATGCTTGTGTCATCCCATGGTGAACAGTGAAGAGGCGGCCTGCATCTTCCCCATAAAAAAGGAGAACTGCAGGGTCGCTACCCATTTTCTCTCCCCGCCTTGGAACTGTCGTTCCATGTTTCCCACTATGCATTCCACTTTCACCACGTACGCCGCATGCACGGCATGGGGTAGGTGACAGACGCACGGGATCCGGGAAGGCGCGCCATGGCTGCTACTTATGCGCCTTCGATTGGGCGGGGAGGGCGGTCGATGACCTTGCTCGTCGCCAACTTAATGAGCCGGACTTGAACGGGCATGTTGGTGTCAAAACCGGCGGATCTTGGGTAGGGGGTCCCGAACTGTGCGTCTAAGGCGGATGGTAAGAGGAGGCGGGGGACACAATGTTTACCTAGGTTCGGGCCCTCTCGATGGAGGTAATACCCTACTTCCTGCTTGATTGATCTTGATGATATGAGTATTACAAGAGTTGATCTACCATGATATCGTAGAGGCTAATCCCTAGAAGCTAGCCTATGGTATGATTGTTGTTGTCCTACGGACTAACCCCTCCGATTTATATAGACACCGGAGGGGGCTAGGGTTACATAGAGTCGGTTACAAGGGAGGAGATCCTAATATCCGTATTGCCAAGCTTGCCTTCCACGCCAAGGGGAGTCCCATCCGGACACGGGACGACGTCTTCAATCTTGTATCTTCATAGTCCAACAGTCCGGCCAAAGGATATAGTCCGACTGTCCAAGGACCCCCTAATCCAGGACTCCCTCAGTAGCCCCTGAACCAGGCTTCAATGACGATGAGTCCGGCGTGCAGATTTATCTTCGGCATTGCAAGGCGGGTTCTTCCTCCGAATACTCCATAGAAGATCTTGAACACAAGGATAGTGTCCGGCTCTGCAAAACAAGTTCCGCATACCACCATAGAGAGAATAATATTTCCACAAATCTAATCTGCTGACGACTTTTCATAACGTGACATCACACCACAGCCTGATCATTATTCGAACCGTTTTTCTCAATCAGCCTGCCACTGCATGCTTTGCAAGGCGATTTTATTGGCACGTCTTGTCGAAGCAGAGATCGTGTCCCCCTTATTACGGGATTCTCATCAATATGGATGTGGGTAACCCAATCGTTCATATTGGTATGACTCCTCAATTTTAGGCAAGTCCCAAACGGCCACGAGGAGGACGCTTGATATTCACCCCCTTTATAAAGAGGCCAAGGCCTATCCTTCTTCTTCTCGTACTCGATCGAATCATCCCCTCGCCTCGAGTTTCAACACCCAAGGCTCAGGTCAGGCGCTTCGGACCTTCAACCATGTTCGGATCCAACCTTCAAGGTCGGTGGATGCCCTCCACTGTCACAGAGGAAGACATCAAGAAGCTAAGAGAGGCTATGTATTTGACCGCCGAAATCTCGCACAGGCTACCTGCTTGAGCGCAAGTCATTCCCACTCCCGAACCCGGCGAGAGCATCGTATTCATCTCTCACCTCCTCCGAGGGCTAGGCCTTGTTCTAGATCCCTTTGTTAGGGGGCTCATGTTCTATTACGGGCTGGATTTCCATGACTGGCCCCAGATTCCATCCTTCACATCTCGCTGCTCATCGTCATGTGTGAAGCCTTCCTCCAGATTACCCCACACTTCGCTTATGGCTCAAGACCTTCAATGTGAAGTCAAGATGATTGAGGGGCTAAACGCAGAGTGCGGAGGTGCCGAATAAGCAAAGGCGCCCGATGTTCCATGGCCAAAGGTTCCTTCCGGGGTGTCCAGTTTATGGCAACGGAGTGGTTTTACATCACAGCCCCAGCGGTACTAAGTGGGTGGCCGCCCTGCCTTTTTCGCCCCCGCCACAACCGACATCATGGATCAACAAGGGCTGAACGGGGGCCAGTAAATGATGTGCCGATATTGTAGAGTCGCATCCGAGATCTCCTCGAGAGAGATATCAGTCTGGTCATGGTAATGCAAGTCATGCTAGTTCGTCGAGTCCCGCCTTGCAAACGTCGACCCCTCCGTATGTGGGAGTTCAACCTGGAAGGACCGCGAGCTATTCAACACTTCCTCGACATGACGCTCGAAGAGATGTACAAATTGTTCTTCGGACCACAAATAAGGTGTCCGGACACCACCGACGATGCGGGTCTGAGCTGCAATCGTCCAGATACCCATGTAGGTAGTCCTTCAGCCGAACACGTTGTCTCTTTATTTATGACAACATCATTTTGAAAAGTCGCTCTTTGACCAGGACTGGGTAAAAAAGGCGAAGATGATCAGGTGTTCGGCCCCCCTTCCCGAAGGCTCAGCAGATCCAAGATCGCGAGAATGCAGAGTGGCGCCTTATCAGCGCCTCGGGGAAGATAAAGGGGGGAATAAAGAGGCTGAAAGCGGGCCTCGCTCATTATTCATCCAAACCGGGGGAATTAGCGCCTCCACGAAGGAGGATAACTGGGGAGAAGAATCTGAAATTCCCTCTCCCCAAGGAAGGAAGAGGACCACCTCTGAAGACTTGGAAACAATGGTTTCCAAACGAGGGAAGAAATCTTCGCCAGAGGGTCCTGCCCCGGAGGGGACCCCTGCCGCACAGTGCCCGCAAGGGGATCAGCCCTCCACCGAGCTGTAAGTAAACAAAAAGTACTTAATAGTAAAAATATCATGCTTTACTTTCGAGGACAATAATCAAAGCATATATCTTGTAGTTCGGATCGTAGCCCATCTTGACAGAGTTCGTCTTCGGGGGATCTTCTTACGGAGATGATGGAGAGCGAAACACCTCCCCATGTCTCCCCGCCTCATGAGGCCGGCGACCCTGAGGTGTCGTCACGGAGGATTTCTCCTGATCCGCCAAGGCCAGAGGGTAACCCTTCGACCCCCTGAAGTTCGGAGTATTTGGCTCCTAAGGAGAGCCACAAAAAGGGTCCGGAACCGTCAAGTGTGCGATCGGACGCACTGATGAATCTTCTGGAGGAGGCGGCTGTCTCGGAAACGCATCGTGCTCTAATGGGCACGGTGGTTGAGAGGATTTCATCCGCCGAAAGCGGGTTGCATGAAGCTTTTATGAGTCTGCTGAAAGGCTTTGAGGTACGTGAAATAGTGTATGTTTTTTACGGTACCGCACATGTTAGGTGTGCCCTATGCAGATAGTAGCCCCTGAGACTCTGGTTGCTGTCGAGAACGGCAGCAAATAGAGGATCATAGTCCCAGGTAATAATCAGGCCGCCTTCCTGTGCAGGTGGCTGGAGGTCCGGTGGCTAGCCAGACTGGTGAGTTTGTCGAGCTGAAGCGGCAACTTGATGCGGCAGATGCCGATATCGTGCTTGTAAACAAGCGGCTTGATGAGGCACATGGTATGCGTTTTCTCTAGTGATCAACACATATTAAGAGGAGCATGATGCTAGTATCTTCAATATGCTGTGACTACATATGGGGCTGCCTCCATGGAGACCCTTCGGGCGGAACTTGCCCGAGCCAAGGAACAGGCCAGGAAGAGTGATGCGTCCGCTCTAAAGGCGGTCGAAGAGCTAAGAGCCAAACAGGCTGCGCATTGCCAAAGAAAGGATAAAATAGCCAAGATGGTTGTTGAGTTGAAGGATGCCGCCGACCGTTATGAGCTTCTTGAAAAGGAAAATCAAACGAAGATGACGGACCTGGAGAAGGCCATGGTAGCGGCCAAGGACGCCCGCTCTAAAATCAGAGCGGCGAAGGAAGAGCTGCGTCAAGCCGGGGATATCGTGGTCGGGAAGCCCTTTTTGCTGCAAACGAAGTTCGGAGATCCTGAGTATGCCCCTCTTGATCAACTGTGGAGTTCTGCAGATGCATACGTGGACTTGGCAGGAAGTGCTGCTGATGCGGCCGAGTTTTTCAAAGATCAAAAAGATCGTGAAGTAGAAAAGTTGTTCTGGTTGCAGTTCAATGTTCCAGTGCGTCCGCTGCTGTTGAATGAGCGAATGGCCGTGTGGGCCGAGCTCCATAGGTTGTCCAGGCTTGCCATGAGGTCTGTTGTGGATCATCTGTGGCCGGAAGGGCCAAGGCCGAATAGTTATTTTAGTTTAGTGCAACAGTTCCTTGGTGTTGTGTCGCACATCGATGCTATGAAGAGGTCGGCGTGCATAGAGGGTGCGCGGATGGCTCTTGCCCATGTCAAGACATACTGGGCAGAGATGGAGGCCACCGCTATTGCAACCCAGAGTTCGGCCGTGGGACGAGTATCGGTCGAGCACTACTTTGAAGAAGTCCTTGAAGGCGCTCGTTTAATAGAGGCTCAGTGCTCGAAGAATATTATGTTCTAGTGACATGTATTCCCATTGTAAGAACAATGTTTATAAAATTATAAAGGCTGCGTTTATACTTTTTCCTGAAAGTATTATGATGCCTCCTGTGCGGCCGTTTATGTATATATGTATATAACCTGAAAGTTTGCGATCGTTTCATTTACGCATATAATGCGGGGGTGTTTGCAAAAAACGCATATTCACACTTGATCCAACGTCTTGGTCCATTAAGGAGGTGATAGATCAGCGAACGAGGCAATCAGACTATATTGCTTTAACACTTTCACTTAGCCATAGGAGTTTGACGGTGGGACTACAATATAGCCCCTGGTACCTCCGCGCTCATCCGAATACGGGGCGCGTACATACATGATCGGGAAATGGCCCTTCGTTAATGCGGAGGAATCTCGAAGATTCCGCTAAGTCATCGAGTGGTTGACCAGTCTCGCGCTTTATCATGACAGCAGTTTTCGGCTTTCTCTACTGAGGTGCTCATCCGGATGAACCAGGGCACAATCGCAGTAGTTCTCCCGGTGCCACCTTAGCCGATAGAGCGGAACATAAGGTAGCAAAACATGGGAGCCGGGCAAACCCAACCTTTGACCAAAGACATGATTCGGAGCTAATGCATATAAGGCCAAACTCGCGACGCCGAACACTCCCTAAGGTAATCGGTCTTTATAACGTATCTCGGGCTGAGCAATGCCCTTGATAATGAACCCCGAGTATCCCGGTACGTGCAATGTTCTGACGTGGCAAAATGCCAATAACGTCAGCATCCTTCTCGGTTGTACTGAGTGTCCGGAGGATGTGAACAACAAGAGACAGTAAAAAAGGTTTACACAGGGTCTTAATCTAAAAAGAAACCTTTGAGCGGGTCCCTGCTGCACGTCTGCGCCTGTGTCTCCGTTGTGCCGTATCCTGGAAGGGTGTAGCACGATTGTCATCTGTAAAAGAGAAGAACTTAGGTGAAAGTTGTCGTGCGAAAAATTGGTTATTCTCAATAAACCATTAGAATTCAAGATAGGTAAAGTTGAGCCGAACTAGCCCTGTTTACACGCGGGAAGCCCCTGGTACCGTCTATGGGGGTATAACCATCAAACCAATCTCGGGTTTATCTAAGCTGTTATAGCTATTAATGCACCAGACTCGTCTAGCCGTGTCCGCGGTCTTGACGACCGATCATTTATTCTGGTTGGAGGGGCCGTTTAGTGTTCGGCTGTTAAAGCCGTCGCACCTTCTTCCGCGCGTAAGGAACGTTCAATATTTTCCGCTAATTGTGATGATGCCAAGTGGACCAGGCATCTTAAGCTTGAGAGAAGCGTAATGCGGTACTGCATTAAAACGAGCAAAAGCTGCTCTTCCGAGTAGTGCTTGATAGCCACTTCGGAATGGAGCGATGTCGAAGGTTAACTTT
Source organism: Aegilops longissima (assembly GCA_021605205.1). NCBI lineage: Eukaryota > Viridiplantae > Streptophyta > Magnoliopsida > Poales > Poaceae > Aegilops > Aegilops longissima. Next base: position 297,453,325 of record CM038678.1, read on the forward strand.
TTGCTTCGGAAGTTGTCAGGAGAACCGAATATACTATTAGAGAGCCCGTGCAGTGGGCCTCTGGGCCTGGTATTACCCCCTTGAAGGTAGTATTACTATGGCTGATTTTTGTCGGTTCTATCCCCATTTTGCGGACTGTGTCCTGATATATCAGATTAAGACTACTGCCTCCGTCCATAAGGACTCGTGTGAGATGGTATCTGTTTATTATTGGGTCTAACATCAAGGCAGCCAATCCTTCATGCCGGATGGTTGTCAGGTGATCCCTGCGATCAAAAGTGATCGGGCAAGCCAGCCAGGGGTTGAACTTAGGGGTGACGGGCTCTACGGCGCGTGTGTCTCGGAGTGCATGTTTGCTTCTCCTCTTCGTCACGTGGATCATGTTCACTGTTTTGACCTCTGTGGAATTTTTTCGTCCCCGGTGCTTTCTTGGCGAGGCTCATCCTCGTCTTCACTTGGTGTCTCCTTCCCCTTGTGTTCGACGTTTAGCTTACCGGCCTGCTTGAAGACCCAGCATTCTCTGTGGGTGTGATTTGAAGGTTTATTGGGGGTGCCATGATTCTGACATGGTTTGTCTAGAATCTTGTTTAGGCTGGACGGTCCATCTCTGCTGCCTTTGAAAGGCTTTTTCCGCTGACCCGGTCGAGAGCCCCTGAATCCGGCATTTACCGCCGTGCATCTGGGTTGTCTTCTTTATTTCGATGCTTGCTTTTACTGCGTCGTGGTTTTCCATTGCCATCCCTGACATCGGATGTGCCTGGGTCGCTGGTGCTACTACGGGCTAGCCAGCTATCTTTGCACGTGCAAAAGCGGGTCATGAGGCTTGTCAGGGCTTCCATTGTTCTCGGTTTTTCTTGGTCGAGGTGTCTGGCGAGCCATTCGTCCATGACGCTGTGTTTGAAAGTTGCTAAGGCTTCGGCGTCCGGGCAGTCGATGATTTGATTCTTTTTAGTGAAAAATCTGTTCCAAAGCTTTCAGGCTGACTCTCCGGGCTATTGAATTATATGACTTAAATCGTCTGCATCCGGTGGTCGGACATAGGTCCCTTTAAAATTAACCCGAAAAGCATCCCCATGTTCCTCCCAACTTCCAATTGAGTTTTTGGGGAGGCTTTTCAGCCAGTGTCGAGCTGGCCCTTTCAGCTTGAGGGGCAAGTACTTGATGGCGTGGACATCATCTCCGCGAGCCATATGGATATGGAGGATAAAGTCCTCAATCCAGACCCCGGGGTCTGTGGTTCCGTCGTACGCCTCTATGTTTACTGGTTTGAATCCATCGGGAAATTCGTGGTCCAGCACCTCGTCGGTGAAACATAGGGGGTGTGCGGCACCCCTGTATTTGGATGTGTCGTGGCGTTCTGACAGTTGTAGTGTTCGGTTTTGGTTGTGCGCTGGAGCACGTTTACTTGATCCGTAGATGGATCTGGTCGTGCCGGTCTTCTAATGCAAGTCCTCACGTGAATCGTGTACTGACCTATGTGCAGCCTTGTTAGCCGATATATCGCGGCCACAAGGTGGTTGATCCGACCGGTCGGCCGTTTTATTTTTTGGCTGTGTGGGCTCTAAGGCCTCATCATCAAATTCGGGCAACAGCTTGCGCTTTGGATAGCTCTTTGTGTGGTAACTACCACCATACTTTTCTTCATTGTCAAGCACTTTGTTCCATCTACTGTTGAGTGTATTTTACGCGGCCTTAAGCCTTTGCTTCTGCTTCTCCAGACTCCTCATGGTGGCAACAAGCCTTCTGTGGAGGTTCTCTTGTTCCAAGTGCCTTTCCGGGATGATGTGTGCATCTTCGTACGGACTGTTTTCCTCTCTGGAAGGAGGTTGATGAGCTTTATCCTCGGCGTCGCCGTGTTCGGACAGCGGATCCGTACTATGTTTGCCGTTTGCTGGTTCATCCTGCTCTGCCGCTGGGTCAATGTGGTCGTCGTTTCCTCTGGAGTCGACTGGGGTGTTATTTTCTCTTCCGCTGTTATCGCTGTTTTGCCCGAGGAGGGATTTGGAGCGGCGCCTACGCCGACGCTTTGTTTGCTTCTCAAGGGAGCTATCCTTCGCTGTATCGATCCTTCCATTCCCCGTCATTGTTTTCTTTGGGTGTATCCACCATGTACATGTCATGTGATGAAGTGGCTGTCCAGCACCCTGTGGGCGATGGTTCTTGTTCCTCTCCTGCATCGTCGTCCATGCCGTCGATGTCTTCAGAGTCGAAATCGAGCATATCGGTTAAATCATCGCTAGTGGCTACTAAGTGGGTGGTGGGTGGGGAGCGGATTTCTTCGTCGTCCGCATCCCATTCTAGCCGGACATAGTTCGGCCAGGGTTCTCTTGACAAGGAGAGGGACCTTAATGAATTTAGCACATCGCCGAAAGGCGAGTGCTTAAAGATATCCGTGGAGGTAAACTCTGTGATCGGCGCCCAATCAGTTTTGATGGGCATGGACACAAGCGGCTTGGACTCCGTGGCCGGGGACGAATCCAATGATTTGGCAACACGGGTCTCGTGGGAGGTGAAGTCAGTATTCGGCTCTATCGCCGCTGAGAGTGCGGCTTTCGTGGCGGGGTCTATCCACCCGTCCTCCGATGGCGCAATTTGTGCCGGATTAAGGGCCGGAGTAGTTGCGGGCGTGATCTCCCGAACACTATCCGACGGCAGAGCTAAATCATGCTCGTCATGATCGTGCGGTGCACCTGACATGGGCTCGAATCCGCCGAAGATCAAGTCTCCGCAGATGTCGGCAGTGTAGTTCAAGTTTCCAAATCTGACCTGATGGCCAAGGGCGTAGCTTTCGATCTGATCCAGATGGCCAAGCAAATTGGCCCGCAGTACGAAGCCTCCGAATACGAAGATCTGTCCGGGGAGGAAAACCTCACCCTGGATTGCATCATTACCGATGATCAAAGGAGCCATCAAGCCTTATGGTGACGGCACAGTGGAACTCTCAATGAAAGCACCAATGTCGGTGTCAAAACCGGCGGATCTCGGGCAGGGGGTCCCAAACTGTGCGTCTAAGGCGGATGGTAACAGGAGGCGGGGGATACAATGTTTACCCAGGTTCGGGCCCTCTCGATGGAGGTAATACCCTACTTCCTGCTTGATCGGTCTTGATGATATGAGTATTACAAGAGTTGATCTACCACGAGATCGTAGAGGCTAAACCCTAGAAGCTAGCCTATGGTATGATTGTTGTTGTCCTATGGACTAACCCCTCCGGTTTATATAGACACTGGAGGGGGCTAGGCTTACACAGAGTCGGTTACAAGGGAGGAGATCCGCATATCCGTATTGCCAAGCTTGCCTTCCACGCCAATGAGAGTCCCATCCGGACACGGGACGACGTCTTCAATCTTGTATCTTCATAGTCCAACAGTCCGGCCAAAGAATATAGTTCGGCTGTCCGAGGACCCCCTAATCCAGGACTCCCTCAGGGCCCTTCAGAGGCGTAGATCCGGTCTTTAGCCTTCCCCGCTCGGCTATAAAAAGGGAACTCAGGAGGAGGAGGAGAGGCATCTTCTCGCGTCTCCTCCTCGTCTCCATTCTGCATCCACTGACATGGCGAGAGGGCGTGGCCGCGGCCGTTCTTCTGCGGAGGCGGCCAGGTCCTCCTCCCGCCAGAGAGCCAACCACCCAAGGTGAAGGCCATGCTCGAGGTGGAGGTGCCGGACGGGGCCGCGGTCGGTGAGGCGATCAAGGCAGAGGCGGGCGCGGAAGGGGGACACCCGTGTCATCGCCATGTCCGCCGCCGTCTCCTCCTGCTTCATCGAGCGGCCATGTCAGGGACACGGTGCTAGAGTTCATCCTTTAGCTGCGTGAGCCACCGCGTAGCCATCTTCGTCTTCCTGAGGCATTCACGAGGGTGCTGGGGATTGATCGGCGACATGTGGGTGAACACAAGGTTCGCCGCCCCACATGTGTTGCTCCTTCGTCGGGGTTGGAAAACCTTCACACGTGCCCACTGCTTGATGAAGGGGCACGTTCCCCTCTTCAAGTTAGTGGAGAGCAACCTGCTCTCCGTCAAGGTCTTCGGGTGCTCAGGACACAGGTTAGGGTGCTGTGCGGAGAGCTCGACAGACGATGAGAGCTCCTCCTCGAGCGACGGCGGCGACGAGGGGACCAGTGGGGAGGACGAGGGGACGGGTCCGACTAGACGTTGGACACCCCGTCGCTAGGTGACACCAGCAGCAACACCATCTGCACCTGGCCTTCTCCTCGGGAGAACGGTCTGCCGGGGCGGGGTAGTTCTTGGCGGCGGCTCCTCGAGCTAGCTCCTTGAACTTCTCGGGGCTGCTGCTTCTAGTGGCCGGCGCTGGAAGGCCGGAGAAGACGAAGAAGGCGGGTGGTGGGCCCTCAACTCGGAGTCCGATGGCACCGATGCCTTCGTCGCGTATTGCCGGCCCGCTGCCTCATCTTTTTCGGCTTCTTCCCAAGCACTGTCATCACCAGCCTTCTCTTGGTGTCTTCTGCTACTCGTACCTTGCCTAGGCACTCCTTTTTCCCTCCTGCTTATCCTGATCCGCTTCCTGAGGAGAGGGACAAGAAAGGGATTACGGGCATCTTATCTTTTTTTAGTTTTTAAGCATGCGGGCACTTGTCAGATTTAAACCTTGTAATCCCCTTGCTCAAGCTTACATTTTGTACGAATTATACTTGTTAACAACGTATTAATGAAGAAAAGGGGTGTTTGCCTGGTTCTTTCGTGCGCGAGCGAGGCCCACACCAAGGAGTGAATCCTTGTTATCTTAAGATAAACATCGTTACCTGGCAACAGACCTTGCCGTCCTCCTGCTCTATAGCTCGACTACACTCATGCCTTTGGCGGAGGTAGGGGCAAAGTAGGATTTGGCCCTTCGTTTGTCCCCTTTCCATCGCACTACAACCAAGCTCCGGCCCAAAGAAAGGTTCTTGGACATGGGAAAGACGGAGCACGGTGGTATAAGAGTGGGCGAAGCTTCGTACGTTCAAGTTCCATACGGAAGTGTAGAGTGGGGGATGAAAGACTTATGATTCTGCAGCCCCCGGCAACCTTGGCTTGCTATGGTCGGATCTCTGGATGTGCAGCCCCCGGCAACCTTGGCTTGCTGGGTTTGGGGCGTCGGCATGTTTCCTTTCCTCCAAGCTGCTCAACAGAAACGCCCGCGCATCCTGCGAACCAAAAGAAAGGACGGGAAGGGGACAGAGAGACGCACACTCAACCTCTATGCTAGGGGTTAGTCGCCGCTAAGCACTATCGACCGTAACAAAGAGAGATACTCAACCTAGCATGCATGCTAAAACTTAGGGCGCCAACACTTCATTTATTTATGCTCAGGGTTTGCGCTTGGCTTTGCACAAAGGGTTACATGCCTTGCCGGCAAGGCTTGTACAAAAAGTGGTCTGTTGGGGGGCCCGGGAACCGTGCCTTATCGGTAAAACTTGCGAAGATGTTCGATGTTCCAGGAATTGCTCAGTGGAATACCATCTTCGGTCTCCACGTGGACTGCGTCGGGCCTAATGAATCGTATTACCTGATAAGGGCCTTCCCACTTTGGCGTCAACTTGTTGGAATTCTTGGCCGACTGAACGTGCTGAACAACAAGGTCGCCTTCCTCAAAGCTTCGGGCATAAACCCTGCGGCTATGGTAGCGGCGCAAGGCTTGCTGGTAGCGAGCATCCCGCACAGCCGCCCAAAGACGATCTTCCTCGAGGAGCGTTGTGTCATCTTGCCGCAATCGCTCTTGCTCAAGCTCATCATAAGCGAGCACTCGAGGTGACCCGTACATGAGTTCCGTGGGGAGAACTGCCTCCGCCGCGTACGAGGGAGAAGGGTGTCTGGCCGGGGGCTCGATTTGGCGTCGTCCTGATTGACGAAAGAACCGCCGGCAACTCATCAATCCAGCGTCTTTCGCACTTGTGTAGCCTGCCAAAGGTCTTCGTCCGAAGGCCTCGCAGTACTTCAGGATTTGCCCTCTCTGCCTGGTCGTTGCTTTGCGGATGTGCGACAGAAGCAAAACAGACCTTGCTGCCGAGGTCCTGGATGTACTGCATGAAGGTGCGGCTTGTGAACTGCATGTTGTTGTCGGTGATGACCCTGTTGGGCACACCGAAACTCCAGACTAGCCCCTTGAAGAACTTGACGGCCGATTGTGCTGTCACCTTTCTCACTGCTTCCACTTCCGGCCACCTTGTGAACTTGTCGATTGCAACGTACAAGTACTCAAAGCCCCCGACAGCGCGGGGAAAGGGACCTGATATGTCGAGCCCCCAGACCGAGAATGGCCAGGAAAGATGGATTGTTTGGAGAGCCTGAGCTGGTTGATGAAGCTTCTTTGAATGGAACTGACACGCTTCACAATTGGTTACTAGGGTAGTGGGCCAGAAGAAACCTTGCTGGTATGCTTTGCCGGCAAGGGCTCTCGTCCCTACGTGGGAGCCACACATGCCTCTATGTATTTCTGCCAACAGCCTTAGTCCGTCTTCCCGAGGAATGCACTTCAACTTCACGTCGTTCGGTCTCCTTCTGTATAGGGCATCATCCACAAACTGGTACATGCTGGACCAACGGGCTACTTTCTCTGCTTCTTCCTGCTCCTCGGGGAGCTCTCCTATTTGGAGGAAACGGACGGTGGGCTGCGCCCATGCCAGAGCCTGGGGCACGACGACAAGGACTAAAGGCATATCTTAGGCCATAAGGGCAGCTACCTCTACGGTCAGGGCTTGAAGCCCTGCCGGGGGTTGCTGCTCTCTGGCAAGCTTGGAACACCTGGCAACGTCCTTGCCGGCGACTCCTGGGATATCAGCGGGGAAGTACTTGCCAGGGCCCACCTTCCTTCGTTTTCTCTGTCCTGCTGATGGTTCAACGGATGGCTGAGTTAATTGAAGCACAAAGGTACCTGGTTCCACAGGCAACTTGAGGGCAACGCGTTTTAACAGGTCGTCAACAATGCCGCTCTCCGCTCGGGGAACATGCTCTGCTTGCAATCCGTCAAAGCGCTCTTCCAACTTCCTCACTTCATCCAGATAGGCCTCCATCAACGCGCTCTGGTAATCCTTGTTCACTTGCTTGACGACGAGCTGCGAATCACCTCTGATGATGAGCTTCCTGATTCCGAGGTCTGTCGCGATCCTGAGGCCGGCAAGCAATCCCTCGTACTCCGCCGTGTTGTTCGTCGCTTTTTCCCGGGGAAAGTGCATCTGGACTATGAACTTGAGGTGCCCTCCAGTGGGCACGACGAGTAGTACACCGGCACCAGCACCTTGGAGTGAGAAAGCTCCATCAAGTACATAATCCACGCACTTCCCGTCTCCTTGCCAGGAAGGGTGGTCTCTTAAATCTCTTCGTCGGGCGTTGCAGTCCATTCTGCTATGAACTCTGCCAAGGCTCGGCTCTTGATTGTCGAAGTACTTTCAAACTTGAGGACAAAGCTTGACAATTCCAAGGCCCACTCCATAATCCTCCCGGTTGCATCCGGGTTGTGAATGATTCGTTGCAACAGGAGGTGGGTGACAACGACGATCTCATGTGCTTGGAAATAGTGGCGCAACTTTCTCGAGGCCATGAGGAGGCCGAAAAGTAGCTTCTACATACCAGAATATCTTGATCTAGCCCCCTGCAGGAGGGAACTGACAAAATAAACCGGGTCCTGCGCCACCTTCTTCTTCTGTTCCACTTTGACCATCTCGCAGACTCTGCCTTGTCAGGACCGGGCCTTGCCAGGAAGAACTCCGTCCCACCATCCGACGGCTCCGCTTCTACTGCTGCTTCTTCCTCAAGTTCGATCTGCGCCACCAGCGTAGCACTAACCACTTGATTTGTTGCTGCTAAGTATAGCAACAACGACTCTTGTGGTTTAGGCGCGACTAGTATTGGTGTGGAGGATAGGTATCTCTTAAAATCTTGCAGTGCTGCCTCTGCCTCCGGAGTCCACTTTACTGGACCCACCTTTTTCAAAACTTTGAAAAAGAGGAGGGTGCGCTCAGCAGATTTGAAGATGAACCTACTCAGGGCAGCAATGCAGCCGGCGAGCCTACGTACGTCCTTGACCCACTTTGGAGCCTCAATCTGCTCAATTGCCTTGATCTTGTCGGGGTTTGCCTCGATCCCACGTTGTGACACAAAGAACTCGAGAAGCTTGCCAGACGGAACGCCGAAGACACACTTCTTAGGGTTCACCTTGAGCTTGATTTTGCGCAAATTTGCAAATATTTCTTCTAAGTCTTGCACGAGCGTGGCCCTGTCCTTGGTTTTGACCACTATGTCGTCCATATAAGCTTCCATATTTCTATGTAGCTGGGGCTCAAAACCAATTTGGACCGCTCGGGCGAACGTCAAACCAGCGCTCTTCAACCTGAAAGGCATTCATACAAAATAGTACGTACCACATGGGGTGATGAATGCGGTCTTTTCTTCATCTTCCTTCACCATGAAGATCTGGTGGTATCCTGAATAGGCGTCGAGGAATGACATCAGGTCACACCCGAGAGTGGAGTCCACAATCTAATCGATGCATGGCAGAGGGAAAGGATCCTTTGGACAGGCTTTATTGATATTTGTGTAGTCCATACACAGCCTCCATTTCCCATTTGCCTTATGCGCCACCACTGGATTGGCCAACCACGTGGGGTGGAGCACTCCTCTAGCAGGCCTGCCACCTCCAACTTCCTGATCTCCTCGATGATGAACTCTTGTCGCTCCAAAGCTTGCTTCCTGACCTTCTGCTTGACGGGTCGTTCATGAGGACAGACAGCAAGATGGTGCCCAATCACCTCCCTGGAAACGTCGTGGATGTCAGATGCTTGCCATGCAAACACATCGACATTCGCCCGCAGGAAGGTGACGAGCGCTCTTTCCTATTTGCTGTCGAGGGTGGAGCTTATAGTAAAAGCCCCGCCCGTGCCGTCCTCCTTGACGGACACCTTCTTGGTTTCCGGTGGTGTAGCCTTGGATTTCTTGCTCTTTCCGGTGGAGCTCTCTGGTACGTCCTCGACGGGAGCGCTACACTCCGAAGTGGCGTGCTTGCCGGAGTGGGTGCCAGAGGTCTTGCCGGAAGAGGTCTCACTGGAAGGGGTCTTGCCGGCAGAGGTCTGGGTCTTGCAGGTAGAGGTCTTGTCGGCCTTCTTCCTTCCCAGTGAAAGCACAAGTGCTCCCTGGGTGATTTTGGTAATTAATGTCAACATATCTCTTGTTTGACTAATGCTTTCATCTAGTATGCTTCAGATAAGTTCAACTATGAAGTGGCATGGACAGGAGGATGTGGAACCCCTTTAAGATGACAAGGACAAAGGATTGGCTCAAGCTCAAAGCTCAGGACTCTACTTTTTTCATTTTAGTGATCCAAGATCACATTGAGTCCATAGGAAAGCCAATACTATTAAGAGGGGATGAGGTGTTGCTTAATGGCTTGCTTGCTCAAAGTGCTTAGTGATATGCTCCAAAGCCTTCAACCACTTTCTCACATCCACATATGTCCCAAACCAAAAGTCAAACTCGGCCCCACCGAAAGTTTCTATCCGGCGCCACCGAGTTCTCTTGACATAGCCACTGCCACAAACCCTAATCAATTCGGTCTCACCGATGGGATCTCGGTCTCACCGAGATGGGCTTGCAAACTCTCTGTTGTCTATTGCATAATTTCGGTCTCACCGAAATATGAAATCTGTACCATCGAGTTTGCTTGGCCGACTCTCTGTTGTGCTTATTACCCAAATCGGTCTCACGGAGTTTGTGTAATCGGTCCAACCGAGATAAGGCTTTACCCTAACCCTAGCACATCGGTCCCACCGAGTTGACATATCGGTCCCACCGAAATGCCTAACGGTCACATGATGAACCAAATCGGTCTGATCGAGTTTTCTGATTCGGTCCCACCGAGTTTGGTAATTTGTGTGTAACGGTTAGATTTTGTGTGGAGGCTATATATACCCCTCCACCCACTCTTCATTCGTGGAGAGAGCCATCAGAACATGCCTACACTTCCAACATACATTTTCTAAGAGAGGACCACCTACACTTGTGTTGAGGTCAAGATATTCCATTCCAACCACATAAATCTTGATCTCTAGCCTTCCCAAGTTGCTTTCCATTCAAATCATCTTTCCACCAAATCCAATCCTATGAAAGAGAGTTGAGTGTTGGGGAGACTATCATTTGAAGCACAAGAGCAAGGAGTTCATCATCAACACACCATCTATTACCTCTTGTAGAGTGGTGTCTCCTAGATTGGTTAGGTGTCACTTGGGAGCCTCCGTCAAGACTGTGGAGTTGAACCAAGGAGTTTGTACGGGCAAGGAGATCGCCTACTTCGTGAAGATCTACCCTAGTGAGGCAAGTCCTTCGTGGGAGATGGCCATGGTGGGATAGACAAGGTTGCTTCTTCATGGACCCTTCGTGAGTGGAGCCCTCCGTGGACTCGCGCAACCGTTACCCTTCGTGGGTTGAAGTCTCCATCAACGTGGATGTACGATAGCACCACCTATCGAAACCACGGATAAAAATCTCTGTGTCTCCAATTGCGTTTGCACACTCCAATCCCATCCCTTTACATTCTTGCAACTTGCATGATTTACTTTCCGCTGCTCATATACTCTTGTCATGCTTTCTTGATATGTATTGTGAATGTTCGAACTTGTGCTAAAACTCCACTTCAACTTAAAGAATTCAAAAACTGCAACTTTTCTTGCTAAGAGTCTATTCACCCCCCTCTAGACACCTCTTCTCGATCCTTTCAATTGGTATCAGAGCTTTGATCTCCATTGCTTTGGTTGAAACACCTTTGGAGGAAGATGGATGAGTCTACGTTGGGGAGTCTTAGACGTAGAGTGCATATTCTTGATGGAGAGTTCTTTCATGAATGGAAAAATGAGATGCTTGAGATTTTCAATGAATATCATTTGAACAAGTACATTACTAGCCCTTGTGCACCTCATGTTGATCCTTTGCATCCTACCCTTGATGAGACTATTGACATGATCCGCAACCTTAGAACTGTTAATGTTATCATTAGAGGCTTGCCTAGAAACTTGATTGGATGTTTACCTACTCTTGATTGCGCCTACACTATATGGAGATTTCTTGAGGAAAGATTTCCAAACTATTCCTTTCAAAATCTAGATGAAATTCTCCATAAGTCTATTGCCTTGAATAAGATGAATTCCAATGATCCTAAGTTTGGTGATTGTCTAATTGAGCTTACAAATCTCATGCGTGTCAAAGGAGATGTTGGAATCATTAGCAATATCATCTCTGAAGCTATTAGAATTCATAAAGATGACCATTGTGGTGATCATTTATCTAATGAATTACCCTCTCTAGGAATTGATCAATCACAGGACAATGTTGAACACGGATACTATGATGAGAATGATGATAGTGACTATGATCTTGATGATGCGGCGAGACACTTTGGTCCTATGGCTAATCTTCACGGCTACATGGCTGGAGGAAAGGAATGGGTCCTTGATAGTGGATGTACTGATCATATGACCGGAGACAAAGATATGTTTCGTGAGCTTGCTGAAAACGACGGCCCTCGAAAGTATGTCACTTTAGGTGATAACTCAAAGGGTAAGGTGGTTGGCCTTGGTAAGGTGGCCATCTCACATGATAGCTCCATACAAAATGTTATGCTCGTTGAATCGCTTGGCTACAATTTACTTTCCGTATCTAGACTTGCTGACTTTGGTTTCAACGTCCTATTTACTGAAGTAGATTGCCAAGTGTTTCGTAGAGATAATCATAGAATGGTCTTTACCGGTATCCGTAGAGGTGATATTTACATTGTTGATTTCACTAAAAAGGCTCAACCTAGAACTTGCTTAATTGCTAAATCCTCAAAAGGCTGGTTGTGGCATAGAAGGTTAGGTCATGTGGGCATGCGAAATCTTGATAAGCTTATTAAGGGTGATCATATCCTTGGAGTAAAAGATGTTATATTTGACAAGGATAGACTTTGTAGTGCTTGTCAAGCAGGAAAACAAGTTGGAGGAAGCCACCCCGTGAAGAACATTATGACCACAAGAAGACCGCTCGAGCTACTTCATATGGATCTCTTTGGTCCCAATGCCTACAAGAGTCTCGGTGGTAACTATTTGGTCTAGTCATAGTTGATGATTTTTCAATATTTACGTGGGTGTTCTTTCTTGATGATAAATCGCAGGTCCAAAAGATCTTCAAAAATTTCGCTAGGAAGGCCCAAAACCAATTTTAAGTGAAGATCAAAAAGGTTCGGTGCGACAACAAAACGGAGTTTAAGAACGCAAATGTGGATACCTTTCTTGACGAAGAAGGGATTTCACACGAGTTCTCGGCTACGTACACGCCTCAACAAAATGGAGATGTTGAGAGGAAGAACCGGACACTTATTGAGATGGCAAGAACGATGCTTGATGAGTACAAGACTCCAAAACACTTTTGGGCGGAAGCGGTTGAGACGGCTTTTCATGGAACAAATCGCTTGTATCTTCACAAGCTACTCGGCAAGACAGGATACGAGCTTCTCACCGCTAACAAACCCCAAGTTGGATACTTTCGAGTATTTGGCTCAAAGTGTTACATTCTTGATAAGCATCGTCGTTCTAAATTTGTTCCTAAATCCCATGAGGATTTCCTACTTGGTTATGGCTCAAACTCTCACACTTACCGCGTCTACAATAGTTTCACCCGAAAGGTTGAAGAGATAGTAGATGTGAAGTTTGATGAATCTAGTGGCTCGCAAGTAGAGCAATTGCTAATTGATGTAGGAGATAAAGATCCTCCGGAAGCAATCCAAGACTTGTCTATTGGCAAGATTCGTCCAACGGAGGTGAAGGAGAGTACCTCGTCCGTCCAAGTGGAAGCTTCTACCTCACGACAAGGTGAACCAAGAGTTGATACGGAAGCATTTACAAGTGGGACACACCAAGACGAAGAAAACAAGGAAGTGCACCAAGATGAACATCAACAACCTCCTTCTCCACCGCGACAAGAGAATGACAGCGCCAACAATGAAGAAGGCCAAGAAGAAGAAGGAGATGATGAAGAAGATTTTCCACCCCGACCCAAGCAAAAGCTCTCACGAGTAGCAAGAGTCGCCAGAGACCATCCCGTCGAGCAAATCTACAATGACATTCAAACCGGGAGAATCACTCTCTCTAAATCCCGTTTGGCAAATTTTTGCAAACACTATTCATTCATCTCTAGCATTGAACCTTTGAAGGTTGAAGAAGCATTGGAAGATCCGGATTGGATAAATGCTATGCATGAAGAGCTACACAACTTTGAGAGAAATCAAGTGTGGACATTGGTCGATAAGCCCGACAACAACCACAACATCATTGGTACCAAATGGCTGTTTCGCAACAAGAAAGATGAAGATGGACAAGTCATTCTCAACAAAGCACGTCTCGTCGCCCAAGGCTACACTCAAGTCGAAGGTATGGACTACGGTGAGACATATGCCCCCGTTGCTAGACTTGAGTCCATCCACATCTTACTTGCCTATGCTAATCACCATGATATCACCTTGTACCAAATGGACATTAAAAGTGCTTTCCTAAATGGTGAAATTGAGGAGGAAGTTTATGTTAAACAACCTCCCGGCTTTGTCAATCCTAAGAAACCCGATCATGTCTACAAACTTCACAAAGCTCTTTATGGTCTTAAACAAGCTCCTAGAACATGGTATAAATGCTTGACCAAGTTCCTCACTGAAAAAGGCTTTGAAATTGGTAAAATAGATTCTACTCTTTTTACTAAAAGGGTTAATGGAGAATTATTTGTGTGCCAAATTTATGTTGATGATATTATATTTGGTTCGACTAACCCTCATTTTAGTGAAAAGTTTGGAAAGCTAATGTCAAAGAAGTTTGAGATGTCTATGATGAGTGAACTCAAGTTCTTTCTTGGTTTGCAAATAAAGCAAACTAAGGAAGACACCTTTGTTTCTCACCAAGGACTTATTCAAGAAGTTCAACATGCAAGAAAGCAAAGGTATGAAAACTCCCATGCCTACTAGTGGACATCTTGACTTGACTAAGGATGGTAAATCAGTTGATTAAAAGGTTTATCGCTCTATGATTGGATCATTGTTATATCTATGTGCCTCTCGTCCCGATATTATGCTAAGTGTGTGCATGTGTGCACGGTATCAAGAGGCCCCTAAAGAATGTCATCTTAAGGCTGTGAAAAGGATAGTGAGATACTTAATACATACACCAAATTTTGTCATTTGGTATCCTAAGAGGTCCTCTTTTGATCTTGTTGGCTATTCCGACTCGGACTATGCCGGAGACAAGGTCGATAGAAAGTCCACTTCCGGTACTTGTCAATTTCTTGGTAGATCTCTTGTGTCTTGGTCTTCCAAGAAAAAAAACTCGGTATCCTTATCCACCGCCGAAGCGGAATACATTGCAGCTGGTTCATGTTGTGCTCAATTACTTTGGATGATCCAAACTCTTAAAGATTATGGGATATATGTGAAACATGTTCCTTTGCTTTGTGACAATGAAAGTGCCATTAAGATTGCTCATAATCCCGTGCAACATTTTCGGACTAAGCATATTGAAGTTCATCATCATTTCATTCGAGATCATGTTGCTAAAGGGGATATTGATCTTAAGCATGCTTGTACCGATAAGCAATTTGCGGATATATTCACCAAACCGCTTGATGAGAAAGTCTTTTGCCGGTTGAGAGGAGAGTTGAACATCATTGATGCTTCAAACTTGGAGTAGGAACTCCATTTGGATACATGCAAGGCATGAGCCTTTGACTAATCCTTGATATTTCTCTTATGATGATATTCATGTGTCTTGGATATATTTGCATCCTTGCATGTTATCAAACCCTTGTAGGTACTTGGATGAATCTAAATCTACGATATTGCAACTCTCTCACATCTTGAGCAATCTCTACATCACCAAGTCGCTACAATACGGTGGTTGATGACAAGGAAGCACGAAACCCTTCAACATATCCTTTGACAAATTCTATATATCAAATTTCATTTGGTATCAAGTTTCATGATTGTCATTTTGGATACACAAGTGCTATTCCTTGCAGGACTAACCCATGTAGGTAGATGAACTCAAATTACAAGTGGTGCTCCCAACTCTTGATGAGCTACATCAACCTGAGCATCCTGCACAAGTTCAACTACATGATCAAGATCAACACCAGCACCCAAGGTATGTGATACGTCTCCAACGTATCTATAATTTTTGATTGCTCCATGCTACTTTATCTACTGTTTTAGGATTTATTGGGCTTTATTTTCCACTTTTATATTACTTTTGGGACTAACCTATTAACCGGAGGCCCAGCCCAAAATTGCTGTTTTTTTTTTTTGCCTATTTCAGTATTCCGAAGAAAAGAAATATCAAATGGAGTCCAAACGGAATGAAACCTTCGGGAACGTGATTTTCTCGCCGAACATGATCCAGAGAACTTGGAGTGCAAGTCAAGAAGCAACCGGAGCCTCCACGAGATAGGAGCCCCCCCCCCTATAGGGCGCGCCCCCTATCTCGTGGGCCCCTCAGGCGGCCACCGACGTACTTCTTCTTCCTATATATACCTACATACCCCGAAAACATCTAGGGGCACCACGAAACACAATTTCCACCGCCGTAACCTTATGTATCCGCGAGATCCCATCTTGGAGCCTTCGTCGGCACTCTGCTGGAGGGGGAATCAAGCACGGGGGGCCTATACATCAACATCCTTGCCCCTCCGATGAGTTGTGAGTAGTTTACCACAGACCTACGGGTCCATAGTTATTAGCTAGATGGCTTCTTCTCTCTTTTTGGATCTCAATACAATGTTCTCCCCCTCTCTTGTGGAGATCTATTCGATGTAATCTCTTTTTGCGGTGTGTTTGTCGAGATCCGATGAATTGTGGGTTTATGATTAAGATTATCTTTGAATAATATTTGAACCTTCTCTGAATTATTTTATGTATGATTGAGTTATCTTTGCAAGTCTCTTCGAATTATTGGTTTAGTTTGGCCTACTAGATTGATCTTTCTTGCCATGGGAGAAGTGCTTAGCTTTGGGTTCAATCTTGCGGTGTCCTTACCCAGTGACAGAAAGGGTTGCAAGGCACGTATTGTGTTGTTGCCATCGAGGATAACAAGATGGGGTTTATATCATATTGCATGAGTTTATACCTCTACATCATGTCATCTTGCTTAAAGCGTTACTCTGTTCTTATGAACTTAATACTCTAGATGCATGCTGGATAGCGGTCGATGTGTGGATTAATAGTAGTAGATGCAGGCAGGAGTCGGTCTACTTGTTATGGACGTGATGCCTATATACATGATCATGCCTAGATAATCTCATAACTATGCGCTTTTCTATCAATTGCTCGACAGTAATTTGTTCACCCACCATAACACTTATGCTATCTCGAGAGAAGCCTCTAGTGAAAACTATGACCCCCGGGTCTCTCTCTCTTATCATATTTGCTTTCAATCTACTTTTATTTGCATCTTTACTTTTTGCACCTATACCAAAAATACCAAAAATATTATTTACTATCTTTATTAGATCTCACTTTCGCAAGTGGCCGTGAAGGGATTGACAACCCCTTTATTGCGTTGGTTGCGAGTTCTCAGTTTGTTTGTGTAGGTGCGTGGGACTTTTGAGGAGCCTCCTACTAGATTGTTACCTTGGTTCTCAAAACTGAGGGAAATACTTACGCTACACTTTGCTGCATCACCCTCTCCTCTTCAAGGAAAACCAACGCAAGCTCAAGACGTATCAAGAAGGATTTCTGGTGCCGTTGCCGGGGAGGTCTTCGCTCAAGTCAAGACATACCAAGTACCCATCACAAACCTATCTCCCTTGCATTTACATTATTTGCCATTTGCCTCTCGTGTTCCTCTCCCCCACTTCACCCTTGCCGTTTTATTCGCCCTCTCTTTCCCAATCTTCTCCTCTCTTTTGCTTGCCTTTTTGTTTGCTCGTTTCGTTGGATTAGATGCTTATTTATTGCTAAACAGAGAACCTAAGATCTATGGATCCTCATCCGCTTGCTAATCTCTTTAAGAGATCCAATTATGTTGAACCAATTGCTAGTGAGTTTTGTGCACTAGATTATCTTTATGAAGTTTTGCTTGAAATTTGTGAATCTTAAAATTATGATGAAGAAATTTATGAAGAGATTCACGATAACTCCTTTAATAAAAAGCATGATTGCAATGATTTTCCTAGAAATTCTCTTGATGTCAATTGTTCTAATAATATGCAAAACCCTAAGCTTGGGGATGCTAGTTTTGCTATGTCTACTACTTGTTTTTTTTTACTGTACACAGTAGGGCAAAACCCCACTGCAATTTTTATATTATCAAAACAAGCAGAGTACAAACAAAAAAGGCTTGAGAAAAGCCCTCAAAAAAAGAAAAACTAACCTAAAAAAGCTAAAAGAACTCAAAGAAACTAAAAAAACTAAAACTACAAGAGCTACAGGACAAGGGTGTCCAACCAGAATGTAAAGAAACCGAAAACTTCTCCTTAATTCTGAATTTGAGCAGGTGTAGTTCTGTGAGGAAAATGAACTTCCATCTATCAATGCTGGTTGGAATGTTATTGAAAATCTTATCATTCCTGACTATCCAAATGGCCCAAGATGCAATGATAATGATCTCCATGGAAAAGATAACCTTGAAAATTTATTTCAGCCCCTTGATGAATATGAAATTGATAATAGTGTTTGCAATAATATTGAAAGTGGGTTTGGAAGAGTGTCAACTTTAGATCCCACATATTTGGAGTATGTTCAATCTCATTATATTTTTGATAAAAGTCGGTTCGGAAAGGTCATGACTTTAGTTAATGTTAATCCCACTATCTTGGAAGAATGTCAACTTTGCATGCATGTGGATCATGTTGAGAATATGTTATGTGATAGCTATTTTGTTGAATTTGCCTATGATCCTACATGTAATTATTATGAGAGAGGAAAATATGATTGTAGAAATTTTTACCTTATTAAATTACCTCTCGTCATGTTGAGATTGCTATCGTCTCTTTCTTCTTCCTTGCATATGCTAGTTTTTGCTTGCCTTGAAAATTCGTTTGCTTATAATATTCCTATGCATAGGAAGTATGTTAAACTTAGATGTGTTTGTCACGTGTTTCATGATGCTCTATTTGTGCTTCAATTCTTGTCTTTCATGCGAGCATCATTAAAATTATCATTGCCTAGCTAAAAGGCTTTAAAGAAAAGCAATTGTTGGGAGTCAATCCAATATTTTTCCTTTCTGTTATCTATACCAATATAAAAAGACCCAGTGAGGAAGATCCAACAGATCTCGGCCATCCATTAGCATTAATCCGACAGTCCTTATTGTCCTAATGGTGAGCAACTAAACACGTTTAGCGCTAAACGTGTTTACTGCTAATCAATCCTCTCTCCCTGATTCCTTCCTTACTTACATTCATAAGAAAGGAAACTGCCACAACAAACTGCCCCATGACATATGTAAGGAAGGTAATCGGGGGTGATTCTCCGTTGGATTAGTATAATTTTCAAACCATTTGTAGGAAGAGATGGACCTGCCGCTGATGGTGTTTACACAAACAATTTCTTTTCATGCTACTTTTGTAAAGAAAATTCAGGTGTGTCTTCAAGCCAAATTAAGATTACACGTGCGGTGCACGTGCACATTTACTAGTTTAATAAATAATCCATCTAGCCTCTGTTTAGATGTGGTTTTATCTTTTAATTAGTGTTTGTGCCAAGTTAAACCTATTGGATCTTCTTGGATGATAGTTATTTGATCTTGCTGTAATTTCCAGAAACTTTGCGCTCAGTGCCCGAATTGTTAAAAATCACCAGAACGTGATAAAATAGTGAGTCCAATTTCTTATGATCAATAACAAATTTTCTAGGTCTTCTAATTTTGGTAGATTTTTTGGAGTTCCAGAAGTTTGCGTTAGTTACAGATTACTACAGACTGTTCTATTTTTGACAGATTCTGTTTTTCGTGTGTTGATTGCTTATTTTGATGAATCTATGGCCAATAAATTAGTTTATAATCCATATATAAGTTGGAATACAGTAGGTTTAACACCAATATAAATAAAGAATGAGTTCATTACAGTACCTTAAAGTATTATTTTGTTTTCTTTCTCTAATGGAGCTCACGAGATTTCTATTGAGTTTTGTGTTGTGAAGTTTTCAAGTTTTGGGTAAAGCTTTTATGGACTATGGAATAAACGGTGGCAAGAGCCTAAGCTTGGGGTTGCCCATGGCACCCCAATATATTCAAGAATAGCCAAAAGCCTAAGCTTGGGGATGCCCCGGGAAGGCATCCCCTCTTTCGTCTTCGTTCATTGGTAACTTTACTTGGGGCTATATTTTTATTCACCACATGATAAGTGGTTTGCTTGGAGCGTCTTGTATTATTTGCGTCTTTGCTTGTTAGTTTAGCACAATCATCCTTGCTGTACACACCTTTTGGGAGAGCCATACATGAATTGGAATTTGATAGAATACTCTATGTGCTTCACTTATATCTATTGAGCTTGATAGTTTTGCTCATAGTGCTTCACTTATATCTTTTGAGCGTGATAATTTTTGCTTGTTAGTTTAGCACAATCATCCTTGCTGTACACACCTTTTGGGAGAGCCATACATGAATTGGAATTTGATAGAATACTCTATGTGCTTCACTTATATCTATTGAGCTTGATAGTTTTGCTCATAGTGCTTCACTTATATCTTTTGAGCGTGATAATTTTTGCTCTAGTGCTTCACTTAGATCTTTTAGAGCACATTGGTATATTTGTTTTAAAGAAACTATTGATCTCTCATGCTTCACTTAGATTATTTTGAGATTCGTTAGTATCATGGTAATTTGCTTAATGTTAATATACTTGGTATTCAAGATATGTGAAACTTTCTTTTGAGTGCGTTGAATACTAAGAAAAGTTTGATGCTTGATAATTGTTTTGAGATATGAAGATGGTGATATTAGAGTCATGCTAGTTGATTAGTTGTGAATTTGAGAAATACTTGTGTTGAAGTTTGTGATTCCCGTAGCATGCACGTATGGTGAACCGTTATTTGATGAACTCGGAGCATGATTTATTTATTGATTGTCTTCCTTATGAGTGGCGGTAGGGGACGAGCGATGGTCTTTTCCTACCAATCTATCCCCCTAGGAGCATGCGCGTAATACTTTGCTTTGATAACTTCTAGATTTTTACAATAAGTATATGAGTTCTTTATGACTAATGTTGAGTCCATGGATTATACGCACTTTTTCCCATCCTTCCACCATTGCTAGCCTCTCTAATACCGCACACTTTTCGCCGGTAGCATACACCCACCTTATATCTTCCTCAAAACACCCACCATATCTACCTATTATGGCATTTCCATAGCCATTCCAAGATATATTGACATGCAACTTTCCACCGTTCCGTTTATTATGACACGCTCCATCATTGTCATATTGCTAGCATGATCATGTAGTTGACATCGTATTTGTGGCAAAGCCACCGTTCATAATTCTTTCATACATTTCACTCATGTTTCATTGCATATCCCGGTACACCGCCGGAGGCATTCATATAGAGTCATATTTTGTTCTAAGTATTGAGTTGTAATTCTTGAGTTGTAAGAAAATAAATTGTGATGATCATCATTATTAGAGCATTGTCCCAGTGAGGAAAGGATGATGGAGACTATGATTCCCCCACAAGTTGGGATGAGACTCCGGACGAAAAATAAAAAAATAAAAAAAAAAGAAAAAAAAGAGGCCATTAAAAAAATAGAAAAGGCCCAAATAAAAAAAACAAAAAATGAGAGAAAAATAGAGAAGGGGCAATGCTACTATCCTTTTACCACACTTGTGCTTCAAAGTAGCACCAAGATCTTCATGATAGAGAGTCTCTCATTTTGTCACTTTCATATACTAGTGGGAATTTTCATTATAGAACTTGGCTTGTATATTCCAATGATGGGCTTCCTCAAATGCCCTAGGTCTTCGTGAGCAAGCGAGTTGGATGCACACCCACTTAGTTTCTTTTGTTGAGCTTTCATACACTTATAGCTCTAGTGCATCCGTTGCATGGCAATCCCTACTCACTCACATTGATATCTATTGATGGGCATCTCCATAGCCCGTTGATATGCCTAGTTGATGTGAGACTATCTTCTCCCTTTTTGTCATCTCCACAACCACCATTCTATTCCACATATAGTGCTATATCCATGGTTCACGCTCATGTATTGCGTGAAGATTGAATTTTTTTTGAAAATGTTAAAGTATGAAACAATTGCTTGGCTTGTCATCGGGGTTGTGCATGATTTAAATATTTTGTGTGGGGAAGATGGAGCATAGCCATACTATATGATTTTGTAGGGATAACTTTCTTTGGCCATGTTATTTTGAGAAGGCATGATTGCTTAGTTAGTATGCTTGAAGTATTATTATTTTTATGTCAATATGAACTTTTGTCTTGAATCTTTCGGATATGAATATTCATACCACAATTAAGAGGATTTACATTGAAATTATGCCAAAGTATCACTCCGCATCAAAAATTCTCTTTTTATCATTTACCTACTCGAGGACGAGCAGGAATTAAGCTTGGGGATGCCTGATTACGTCTCCAACGTATCTATAATTTTTGATTGCTCCATGCTACTTTATCTACTGTTTTAGGCTTTATTGGGCTTTATTTTCCACTTTTATATTACTTTTGGGACTAACCTATTAACCGGAGGCCCAGCCCAGAATTGCAGTTTTTTGCCTATTTCAGTATTTTGAAGAAAAGGAATATCAAACGGAGTCCAAAGGGAATGAAACCTTCGGGAACGTGATTTTCTCGCCGAACGTGATCCAGAGAATTTGGAGTGCAAGTCAAGAAGCAACCGGAGCCTCCACGAGATAGGAGGGAGCGCCCCCCTATAGGGCGCACCCCCCTGTCTCGTGGGCCCCTTGGGCGGCCACCGACGTACTTCTTCTTCCTATATATACCTACATACCCCGAAAACATCCAGGGGCACCACGAAACACAATTTCCACCGCCGTAACCTTCTATATCCGCGAGATCCCATCTTGGAGCCTTCGCCGGCACTCTGCCGGAGGGGGAATCAAGCACGGGGTGCCTCTACATCAACATCAACATCCTTGCCCCTCCGATGAGTTGTGAATAGTTTACCACAGACTTACGGGTCCATAGTTATTAGCTAGATGGCTTCTTCTCTCTTTTTGGATCTCAATACAATGTTCTCCCCCTCTCTTGTGGAGATCTATTTGATGTAATCTCTTTTTGCGGTGTGTTTGTCGAGATCCGATGAATTGTGGGTTTATAATTAAGTTTATCTTTGAATAATATTTGAATCTTCTCTGAATTCTTTTATGTATGATTGAGTTATCTTTGCAAGTCTCTTCGAATTATCGGTTTAGTTTGGCCTACTAGATTGATCTTTCTTGCCATGGGAGAAGTGCTTAGCTTTGGGTTCAATCTTGCGGTGTCCTTACCCAGTGACAGAAAGGGTTGCAAGGCACGTATTGTGTTGTTGCCATCAAGGATAACAAGATGGGGTTTATATCATATTGCATGAGTTTTGTAACGCCCCGGATTCGATGCGCCAGGTGTCTGTCAGTTATTCGCCGTCGTTGCCATGTCATGTGCTTGCGTGTCTCTTTTTGCCATGTCATCATCTGCATTTCATATCATGTCGTCATGTGCATTTCATTTTGCATACGTGTTCGTCTCATGCATCCGAGCATTTTCCCGTTGTCCGCTTTTGCAATCCGCACTCCTATGTCCCCGGCGCTCCCTTTTACCTCTTTTAGTAAAGCGGGTGTTAAACATTCTCGGAATGGACCGAGGTTTTCCAAGCGGCCTTGGTATAGCACCGGTAGACCGCCTGTCAAGTTTCGGATCATTTGGAGGTCGTTTGATACTCCAACGGTTAACCGGGTAACCGCAAAAGCCCTCTTTTGTTTGCAGCCCAACACCCCTTTCTAAGTGGCCCAAAACCCAGCAAACTCCCCTCCATACTCTTGGTCGTTCGATCACGATCGTGTGGACGAAAACCACACCTCATTTGGACTCTCCTAGCTCCCTCTACCTATAAATATGTGTCTTCCCACAAAAATTCCTGGTCCAAACCTACCCTAATGTAACACCCCGGAAGTTACTTTCCATATTTGTAACTCCAACTCTTGCCATTTTCGGCATTGTGATATGGTATTCCCTCCGTGGTTGGGTTTTTCTCCTTTTTGCATTTTGTCCATGTCATGCATTTTTTATCATGTCATCATGTGCATCGCTTCCATACGTGTTCGTCTCATGATTCCGAGCATTTTTCCGTTGTCCGCTTTTGCAATCCGGCACTCCTATCTTCCCCGCGCGCCCCTTTACGTTTTTCCGTGTGCGGTACTAAAACTTCTCGGAATGGACCGAGGTTTGTCTAGTGGCCTTGGTATACCACCGTAGACCACCGGTCAAGTTTCGGTCATTTGGAGCTCGTTTGGTACTCCAACGGTTAACCGCACTCTCAAAAAGCCTCTTTTAAGTTGCAGCCCAACACCCTCCAAAACAGTCCAATAACCCATCTAAGTCACTTCCATGCTCTCGGTCGTTCGATCACGATCGTGGGCGAAAACTACACCTCATTTGGACTCTCCTAGCTCCCTCTATGCCTATTTAAGCAAACCCTATTCCAATCTCGGGTCTAACCTAGCCTTCCCCTACCTCGCGCCGGACGAAGCGTCCGCTCCGCCGGACACGTCCGCCCACCAGCGCCGCCGCCCTCGGCCAATCGGGACGACACGTGGCAGCCGCCGCCACACCCATGAGGCCCACACGGCTGCCCGCCCGCCCGCCGCCGCGCCTCGCCTCCGCCGCCTGCTGGGCCGCCGCCCGCCGCCGCGCCGCCTCCGCCGCCACCGGCTTCTCCTCCGCCGCCTACGCCGCCGACCGTCTGCCCCGCCGCCGCCGCCACCGGCGGCGCCGTCGCCGCCGCCACCGGGCCTCCCGCCGCCGCGCCTCCGCGGACCCGCCGTCGCCGTCGCCTCCTCCGGCGGCCTCGCCCACCTCTCCCCTCCGGCCGCCGCTCCTCCCTCCCTCCGGCGAGCTCCTCCACGCCCGTCGCGCCGATCGGGACGGATCTGGATCGGGCCCGTTGGGTTGACTTTTCCCCCCCTTTGATTTCATCTAAGTTTTTCGTTCTGAGATTATTTCGTGGCTTTTTCATCGTAGTACAACTTTGCATCTATAGCTCCATTTTGCGCGTGTAATATGTCAAAATGTTCGTCTCGAAGAGTAGATCATTTTATCTCATTGCATCATTTTCATTTGAGCTCATCTTGATGCCCGAAATTCTGTTAGAATAGGGCTATGTGATGTTAGTTTCTGTTTCTTAACAGAACTTGCACTTTGTTATTTTTCCTATGATTGATGTGTGCACCCTATGAATTTGAGTCCTACATGTGTTTTGTAATATGCCATGCCATCTTTCCAGGGGTGTATGCTATGTATTTTTGTGATCTATGTGGTGACTAGCACAAGCATGCAAAGTAGGTGTCCTGATGTTGCTGTTTTCAGCTCTGTTTTGCTAATATTTTGATGCCATGTTAACTTGATGATACCGAGAGATCTATGCATATTTTGAGATACTTCAGTAAGGATGTTTTGTAAAACATGTCTTGCTCTATCCATAAATGCCTTTCTTTGCAATTATGGAGTGCCATAGCTTGAGTCAATCGAGCTCTACTTTTGCTATCAAATGTTTCCTGGCAGATTGTTTACATGTTATTCAATTTTGCCAAGCTTGTTGTGGTTGATCCATATATGCTATGTTATTGTTCTTGCCATGTATGTCTTCTATGTCATGTCTTCTTGATGTATGTATGCTTAGTTTATCATATAAGGCTCTGTAGTGAGTGCATTGAGCTTGTAAACATGCCTACTCGTTATCAGTTTTTGACATGCCATGTTGCTGAATCTGTTAACGAGACTTTCAATATTGACATGGGTGTTACTATATTTTCTGATCCTTTTTGGCTTATGGTCAGTAAGGGACTTTTGTTCTATGCTTTGAGTAGATTCATGCCATGCCATGTTTTGCTATTTTCAGTTCCTTTAGCATGTAGTTTTGCTGCTCTGAACATTGCAACCTGATGCTGTTTTTGCCATGTCCGGCCTGATATTTTGTGCTCTTTTGCCATGCTTGTTTGAACATGTTATGATGTGAACTAGCCGTAGCTCAGTGCTCATCTTTTGTCAAGCATCTTGTGTAGATCACTGCCATATACTTTGTTGGTACGTTTGGGTGCAGTAGCTTAATTTCTTGTTGCTTGCTAAGTGGCATCATGCTGTTAATGGCAGATTGTGCCATTCTTGTTTTGCTTGTCATTTGCAAACCGTGCATCCGATTCCGGTGATCTTTATATCGATTTCAACCGAAATCATCTCATCTTTCCAGTGGCATACTTGGTTTGCCAAGTTGATGCCTGGTTCATCATTTACCTTCCGGAGCGCACATACGCATTGCATATCACATCTCGCATATCATGTCATGTTTTGCATCATGTTGCTTGTGCATTGCACCGTGATTTATTGTGGTTCCTTTGTTTGTGTTCTTGCTTTGGGTAGAGCCGGGAGACGAGTACGTGAACGAGGAACCTGTTGAGAACGCTTACGAGGATCAAGCTTTCGACAACTCTGAGAACATTGCAGGCAAGATGACCATACCCTCGATATCACTTCTATCTTTGCTATGCTAGTTGCTCGCTCTTTTGCTATGCCTATGCTGCGATGCCTACCACTTGCTATATCATGCCACCCATATTGCCATGTCAGCCTCTAACCATCCTTTCCTAGCAAACCGTTGATTGGCTATGTTACCGCTTTGCTCAGCCCTCTTATAGCGTTGCTAGTTGCAGTGAAATCAAGTTTGTTCCTTGTTGGAACATGGAGATGTTGTTCCTTTTGGAACATGTTTACTTGTTGGGGTTATCACAATATATATCTGCTATAATTAATGCATCTATATACTTGGTAAAGGGTGGAAGGCTCGGCCTTATGCCTGGTGTTTTGTTCCACTTTGCCACCCTAGTTTCCGTCATACCGGTGTTATGTTCCTTGATTTCGCGTTCCTTACGGTTGGGTGATTTATGGGACCCCTTGACAGTTCGCTTTGAATAAGACTCGTCCAGCAAGGCCCAACTTTGGTTTTACCATTTGCCACCTAAGCCTTTTTCCCCCGGGTTTTCGCGAGCCCGAGGGTCATCTTTATTTTAACCCCGGACCAGGTGCTCCTTCGAGTGCTGGCCCGAACTAGAGCCCTGTGCAGCGCCCCCTCAAGGCAACTTGAGGTCTGGTTTTAGTTGTATGGACTGCTCATCCGGATGTGCCCTGAGAACGAGATATGTGCAGCTCCTATCGGGATTTGTCGGCACAATCGGGCGGCTTTGCTGGTCTTGTTTTATTGCTGTCGAAATGTCTTGTAGTCCGGATTCGAGATTGATCGGGTCTTCCGGTAGAAGGAATATCCTTCGTTGACCGTGAGAGCTTATAATGGGCTAAGTTGGGACACCCTGCAGGTAATATCTTTCAAAGCCGTGCCCGCGGTTATGAGGCGATGGGAATTTGTTAATGTCCGGTTGTAGAAAACCCGAAGTTGACCTCAATTAAAATACACATCAACCACGTGTGTAACCGTGAGGGTCTCTTCTCGGCGGAGTCCGGGAAGTGAACACGGTGTTGGAGTTATGTTTGACGTAAGTAGTTCAGGATCACTTCTTGATCGCTACTAGCTTCACGTCCGTGCTTTGCTTCTCTTCTCGCTCTCTTTTGCGAAATAGCCACCATATATGCTAGTCGCTTGCTGCAGCTCCACCTTACTACTCTGTCCTTCCTATAAGCTTAAATAGTCTTGATCTCGCGGGTGTGAGATTGCTGAGTCCCTGTGACTCACAGATTCTACCAAAACAGTTGCAGTGCCGACGAGGCCAAAGTGCAGTGACGATCCGAGCTCAAGTGGGAGTTCGACGAGGAACGTGGTCGTTACTATGTGTCTTTTCCTCGATGATCGTAGTGGTGCCCAGCTTGGGACGATCGGGATCCGTAGCATTTGGGGTATCTTCTTTTATTTTGGTTCCGTAGTCGGACCTTGAGTGTACTCTGAATGATGGATGTTTATTTATGTATTGTGTGAAGTGGCGACTGTAAACCAACTATGTATCTCTTTCCCTTATGTATTACATGGATTGTGTGAAGATTACCTCACTTGCGACATTGCTTTCAATGCGGTTATGCCTCTAAGTCGTGCCTCGACACGTGGGAGATATAGCCGCCTAACCTTCCCCGCCGCCGCCGGACATTTCGTCCCGCGCCGACGGACGTGTCCAGCCGCCTCCCGCCGCCGCTCCCGGCCAATCCGGAGCTGCCGCGTGGCGCCTCCGTCCCCACCGCCGCCCTGCCCGCTCGGCCAGCTGGAGCCTGCCGAACATGACCAAGGGCCAAGGCCGCCGCTTCGCCAAGCCTCCGACCTCCTCGCCGCCCGCTCCCGCGGTGCCCGGCCCGCCGGCCGCGAGCCCGTCGCCGCCCGCCTCCGGCGCCCTCCACCGTGGCAGGGGTCGCCCGCCGCCCATGGCGCCTCCTCCCCGCGGCGCCGCGTCCTCCCGTCGCCGAGCTCCCCTCCACCGTGGCCCCGAGCCCCTCCGCGAGCCTCCCTCTTCTCCGGCCGCCGCGCCCGATCCGGGAGATCCCGGCGATCCTCGAATTCCGTGCTAGGTTGACTTTCCTCTCCCCCGAAATCCCCTAAGTCCTTTTTGGTGTCATGTTTTGTTGCATTTTCATCATGCCATAACTCTCTGCATGTAGCTCCGTTTCGTGCGTGTAATATATCAAATTGTTCGTCTCCACGAGCAGATCATTTCATCTCATTGCATCATTTTCATTTGAGCTCATCTTGATGCCCTAAATTCTGTTAGAAGAGGGCTATGTGATGTTAGTTTCAGATTCTTATCAGAACATGCACTTTTGTCATTTTTGCCATGATTGATGTGTGTATCCTATGAACTTGAGTCCTACATGTGTTTTGTAATATGCCATGCCATCTTTACAGAGGTGTATTCCATGTATTTTTGTGATCTCTTTGGTGACTAGCACAAGCATGCAAACTAGGCTTCATGATGTTGCTGATTTCAGCCCCTGTTCTGGTGATATTTTTATGCCATGTAAACTTGATGCTACAGAGAGATACATGCTTATTTTGAGATACTTTAGTAAGGATGTTTTGAACATATGGTTATGCTCTATCCATCCATGCCCTTGTTTGCAATTATGGAGTGCCATAGCTTGAGTCAATCGAGCTCTACTTTTGCTACAAAATGTTTCCTGGCAGATTGTTTACATATTATTAAATTTTGCCAAGGTTGTTGTAGTTGATCCAAGCATGCTATGTTGTTGTTCTTGCCATGTATAGCTTCTATGCCATGTCTTCTTACTGTGAGTTGCCTTGCCATGCCATGTATTGCTCTGTGGTGAGTGGTTCAAGCTCACCAACATGCCTACTTATTGTTGTTCCTGCCATGTTTGAATCTGTAATATAACTTGCTATGTTTACGTGGGTGCCATCATATGTTCTGATCCTTTTTGGCTTATGGTAAGTAAAGGACTTTTGTTCTATGCTTTGAGTAGATTCATGCCATGCTCTAGTTTGACTTGATAGCTTGCTGTAACATGTTGTTTGATAGCTCTAAACATTGCAACCTGATGTTATTTCCTGATAAGTCTGAATCTGTTATTATTTGCAATCTTGCCATGTGTGTTTGAGCATGTTCTAGTGATTTCTGGAGATAGCTCAGTGTTCATGTTTTGTAATGCTTTACCTGTACATCATGCCCATGCCTTTTGTTTTCTTGTTGAGGTCCTGTAGCATGTTGTTTTGATGCTTGCAATATGCCTAGTTGCTGTTTTGGGCAGATTGTTGTCATGACTTGTATAGGGTGTATGTGTTGAACCGTTGCTCCGTTTTGAGTGTGCTCTATATGAAACTTGCTTGATTTTGCATGTTGTTTCATATTATCATGTTGCATCCTTGTTTTGAGGTGTTTGCTTGATGTTTGGATGCATTTTGCATCAATGCCATGCTTATCTTGTTTTGCTCATATCTTTTAGGCCGTAGCTCCGAATCTAATGAACTTTATATGTAACTTGACTAGAATTTCGTGTAGATCATCTTGGTGCATCTTAACTTGCTGTTTAACAAATTGAACATAAGGTTTATTCAGATCTGGGCCAATTTCGAAATTTGCATATGAGGACTTACCGGAGTTGTTCTATGTTGCTTCCGGCCTCATTTAAACTTGCTTGGATGTGTTGTTCTTGTTTGCATCATCTCTTGCCATGAGTAGTCTCATCTAGATTTTTCATGCATCATGTTTGTTGTGCATCATGTCTTGTTCATGTGTGGTGTGTTTACTATGTTGTGTGCTTCTTCTTGTTAGTTCCTGTTTCGTTGCGATCGTGAGGATTCGTTCGCCTTCGCTTGGTTCGGCTTCATCCGTTCGTCTTCTTCATGGACTCGTTCTTCTTCCTTGCAGGATTTCAGGCAAGATGTCCGCTACCCTGGATCTCATTACTATCATTGCTATGCTAGTTGCTTCGTTCTATCGCTATGCTGCGCTACCTATTACCTGTTTATCAAGCCATCCCAATTTGCCATGTCAGCCTCTAACCTTTTGCACCCTTCCTAGCAAACCGTTGTTTGGCTATGTTACCGCTTTGCTCAGCCCTCTTATAGCGTTGTTAGTTGCAGGTGAAGATGAAGTTTGTTCCTTGTTGAACATGGAGATGTTGTTCCTTGTTGGAACATGTTTACTTGTTGGGATATCACAATATATCTTATTTAATTAATGCATCTATATACTTGGTAAAGGGTGGAAGGCTCGGCCTTATGCCTGGTGTTTTGTTCCACTCTTGCCGCCCTAGTTTCCGTCATATCGGTATTATGTTCCCGGATTTTTGCGTCCCTAACGCGGTCGGGTGATTTATGGGACCCCTTGACAGTTCGCTTTGAATAAGACTTTTCCAAAGAAGGCCCAACATTGGTTTTACCATTTGCCTCACCACCACCTACTTTTCCCTTGGGAGTCGCTCTCTCGAGGGTCATCTTTATTTAGCCCCCCCGGGCCAGTGCTTCTCTAAGTGCTGGTTCGAAACGAGCAGACTGCGGGGCCACCTTGGGGAAACTTGAGGATTGGTTTTACTCGTAGGATGTCTCATCCGGTGTTGCCCTGAGAACGAGATATGTGCAGCTCCTATCGGGATTGTCGGCGCATCGGGCGGCTTTGCTGGTCTTGTTTTATTGCTATCGAAATGTCTTGTAGCCGGGATTCCGAGACTGATCGGGTCTTCCCGGGGAGAAGGAATATCCTTCGTTGATCGCGAGAGCTTATCATGGGCTAAGTTGGGACACCCCTGCAGGGTATAAACTTTCGAGAGCCGTGCCCGCGGTTATGTGGCAGATGGGAATTTGTTAATATCCAGTTGTAGTAAACTTGAAGCAAACTCTTCTAAAATACACCAACCGTAAAGCGTAATGTGAGTGTCTCTTTTCGGGTTGATCGAGAGGAGAACACGGTTTCGGGTTATGTCCGACGTAAGTAGGAGTTCAGGATCACTTCTTGATCATTACTAGTTGATGACCGTTCCTTTGTTTCTCTTCTCGCTCTCATTTGCGTATGTTAGCCACCATATATGCTTAGCGCTGCTGCAACCTCACCACTTTATCCCTTCCTTTCCCATTAAGCTCGCTAGTCTTGATACCCATGGTAATGGGATTGTTGAGTCCTCGTGGCTCACAGATTACTACACCACCGATTGCAGGTACAGGTTTGCGATGATCATGACGTGAGAGCGATGTTTGCTTGTTTGGAGTTCTTCTTCTGCTTCTTCGATCAAGGGATAGGTTCCAGGTCGGCAGCCTGGGCTAGCAGGGTGGATGTCGTTTGAGCTTCTGGTTATGTTTCATCCGTAGTCGGATGTTGATCTTGTATATGATGTTGATGTATTCTTGTGGCATTTGTGCCTTATGTATGTATCCCTATGCATTATGTAATGTTGATGTAATGATATTCACCTTGCAAAAGCGTTTCAATATGCGAGTCTATCCTTGGTGGGACCTTCGAGTTCCTTTGGATAGGGTCGCATATTGGGCGTGACAAGTTTATCCCTCTACATCATGTCATCTTGCTTAAAGCGTTACTCTGTTATTATGAACTTAATACTCTAGATGCATGCTAGATAGAGGTTGATGTGTGGAGTAATAGTAGTAGATGCAGGCAGGAGTCGGTCTACTTGTTATGGACGTGATGCCTATATACATGATTATGCCTAGATAATCTCATTACTATGCGCTTTTCTATCAATTGCTCGATAGTAATTTGTTCACCCACCGTAATACTTATGCTATCTCGAGAGAAGCCTCTAGTGAAACCTATGGCCCTCGGGTCTATCTCTTATCATATTTGCTTTCAATCTACTTTTATTTGCATCTTTACTTTTTGCATCTATACCAAAAATACCAAAAATATTATTTACTGTCTTTATTAGATCTCACTTTCGCAAGTGGCCGTGAAGGGATTGACAACCCCTTTATTGCGTTGGTTACGAGTTCTCAGTTTGTTTGTGTAGGTGCGTGGGACTTTTGAGGAGCCTCCTACTGGATTGATACCTTGGTTCTCAAAACTGAGGGAAATACTTACGCTACACTTTGCTGCATCACCCTCTCCTCTTCGAGGAAAACCAACGCAAGCTCAAGACGTAGCAGTATGTCATTCCATCTTAGAGAAGCTTTACTCCAATTCATGGATCAAAGCAACTCAACAAGATGTGAAAACATCAAGATGCTTAAATGAAAAATGGTAACCCCATTTTGAGCTTAAACGATGAGTATGACTTATGATCAAGTGTTCTCACTTGACTCCTTAGTCAATATACTCTAACATAGATGACTTTGTCGCCGCCCATTTCTAGATGAAGTTCTCTTGTGTTTATCTGTGTTCTTGCATTTGTCTCATGCATGTTTGTCTCCCCTTTCAAAAAAAAGAACTTCATCTAGATTTTATTTTCTCTGTTTTGTTCTGCATTCCCTGCATCCAATTCCTTACAAATTCTTCAGTTAATTCATTGCAAATCTTTGTGAGATCTTATTTGCCTAGTGAGCTGAGGTGACAAGTGCTTTCTCTGTGATGAACTCGGTCACACCGATCTGTTGCTTTCGGTCCAACCGAATCCTTTCGGTGCAACCTCAACACACAACTCGGTGCCCCCGATTTCACTACAGACAAAACAACTTGCCACCTGATCCTGCATTCCTTTTTGCTCCAGCTCCACTCAATGATTCTTGTCCTCTACCGGCATCACATTTTATATGCTGCTTTGCTCTGTGACTGAAGGACCAAACCTATTTTGACTCACACTCCAGAGGATCCTTCTTGGAAATTGATGTCAAAGGGGGAGAGAGAGTTCACATCAAAGCTTAAAGCTTCAAAAGGGGAGAGAATTCTTCAAACAGGGGGAGAGAAGATACCCCAGATGCTTGGTGTTCAAGAGGAGAGAAGTCACATGTCTTTAGAGGGGAAAGACATGTTCATAATGTTTGTGCATTTTCTTTGCTCTGATTTTCTGTTCCCTATCTTCTCCCAGTATCCCATATAAGATTCAGGGGGAGCAAGACATCTAAGGGAAGAAGATCTTCAAATTCATTGCATATCTTTACCTTTGGGGACATGTCTATATCTAATAAAGTATCTAGTGATCACACTCTACATGTCATCTCAATCTTGGTACTCTTGTGGTTCCTTTTGTTTGCTCTGGCTAGTAGATGTATCTGTGTTATCTAACCTTGTTTACTCAGGTTCATCCCTTTCTAAGCCAACTCAAGACCAGAAGGTAAGTATATGCATCACACTCATGTGCATGAGGATGTCTTGCTGATGTACATACTGTTTTCAAGAAGGACTCATGAGCATGGAGGTACATTTCCCATATTCACACCATTTGCTCTGATGCATATAGCCAAGATACATGTAATACATTGCTTACTATGTCATGTTTATGCATTCACATGCTCCTATATTTCTATTTACATGAGTGCATACATGTAGGGGGAGCCTATGCATGTTACATGTCCTTCCAAAGCTTTGTTTGTTATTCTATATATCTTTATCTAAAGCTTTGATGTATGTTGTCATTAATTACCAAAAAGGGGGAGATTGAAAGCACAAGTGCTCCCTGGGTGATTTTGGTAATTAATGTCAACATATCTCTTGTTGGACTAATGCTTTCGTCTAGTATGCTTCAGATAAGTTCAACAATGGAGTGGCATGGACAAGAGGATGTGGAACCCCTTTAAGATGATAAGGACAAAGGATTGGCTCAAGCTCAAAGCTCAGGACTCTACTTTTTTCATTTTAGTGATCCAAGATCACATTGAGTCCATAGGAAAGCCAATACTATTAAGAGGGGATGAGGTGTTGCTTATTGGCTTGCTTGCTCAAAGTTCTTAGTGATATGCTCCAAAGCCTTCAACCAGTTTCTCACATCCACATATGTCCCAAACCAAAAGTCAAACTTGGCCCCACCAAAACTTTCTATCCGGCGCCACCGAGTTCTCTTGACATAGGCACTGCCACAAACCCTAATCAATTCGGTCTCACCGATGGGATCTCGGTCTCACCGAGATGGACTTGCAAACTCTCTGTTGTCTATTGCATAATTTCTGTCTCACCGAAATATGAAATCGGTACCACCGAGTTTGCTTGGCCGACTCTCTGTTGTGCTTATTACCCAAACTGGTCTCACCAAGTTTGTGTAGTCGGTCCAACCGAGATAAGGCTTTACCCTAACCCTAGCACATCGATCCCACCAAGTTGACATATCGGTCCCACCGAAATGCCTAACGGTCACATTATGAACCAAATCGGTTCGACCGAGTTTTCTGATTCGGTCCCACCGAGTTTGGTGATTTGTGTGTAATGGTTAGATTTTGTGTGGAGGCTATATACCCCTCCACCCACTCTTCATTCGTGGAGAGAGCCATCAGAACATGCCTACACTTCCAACATACATTTTCTGAGAGAGAACCACCTACACTTGTGTTGAGGTCAAGATATTCCATTCCAAACACATAAATCTTGATCTCTAGCCTTCCCAAGTTGCTTTCCACTCAAATCATCTTTCCACCAAATCCAATCCTATGAAAGAGAGTTGAGTGTTGGGAGACTATCATTTGAAGCACAAGAGCAAGGATTTCATCATCAACACACCATCTATTACCTCTTGGAGAGTGGTGTCTCCTAGATTGGTTAGGTGTCACTTGGGAGCCTCCGTCAAGATTGTGGAGTTGAACCAAGGAGTTTGTACAGGCAAGGAGATCGCCTACTGCGTGAAGATCTACCCTAGTAAGGCAAGTCCTTCATGGGCGATGGCCATGGTGGGATAGACAAGGTTGCTTCTTCGTGGACCCTTCGTGGGTGGAGCCCTCCATGGACTCACATAGCAACTCATACCCTTCGTGGGTTGAAGTCTCCATCAACGTGGATGTACGATAGCACCACCTATCGGAACCACGGATAAAAATCTCCGTGTCTCCAATTGCGTTTGCACACTCCAATCCCATCCCTTTACATTCTTGCAACTTGCATGATTTACTTTCTGTTGCTCATATACTCTTGTCATGCTTGCTTGATATGTATTGTGAATGTTTGAACTTGTGCTAAAACTCCACTTCAACATAAAGAATTCAAAAACTGCAACTTTTCTTGCTAAGAGTCTATTCACTCCCCTCTAGACACCTCTTCTCGATCCTTTCACCCAGGGCTTCAGCGGCAGGAGCAAGTGCCTTGGCGGCAGTGCTACCTCTTGAGCACTGCGTTGGTTTTCCCTTGAAGAGGAAAGGGTGATGCAGCAAAGTAGTGTAAGTATTTCCATCAGTTTTTGAGAACCAAGGTATCAATCCAGTAGGAGGTTACGCGCGAGTCCCTCGCACCTACACAAAACAAATAAATCCTCGCAACCAACGCGATATGGGGTTGTCAATCCCTTCAAGGTTACTTACGAGAGTGAGATCTGATAGATATGATAGGATAATTTTTTTGGTATTTTTGTGATAAAGATGCAAAGTAAAATAAAAGCAAAGTAAAAAAAAGCAAAGGAAATAACTAAGTGTTGGAAGATTAATATGATGAAGATAGACCCAGGGGCTATAGGTTTCACTAGTGGCTTCTCTCAAGAGCATAAGTATTTTAAGGTGGGTGGTCGAATTACTGTTGAGCAATTGACAGAATTGAGCATAGTTATGAGAATATCTAGGTATGATCATGTATATAGGCATCACGTCCGAGACAAGTAGACCGACTCCTGCCTGCATCTACTACTATTACTCCACTCATCGACCGCTATCCAAAGATGCATCTAGAGTATTAAGTTCATGGAAGCAGAGTAACGCCTTAAGCAAGATGACATGATGTAGAGGATAAATTCATGCAATATGATAAAAAACCATCTTGTTATCCTTGATGGCAACAATACAATCGTGCCTTGCTGCCCCTCATCCACCGGGAAAGGACACCACAAGATTGAACCCAAAGCTAAGCACTTCTCCCATTGCAAGAAAGATCAATCTAGTAGGCCAAACCAAACTGATAATTCGAGGAGACTTGCAAAGATAACCAATCATACATAAAAGAATTCAGAGAAGATTCAAATATTGTTCATAGATAAACTTGATCATAAACCCACAATTCATCGATCTCAACAAACACACCGCAAAAAGAAGATTACATCGAATAGATCTCCACAAGAGAGGGGGAGAACATTGTATTGAGATCCAAAAAGAGAGAAGAAGCCATCTAGCTAATAACTATGGACCCGAAGATTTGAGGTAAACTACTCACACTTCATCGGAGAGGCTATGGTGTTGATGTAGAAGCCCTCCGTGATGGATGCCCCCTCCGGCGGAGCTCCGGAATAGGCCCCAAGATGGGATCTCGTGGGTACAGAAGGTTGCGGCGGTGGAATTAGGTTTTTGGTTCCGTATCTGATCGTTTGGGGGTACGTAGGTATATATAGGAGGAAGGAGTACGTCGGTGGAGCAACAGGGGGCCCACGAGGGTGGAGGGTGCGCCTTGGGGGGTAGGCGTGCCCCCTACCTCGTGGCTCCTCTTTTGTTTCTTGACGTAGGGTCCAAGTCTCCTGGATCATAATCTTCCTAAAAATCACGTTCCCGAAGGTTTCATTCCGTTTGGACTTAGTTTGATATTCTTTTTCTGCGAAACTCTGAAATAGGCAAAAAACAGCAATTCTGGGCTGGGCCTCCGGTTAATAGGTTAGTCCCAAAATAATATAAAAGTGAATAATAAAGCCCAATAATGTCCAAAATAGTAGATAATATAGCATGGAGCAATCAAAAATTATAGATACGTTGGAGACGTATCAAGCATCCCCAAGCTTAATTCCTACTCGTCCTCGTGTAGGTAAATGATAAAAACAGAATTTTTGATGCGGAGTGCTACTTGGCATAATTTCAATGTAATTCTTCTTAATTGTGGTATGAATATTCAGATCTGAAAGATTCAAGACAAAAGTGTAATATTGACATAAAAATAATAATACTTCAAGCATACTAACAAAGCAATCATGTCTTCTCAAAATAAAATGGCCAAAGAAAGTTATCCCTACAAAATCATATAGTCTGGCTATGCTCTATCTTCACCACACAAAGTATTTAAATCATGCACAACCCCGATGACAAGCCAAGCAATTGTTTCATACTTTTGACGTTCTCAAACTTTTTCAATCTTCACGCAATACATGAGCGTGAGCCATGGATATAGTACTATATGTGGAATAGAATGGTTGTTGTGGAGAAGACAAAAAAGGGAGAAGATAGTCTCAAATCAACTAGGCGTATCAACGGGCTATGGAGATGCCCATCCATAGATATCAATGTGAGTGAGTAGGGATTGCCATGCAACGGATGCACTAGAGCTATAAGTATATGAAAGCTCAACAAAAGAAACTAAGTGGGTGTGCATCCAACTCGCTTGCTCACGAAGACCTACGGCATTTTGAGGAAGCCCATCATTGGAATATACAAGCCAAGTTCTATAATGAAAAATTCCCACTAGTATATGAAAGTGACAAAATGAGAGACTCTCTATCCACTACAAGAAATATGTCAACTTGTGACCACCACTATTGGTCACTGAAAGGTCATGGTTTTTCATTTGCGACCTTTTTGTGACCGAAAATGTAAGGTCAAAAGTGGCGGTCGAATCGACTATAGCGACCTTTTTCGTGAGAAGGTCGTGACGCGTTTTACCAAAATGAAGGTCGTTGAACCCATGACCTTTTGTTTTGGTCATTGGATGTCTGCCTAGGCCACATCGGATCCGACGTGGCAATCTGACGTGGCAAAATTACGACCAATTAGGTCAAAAATTAGAATCGGCCCGGTCCAGTTGGGTGTTTATATGGGCTGAGCCCATTAATTCAGCCAATTTAGTGTATTTTCTGTCAATTTTTGTTAGCTTCATGGGCCAAGCCCAACAGACTTTCACTTTTTGGGCCACAATCTTTTACAGTTCACATTTTTTGGGCCTCGGACTTCTCTAGCCCACTTGTTAGTTTTCTTTTGTTTCTTTTCCATTTTAAAGTAGGTCCCAATAGTCAAATGGGAACCAATTACCAGAATTGTTGTTTGGGAACCACACGTCAGTTCTATATTTGTGCAATTAGATAATTTGATTCAAAGAGCCAATAAGGCATAATATTTCATACAACAGCCAAGCAAAGTACATTACAATCATACATAGTACAGATCTGGTATTCAGCTATAAAATACAACTAAACATACACAACACATAACTAGCTCCAGTGAGCTAAAACGCATTGCTGGGTGTGGTTTTTCTTTAGGATTCCTCTTCCTAGAGCTCCTGTGCACCCAACTTATGAAGAATGAAGGCCAACATCTACAAATAATAAATCACGGGAAGTTAGAAACATAATAACGTGACAAGGTCAAGATAGGCACAAGCAGCACATGAAAGGAAGGACATAAATGTTAATCTAATCTTGTTCTCTCTCATTAGATCCAACGAGAAAACAGGATAATTGTGGTTGAACATATGCAAATATCTGAATACTATGTCATGGCAAAAAAATGACTAGTCGTCCACTGCCAATCAATTTCGGCATGGGAAACCTCCCCTGCTCATTACACCCAACAACACAGGTCACAACCCAAGCCCAATTACACACAGAAGTTACAATAAATCATCATATATAATTTTAGTGCAGAATAATAAACCACCCAGTTTCTAACATGTTACGCTACCATAATATCATTATTACAGAACAAATGGAGTCTACGAGGGCTGGCAAGCAGAGAATGAACAGAGTCAAGACCAGCTGCATTTCCTAATATAATAGGTGAACTACATAGCAAGTGTTTTTAATGGCCAGTGCTGGCAGTACTGAATGTAAACATGCATGCTAATCCAAGACCAGCTGCAGCCAAGACATCAATCAATCTTTATTCAGTTGCAAACTACCTTCTAAACATTTGCAACAAGGCATTCAGTTGCAGAGACTTACTTGGAAGGAACATCGTGTTAAGGTTCTGGTAGTTCTGCAGGATGTGCACCACTTGCAGCCACATGTCAGGGTTGTTTTGCAGAACCCGTAGCATCAGATCAGCAGCGCTCCTCTGAAACAAAGCAGCCCATTTCAATCAACAAAGTTAAAAGTAGGCACATAAACCACATCAGTAGTAGCATAACCCCTACACTGCTATAAACCAAACATGTGTGTAGATAAAGGGGTCACTACAGATCAGCTATCAACTCGATGTTTATGTACACCATATAGAATATTGTTTCCAGTTAGTACAAGTTAATTTAATACTCAGCTCTTTATTTGTGTCCATTTAGTGCAAGTTCATTATCCATGCATATAAACTTTTGCTCCCACCAAAGACCATGAGTCTTCTCACTACCTACCCAACTACAAGTCGAGACCACTCTTGTTAAACCAACTCAAGTGAGAGAGCCAGCAAACTAGGTGGGATCTTTCCTTATCACTAAAATTAAAAATTTGAGCACACCAAAAATTGATTGTGTGTCATAAGATGATCCTCAGATTGCAGCACCATGTTACCATCTCTAAAGCTGATTAGCCAGCAGCAAAAATTGTGTAACATATGTATAACCATTGCAAACAACCTTAGCAGAATAAGCAGAACAAAATTTGATTTGTAACACTATTCTTTCATGTCAAAAGGACTGCATGAAGACTTGCTTTCACTTGGGGAAACCAAGCTAAGTAGCAGTCCAGAGAGACAGTACAAGTACATGCATTAGATAAACGCCACTGTAGAAATTGCAAGATGAGGA
Source organism: Aegilops longissima (assembly GCA_021605205.1). NCBI lineage: Eukaryota > Viridiplantae > Streptophyta > Magnoliopsida > Poales > Poaceae > Aegilops > Aegilops longissima. The sequence goes on from CM038678.1 coordinate 297,492,709, forward strand.
TTATTACACACGACACTATAGAAGAAAGGAGGGACATTATCTCTTTATAAATGCAAAAGAGCCACATTGATTATGCTGTTTAAAGAAAACATAAACTCTGCATTTTTCGTAATCTAGTACTCCATGCAGTGCTCTAGTACAAAGTTAGCCTTGACAAAATTTTAGTAGAACAAAATGTTCTATGCTGAACAAATAAGTCATAACTCTCATCCTAAGCTCTAACTGTAGAAACTATCAATCATTAGAAAAAATAGAAAGCCTACTCTTTCAGACTCGACTGCTTCATCCAGCACTAAGTTCAGTAGTAGGTCATATCTAAGGAGGTTTAGACGAGAAAAAAACACATTACATCTGGGATTTGCTGATTCACCGAGCATATTTACAAGCCGAAAGAAAAGAAAACCCCAGGGTCAAGATAGATAAATCTTTTCTCCCTGGCAATGAGTGGACGACCAAATGATGTCCTCCCCTGATCTGCATATTTAAAAAGCACGAGTTTAAACATTACACAAAGGAACACTCAGGTGCATGCTCATGAACGGCAGCAAGAGCACACATCATAAAAAGTACTCAAGGGAGGTACTCAAGGAAGGGCCTTTTAGATCCTATGACCTTGTATCCATGGAAGAACTGAGATCTCACTACAAAGCAAGATCTTCTTCTGGCCCTCAAAGAACCAGAGCCTTGCACGAGATATATCCTACTGTGACGTTGCCCTAATATACGAGCACATATAGACAGTTAATATACACAAGACAAAAAAACATATTCTCGATAAAATGCACAACATTCTGTACACCTTCGACAAATCTTGTTGTAAAATTTGCATCAAGACAGCTACACTAGCACATATTAGCAAACTATAGGCAAGTTTGTGGTTTTCAAAACTAGCACTAGTACAGCTACACAAGCAGTATTTGCATCAAGATGAAATAAAAGAGTTTTAAGACGCATGCGATAAAAAGCCCGTGCATCAAAGCTAAAACATGATGAATTACCATGATCCAGGTTTAACTTCTATTTCCCACCCCACCTGTTTCCTCACTGTAGTTGTTTCCTCACTGTAGTAACATGTATCCTAGCACATATATCTAGACTAGATAAACTCACACAGAGGCATTTGTTTTGCTGACTAGAATGACAACAGCCAACAACTCACCAACTAAATCAGACAAAGGCCAGCTAACAAGTTGCTTTAGTAACGTTCGCAACATTCTCTACGAATCTCTCGACACCAAACACTGCAACAGTGCAGAGCCTAACGAAAAACAAATAGGGAGCCCTCTAGTTGATCTGACGATGTATCTATCATAACACTGGGAAGGGATAGAAGAAAAACGATGTATCTATCATAACAACGGTGCGAATCGAATCAACCTTGGCGGCCGCCGGTGAGCTTGACCTGGACGCCCTTGTCGATGAACTTGGCCAGGTTGAGCGCCGTCTCCTTGTGCCCCGCCTGAGCAAAAAAACAGACAGGAAAGCATCAACGGCACACTCGCACCAGCATGAATTGAATCTCGAACCAGCCTGCAGCACGAGCTTACCATCTCACCAGCTAAATCCTCCTTCGCCGACCTGCAGCTCCATATGAACTGGAAGACCATGAGCGGCTCCTCCCCCTCCCTGAGCTGCGCGATCTTGGGGTCCAGCGTGAGCCCGCACGGAAGCACGGCAGCTCCACTGTCCGGCCCCGGGCCCGGAAATCGTCGCCGGCGAGCACGGTGGAGTGCAGGCACTTGGCCCTGTCCTCCTCATCCAGCGGGTCCGGCAGGGACGCGCGCTCCAGCGGTGTCTGGTCGGCGAAGACGCTGGCCCAGGCGGCGGCCTCGGCAGCGACCTTGCGAGCGAGCCGGCGTGGGAGGAGTTGAGGCAGCCGAGGTCGAGCCCGAGACGATCCCCGACGGCGCCGCCTTGAGGGCTTCCGGTGCTGCAAGACGGAGGGTCAGCACAAGACGCCCGCCCGCCTGCCGCTTGAGGGCTCGGGAGTCGCCGGAGGCAGAGCAGCGCTGCAATTGGAGCCGACTGAAACCCTAGCCGCCACGGGGTAGGGTTTCGGGCTCCCCCTGTCATGGCCGCTGGGTAGGGGTTTGACCTGAGCTGCTGCTAGGTTGGATCTGCCGCGCGCCAGCGGTGGGGGAGAGGACTGGCGGTCGCTGGTGGGGCTGGTGGAGCGGAGGTCGCGCCGGCCGATGGGATCGGGGGAGAGGTTGGGGTCGCAGGTGGGAGGGGTTGGGGTCGGTGGTTGCGGGACTGCGGAGGGAGGGAGAAAGAAAGGAGGCGGGGGGTGGATGGAAAATGTCCACGAGGACTAGGGTTTCGGCTTAGGTGGGCTTGGGGTGAGGACTGCTGTTGGATCCGCGAGCATCCGACGGTGGTCGATCCACGATCCGCGTGAAACGCCCATAGACCAATCAAAATGCAGCACATGGGTACGATGTCATGACCATCTAAATTGGTCGTAGTTGACTAAAAAATTGGTCATGGTTGATTAAAAATTCATTTACCATTTTTCGAGTGTCCAAAATGAGTCTTTTTTTAAAGGACCTACCAAATATTTGTTGCAAATTAGTATCAAATCAATTTTCTACAATACTAGACCATATTTAATGTACAAATAACCAAATGGTTGGGTGTCAAAACTTTTGATCCACCTCTCGTGAAAAAGATAAATTCCCGCCGATTCAGTTGGAAGTGGGTCAAATTTGAACTGCAGCTGCCTCATAGCTTGCTCTTTATTTTTTCCGAAAATCATTTCTAGGTACATAAGTATCTATTTAATCAGAGAAACACCAAAAAAATTCCAAGATTCAACCACTGGCTAGGAACGGTCATTCCCGCCGTTTTGACCGCATTTTGAAACGGGCATTAAAAATTCAAAAAAATCAAAAAATTGGAAAACCTTCGCATTCTGTCATTATATGTGACCATGTTATCAGGAAAAATAATAAACTTGTAATAGGGCAATTATTTTAAAAAAGTGTTCTCAGAAATGAGCTATCATCTCTGAAGATTCATGGCTTTCAAGCCAAATGATCAATCTTATGGCCATATTCATGGCATAGTTTGTTCAAATGACCTCATATCATGCACAAGGGTGCATATTGGAATGGCAAACAACGTTGCCTAAGGAAATTTTCATTTTCTTTGGACGAAAAATTCATTTTCCATTTTCCGAGTACCTGAAATGAGTTTTTTTTTGTGAAGGACCTACCATATATTTGTTGCAAAATTGGACCAAATCAATTTTATAAAATACTTGGCCATATTTAATGCACAATTGACAAAATGGTTGGGTGTCAAAAGTTTTGATCCACCTCTGGTGAAAAAGACAAATTTCCGCCGATTCAGCAGGAAGCAAGTCAAATTTGAACTGCAGCTGCCTTATAGTTTGCTCTTTATTTTTCCAAAAATCATTTCTAGTTACATAAGTATCTATTCAATCGAGAAACACCAAAAAATTCCAAGATTCAACCATCGGCTAGGAACAGTCATTCCGCCGTTTGACCGCATTTTGAAACGGGCATTAAAATTCAAAAAATCAAAAATGGGAAAACCTTCGCATTCTGTCATTATATGTGACCAAGTTTCCAGGAAAAATAATAAACTTGTAATAGGGCAATTATTTTTAAAAAGTGTTCTCAGAAATGAGCTATCATCTCTGAAGATTCATGGCTTTCAAGCCAAATGATCAATCTTATGGCCATATTCATGGCATAGTTTGTTCAAATGACCTCATATCATGCACAAGGGTGCATATTGGAATGGCAAACAATGTTGCCTAAGGAAATTTTCATTTTCTTTGGACGAAAAATTCATTTACCATTTTTCGAGTGTCCAAAATGAGTCTTTTTAAAGGACCTACCAAATATTTGTTGCAAATTAGTATCAAATCAATTTTCTACAATACTAGACCATATTTAATGTACAAATAACCAAATGGTTGGGTGTCAAAACTTTTGATCCACCTCTAGTGAAAAAGATAAATTCCACCGATTCAAAGGAAGTGGGTCAAATTTGAACTGCAGCTGCCTCATAGCTTGCTCTTTATTTTTCCAAAAATCATTTCTAGGTACATAAGTATCTATTTAATCATAGAAACACCAAAAAATTCCAAGATTCAACCACTAGCTAGGAACGGTCATTCCCGCCGTTTGACCGCATTTTGAAACGGGCATTAAAAATTCAAAAAATCAAAAATTGGAAAACCTTCATATTGTGTCATTATATGTGACCATGTTATCAGGAAAATAATAAACTTGTAATAGGGCAATTATTTTAAAAAGTGTTCTTAGAAATGAGCTATCATCTGAAGATTCATGGCTTTCAAGCCAAATGATCAATCTTATGGCCATATTCATGGCATAGTTTGTTCAAATGATCTCATATCATGCACAAGGGTGCATATTGGAATGGCAAACAACGTTGCCTAAGGAAATTTTCATTTTCTTTGGACGAAAAATTCATTTTCCATTTTCCAAGTGCCTGAAATGAGTTTTTTTGTGAAGGACCTACCATATATTTGTTGCAAAATTGGACCAAATCAATTTTATAAAATACTAGGCCATATTTAATGCACAATTGACAAAATGGTTGGGTGTCAAAAGTTTTGATCCACCTCTGGTGAAAAGACAAATTTCGCCGATTCAAGGTGGAAGCAAGTCAAATTTGAACTGCAGCTGCCTTATAGTTTGCTCTTTATTTTTTCCAAAAATCATTTCTAGTTACATAAGTATCTATTCAATCAGAGAAACACCAAAAAAATTCCAAGATTCAACCACTGGCTAGGAACAGTCATTCCCGCCGTTTTGACCGCATTTTGAAACGGGCATTAAAAATTCAAAAAAATCAAAAAATGGGAAAACCTTCGCATTCTGTCATTATATGTGACCAAGTTTCCAGGAAAAATAATAAACTTGTAATAGGGCAATTATTTTTAAAAAGTGTTCTCAGAAATGAGCTATCATCTCTGAAGATTCATGGCTTTCAAGCCAAATGATCAATCTTATGGCCATATTCATGGCATAGTTTGTTCAAATGACCTCATATCATGCACAAGGGTGCATATTGGAATGGCAAACAATGTTGCCTAAGGAAATTTTCATTTTCTTTGGACGAAAAATTCATTTTCCATTTTCCGAGTGCCTGAAATGAGTTTTTTTTTGTGAAGGACCTACCATATATTTGTTGCAAAATTGGACCACATCAATTTTATAAAATACTAGGCCATATTTAATGCACAATTGACAAAATGGTTGGGTGTCAAAAGTTTTGATCCACCTCTAGTGAAAAAGACAAATTTCCGCCGATTCAGCAGGAAGCAAGTCAAATTTGAACTGCAGCTGCCTTATAGTTTGCTCTTTATTTTTTCCAAAAATCATTTCTAGTTACATAAGTATCTATTCAATCATAGAAACACCAAAAAAATTCCAAAATTCAACCACTAGCTAGGAACAGTCAAGCCCGCCGTTTTGACCGCATTTTGAAACGGGCATAAAAAATTCAAAAAAATCAAAAAATTGGAAAACCTTCATATTGTGTCATTATATGTGACCAAGTTTCCAGGAAAAATAATAAACTTGTAATACGGCAATTATTTTAAAAAAGTGTTCTTAGAAACGAGCTATCATGCATGAAGATTCATGGCTTTCAAGCCAAATGATCAATCTTGTGGCCACATTCATGGCATAGTTTGTTCAAATGATCTCATATTATGCACAAGGGTGCATCTTGGAGTTCCAAACAATGTTGCCTAAGGGAGTTTTCATTTTCTTTTCAAGAAAAATACATTTTCCATTTTTCGAGTGCCCCAAAGGAGGTTTTTTTGTGAAGGACCTACCTTATATTTGTTGCAAAATTGGACCTAATCAATTTTCTAAAATACTAGGACATATTTAATGCACAATTGACCAAATGGTTGGGTGTAAAAAGTTTTGATCCACCTCTGGTGAAAAAGACAAATTCTCGTCGATTCAGGTGGAAACGGGTCAAATTTGAACTGCAGCTACCTCATAGTTGGCTCTTTATTTTTTCCAAAAATCATTTCTAGGTACATAAGTATCTATTTAATTAGAGAAACATCAAAAGTTTTCCAAGATTCAACCACTAGCTAGGAACGGTCAAGCCCGCCGTTTTGATCGCATTTTGAAACGGGCATAAAAAATTCAAAAAAAAATCAAAAAAAATTGGAAAACCTTCGCATTGTGTCATTATTTGTTACCAAGTTTCCAGGAAAAATAATAAACTTGTAATACGGCAATTATTTTAAAAAAGTGTTCTCAGAAATGAGCTGTCATGCGTGAAGATTCATGGCTTTCAAGCCAAATGATCAATCCTATGGCCACATTCATGGCATAGTTTGTTCAAATGATCTCATATTGTGCACAAGGGTGCATCTTGGAATTCCAAACAATGTTGCCTAAGGGAGTTTTCACTTTCATTGCACAAAAGAGCCATTTTCCATTTTTCGAGTACCCCAAATGAGGTTGTTTTGTGAAGGACCTACCAAATAATTGTTACAAAATTGGACCAAATCAGTTTTCTAAAATACCAGGCCATATATAATGCACAATTGACCAAATGGTTGGGTGTAAAAAGTTTTGATCCACCTCCGGTGAAAAAGACAAATTCCCGCCGATTCAGCTAAAAACGGGTCAAATTTGAACTGCAGCTGCCTCATAGTTTGCTATTTATTTTTTCCAAAAATCATTTCTAGGTACATAAGTATCTATTTAATCAGAGAAACATCAAAAGTTTTCCAAGATTCAACCACTAGCTAGGAACGGTCAAGCCCGCTGTTTTGATCGCATTTTGAAACGGGCATAAAAATTCAAAAAAAAAATCAAAAAATTGGAAAACCTTCGCATTGTGTCATTATATGTGACCAAGTTTCAAGGAAAAATAATAAAATTGTAATACGGTAATTATTTTAAAAAAGTGTTCTCAGAAATGAGCTGTCATGTGTGAAGATTCATGGCTTTCAAGCCAAATAATCAATCTTATGGCCACATTCATGGCATAGTTTGTTCAAATGATCTCATATTGTGCACAAGGGTGCATCTTGGAATTCCAAACAATGTTGCCTACGGGACTTTTCATTTTGTTTTCACGGAAAATACATTTTCCATTTTCCGAGTGCCCGAAATGAGTTTTTTTGTGAAGGACCTACCATATATTTGTTGCAAAATTGGACCTAATCAATTTTATAAAATACTAGGCCATATTTAATGCACAATTGACAAAATGGTTGGGTGTAAAAAGTTTTGATCCATCTCTGGTGAAAAAGAAAAATTCCCGTCGATTCAGATGGAAGCGGGTAAAATTTGAACTGCAGTTGCCTCATAGTTAGCTCTTTATTTTTTCCAAAAATCATTTCGAGGTAAATAAGTATCTATTCAATCAGAAATACATGGTTTTATGGCAAGACATCGAGGTTTGGACGGTGGACGAGGGCCCCAACTCTAGGGCGCGTAAGCTCGCATGCTCGCCGCGTGGTCACCGCGTGACCGTGGCATTGCCATGTGTTCTGGGCGGCCTAGGCATGTCTAGTGGGTTGGGCACTCCCCAGTTAGGTGCTAGGAATAAAATCACAACATAAGATTCTCACAAGGAGACTGATCGATGCTCAAACATGAATAAGCAGCCAAGTGTTTGATTTGTGGTACGGGAAATGCACATGGCTAATGGGCGTGAGTTTTGGCTGAGGATGATCAGTTACTAAGAAGACCGTCTTCACAAATTTTTAGGGAAATCAAGAATATAGAAATAACACTTCCTTCAAAAAGTGCTGCTTTGAACATGATATGAAAATGAATATTGTTGAGTTATTTTTTAACTAGGCAAGGAAGGTTTTTGACATATTTGATGAAGATATGATCCAAACAATTTATGAGAATTTTTTGGGAATTTTTGGAATAACAGAAATATAGGTTGCTTCACAACCTAGGGCAAAAATTGACACATGGACATGACACATAGGCAAAACTGATGAGATGGCGCCTAGTCATCACAACCCACCACAATCTACAAGGCTATGACCATCTATATTGGTCGTTAACAACTAGAAATAAGGCGACGGACCTGCACTGTTTGCTCTGTGACCATTTCGTGTAAGGAAATTACGACCTTTCTGACCAAAATGGTCACAATGGTTTAGGGTTTGGAGCCCCCCGAACAGCTTTTGACCAATTGGTCTCAAATGGTCATAGATCTATGACCAATTCTTCTAGGGTCACTGACAGAAGGTCACTAGTTGACATATTTCTTGTAGTGATCATGAAGATCATGGTGCTACTTTGAAGCACAAGTGTGGTAAAAGGATAGTAACATTGTCCCTTATCTCTTTTCTCTCATTTTTTTATTTGGGCCTTTTTTTTCTTTTTTTTATGGCCTCTCTTTTTTTTTTGTCCGGAGTCTCATCCCGACTTGTGGGGGAATCATAGTCTCCATCATCCTTTTCCTCACTTAGGACAATGCTCTAAAAATGAAGATCATCACACTTTTATTTTCTTACAACTCAACAATTACAACTCGATTCTTAGAACAAAATATGACTCTATATGAATGCCTCCGGCGGTATACCGGGATATGCAATGAATCAAGAGTGACATGTATGAAATAATTATGAATGGTGGCTTTGCCACAAATACGATGTCAACTACATGATCATGCAAAGCAATATGACAATGATGGAGCGTGTCATAATAAATGGAACGGTGGAAAGTTGCATGGCAATATATCTTGGAATGGCTATGGAAATGCTATGATAGGTAGGTATGTTGGCTGTTTTGAGGAAGGTATAGGGTGGTTTATGATACCGGCGAAAAGTGCACAGTATTAGAGAGGCTAGCAATGTCGGAGGAAGAAGGGTGCGTATAATCCATGGACTCAACATTAGTCATAAATAACTCATATACTTATTGCAAAAATCTACAAGTTATCAAAGCAAAGTATTACGTGCATGCTCCTAGGGGGATAGATTGGTATGAAAATAACACCGCTCGTCCCCGACCGCCACTCATAAGGAAGACAATCAATAAATAAATCATGCTCCGACTTCATCACATAACGGTTCACCATACGTGCATGCTACGGGAATCACAAACTTTAACACAAGTATTTCTCGAATTCACAACTACTCAACTAGCATGACTCTAATATCAGATTCTTTATATCTCAAAACAATTATCAAGCATCAAACTTTTCTTAGTATTCAACACACTCATAAGAAAGTTTTTACTAATCTTGAATACCAAGCATATTAGGATTATTTAAGCAAATTACCATGCTATTTAAGACTCTCAAAATAATCTAAGTGAAGCATGAGAGATCAACAGTTTCTATAGAACAAATCCACCACCGTGCTCTAAAAGATATAAGTGAAGTACTAGAGCAAAACTATATAGCTCAAAAGATATAAGCGAAGCACATAGAGTATTCTAAAAAATTCCAAATCATGTATGGCTCTCTCAAAATGTGTGTACAGCAAGGATGATTGTGGTAACTAAAAAGCAAAGACTCAAATCATACAAGACGCTCCAAGCAAAACACATATCATGTGGTGAATAAAAATATAGCTCCAAGTAAAGTTACCGATGGAAGTAGACGAAAGACGGGATGCCTTCCGGGGCATCCCCAAGCTTTGGCTTTATGGTTTCCTTATATTATCTTGGGGGTGCCATGGGCATCCCCAAGCTTAGGCTCTTTCCACTCCTTGTTCCATAATCCATCAAAATCTTTCACCCAAAACTTGAAAACTTCACAACACAAAACTCAACAGAAAATCTCGTGAGCTCCGTTAGCGAAAGAAAACAAAAGACCACTTCAAGGTACTGTAATGAACTCATTCTTTATTTATATTGGTGTTAAACCTACTGTATTCCAATTTCTATATGGTTTATAAACTATTTTACTAGCCATAGATTCATCAAAATAAGCAAACAACACATGAAAAACAGAATCTGTCAAAAACAGAACAGTCTGTAGTAATCTGTAACTAACGCAAACTTCTGGAACTCCAAAAAATCAGCAAAAATAGGACGACCTAGACAATTTGTTTTTGATCAGCAGCAATTGGTATCACTATTTTATCACGTTTTGGTGATTTTTAACAATTGTTTTCGTGAACAGAAAGTTTCTGGAAATTTCTGCAAGATCAAATAACTATCATCCAAGAAGATCCTATAGGTTTAACTTGGCACAAACACTAATTAAAACATAGAAAAACATATAACCAGAGGCTAGAACAAAGATTTATTCCTAAACATAAGCAAAAGCAAAAAACTAAAAATAAAATTTGGTTGCCTCCCAACAAGCGCTATCATTTAACGCCCCTAGCTAGGCATAAAAGCAAGGATAGATCTAGGTATTGCCATCTTTGGTAGGCAATCCATAAGTGGCTCTCATGATAGATTCATATGGTAATTTTATTTTCTTCCTAGGGAAGTGTTCCATGCCCTTCTTTAGTGGAAATTGGAATGTAATATTCCCTTCCTTCATATCAATAATTGCACCAATCGTTCTAAGGAAAGGTCTACCAAGAATAATAGGACATGAAGGATTGCAATCTATACCAAGAACGATAAAATCTATGGGCACATAATTCCTATTTGCAACAATAAGAACATCATTAATTATTCCCATAGGTTTCTTAATAGTGGAATCCGCAAGGTGCAAGTTTAGAGAGCAATCATCAAAATCACGGAAATCTAGCAAATCACAAAAAGTTTTGGGAATAGTGGAAACACTAACACCCAAATCAGATAAGGCATAGAACTCATGATCCTTATTCTTAATTTTAATAGTTGGTTCCCACTTATCATAAAGTTTTCTAGGGATAGAAACTTCCAACTCAAGCTTTACTTCATAAGATTGCGTCAAGGCATCAACGATATGTTTAGTAAACGCTCTATTTTGACTATAAGCATGAGGAGAATTTAGCACGGATTGCAACAAGGAAATACAATCAATCCAAGAGCAATTTTCATAATTAAATTCCTTGAAATCCAAAATAGTGGGTTTATTAGCATCTAGGGTTTTCATTTCTTCAATCCCACTTTTATCAATTTTAGCATCATGATCTAAAAACTCCGAATTTTTGAAACGCCTTCTAGGTAAAGGTGGATCACATTCAGTCCCATCATTATCAAGCTTCATATTGCAAAACAAAGATTTAATAGGGGACACATCAATAACTTTTAGGTCTTCATCTTTATTTTCATAGAAATCTGTTTTAGTGGCCATCTTATTAACTAAGGTAGCCTGCTTATCCGATATTTCAGCTATCAACTTTTCAAGACGAGCAATTTGGGATCTCAAACCATCAAATTCTATAGACATATCATCGAGCTCTTTATTCGTATAACTCATAAAGCCTTTTTGTTCCTTAAGCTCGTTTCTGAAGAAATTATTATGCTCAAATTGCAAAACCATAAAACTCCTGACGTTGCTTTCGATCTCTTCTAATCTTTTAAGGTGAACATCACCGAATCTAGGTAGAGCCATTGCGACAAACAAGCAATCCAACACACGAGCAAACAAAAAGCAAGTGAAAAAGAGGCGAACGAAAAAGAGAGGGCGAATAAAACGGCAAGGGCGAAGTGGGGAAAAGGAAAATGAGAGGCAAATGGCAAATAATGTAATGCGGGAGATAAGGGATTGTGATGGGTACTTGGTATGTTGACTTTTGCGTAGACCTCCCCGGCAACGGCGCCAGAAATGGCTCATTGTCGGGAGTCCAAATCTCGAGGTCGGAAATCTTGGTATCCAAAGGTCCCTAAAGGACATTCCTTTTTTGCTCCTAGGATTGCAGCCTCCCCGACAACGGCGCCAGAAATCCTTCTTGCTACCTCTTGAGCACTGCGTTGGTTTTCCCTTGAAGAGGAAAGGGTGATGCAGCAAAGTAGCGTAAGTATTTCCCTCAGTTTTTGAGAACCAAGGTATCAATCCAGTAGGAGGCTACACGCGAGTCCCTCACACCTACGCAAAACAAATAAATCCTCGAAACCAACGCGATAAGGGGTTGTCAATCCCTTCACGGTCACTTACGAGAGTGAGATCTGATAGATATGATAGGATAATATTTTTGGTATTTTTGTGATAAAGATGCAAAGTAAAATAAAAGCAAAGTAAAAAAGCAAAGGAAATAAATAAGTCTTTGGAAGATTAATATGATGAAGATAGACCCGGGGCCATAGGTTTCACTAGTGGCTTCTCTCAAGAGCATAAGTATTTTATGGTGGGTGAACAATTCATGTTGAGCAATTGATGAATTGAGCATAGTTATGAGAATATCTAGGTATGATCATGTATATAGGCATCACGTCCGAGACAAGTAGACCGACTCCTGCCTGCATCTACACTATTACTCCACTCATCGACCGCTATCCAAGGATGCATCTAGAATATTAAGTTCATGGAAACAGAGTAACGCCTTAAGCAAGATGACATGATGTAGAGGGATAAATTCATGCAATACGATAAAAACCCCATCTTGTTATCCTCGATGGCAATAATACAATACGTGCCTTGCTGCCCCTACTGTCACTAGGAAAGGACACCAGAAGATTGAACCCAAAGCTAAGCACTTCTTCCATTGCAAGAAAGATCAATCTAGTAGGCCAAACCAAACTGATAATTCGAAGAGACTTGCAAAGATAACCAATCATACATAAAAGAATTCAGAGAAGATTCAAATATTGTTCATAGATAAACTTGATCATAAACCCACAATTCACCGGTCTCAACAAACACACCGCAAAAACAAGATTACATCGAATAGATCTCCACGAGAGAGGGGGAGAACACTGTATTGAGATCCAAAAAGAGAGAAGAAACCATCTAGCTAATAACTATGGACCCGAAGGTCTGAGGTAAACTACTCACACTTCATAGGAGAGGCTATGGTGTTGATGTAGAAGCCCTCCGTGATGGATGCCCCCTCTGGCGGAGCTCCGGAACAGGCCCCAAGATGGGATCTCGTGGGTACAAAAGGTTGCGGTGGTGGAATTAGGTTTTTGGCTCCGTATCTGATCGTTTGGGGGTACGTAGGTATATATAGGAGGAAGGAGTACGTCGGTGGAGCAACAGGGGGCCCACGAGGGTGGAGGGCGCGCCCTAGGGGGGTAGGCGCGCTCCCCTACCTCGTGGCCTCCTCTTTTGTTTCTTGACGTAGGGTCCGAGTCTCCTGGATCATAATCTTCCTAAAAATCACGTTCCCAAAGGTTTCATTTCGTTTGAACTCCGTTTGATATTCTTTTTCAGCGAAACTCTGAAATAGGCAAAAAAACAGCAATTCTGGGCTGGGCCTCCGGTTAATAGGTTAGTCCCAAAAATAATATAAAAGTGAATAATACAGCCCAATAATGTCCAAAACAGTAGATAATATAGCATGGAGCAATCAAAAATTATAGATATGTTGGAGACGTATCGGGCAGCTGCTGCAACTGCCTCTCGGTAGAGTTGGTCGGCGCAGATGAGCGTGTCTTTCTTGTTAGAGGGGACGGTGATGATGGTCAGCAGCCCCGGCATCTTCAATGTGTTGTAGGCATAGTGTGACGCCGCCATGAACTTGGCCAGTGCTGGGCGGCCAAGGATCCCATTTTATGGCAAGGGGACCTCAGCGACATCGAAAACGATCTTCTTCGTCCTATAGTTCAGCTCGCCCCCAAACGTAACGGGCAGCGCGATTTTACCTTTTGGCTGGCTCCTTCCTAGGTAGACCCCTTGAAACGTGACCGTCTCCTCGAGATCTCCATCAGGAATCTGCAACTCTTGATCACATCGGGCGAGATCAAATTCAGACCGGCCCCACCGTCAACCAGCACTTTTGTCACTTTGAGGTTGCCTATTGTTGGTGAAACCAACAACGGCAAACACCCGACTGCAGTTGTGCAATCAGGGTGGTCCTTGGTGTCAAAAATGATGGGCATGCGGGACCACTTCAATGGCTTCTGGGCATCAAATGATGGCTCCGCCGCAGTGACCTCACGCGCCCACTGCTTCAGTTGGCGGTGTGAGGTGGTGCCACCGTCAACGCGCATGGCCCCTATAGCTTTCTGGAACTCGTGCTCACCGGACTCGTCGTCCTCGTCATGATCATCATCTTCCTCCTTCTTATCGTGGCCCCGAGCAGGCCTCTCTTGTTGATTATCTTTGCCGCGGTGACCTCCTTGGCCGCCACGCTTCTTACCGGACCCCTCAACACCATCCTAACCCTTCTCCTTGTCCCTCCTTTCATATTCAGCTTTCTGCTTTTCTGCAAGCAGCTCAACCTGTCGGTAGTTCTGGAGGTCATGGCCCTTGGTGCGGTGGATCTTGCAGTACTGCTTGTCGAAGCCTCCTGGCTTGTCGGCGGCCGCCAAGGCCCGGCAGGCGGCGCATCCGGCAACCTCCTTGCCGGGGTCGTCAGCCTTGGCCTTCTTGGCGGGGCCGGATCCCTCAATGGCAAGCACAGTCTTGCCCTTACGCTTCCTGCTGCGGCACCGGCCCTTCTTTGTCGGGGTAGCGGCGTCTTCGTCATCCTTGCCGGGGTACTTCCTTCCTTCCTCAGCCCGAGCACATCTATCAGCCAGAATATAAAGTTCAGCTACATCCTTGACCTTGTTCATTGCCGGCTCTTCATGCATCTTGCAGTTGCGTACGTTCTGATGGAACGCACTGATGACAGCGGCAGGATGAACATCTGGGATGGTGTAGTGCACACGGCTGAACCTTTGTATGTACTTACTTAGGGACTCGCCATCCTTCTTGGGGATGACATGCAAGTCACTTGCCTGGCCAGGAGCTTGGTGGCCTCCGGTGAACGCGCCAACAAACTCGTGGCACAAATCCGACCAGGAAGAGATGGAATTCACTGGCAGGTGCATCAACCACGACATGACGTTGGGCTTAAGTGCCAACAGAAAGTAGTTGGCGAGCACCTTATCGTCGCGAGCCTCGGCGGCTTGCATCGCGATGGTGTAGATGCTGAGGAACTCCGACGGGTGAGTCTTGCCGTTGTACTTTTCCCAAAGATCAGGCTTGAACGTGCGGTGGGAGGGCCACTGGAACTGCCGCAGCTCTCGGGTAAAGGCTGGACAACCCACTGTAACGCCCCGAGACCGACGCTTCAGAAGCCTTCCAGTTATTTCGTTGTTGTTGTGTGTTATTTATTTGTTTGTTGCATTTCATCATGTCTTTATTTGCATTGCATCGGCACTCGTTGCTGTCATTGTTTTTAAAACTTGCATCCGCTCGTAGTTGCCGCTTCGCTTCTCTCCGCTATCGTCGCTGACCTTACTTGACCAACCATTCTTTTGTTGCCCGACCGTTTGACCCCTCTTTGCACAGTGCATAGACCCCTCTCGCGCGTCCAAAAACTCCCCTTGACCCAAACCGGACTATCGCTACCGTTGTAGTCCGGGATCACCCCACCATCTTGCATGTTGCGCTCATCCGCACGCTTCCTTTTGCACCGGTATCTCCGTGAGCTACCGGAACCGATATGTTGCCGTGGCACCATTTTCGGATATGTTGCCGTGGCATCATTTTCGGATATGTTGCCGTGGCACCATTTTGGTTTCGCCGCCGTGGCACCCTTTTCGTTTCGCCATGGTGACCAAATGCTTCATATCATGCTCATGTTAACGTTTTCATAAAAACTGCATAAAACTTGTATATGTCATCCGCATCATGATAACAACATTTAAATGTTTAAAATTGTGTTTGCTTTAAATTGCTAAATGCATATGGGGATTTACCGGATTTGTTGTTTTAATGTCCGGCCCCATTTAAATTGTTTAGATGGTATAGTTTTGTTATGCTTTACCTCTTGCCATGTTAACCAATATTTAATATTGTTGAGTACCTAATCGGAGTGAACTAAATAATTGATGTGGTGCCATCAATATGCAACTCGTTGCATATTGAGCTCCACTTAACTTGTAGTTTTGTTTGTGCATATTGCCATGCCATGCTATTTAAACCGGACATGCATCATACTTGGTTGTGCATTATGCCATGTTTATGATTGTGTGTTTATTATGTTGTTTGTTTGTTTCCGGTTGCTTCTCTCGTTAGCTTCGGTTTCCTTCCGGAGTTGTGAGGATTCGTTCAACTTCGTCCGTTTGTCTTCTTCATGGACTCGTTCTTCTTCCTTGCGGGATCTCAGGCAAGATGACCATACCCTCGAAATCACTTCTATCTTTGCTTGCTAGTTGCTCGCTCTTTTGCTATGCCTATGCTACGATGCCTACCACTTGCTATATCATGCCACCCACATTGCCATGTCAAACCTCTAACCATCCTTTCCTAGCAAACCGTTGTTTGGCTATGTTACCGCTTTGCTCAGCCCTCTTATAGCGTTGTTAGTTGCGGTGAAGATGAAGTTTGTTCCTTGTTGGAACATGGAGACGTTGTTCCTGTTGGAACATGTTTACTTGTTGGGATATCACAATATATCTTATTTAATTAATGCATCTATATACTTGGTAAAGGGTGGAAGGCTCGGCCTTATGCCTGGTGTTTTGTTCCACTCTTGCCGCCTCTAGTTTCCGTCATACCGTGTTATGTTCCCGGATTTTATGCTCCTTACACGGTTGGGTGATTTATGGGACCCCTTGACAGTTCGCTTTGAATAAGACTCCTCCAAAGAAGGCCCAACATTGGTTTTACCATTTGCCACCTAAGCCTTTTTCCCTTGGGTTCTGCAGACTCAAGGGTCATCTTTATTTTAACCCCCGGACTAGTGCTCCTTCGAGTGCTGGCCCAAACCGAGCGATGTTCGGCGCCCCCTGGGCAATCAGGGTCTATGCCAACCCGACGTCTGGCTCATCCGGTGTGCCCTGAGACCGAGATATGTGCAGCTCCTACCAGGATTTGTCGGCACATCCGGGCGGCTTTGCTGGTCTTGTTTTATTGCTGTCGAAATGTCTTGTAGTCCAGGATTCCGAGACTTATCGGGTCTTCCCGGTAGAAGGAATATCCTTCGGTGACCGTGAGAGCTTATAATGGGCTAAGTTGGGACACCCTGCAGGCATTATCTTTCAAAGCCGTGCCCGCAGTTATGAGGCAGATGGGAATTTGTTAATGTCCGGTTGTAGAAAACCCGGTTGATCTTAACTAAAATACACCAACCGCGTGTGTAACTGTGATGGTCTCTTCTCGGGAGTCCGGAAGTGAACACGGTGTTGGAGTTATGCTTGACGAGGTTGTTCTAGGATCACTTCTTGATCATAGTTGTTCGACCGTGCTTTTGCCTTCTCTTCTCGCTCTCATTTGTGTATGTAGCCACCATATATGCTAGTCGCTTGCTGCAGCTCCACCTCACTACCCTGTCCTACCTTTAAGCTTAAATAGTCTTGATCTCGCGGTGTGAGATTGCTGAGTCCCCGTGACTCACAGCCATTTCCAAAACCAGTTTGCGGTGCCGATGAAACCGTGCAGGTGACGATCCGAGCTCAAGGAGGAGCTCGATGAAGATCTTGTTCATTGTGTTGTTTCGCTTTGAGCTTGATCAAGAGTGGAGCCCAGTTGGGACAATCGGGATCTATGTAGCATTTGGGGTAGTCTTCTTTTATTTTGGTTCCGTAGTCGGACCTTGATTGTATCTGTATGATGTAATGTTTTACTCATGTATTGTGTGAAGTGGCGATTGTAAGCCAACTATGTATCTCTTTCCCTTATGTATTACATGGGTTGTGTGAAGATTACCTCACTTGCGACATTGCTTTCAATGCGGTTATGCCTCTAAGTCGTGCTTCGACACGTGGGAGATATAGCCGCATCGAGGGCGTTACACCCACCTCGTAAGGCAGGTCGCCGGGGCCCCCTGGCGCCGGGTGGTCCATAGCAGGCCCCGCACGCCGATCTGACTGATGGCGCGTCTCCCATCGTCGCTCGATGGTGGTTCGAGCATCTTCCTGAGCTCCCTCCCGAAGGACTTGGCGTTGGTCGCGGCGGACTCGCGGGTCGGACGACGTCGTAGAAACATCATCGCTGGCGTCGGCTCGGTGAGCCAGCGGCTGCTGTCGTAGCCGCGGGTGAGGAGAGTGCACCATGGTTGCAGCATCCCCAGTCCTCCCACCGCAGGCATGCGTCGGCTCGATAGAACGCCGGTACGAGGGTCCCGTTGGGAGTGGTTCATCCTTGTTGGCGAAGCTGTCGAGGCTGCGGATGGTGGCTCTCCACTCGTCGAGCTTCTCCGTGGCGGGCGGGAAGTCGAGGAGCAATTGTACGCGCGCCAACGCTTCTGCTGGCATGGTTGGCAGCGAAAGCTGCGTGGACCATGACGCGTTGTGACTCCTAACCACGCTAAAAGGAGCTCTATCATGGTCTCGCGGTCGCACGCCACTTCCGCCAGTGTCCCAGTGCGCACGCTGGCCCGATGCGTCCTAACAGTGACGCAAAGGGCTCTTCCCATAGCGGCGCTCGGGGGCACCGATGTCGCGGTGCTGCTCATCACGCGCGGCCTAGGAAGGTCGCGGCACGGGCGCTGTTGGAGGCGTCCGGGAGGTCCCCGCGCCGCCCGTGAGCAGCACAGCCCCATCCCCGGGCCCAGCAGCGTGTGGATCGTCGTCTTGGACCCAGACAGCTCCGCTCCCTGGCTTCGACCGCCAGAGTGTCGTGGAAGCTCGCGGGCGGCGCCTTCGGCGCCCTCTGGGGCCACCCCGTCGCCCGCCCGTGCTGGCGGATAGGCCGGCTCCGGGCGACCCAATGGCTGTAATCCCCTTCTTCCTGGGGGCCATCGTGATGATGAAGTCGATATGCTAACTTCCAAACCGGATCTTCCAAAGATGTCGGGGGAAACGACACCTATGGATCACGGGGAATCACTACTACGATGGAAAGGGCGCGGGGCTGTGCAAAGAGCGGGTTTCGGAGATCAACACGGGGTAATTTTATCCAGGTTCGGGCTGCAAGCGATGCGTAATACCCTACTCATGCTAGTTTGTGTTTATCTGGTGTTCTTGGACTAGCTACAAAGCGTGCAGGGTCCAAAAAGTTCGAATCCTTCCTCAGTACGCCTCGGGCCTCCTTTTATAGTCAAAGGGGTCGCCACAGTGGCACATGGGAGGTGGAAAGTATGTACTGTATACAAGCATATCCCTGGCACCGTAGGACAAGACGCATTTAATGCGCTGCCGACGTGCCCTCTCACTTTATCGGGGACAGCAAGTAAGCTCGTCCCGTCCGTCGCCGCTTCGCCTCGCTCCGACACGCGTCCAAGCTGACGAGGCGTGTAGCGCCACGCTGGCTGGTTGGCTGCTGAGCTGGTGCGGTGGCAGAGTCTTCACGAAGATCTGCATGCCACCACGCAGGTGCTTGCTAAGTTGGCCTGGAAGCTGCACGTTGCCACGCAGGTGCCTGCCTTGTTGGCGGGCTGGCTGCTGTGTTGGAACGGCGGTGGAGTCTTGGCAGGTGTGGGCCTGGCTCCGGCCCCGCGGATGTCCCCGGTAAGGGTGTTGTCGGGGTCTCTCAGGTGTCCCTGGCAAGGGTGTTGCCAGGGGTCTTGTGAGCGTCCCCGGCAAGGATCTTGCCGGGGGATTTTGTCTTCTGGTTCTCATCTAGCCTGGTATGTTCTTGGTCTTCACAAAGATCTGCATGCCACCATGCAGGTACCTCCCGAGCCTTGGTTCCAATGTCGTTGATGGTGTTGGAACTCTTAGGCTCAAGGGTGGCGGCCCCGCTGGTGTTGGGCAAGTTGCCCCGGCAAGGCTCTTGCCGGGGCTACGTAAGCTGCCCCGGTAAGGCTTGTCGGGTAAAGCCCACCTCGTCCCTTTGCTCCTCGCGCCTCTGGCTTGGCGCTACTCTGGTTGTCTTGTGTCTTCGCTTCCTCTGCCCCGCCAAGTGTTGCCGCAGGCGTGGCTAGAATTGCCCGCGCACAAGTAAAGGGGTACAGAAGGCCCCTACTTTTGTACACCGACACTTTGTCTACTTTGATTGAGCAAAAATGTGCAGCCATAGATGTGAATTTTATTTCTCGAAATAATTTCAACAACAATGCTTATAGAGGTAATTTTAATCCTAGGCCTTTTCCTAGTAATTCCTCTAATAATTATGGTAATTCCTATGGAAATCGATCTTATAATAATAATAATAGGAACACCTCTGATCTTGAGAATAATATTAAAGAATTTATCAACACACAAAAGGTTTTCAACACTTCCATAGAAGAAAAGTTGAGTAAGATTGATGATTTGTCTAGAAGTGTTGATAGAATTGCTCAAGATGTGGAAAATCTCTAGATGAAATTTTTTGTGCCTAAAGTAGATGAATCAATTAAAGCTCTTTATGTTTCTATGGATGAAAGTAAGAAAAGAACCGCTATGCTTGGAGCTAAAAGAGAATTTTTAGAAAAGTCATTTTCTAGTGATTTCTTTCGCAAAAGTGATGAAGATCTTAAAATGATTGGTGTTTCCTCTATTGATTCTTTGTTTAGTAAATTTAAGATTGATGAAAAGGGACTGGAGAAGAGTCAACTTTAGGTAGAAGGCGTCCCAATATTTCGGAGGGTGAAAATCTTGTTGAGAAATTTGATGAAAGTGGGTTTGGAGAGGTAAAAACTTTAACTAGTGATGTGCCCACTCTTTTAGATTACAAAGACTTTAGTTATGATAGTTGCTCTTTGATTGATTGTATTTCTTTGTTGCAATCCATGGTAAATTCACCCCATGCTTATGAACAAAATAAAGCTTTTACTAAACGTATTGTTGATGCTATGATGAAAACTTTTGAACAAATATTGGAATTGGAAGTTACAATTCCTAGAAAATTGCATGACGAATGGGAACCTACTATCAAAGTCAAGATTAAAAATTATGAGTGTTTTTCTTTGTGCGACTTAAAACTTATGAATCTTTATGTGATGTGTTTTGTCTTACTAATCTTGAAGAATGTTCTTTGATTTTGCACTTGGAGGATTCTACTATTAAAAAGCCTATGGGAAGAATTAATGATGTTCTTATTCTTGCAAATAGGAATTATGTGCCCATAGATTTTTGTTGTTCTTGATATCTATTGGAATCCGTCTTGTCCAATTATTCTTGGTAGACCGTTTTTACGCACTATCGGTGCCGTGATTGATATGAAAGAAGGCAATATTAAATTCTAATTTCCCTTGAGGAAGGGTATGGAAAGCTTTCCTAGAACAAGAATTAAGCCACCTTATGAATCAATCATGAGGGCCTCTTATGGATCTCGAACCAAAGATGACAAAACTTAGATCCTTGCTTTTTTGTGTATTTTAATTAGTGTTTGTGCCAAGTAGAACAGATAGGATCTTCTTGGGTGATAGTTGTTTGATCTTGCTGAAAAACAGAAACTTTTTCACTCACGAAAATAATTGTTAAAAATCACCAGAACGTGATAAAATGTCAATTCTTTTTGCATAAGATTAATATACAAATTACCCAGGTCTTCCAAGTTTTTCAGAATTTTTGGAGTTACAGAAGTATTCGAACAAATCAGATTGCTACAGATTGTTCTGTTTTCACAGATTCTGTTTTCTTTTGTTGTGTGCTTATTTTGATGGCTCTATGGTTTTGTTTGATGAGTTTTTGCCATAGAAAAAGTTGGAATATAGTAGATATAATACAAAAAAATATGAATTTCTTTGATACAACGCTTATAGTAGTGATTTATTTTTCTTATACTAATTGTTTTGGGTTTCACGAAGGTTTTGTTGAGTTTTGTGTGATTGAAGTTTTCAAGTTTTGGGTTATCTTATGATGGATGAAGGAAGGATAGAAGAGCCTAAGCTTGGGGATGCCCTGACATCCCAAGCTATTATCCAAAAATGAGCAACCAACTAAGCTTGGGGATGCCCCCAGTGGCATCCCCTCTTTCTTCGGACGACCATCGGTATATTACTCGAAGCTATATTTTTATTCGTCACATGATATGTGTTTTGCTTGGAGCGTCTTTTATGATATGAGTGTTTGCTTGCTTTATTCTGTGTTTTAAGTAATCACTCCTTGCTGGACACACCTATTTGAGAGAGCCAAAATTATGTCATGACTTGTTAGAACTACTGTCTATGCTTCACTTAAATTTTTATGAGCTATGGACTTGCTGTAGTGCTTCACCTATATCTTTTTTAGCACGGTGTCCGTAGTATTTTTGAAGAAATACTCTCTTGGTTCACTTATATTTATTTGAGATAAAGAAAGAAGAATTATTCTCATGATCTTCACTTATATTTTTTTGAGCTTATGAAAAGCAACACATGAAAATTAGTCCCAAAGTGATATATATCCAAGAAGGATATAATAAAAACTTTCACGAAGATCATTGGACAAAATAAACTTGAGTCTTAGTAATAGTTTTGAGATATGATGACGTGATATGTGAGTTATGTTGATGAGTAATTATGCTTTAGTAAGAGTGTTGGTTTTAAGGTTTGTGATTCCCTATGGAAGCACGAAAGTCAATAGTCATGCAATTAAATTATATCCTACTTGTGGTGCCTTATTCGGTGTTATTTATGCTTAATGCTTGCTTATGAGATTATCCGTTTCTTCGCTTCTCAATCTTTTGCCAGCCTTCATTTTGCACTAAGTATGATCTCTACTTGTGCATCCAAAATCCTTTAAACCAGTTTTGCCACATGAGTCCACTATATCTACCTATATGCGGTATTATTTTGACGTTCTAAGCAAATTTGCATGTGCCATCTCTAATTTTCAAAATAAACTTCTCTTTTGTGTGTTTGTTTCGCTCGAGGAGCAGTGAGGGGTGGCTAATATTTTCCATGCTGGATGTGTTATTCTCACGATGAGTGTTTATTCACTTGTCATTGCATGAGAGTAAGGCAAAGGTTTTAGGGATGCCCAGTCCTGAATGCAAAAATGAATTTGTGTTATGTTGTAAAATAATAAATTCCTTGCAAAGTGTTGGTATTGAGGGCAACCGTGGATACGGCTAGCCATGAAAAGTGAAAGTATGGTGGAAAAAGGAATAAACTTTATTTTATGTTTGGGAACCGCCTATGATATATCGAGAATGGGAAGTGTTGGGAACTCTAAGTCGTTTTCGTTGGTGGGATGGATACACCTCCCAAAATGTTTTATCTCTATTTTTTCGCTTTGAGCTCTGACACCTCTACAAATCCCTACTTCCCTCTGCGAAGGGCCTTTCTTTTACTTTATGCAAAATAAATTGGAATTTTAGTCTCCATCTTCTCCCATAAAAAGCACCAACTAGGAGGCAATATGATCGTACTTAAGTATTGGGTGTAGCTAATATTCGAGTGTGTTTCATGAATGGATTAATGGTTGACCATGATGGGCTAGGGATAACTTATTTTAGCGTTGATATTTTGAAAGACATGGTTGCTTGTTGATATGCTTGAGTATCTAAATTATTATGTCAAAACTAGACTATTGCCAACTCAAAAGTCCAATTGTCCATGCTATAAAGAAAAGAATATAATATGACATGTTAGGCAGCATTCCATATCAAAACTTCTGTTTTTATCACTTACCAACTCGAGGACGAGTAGGAGTTAAGCTTGGGGATGCCGATACATCTCCAACGTATCTATAATTTTTTATTGTTCCATGGTGTTATATTATCAATCTTGGATGTTTTATACTTATTTGATAGTCCTTTTATATCATTTTTTGGTACTAACCTATAGACATAGTGCCAAGTGCCAGTTGTTGTTTTCTGCATGTTTTTTACATCACAGGAAATCAATATCAGACGGAGTCCAAATGCAACGGAACTCCACGGAGATTTTTTATGGACCAGAAGGAACGTAATGGGCCCTGGCTGCGCCTGGGGGTGCCCCAAGGGGGGGCACAACCCACCAGGGCGTGCCAGGAGGTCCAGGCGCGCCCTGTTGGGTTGTGCCCACCTTGGGTGCCCCCGGACCCCCTCTTTGCTCTATAAATACCCGAATATTCCAGAAACCCTAGGGGAGTCGACTTAATATTCATCCAGCCGCCGCAGCATCCAGATCCACCAAATCCAATCTAGACACCATCTCAGATGGGGTTCACCACCTCCATTGGTGCCTCTCCGATGATGTGTGAGTAGTTCTTTGTAGACCTTCGGGTCCGTAGTTAGTAGCAAGATGGCTTCCTCTCTCTCGCTGAATTATCATTACAATGGTCTCTTGGAGATCTGTATGATGTAACTCTTTTGCGGTGTGTTTGTTGGGATTGATGAACTTTGAGTTTATGATTAGATCTATCTTTTTATATCCATGAAAGTTATTTGAGTTTCTTTGATCTCTTATATGCATGATCTCTTATCGCCTCGTATTTCTTCTCCAATATTTGGGTTTTGTTTGGCCAACTTGATCTATTTATCTTGCAATGGGAAGAGGTGCTTTGTAGTGGGTTCGATCTTACGGTGCTTGATCCCAGTGACAGAAAGGGAACCGACACGTATGTATCGTTGCTACTAAGGATAAAACGATGGGGTCTATCTCATGTCTACATCATGTCATTGTTCTTATTGCAATACTCTATTTTTTCATGAACTTAATACACTAGATGCATCCTAGATAGCGGTCAAGTGTGGAGTACTAGTAGTAGATGCAGGCAGGAGTCGGTGTACTAATCTTGGATGTGATGCCTATATAATGATCATTGCCTGGATATCGTCATGATTATTTGAAGTTCTGTCAATTGCCCAACAGTAATTTGTTCACCCACCGTTTGCTATTTTTCTCGAGAGAAGCCACTAGTGAATCCTACGGCTCCCGGGTCTTCTTTCTCATGTATTTGCCTTTGCGATCTACTTTTTCCTTGCATTTATTTTTAGATCTACTAAATCAAAAATACAATAATACTTTGCTGCACTTTATTTTATTTGCGATCTATTTATTCAATCTATTATAATTTTCTCCTGTCCGCGCACCGTTTTTGGCGCCATTACCCGAAAGGGATTGACAACCCCTTTTACACATAGGGTTGCGAGTGGTTGTTATTTGTGTGCAGGGGCTGTTTACATTGTGTTGCTTGGTTCTCCTACTGGTTCGATAACCTTGGTTTCATATCTGAGGGAAATACCTACCGCTGTTGTGCTGCATCATCCCTTCCTCTTTGGGGAAATACCGACGTAGCTTCATGCGACGTCAAGGCCCAAGAGGATGAACCGCCATAGGTATGACTTGTATTGTAAGGCAAGCTTAGTTACACACCGAGCCGGACACGTTGTGTATGAGCCGGCCGGGACTCTGTAAGCCACCGGGCATCAAGCTGTGTATATAAAGGGGTGACCCGGCGGCGAGTTAGGGGCAAGAAACAAGAGATCGAGAAATAGGTCAAGCGTATTCGCTCCCTGGTAATCGAAACCCAAGCAATACAACCCCAAACTGGATTAGGCCTTTACCTTCACCGCAAGGGGACGAACCAGTATAAACTCTCTGTGTCCTTTGTCCCAATTAACCCCTTTAACCTAACCTAGTTGCAATGGCTCCACGACCAAGTCCTTCTGCTAGGAAATCTGCCATGTCAACTCCACGACAGTTGGTGCCCACCGTGGGGCCAGCGCATGGTGGTTTGGAGTTCTTGAAGGGCAGCTTCGAAGGGATCAAGGGATACGCTGTGGGCCAGATGAACATGAGTCGTCACGGCAAGCTCTACATCGACGATGCAGGCTGGGGCCCTGAGGCCGGCTAAATTGAGTACGGGTACCGGGTCCCCTTCGGCAGAATCCATGTCTTCATTGGCAAGATCGGTGAACCGGGCCCTGAGTCAGACATCTGCACCGACATCATCAAGACGGCTCAGCGTGCATGACCCGCCCAGGTTCAACCTGCCATGGAGCATTCCTTTGTTGGTTTCATCCATGGGGCGGAATTTGAGGAAGGATCTGTGTCTGGTGGTGAGACGGCCATCTACTCTTATGGTGAGTCATCAACTGATGAGAACAATTCAATGTATCAACTGCAAGATGGCCGGATTGGGGGATGTTCTGGTGGCGACAGTATTCCAGACCCCTATGAGCCGTCGAACAGGGTGGCGATCTTCATGGCCGGTACACAGCCGGCGCTCGGTTCAACAACCGCCATGGCTATGACCACCAGCTCAATGGCTGCAGCGACGGCTGGTGCTAGTGGCTGTACGCACCCGCCGGCTCAAGTGCTGACAGAGTTGTTGTAGGCTTTGGCGACTTTGATGGGGGTGGAGGTGACCCCAGACACTCAGGAACAACATAAGGTTGATGTGGCGAAGCTACGAGATGAGATAGCTCAAGCAAAAGAGGAGCTAGCGGCTGAGAATGCTAGGATGGCTACGGAGCAAGCTTCTTTGGACGCTCAGGCACAACGGATTCAGGTAGAGTCTTTCCGGCTTACCTTGGATCAAAACGCTTCGAATGCTATCATGTGAAGGAGACACCTCCAGTCTATGATGCGAGAAACCTCTTCAACATGCCTGGGGCAGGGACCAGTGACCTGCTTGTGGTTAACCTGGCGGTTGAGGCACCTGTGACTGGAGCACCGGTTCAGCCGCGTGCTATGGATCTACCTCGATTGAATATGACTCCGCCTCGGCATGTTCCGATGCCGCCAGGTCATTATTCTAACCCTTTGGAGAACATGATTGCTACAGCGACACGATTGGCGGCTCTCCCAGTTGAAGGTGAGTCTCCAATGGCAATAGAGACACGGAGGGCCAGAGAGCTTCTCCAGACGGCTGTGGCTCAACAGGTGGCTTATTCTTATAGTCGCGAGCGAATTCATTCGACCCCTCGACCAAGTCGGAGTTATAGCAGGCACATTGATTCACCGGCAGTTTCAAGCGGTGAGCAACACCATAACCAGCCTTGTGGGCATGACCCGGCTCGCGGCGGCAACAATTCCCAGGCTTTGGTTGATCAGGGCAGGGCGCGTCGGGAGGCGGAGCTGGCGGCTCAGCTAGCGGCTCAACATTAGTCCCTGGTTTATCCGTCGGCATCTATGGAGGCAGGAGTGACCTCTAGAACCCTGGGTGTGCCATGCTTAGTGTCGGCTCTACGCAACGAGCGTCTGCCCAAAGATTTGAAGGGCCCTCGAAAGGTGCCTAATTACACGTCGGATCAACCCCGGAAGATTGGATCGAGAGCTATGAGCTGACTATGGAGATGTTGGATGTTAGTGATGCTGCATGTGCTAAGTATTTCACCATGATGTTGGATGGGACGGCTCGTACTTGGTTAAAAGGGCTGCCCGCTAACTCCATTAGATCATGGGCAGAGTTGAAAGCTCGGTTTATCCAAAAAAATTAACACACGTGTAAACAGCCTATGTCGATCCTGGATTTGGATTCTTGTGTCCAAGGTAAGGGCGAGTCAACAACCAATTGGGTGCGCCGAATCTCAGCTGTTATATTCATCGGACAATATCAATGCCGGTTCAGCAGTCCTTATGTTGGAGAAGAATTGCCGTTTTCTCCCCCTTAAGCAGAAACTGGGGCGGATTAAACGCCACTGTAATGACATGGGGGAGCTCATGGCGGCTCTTGTTAAATATGCCGACTCTGGTAGTACCAAAGACCCCGACTCTGATGAGGAGAAGGCGGGTAAGGGGAAGAAGAGTGGCAGTGCAAATGGACAACAACATAACATGGCAGGTCACGGTGGCAACGGTAAGCGCAAAGATGAGGGCGGTTTAGACTTTGTGGCCCACACCAATACACAGAGCAATAATTAGCATAAGAAGGGAGAGCCGCCCCGGCTTGGTGGGGCAAAGTTCAACCTGGAGGCGATGATGAATCAGCCTTGCTCAAAGCATGGCACACACGAGAAGCCAGCCAATCATCTATGGAAGGATTGCTTCATCATGAGGGAGTACAGAAATTTCAATTTTTTCTAGAACAACCATGGTCTGAATGGCGGTTCAGGATCCAGCTCTCACGGGCCTGGCTTTGGTGGCGGTGGTTCAAATTCTGGTTTCCAGGGCCAAGGCAATCAAGGCCGTTTCAATCAACAGTCTGGTCAGGGGAATCAGCGGCAACAATCTGGTTATCAGAGTAGCCCGAAGCAGCTGAATAGTGGACACTATCATGTGTTCAACATGACTTTATGCAAACGAGATCAGAAGATTCATAAAAGAGCGGTGAATGCAGTTGAGCCGGCAGTTCCTCGTTTCCTACGATGGGCTGAACATCCTATCTTCGAAGCCATGAGGATCACCCGCCCCGGGTTGATAATCCGGGTCAGTTGGCTTTAGTGGTGGCACTTCAAGTTGGAGGGTACAAGTTTACCAATGTACACATGGATGGAGGCAGCAGCATCAATATCCTTTACTATGATACTTTCCATCGTATGGGCTTGACTGATAAGGATCTTAGGCCGTCTAATACTGTCTTTCATGGGGTGGTGCCTAGCAAGTCGGCGTACCCGGTGGGGAAGATAGCTTTGGAGGTGGCTTTTGGTGATGAGCATGATTCCAAAGCAGAGACATTGACCTTTGAAGTGGTTAAGATTAAGAGCCCTTATCATGCCTTGTTTGGGCGGCCGGTTTATGCCAAGTTTATGACAAGGCCTTGTTATGTTTATCTGCAGCTCAAGATGCTGGGTTACAAGGGCACTATCTCTATGCACGACAACAGGATGATAGCTTTGGAATGTGAAGAAGGTGATGCCACCTATGCTAGTCTGTTTGTGCAACGGAAGAGTTGAAATTCTATAAAGATAATGTTGCCCCGGCGGATATGACACCTTTGAAGAAGCCAACCATAGAGCCCGATCCATTGTTGAAGTTTAAGTCGGCAGACGACACTAAGCTGGTTGATTTTGTTCCTGGCGATTCATCCAAACAATTCAGTATCAGTGCTAATCTGGATCCGAAATAGGAAAGCGCGCTCATCGAGTTCATCCGTGAGAACCGGGACATCTTTGCATGGAAGCCTTCGGATATGCCAGGTGTACCGAGGGAACTCGCTGAGCACACTCTTAATATTGATGAAAAGCTTAAACCGGTCAAGCAATTCCTTCGTCGCTTCAATGAATAAAGGCGTAAGGCCATTGGTGAAGAAGTGGCCCGGCTTTTTGGCAGCTGGGTTTATTGTTGAAGTTTTTCATCCTGAATGGTTGGCTAACCCGGTGCTGGTACTTAAGAAGAATGGAACTTGGCGCACCTGCGTGGATTATACAGACCTTAATAAGGCCTGCCCGGCTGATCCTTTTGCTCTCCCTCGTATTGAATAGATTATTGATGCTACAGCGGGTTGTGAGCGTTTGAGTTTTTTGGATGCTTATTATGGGTATCGTCAGATCAAGATGGCAGTTAAGGACCAGG
Organism: Aegilops longissima; assembly: GCA_021605205.1. NCBI lineage: Eukaryota > Viridiplantae > Streptophyta > Magnoliopsida > Poales > Poaceae > Aegilops > Aegilops longissima. Next base: position 297,521,918 of record CM038678.1, read on the forward strand.
AGAAGACAGCCTTCATCACTCCATTTGGAGCCTTCTGTTATGTGTCTATGCCCTTTGGGCTCAAGAGTGCCCAGGCGACTTACCAGCAGTGTGTGCAAAATTGCCTGCATGATCAGATCGGGCGCAATGTTCATGCTTATGTGGATGATATTTTGGTGAAATCAAGGAAGAAGGAGACCTTGATAGATGATTTGAAAGAGACGTTTGACAATCTCCGGGTTTACAAGATGATGCTTAACCCGGCCAAATGTGACTTTGGTGTACTAGTAGGGAAGCTCTTGGGTTTTTTGGTTTCTGAACGGGGCATTAAGGCTAACCCGGAGAAAATCAAGGCTATCACTTCTTTGGCTAAGCCGACATGTATTAATGATGTTCAACGTCTGGCGGGTCGTATTGCGGCTTTAAGCCGGGTCATAAGCCGGTTGGAAGAAAAAGATATCCCTCTATACCAGATGATGAAGAAAACAGATCACTTTGTCCGGATTGATGCTGCTGATCAGGCGTTTGAAGCCTTGAAGAAATAGTTAGCTGAACCGCCGATCCTTGCCGCTCCCATTGATAAAGATCCCTTGTTGTTATATGTGGCTGCCAATAGCCGAGCTGTCTGCGTGGCAATGGTTGTGGAGGAAGGAATCAGGAAAGGAATATCTGGTTCAGCGATCGGTTTATTACATCAGTGAGGTGCTCATTGAGTCCAAGCAGAGGTATCCGCATTGGCAGAAGCTGGTATATGGGGTGTTCATGACTAGTTGAAAGCTCAAGCATTATTTTATGGGTCATCCCATCACTATGGTTAGTTCTGCTCCTTTGGGGGATATTATTCAAAACAGAGAGGCCACAGGTTGGGTAGCCAAGTGGTCCATTGAGCTTGGACCCCATGGTTTGAAATACATGCCTCGTATAGCCATCAAGTCTCAAGCACTTGTGGATTTCATCAATGATTGGACAGAGTTGCAGATGGCTGAGGAGAAGCTGGATAGCACATATTGGACTATTCACTTTGATCGATCCAGGCAGTTGGAAGGCTCGGGGGCTGCAGTTATTTTGACTTCACCATGAGGTGATAAGTTTTGTTATGTTTTAAGGTTGATGTTCCCTTGTACTAACAATGCAGCTGAGTATGAAGCCTTACTCCATGGTCTTCGAATGGCTAAGGAGATGAATCTAAGCCGGGTGAGGTGTTTTGGTGACTCATATTTGGTGGCTCAGCAAGTTTCGGGCACTTGGGATTCTAAGGACCCACTCATGGCGGCTTATCGCCGTGAGGTTGATGCTATTGCTGGTCATTTCAAAGGTTATCAAGTGGAACATGTTGATCACAGGAAAAATGAGGCGGCTGATGCTTTGAGCCGGTTAGGGTCCCAGCGTAAGCCGGTGCCACCTAACGTTTTCCTTGATATTCTGCATAACCCTTCAGTCAAATTGCCTACAGAGGAAGACCTTGCTATTCCTGACCCAGAGGCACAGTTGGTGCCGGCTCTTCATGCTATTCCTGATTGGACGGTTCCATATTTGGCTTATATGACCCGGGGCGAGTAACCTGAATATTAAACTTTGGCCAGGCAGATAATCCGGCGGTCTAAGTCAATGACTAGTGTGAATGGAGAGTTGCACCGTTGCAGTGTCACAAGGGTGTTTCAATGTTGTGTTTCTCCTGAGGAGGGCCGTGAGATTCTACGAGAGATTCATGAAGGAGATTGTGGTCATCCTGCCGGCTCTAAGTCTCTCGTGGCCAAGGCTTTTCGTCATGGGTTTTATTGGTTGACGGCTCATGCTAATGCAGAGGATTTGGTCAGTAAATGTGATGGTTGTCAAAAAATTTCAAGACGAGCTCATGTGTCGGCTCAAGAATTGAGGATGATTCCAATTACTTGGCCGTTTGCAGTCTGGGGTCTTGATATGGTTGGACATTTCAAAAGGTCCAAGGATAAAAAGACCCACCTTTTGGTGGCGGTTGACAAATTTACAAAGTGGGTTGAGGCAGAGCCGGTCAGTAAGTGTGATGCGGCAATCGCAGTTCAGTTCATCAAAAAGGTCATTTTTCGTTTTGGCTATGCCCACAACATTATAACTGATAATGGCACTAATCTGTCGAAGTGTGCTATGAAAGAGTTTTGTCAACGAGAACATATTCGTCTTGATGTATCATCTGTGGCTCACCCCAAATCCAATGGCCAAGCTGAAAGAGCCAATTAGGAAATTTTGAGAGGCATCAAGCCCCAGCTTATGGTCCCTTTGCAGAGGACGTCGGGTTGTTGGGTGGAGGAGTTGCCAAAATCATCTCATATGCATTGTGGTATTCATCTTGTTGTACTTGCTCTATGTTTGACAATGTTGCTTGCCCTATGCATATGTCCCATGCATCATCACCTCCTTCCATCTTCTTTCTTTCATTTTGTCAAGTGACCTTTTCCCTTCCTCCATAAATGTTCATTGTTTCCCTATTAATCTTAAACCATGCCTACACCCTTTCTGCCAAATTTCAGTTCTGTTGGACTTGTTTTGGTTGGGTTTCAAAATGCATCAAGTTTGAATTCAATTCAAACTTGGTTTATTTTTCTACCTCTAAAAATGTCCAATCCAATTTTATCAATTGCTACATAATCCCAGTAGTCTAAGGGTATTTTTCTTTTAGCCTAACTATCCTCGAAACTCCCTGGACTTTTCCTTTTCTAAACTTGGAGATGTAAATTTTCAGAAGAAAGAAAGGGAAAAGGCTCTCCCAGCCGCATCACACTTGGTTCTCCTCCTCCCTCGAGCCCAGCCGGGCCGAACCAGGAGCTCACCAGCGCCTCCCCTGGTAATTATTCCAGCATGGCAGTTTTTGCACCCCCTGGGCCCGCCTGGTAGCCTCTCACCCCCTCCCGTTTCTTCCTCCTCCACACACAGACCCTCTCACAGTAAAACTTTGGACGAGGGCACACGGCCACCGTGGCCGCATGCCCGCTCCATCCACACCTTCCAGCCCTCTATAAGACCACCCTTCTCCCTCTCCTAGGGTTTTCCTCTTCCACCCTTGTCGCTGCCAGCCTCTCCCTTCCCCTTCTTCTTCTTCTTCCTCAGAACAGAGCACCAGGAGGAGAGAAAGATACCATCAACGTCCGTTGTCGTCCCCGCATCCGGCATGCCTCAAGTTCCTCTCCGGCATGTTCTCCATCACCCTGTCGACTTCCTCTACCGATCCACGCCCATAGATGGACGGGATCCTCTACACGGCGACCCCGCTCCCACGGCGATCCAAGGCTGGAGATGCCAAGTTCCTCGATTTCCTATTCCTTTCCTTCGACTCCTTCATGGACTGGGCACGTCTCCTCCGATCAGCTCCTCCGCCGTCGCCTCTGCTTCCCCGACGAGTCCGTCTTCACCAGCAATCCCACGGTGATGGCCTGCTCCTCCTCGTGCCTTTCTCCTTGTTGTTCGCTTCCCTAGGTGCCGATCTCTGTGAGCACAACTCCGGTCACCATGGCCACGCACGCGAGCACCCACACTCCTCGCTGCACACACGTGCACACTAACGTGCGTGCCCAGCCACGGCGCAATATGTCTCTGTTGGTTGTTCTTCAGGTTGGTTTAGTTAAGCTTGACTTGATGGATGATCTAGCGCCAAACCTGCCGTAGCACGAGCACGAGTCCCGCACTCCTCTATTCCAGCCAGCAGCCATGGCCAAGCCAGGATCAGCCTCGCGCAAGCTCCTATACACGGGCACACCCAAGCTTGCAGCACACGCCCATCTCGCTCGCGAGCCCCATTGCCCTGCTTCACCCGCCACTTTAGCTCCTGCCTCGCCTGATTGTGCGCCGCAGCTGAGACGAGTTCCAGTTCGAAGCTCGAGTTCCGGCGTCCTTCCTCCGCTCCCTGCATGAACACGCGCACCCTCACCTATTTCCGCACCCCGCTGATGTCTCTGCTACTGCAGAAGTGGCTGCCTTTGGTTGCCGCCGTCATCGTCGGTGGTCGTTGTGCAGCCATGGACAAACTTGATCTGTTGGAAGATAGCTCAAAAGAGCCAGGGAGTGATGTCGCTTGAAGCTACGTCGGTATTTCCCCAGAGAGGAAGGGATGATGCAGCACAGCGGCGGTAGGCATTTCTCTCAGATATGAAACCAAGGTTATCGAACCAGTAGGAGAGCCAAGCAACACAACGTAAATAGCCCCTGCACACAAATAACAACCACTCGCAACCCGACGTGTAAAAGGGGTTGTCAATCCCTTTTGGGTAACGGAGCCAGAAACGGTGCGTGCAGACGGGAGAAAATTATAATAGATTGAATAAATAGATCGTAAATAAAATAAAGTGAAGCAAAGTATTTTTGTATTTTTGGTTTAGTAGATCTGAAAATAAATGCAAGGAAAAAGTAGATCGCAAAGGCAAATATATGAGAAAGAAGACCCGGGGGCCGTATGTTTCACTAGTGGCTTCTCTCGAGAAAAATAGCAAATGGTGGGTGAACAAATTACTGTTGGGCAATTGACAGAACTTCAAATACTCATGACGATATCTAGGCAATGATCATTATATAGGCGTCACGTCCAAGATTAGTAGACCGACTCCTGCCTGCATCTACTACTATTACTCCACACATCAACCGCTATCTAACATGGATCTAGTGTATTAAGTTCATGGTAAAACAGAGTATTGCAATAAGAACAATGACATGATGTAGCCAAGATCTATATATGTAGAGATAGACCCCATCATTTTATCCTTAGTAGCAATGATACATATGTGTCGGTTCCCTTTCTGTCACTGGGGATAAAGCACCGTAAGATCGAACCCACTACAAAGCACCTCTTCCAATTGCAAGATAGATATATCAAGTTGGCCAAACAAAACCCAAATATTGGAGAACAAATATAAGGCTATAAGCAATCATGCATACAAGAGATCAAAGAAACTCAAATAAATTTCATGGATATAAAAAGATAGATCTGATCATAAACTCAAGGTTCATCGATCCCAACAAACACATCACAAAAGAGTTACATCATATGGATCTCGAAGAGACCATTGTATTGAGAATTCAGCGAGAGAGAGGAAGCCATCTTGCTACTAACTACGGACCCGAAGGTCTACAAAGAACTACTCGCGTATCATCGGAGAGGCACCAATGGAGGTGGTGAAACCCATCCGAGATGGTGTCTAGATTGGATCTGGTGGTTCTGGACTCTGTGGCGGCTGGATGACTATTTCGTCGACTCCCCTAGGGTTTCTGGAATATTGGGGTATTTATAGAGCAAAGAGGCGGTCCGGGGCACCCGAGGTGGCACAACCCACTGTATGCGCTGGGCCTCTGGCGCCCCTGTGGTTGTGCCCCCTCGGGGCACCCACAGGCGCAGCCAGGGCCCATTACGTTCCTTCTGGTCCATAAAAAATGTTTGTGGAGTTTCATTGCATTTGGACTCCGTCTGATATTGATTTCATGCGATGTAAAAAACATGCAGAAAACAACAACTGACACTTGGCGCTATGTCAATAGGTTAGTACAAAAAATGATATAAACTTACTATAAAATGATTATAAAACATCCAAGATTGATAATATAATAGCATGGAACAATCAAAAATTATAGATATGTTGGAGACGTATTAGGGAGCTCTTTGTATCACCAACACATGGCTAGCTGAGCTGGTCAGCGCGCATGTTCACGACCGAGAGGTCCTGGGATCGAATCCTAGGGAGCCTCAATTCCTTTTCCCCCTGTGTATTGTTTTTTTCCAACCGTGCACATCTAGCCGCTTGGGCCAATTCCACTTCTGGGCTTTGTACAGTGAGTTGCTTCCGGCCTGTATCTTTTTTTCCTGTTGCTGCGATTTAGTATTTCTTCTAGTGCATGCATATTAACAAATGCCAGCATTTTGCATTGCTAATAACTATATATCCATGCATCCAAATGAAACATGTCATATATGCATCTTGCTCAGATTTTCATGTTCTTTAACAGTATGCAACTTTCATCCATGTTGAAATTGTTTAAACTTGTTGTTTGCATTGTTTTGCACAAATGACATGCTAAAATGGTATAATTCATAACTAATTAACCGTAGCTCGGAATTAAATAAACTTTATATGTAAATGGGGTAAAAAATGCATAACTTAACTTGATGCACTTTATTTTGCTGTTTAACGACATTAAAATTGTGTATAGGGAAGAACATCAGCAAATTCGAAAATTACATATTGGGTTTTTTCGGAATTGTTATTTGTTGTTTCCGGCCTCATTGAAACTTGCTTTGATGTGGGGTTCTTTCATACATCATCTCTTACCATGAGTAACAACATTTAATCTTGTCATGCATCAACTTGGTTGTGCATCATGCCATGTTCATATGTTGTTTGTTTACCATGTTGTTTGCTTCTTTCCGGTTCTGCTTCTTCTCGATAGTTCCTGTTTCATTGCGATCGTGAGGATTCGTTCGACTATGCTTGGTTTTTCTATGCCGTTCATCTTCTTCATGGACTCGTTCTTCTTCCTAGCGGGATTTCAGGCAAGATGACCGTCACCTTAAATCTCACTACTTTCTTTGCTATGCTAGTTGTCTCGATGCTATCGTTATGTCGCGCTACCTACCACTTGTTTATCAAGCCTCCCAAATTGACATGATAGCCTCTAACCTTTTCCACCATCCTAGCAAACCGTTGTTTGGCCATGTTACCGCTTTGCTCAGCCCCTCTTATAGTGTTGGAGTTGCAGGTGCAGTTGCAGGTTGTTCCATGTTGGATAACATGGATATCTTGGGATATCACAATATCTCTTATTTAATTAATGCATCTATACACTTGGTAAAGGGTGGAAGGCTCGGCCTTTTGCCTAGTGTTTTGTTCCACTCTTGCCGCCCTAGTTTCTGTCATACCGGTGTTATGTTCCTTGATTTTGCGTCCCTAACACGGTGAGTGTTTATGGGCCCCTCTTGACAGTTTGCTTTGAATAAAACTCTTCCAGCAAGGCCCAACATTGGTTTTAACATTTTCCATAATAATATTGAACTAAATAATTAATTGGCATAGGGCGTCATGAACCCGATGATTCTTTCTACATAAACAGGGGGCCAGTGTTGATGGTGTTGGTCCCAAATGGGCAGCCTACTGGGCCACCTCGGGGAAACTCGAGGGCTGGTTTTTCTCGTAGCTTGTCCCATCCGGTTGTGGCCTGAGACGAGATACGCGCGGCTACTATCAGGGTGTGCGCATGCCGGGAGGTCTTGATGGACTTGTTTTACCATTGTCAAAATGTCTTGTCCACTTGGATTCCGAGTCTGATCGGAGGGCCCCACGATGGAGGATTGTCTCCACAGATCGTGAGCTTGTCAGGGGATAAGTTGGGACACCCCTGCAGGTTTTAATCTTTTGAGAGCCGTGCCCGCAGTTATGTGGCAGATGGGAATTTTTTTAATATCCGGTTGTAGAGAACTTGACACCAGACCCGAAATAAAATACACCAACCGTGTGCGTAACCGTGACGGTCTCTTTTCGAGTGAGTCGAGAAGAGAACATGGTGGGGTTATGTTTGAACGTAAGTAGTTCAGGATCACTTCTTGATCATTACTAGTTTGCGACTGTTTGCGTAGTTTCTCATCTTACTCTTCTATTCATAAGTTATCCACCATACGATGCTTAGTCGCTTGCTGCAACCTCACCACTTACCCTTTCCTACCCATTAAGCTTTGCTAGTCTTGATACCCATGGTAATGGGATTGCTGAGTCATCGTGGCTCACAGATTACTGCAACCACAGTTGCAGGTACATGTAATGTGATGATCATGACGCGAGAGCGATGTTTACTTGTTTTCGAGTTCTTGTTCTGCTTCGCCTTCATTCAAGGGATAGGTTCCTGGTCTGCAGCCTGGGCTAGCAGGGTGGATGTCGTTTGAGTTTCTCTTTGTGTTTCATTCGTAGTCGGATGTTGTTCTTATGCACGATGTCTGATGTATTCATGTGGCATATGTATGCCCTTTGTATGTATCCCCAACTATTATGTAATGGTACGATGTAATGATATCCACCTTGCAAAAGTGTTTCAATATGCGGCTCTACCCTTGGTGGGACCTTCGAGTTCCTCTCGGATAGGATCGCATATTGGGCGTGACAGTGCTATGGAGTATCAATACTACCCCCAACAGATCTACGGGTTACATGCCTTTCTTTATCGTCTACGGAGCAAAGGCGGTGATAACCCACAAGTATAGGGATCGCAACAGTTTTCGAGGGTAGAGTATTCAACCCAAATTTATTGATTCAACACAAGGGGAGCCAAAGAACATTCTCAAGTATTAGCAGTTGAGTTGTCAATTCAACCATACCTGGATAACTTAATATCTGCAGCAAAGTATTTAGTAGCAAAGTAGTATGGAAGTAACGGTAACAGTGGCAAAGATAACAGTAGCAGTAATGTAGTGATTGTAAAAGTGGCAACGGTAAAGTAACTAAGAAAAGAGAAATATGTGAAAAGATCGTAGGAATTGGATTGGTGATGGATAATTATGTCAGATGCGATTATTCATGCCACAGTTATAACATAGCGTGACACAGAACTAGCTCCAGTTCATCAATGTAATGTAGGCATGTATTCCAAATATAGTCATACGTGCTTATGGAAAAGAACTTTGCATGACATCTTTTGTCCTACCCTCCCGTGGCAGCGGGGTCCTATTAGAAACTAAGGGATATTAAGGCCTCTTCTTAATATAGTACCGGACCAAAGAATTAACACTTAGTGAATACATGATGTAACACCCCGGAAGTAACTTTCCATATTTGTAACTCCAACTCTTGCCATTTTCGGCATTGTGATATGATATTCCCTCCGTGGTTGGGTTTTTCTTCATTTTGCATTTTGTCCATGTCATGCATTTTATATCATGTCATCATGTGCATCGATTTGCATACGTGTTCGCCTCATGATTCCGAGCATTTTTCCCGTTGTCCGCTTTGCAATCTGCACTCCTATCTCCCGGCGGCCCTTTTACGCTTTTTCCGTGAGCGGGTACTAAACGTTCTCGGAATGGACCGAGGTTTGTCAAGTGGCCTTGGTATACCACCGTTAGACCACCGGTCAAGTTTCGGGTCATTTGGAGCTCGTTTGGTACTCCAACGGTTAACCGCACTCTCGCAAAGGCCTCTTTTGAGTTGCAGCCCAACACCCATTCAAAATAGTCCAATAATCCATCTAAGTCACTTCCATGCTCTCCGTCGTTCGATCACGATCGTGTGGGCGAAAACTACACCTCATTTGGACTCTCCTAGCTCCCTCTATGCCTATTTAAGCAACCCTCATTCCAAATTTCGGGTCTAACCCTAGCCTTCCCCTACCTCCCGTCCGGACGAAACCCCCGCGCCGCCCGGACACGTCCGCCCCACCACGCCGCCGCCGCCCGGCCAATCTCCACGCGCCACGTGTCAGCGCCGCCGCCCAGCGCCCGCCCCCTGCTGGCCCAGCGGGCCGCCCGCTCCACAGCCCGCCGCCGCCGCGCGCACGCCGCCCGCCCGCCATGATCTCGCCGGCCGTCGCCGCCGCGCCGCTCCGGTCGACCACCGCCTCCCGGCCTCCGGCTCCCGCCGCCCGCCACCGCTCCCGCTGGCCGCCACTGCCATGCCGCCTCGCCGCCGGCGTCGCCGAGGTCGCCGCCGCCCGGCGCCCTCCGCCAGCGCCTCCGCCGCCACGCCGGCCTCCTTCCCAGCGTCCCCTCTCCTTCCCGGCCGAACTCCGGCACCGCCGCCCGCGCGATCGGGCCGGATCCCGATCGGATCTAGCGAGGTTGACCTCCTCCCCTATTTCTTCTAAGTTTTTATCTCATGGATTATTTCGTGGCATTTTTACATAGCATCACTTTGCATCTATAGCTCCATTTTGCGCGTGTAATATGTCAAAATGTTCGTCTCGAAGAGTAGATCATTCCATCTCATTGCATAATTTTCATTTGAGCTCATATTGATGCCCGAAATGCTGTTGGAAGAGGGCTATGTGATGTTAGTTTCGCTTTCTTAATGTAACTTGCACTTTTGTTATTTTTGCTATGATTGATGTGTGCACCCTATGAATTTGAGTCCTACATGTGTTTTGTAATATGCCATGCCATCTTTCCAGGGGTGTATGCCATGTATTTTTGTGATCTATGTGGTGACTAGCACAAGCATGCAAAGTAGGTGTCCTAATGTTGCTGATTTCAGCTGCTTTTGTTGATATTTTGATGTCATGTTAACTTGATGCTACCGAGAGATCTATGCATATTTTGAGATACTTCAGTAAGGATGTTTTGTTCTACATGTCTTGCTCTATCCATCCATGCCCTTGTTTGCAATTATGGAATGCCATAGCTTGAGTCAATCGAGCTCTACTTTTGCTATCAAATGTTTCCTGGCAGATTGTTTACATGTTATTCAATTTTGCCAAGGTTGTTGTGGTTGATCCGTATATGCTATGATGTTGTTCTTGCCATTTATATCTTCTATGCCATGTCTTCTTGATGTATGTATGCTTCGTTTATCATGAAAGGCTCTCTAGTGAGTGCATCGAGCTCTTAAACATGCCTACTTGTTATCAGTTTTTGACATGCCATGTTGCTGAATCTGTTAACGAAACTTGCCATTTTGACATGGGTGTTACTATATTTTCTGATCTTTTTTGGCTTATGGTCAGTAAGGGACTTTTGTTCTATGCTTTGAGTAGATTCATGCCATGCCATGTTTTGCTATTATAAGTTCTTGTAGCATGTTGTTTTCTTGCTCTGAACATTGCTACCTGATGTTGTTTTTGCCATGTCCTGCCTGATATTTTGTGCACTTTTGCCATGCTTGTTTGAACCTGTTATGATGTGAACTAGCCGTAGCTCAGTGTTCATCTTTTGTCAAGCATCTTGTGTAGATCACTGCCATATACTTTGTTGATACGTTTGGGTGCAGTAGCTTAATTTCTTGTTGCTTGCTAAGTGGCATCATGCTGTTAATGGCAGATTTGTGCCATTCTTGTTTTGCTTGTTATTTGCAAACCGTGCATCCGATTCCGGTGATCTTTATATCGATTTCAACCGAAATCATCTCATATTTCCAGTGGCATACTTGGTTTGCCAAGTTGATGCCTGGTTCATCATTTTCCTTCCGGAGCGCGCATACGCATTGCATATCATATCCCGCATATCATGCCATATATTGCATCATGTTGATTGTGCATTGCACCGTGATTTATTGTGGTTCCTTTGTTTGTGTTCTTGCTTTGGGTAGAGCCGGGAGACGAGTACGTGAACGAGGAACCTGTTGAGAACGCTTACGAGGATCAAGCTTTCGACAACTCTGAGAACTTTGCAGGCAAGATGACCATACCCTCGAAATCACTTCTATCTTTGCTATGCTAGTTGCTCGCTCTTTTGCTATGCCTATGCTGCGATGCCTACCACTTGCTATATCATGCCACCCATATTGCCATGTCAGCCCCTAACCATCCTTTCCTAGCAAACCGTTGTTTAGCTATGTTACCGCTTTGCTCAGCCCTCTTATAGCGTTGCTAGTTGCGGTGAAGTGAAGTTTGTTCCTTGATGGAACATGGAGATGTTGTTCCTTATTGGAACATGTTTACTTGTTGGGGATATCACAATATATATCTTCTATAATTAATGCATCTATATACTTGGTAAAGGGTGGAAGGCTCGGCCTTATGCCCGTGTTTTGTTCCACTCTTGCCACCCTAGTTTCCGTCATACCGTGTTATGTTCCTTGATTTCGCGTTCCTTACACGGTTGGGTGATTTATGGGACCCCTTGACAGTTCGCTTTGAATAAGACTCGTCCAAAGAAGGCCCAACTTTGGTTTTACCATTTGCCACCTAAGCCTTTTTCCCCCGGGTTTTCGCGAGCCCGAGGGTCATCTTTATTTAACCCCCCGGGCCAATGCTCCTCTGAGCGTTGGTCCAAACTAGAGCCACTTGCGGTGCCACCCCGAGGCAACTTGGGGCATCTTCGGTTGCCGTACGTACTGCTCATCCGGTGTGCCCTGAGAACGAGATATGTGCAGCTCCTATCGGGATTTGTCGGCACATTCGGGTGGCTTTGCTGGTCTTGTTTTATTGCTGTCGAAATGTCTTGTAGTCCGGATTCGAGATTGATCGGGTCTTCCCGTAGAAGGAATATCCTTCGCTGACCGTGAGAGCTTATAATGGGCTGTTGGGACACCCTTGCAGGGTATTATCTTTCGAAAGCCGTGCCCGCGGTTATGAGGCAGATGGGAATTTGTTAATGTCCGGTTGTAGAAAACCCGAAGTTGACCTCAAATAAAATACACCATCAACCGCGTGTGTAACCGTGATGGTCTCTTCTCGGCGGAGTCCGGGAAGTGAACACGGTGTTGGAGTTATGTCTGACGTAAGTAGTTCAGGATCACTTCTTGATCGCTACTAGCTTCACGACCGTGCTTTGCTCCTCTTCTCGCTCTCTTTTGCGATGTAGTCACCATATATGCTAGTTGCTTGCTGCAGCTCCACCTTACAACTCTGTCCTTCCTATAAGCTTAAATAGTCTTGATCTCGCGGTGTGAGATTGCTGAGTCCCGTGACTCACAGATTCTACCAAAACAGTTGCGGTGCCGACGATGCGGTGCAGGTGGCGACGAACCGAGCTCAAGTGGGAATTCGACGAGGAACGTGGTCGTTATTATGTGTCTTTTCCGATGATCGAGAGTGGTGCCCAGTTGGGACGATCGGGGATCTGTGTAGCATTTGGGGTATCTTCTTTTATTTGGGTTCCGTAGTCGGACCTTGAGTGTACTCAATGATGGATGTTTATTTATGTATTGTGTGAAGTGGCGATCGTAAGCCAACTATGTATCTATTTCCTTATGTATTACATGGGTTGTGTGAAGATTACCTCACTTGCGACATTGCTTTCAATGCGGTTATGCCTCTAAGTCGTGCCTCGACACGTGGGAGATATAGCCGCATCGAGGGCGCTATGTTGGTATCGAGCCTTCCCGACTTAGGAGCCCCCTACTTGATTGTTTGTCATGCGTTGTTGAGTCTAGAATGGAAAATGTTTTGAGTCTTAGGATTATATATATCGGAGAGTAGGATTCTTTTACTCCCCAGGTCCCTTCGTCGCTTTGTGAGGTCTCCCGACGAGAAGTTTTGACTCTTCTCTCCTCAATTTCACTAAAAAAATTTAGGATCACGCTGGTATCTTGGAATCGTTCGATGGTTTTGTGACGAGAACATTGTTCTTGGTGCCTCGACATTTAGGGGTTGTGGCGGTGTCCCGGGAGTTGAGCTCCGAGGTGTTGTCGTCATAATTTTATCGTTGCAGTTATGGAATACCTGAGTTTAACCGACATCGAAATCTCTTTTGTGCAGTTGTTGGTGAGATAACCCCGATAATCCAGTACTGGGGCGAGCTCGGGAGTATTGCCATGACTTGTATAACGGATCTTTTTCGAAGGTCGAGGTACACGATTTCGAGGATTTCTTGGTTATGTGTTGACGGATGGATACAATGGATCTAGGTATTGTTAGTTTGGGTGATATATTTTGTGTCCCAGTATCCCCAACACCAGATTGCATAACCGTAAAGTTTCGGGAGTTTATAGGTGGGATTCAAGTAGCTCCTAGCATTTCTTCCCGCAGATATTTGGTTCGTGATTGGGTTATCCTTACCACTTATTTGTTCCAGTCGTACCTTGTTATTTTTTCATCAACCCTTAATCAAGTGGCTTCTCACCTTAATGGACGTGTGATGTTAACTTTGGATTTCATTCGTTCATTCTTGTTCGAATGTTTATTGTGAAGACTATATGTTGCAATTTCTATCCGTTGATTCTACTTGACTATTTGTCTATCAAAGGACTAACGGATGTCACCCTCTTCAGATGGCTCCGCCAACGCGGCCCGAATCCGGATCGTGATGATGGGAATCATCGAACCTCCACCTCCACCTCCGCCTCCGGAGGCCTGGCAAGCTATCATGGCAGCCACCAATGCCAATGCTCAGATGATTTTGTAACTCTTGCAAGAACGTACTCAAGGGCAAGGCAGTCAAGGAAATCAAGGTCAAGGAAACAATCAGCCGCACTTTGCTACTCTCAGTCGGTTCCTCGCTAATCAGCGAAGTCTTTCGGTTTACGTGTCGAGGCCACGACGCCGACGATTGGCTTGTGGACATCTGCAAGCATTTTGAATGTAGCAATGTCGACCGAGGACTTTGTCAAGTTTGCATCGCTTCAACTCAAGGATCAAGCTGCTGAGTGGTACCAAGAATACAAAGATTCCAGAGGAGGTCGTGTCATTACAGGGATGAGTTCCACGAGATTTCAGAGCTCACCACATTCAAAAGTGTTGTTGAGAGCAAGCGTGAGGAGTTCCGCAATCTCAAGCAAGGCAACATGTCTGTCTATCAATACAATATCCAGTTCGAAACTCGCTCGCTTTGCTAAGCAAGACGTCCTCGATGAAAAGAGTATGATCTATCAATTCAGAGGTGGTCCGAGAGAAGATCTGCAATTAGCTCTTGTGCTTTTGAGCCGTAAAAGTATGATGAATTCTACAACATGGCATCAAGCAAGAAGCTGCCCAGCTCAAATGTGAGGCTTCTAAGAAGAGAATCAGGGATGCAGTTCAGTCTTCTTCTTCCTCTCAAGTGGCAGCTAAGCAGCGAAGTTCTACCTTCCTCCTCCTCCGTTCCGTCACCTTATCGCAGAAGAACTCAGGTGGCCGTGGATCTTCCCACCCACCCAACCCAAGCTATCGTAACAAGTCTAATTCTCAAGCTCCAAGGTCAAGTGCTCCTTACCACCGTCCGCTCTCGAGGTGACTTGCAACAAGTGTCGTGAGAAGGTCACTATGCGAACAAGTGCTTCAACCAAAGGCGCCTTCCGCCTCCTCCTCCTATGAAATCTTCCAGCAATGCAAAGGTCAAGCATAATCCAAAGCATGCCAAGGTCAATATGATGAATGCAGCTCAAGCGGAGGAATCTTCGATGTGATAATGGGTAATCTCTCGCTTAATGATATTCTGCAAAGTCTTATTTGATACTTGGTGCATCGCTTTCTTTCATTTCGAGACCTTTTGTTGCCAAGCATGAGTTTGTGACGGAAAAGATTCCTATTCCGTTGAAGATTGTGTCCCCGGGCAAGCAAATGAATTCTCGAGTTTTGGTTCCGAATGTCGGTATCAAGATGGGCGATTATAGATTTCTGGCTAAACCAATTGTCCTTGGTGACTCAGATATTGATCTTATTCTCGGAATGGACTGGCTTTATCAGCACAAAGCTCAGCTTGATTGTGCTGCCGTGGAAATTCAATTGACTCACTCTTCTAATGATGTGATCATCTATGCCGCTTCGTGATGAAACCATTCGGTTGTTTTCTCTCAATGAGAAGGGCGAATTGGATGCTATCTCTCGATTCCAATCGTTTGTGAGTACCAAGATGTCTTTCCGAAGAGCTTCCGGTATGCCTCCTCATCGGCGCTTGAGTTCGTTATCGATCTTGAGCCCGCATCAAACCCGTTTGCAAGCGTCCATACAAGCTTGGACCTGATGAGCTGAAGGAATTGAAGAAGCAGCTCGATGAACAAGGGTTTGATCGGACCGAGTTCATCTCCTTGGGGTTGTGGTGTTCTTTTGTCCAAAGAAGGATGGCACGGACCGACTTTCGCCGATTACCGTCCATTGAATAAGAAGACAATCAAGAACAAGTATCCACTTCCCAACATCAATGAGCTTTTCGAGCAACTCAAAGGTGCTAAAGTGTTCTCCAAGCTTGACCTTCAGATGGGTTATCATCAGATTCGCATTCGTGAACAAGATATTCCCAAGACAGCATTCGAACAAGCTTTGGTTCTTATGAATATACTTGTCATGTCTTTCGCCTTGTCAATGCTCCTCCAACATTCTCTCGGATGATGAATTTCATCTTCAACCCCTACACCAATGAATTCGCCTTGGTCTATCTTGATGATATTTTGGTCTTCTCCAAGAATAAGAAGGATCATGCCAAACATTTGCGATTGGTGCTAGACAAGCTCGAGAGTATCAATTCTATGCTAAGTTCTCCAAATGTGAATTTTGGCTTGATGAAGTGCTTTATCTTGGTCATATCATCTCCGCTAAGGGCATCGCAGTTAATCCCGAGAAGGTGTCCGCAATTGTGAATTGGGAACCTCCTCGTAATGTCAAGCAGCTCCATGATTTTCTTGGTCTTGCAAGCTATTGTCGAAGATTCGTTGAGAACTTCTCCAAGATTGCAAAGCCTCTTTCCAACCTCCTCCAGAAGCACGTGAAGTATGTCTGGTCTCCTGAGTGTGACGTTGCTTTCAATACCCTCAAAGAGAAACTCATCACAGCTCCTATCTTGACTCCTCCTGATGAATCCAAGCCATTTGAAGTTTTCTGTGATGCTTCTCTTCAAGGTCTCGGTGCTGTGTTAATGCAAGAGAAGAGAGTTGTGGCCTATACCTCTCGTCACCGAAGCTCAACGAAAAGAACTACCCCACTCACGATCTTGAGTTGGCGGCAGTTGTCCATGCATTGATAACGTGGAGACATCTCTTGTTGGGAAGGAAAGTGGACATTTTCACTGATCACAAGAGTCTCAAGTATATCTTCACTCAACCCAACCTCAACCTCAGGCAGACTCGATGGGTCGAAATGATTCAAGAGTACAACCCAAGTATTGAATATACTCCGGCAAGGCCAATGTCATTGCAGATGCTTTGAGCAGGAAGGCTTATCGCAACAGTTTAATCCTCAAGCCCTTCCAACGGATCTTTGTGAAGCTTTCCATAAGCTGAATCTTCAAGTTGTTCCTCAAGGATTTCTTGCCAACCTCATAGTCTCTCCTACTTTGGAAGATCAGATTCGTGAGGCTCAACTCCTGGATGCCATGGTGAAAAAGGTGAAACGTGGTATCGACAAGGGCATTTCCAAGTACAAGTGCTTCCACATTGACGACAAAGATACTCTTTTCTTTGAGGACCGGATTGTGGTTCCTAAGGGTGATCTGAGAAAAGTCATTATGAACGAGGCGCACAATTCGCTTCTATCCATTCATCCTGGAAGTACGAAGATGTACCAGGACCTCAAGCAGTCATATTGGTGGACTCGAATGAAGCGAGAAATTGCTCAATTCGTGAATGAGTGTGATGTCTAGTAAGAGTGAAAGCAGAACACCAAAGACCAGCTGGTCTCCTCCAACCTCTTGCTATTCCGGAATGGAAGTTTGATCATATTGAAATGGACTTCGTGACTGGTTTTCCTAAGTCCAAGCGTGGAAATGATGCTATCTTCGTTGTCATTGACAAGCTTACTAAAGTGGCTCATTTTCTTCCTATCAAAGAATCTATCACAGCAGCTCGGTTGGCGAGCTATACACCTCGAGATTGTCTCCTTGCACGGCATTCCACAAGTGATCTCTTCGACCGTGGCAGCATCTTTACCTCCAAGTTTTGGGATTCTTTTCGAAGGCCATGGGCACCAACATTCGTTTCAAAGACAGCTTTCCATCCTCAAACAAGTGGCCAAGTCGAGCGAGTAAATCAAATCCTTGAAGATATGCTCGGGGCTTGTGTCATTTCTTTCGGTATGAAGTGGGAAGATTGTCTTCCATATGCCGAAGTTCTCCTACAACAACAGCTTCCAAGCGAGTTCGGGCAAGGCCCCATTCGAAATTCTCTATGGCGAAAAGTGCCATACTCCTCTCAATTGGTCCGAGACACGTGAACGCCAACTTCTTGGCAATGACTTGATCACGTATGTAAGAAATGTGCAAAGTCATTCGTGAGAATCTCAAAGCCGCATAATCGCGCCAGAAGAGCTATTATGATGATAAGCACCGTGATGTGGCTTTTGAAATCGGAGACCATGTCTACCTCGCGTCTCCCCAATGAAAGGGACTCGTCGCTTCCGGTATCAAAGGGAAGCTTGCCCCTAGATACGTGGGTCCTTTCAAGATCATTGGCAAAAGAGGCGATCTCGCCTATCAACTTGAGCTTCCGTCCAACTTCGCGAATGTGCACGATGTGTTTCACGTGTCACAGCTTCGCAAGTGCTTCAAGACTCCTGAACGCACTATCAACTTCGAAGAAATTGACCTTCAAGAAGATCTCTCTTATCATGAGCACCCCGTTGCTATTATTGAAGAAACCGAGCGCAAGACTCGCAACAAGTCAATCAAATTCCTGAAAGTGAAGTGGTCACACCATTCCGACCGAGAAGCCACACAGGGCGCGAGGATCACCTCCGTTCGAATATCCGGAGTTCTTTCAGTCCTAGATCTCGGGGCGAGATCCTCTTGTAGTGGTGGAGTGTTGTAACACCCGGAAGTAACTTTCCATATTTGTAACTCCAACTCTTGCCATTTTCGGCATTGTGATATGATATTCCCTCCGTGGTTGGGTTTTTCTTCATTTTGCATTTTGTCCATGTCATGCATTTTATATCATGTCATCATGTGCATCGCATTTGCATACGTGTTCGCCTCATGATTCCGGCATTTTTCCGTTGTCCGCTTTGCAATCCGGCACTCCTATCTCCCCCGGCGGCCCCTTTTACGTTTTTCCGTGAGCGGGTACTAAACGTTCTCGGAATGGACCAAGGTTTGTCAAGTGGCCTTGGTATACCACCGTTAGACCACCGGTCAAGTTTCGGGTCATTTGGAGCTCGTTTGGTACTCCAACGGTTAACCGCACTCTCAAGAAAGGCCTCTTTTGAGTTGCAGCCCAACACCCATTCAAAATTGTCCAATAATCCATCTAAGTCACTTCCATGCTCTCCGTCGTTCGATCACGATCGTGTGGTAAAACTACACCTCATTTGGACTCTCCTAGCTCCTCTATGCCTATTTAAGCAACCCCATTCCAAATTTCGGTCTAACCCTAGCCTTCCCTACCTCCCGTCCGGACGAAACCCCGCGCGCCGGACACGTCCGCTTCCACCGCCGCCGCCGCCCGCCAATCTCCACGCGCCACGTGTCAGCGCCCGCCGCCCAGCACCCAGCCCGCCCGGGCCAAGCCGAAGCCGCGCCTGGCCAGCCAGCTTACTGCCGCCATGCCGCCGCCGCCCCCGCGCGCGCGGATCTCGCCCGCAACCGCCGCCGCCGCGCCGCTCGATCGACCACCGCCTCCAGCCTCCGGCTCCCGCCGCCCGGCCACCGCTCCGCCGGACGCCGCCAGCAGCCTGCGCTCGCCTCTGCCGGCGTCGCCGAGGTCGCCGCCGCCCTGCGCCCCTTGGCGCGCCTCGCCATCGCCCGCCGCCTCCTTCCCAGCGTCCCTCTCCTTCCCGGCGAACTCCGGCACCGCCGCCCAGCGATCGGGCCGGATCCCGATCGGATCTAGCGAGGGTTGACCTTCTCCCCCCCTCTATTTCTTCTAAGTTTTTATCTCGTGGATTATTTCGTGGCATTTTCTACGTAGCATAACTTTGCATCTGTAGCTCCATTTTGCGCGTGTAATACGTCAAAATGTTCGCCTCGAAGAGTAGATCATTTCATCTCATTGCATCATTTTCATTTGAGCTCATCTTAATGCCCGAAATGCTGTTGGAAGAGGGCTATGTGATGTTAGTTTCTGTTTCTTAACAGAACTTGCACTTTTGTTATTTTTGCTATGATTGATGTGTGCACCCTATGAATTTGAGTCCTACATGTGTTTTGTAATATGCCATGCCATCTTTCCAGGGGTGTATGCCATGTATTTTTGTGATCTATGTGGTGACTAGCACAAGCATGCAAAGTAGGTGTCCTGATGTTGCTGATTTCAGCTCTGTTTTGCTGATATTTTGATGCCATGTTAACTTGATGCTACCGAGAGATCTATGCATATTTTGAGATACTTCAGTAAGGATGTTTTGTTCTACATGTCTTTCTCTATCCATCCATGCCCTTGTTTGCAATTATGGAATGCCATAGCTTGAGTCAATCGAGCTCTACTTTTGCTATCAAATGTTTCCTGGCAGATTGTTTACATGTTATTCAATTTTGCCAAGGTTGTTGTGGTTGATCCGTATATGCTATGATGTTGTTCTTGCCATGTATATCTTCTATGCCATGTCTTATTGATGTATGTATGCTTAGTTTATCATGAAAGGCTCTGTAGTGAGTGCATCGAGCTCTTAAACATGCCTACTTGTTATCAGTTTTTGACATGCCATGTTGCTGAATCTGTTAACGAAACTTGCCATTTTGACATGGGTGTTACTATATTTTCTAATCCTTTTTGGCTTATGGTCAGTAAGGGACTTTTGTTCTATGATTTGAGTAGATTCATGCCATGCCATGTTTTGCTATTATAAGTTCCTGTAGCATGTTGTTTTCTTGCTCTGAACATTGCTACCTGATGCTGTTTTTGCCATGTCCTGCCTGATATTTTGTGCACTTTTGCCATGCTTGTTTGAACCTGTTATGATGTGAACTAGCCGTAGCTCAGTGTTCATCTTTTGTCAAGCATCTTGTGTATATCACTGCCATATACTTTGTTGATACGTTTGGGTGCAGTAGCTTAATTTCTTGTTGCTTGCTAAGTGGCATCATGCTGTTAATGGCAGATTTGTGCCATTCTTGTTTTGCTTGTCATTTGCAAACCGTGCATCCGATTCCGGTGATCTTTATATCGATTTCAACCAAATCATCTCATCTTTCCAGTGGCATACTTGGTTTGCCAAGTTGATGCCTGGTTCATCATTTTCCTTCCGAGCGCGCATACGCATTGGATATCATATCCGCATATCATGCCATATATTGCATCATGTTGATTGTGCATTGCACCGTGATTTATTGTGGTTCCTTTGTTTGTGTTCTTGCTTTGGGTAGAGCCGGAGACGAGTGCGTGAACGAGGAACCTGTTGAGAACGCTTACGAGGATCAAGCTTTCGACAACTCGAGAACTTTGCGAGCAAGATGACCATACCTCGAAATCACTTCTATCTTTGCTATGCTAGTTGCTCGCTCTTTTGCTATGCCTATGCTGTGATGCCTACCACTTGCTATATCATGCCACCCATATTGCCATGTCAGCCCCTAACCATCCTTTCCTAGCAAACCGTTGTTTGGCTATGTTACCGCTTTGCTCAGCCCCTCTTATAGCGTTGCTAGTTGCGTGAAGTGAAGTTTGTTCCTTGTTGAACATGGAGATGTTGTTCCTTATTGGAACATGTTTACTTGTTGGGGATATCACAATATATATCTGCTATTATTAATGCATCTATATACTTGGTAAAGGGTGGAAGGCTCGGCCTTATGCCTGGTGTTTTGTTCCACTCTTGCCACCCTAGTTTCCGTCATACCGTGTTATGTTCCTTGATTTCGCGTTCCTTACGGTTGGGTGATTTATGGGACCCCTTGACAGTTCGCTTTGAATAAGACTCGTCCAGCAAAGGCCCAACTTTGGTTTTACTATTTGCCACCTAAGCCTTTTCCCGGGTTTTCGCGAGCCCGAGGGTCATCTTTATTTAACCCCCGGCCAATGCTCCTCGAGCGTTGGTCCAAACTAGAGCCACTTGCGGTGCCACCCGTGGCAACTTGGGGCATCTTCGGTTGCCGACGTCTGCTCATCCGGTGTGCCACGAGAACGAGATATGTGCAGCTCCTATCGGGATTTGTCGGCACATTCGGGCGGCTTTGCTGGTCTTGTTTTATTGCTGTCGAAATGTCTTGTAGTCCGGATTCCGAGATTGATCGGTCTTCCGATAGAAGGAATATCCTTCGTTGACCGTGAGAGCTTATAATGGGCTAAGTTGGGACACCCCGCAGGTATTATCTTTTGAAAGCCGTGCCCGCGTTATGAGGCAGATGGGAATTTGTTAATGTCCGTTGTAGAAAACCCGAAGTTGACCTCAAATAAAATACACCATCAACGCGTGTGTAACCGTGATGGTCTCTTCTCGGCGGAGTCCGGAAGTGAACACGGTGTTGGAGTTATGTCGGCGTAAGTAGTTCAGATCACTTCTTGATCGCTACTAGCTTCACGACCGTGCTTTGCTCCTCTTCTCGCTCTCTTTTGCGATGTAGTCACCATATATGCTAGTTGCTTGCTGCAGCTCCACCTTACAACTCTGTCCTTCCTATAAGCTTAAATAGTCTTGATCTCGCTGGTGTGAGATTGCTGAGTCCCGTGACTCACAGATTCTACCAAAACAGTTGCAGTGTGCCGACGATGCGGTCAGGTGACGAACCGAGCTCAAGTGGGAGTCGACGAGGAACGTGGTCGTTACTATGTGTCTTTTCCTGATGATCAGTAGTGGTGCCCAGTTGGGACGATCGGGGATCTGTGTAGCATTTGGGGTATCTTCTTTTATTTGGGTTCCGTAGTCGGACCTTGAGTGTACTCTGAATGATGGATGTTTATTTATGTATTGTGTGAAGTGGCGACTGTAAGCCAACTATGTATCTATTTCCCTTATGTATTACATGGGTTGTGTGAAGAATACCTCACTTGCGACATTGCTTTCAATGCGGTTATGCCTCTAAGTCGTGCCTCGACACGTGGGAGATATAGCCGCATCGAGGGCGTTACACCTGAACTCCTTAAACTACGGTCATCACCGGTAAGTATCCTGATTATTGTCACTTCGGGGTTAACGGATCATAACACATAATAGGTGACTATAGAGACTTGCAAGATAGGATCAAGAACTCACATATATTCATGAAAACATAATAGGTTCAGATCTGAAATCATGGCACTCGGGCCCCAGTGACAAGCATTAAGCGTAGCAAAGTCATAGCAACATCAATCTCAGAACATAATTGATACTAGTGATCAAACCCTAACAAAACTAACTCGATTACATGATAAATCTCATCCAACCCATCACCGTCCAGCAAGCCTACGATGGAATTACTCACGCGCGGCGGTGAGCATCATGAAATTGGTGATGGAGGAAGGTTGATGATGACGACGACAACGGATTCCCCTCTCCGGAGCCCCGAACGGACTCGAGATCAGCCCTCCCGAGAGAGATTAGGGCTTGGCGGTGGCTCCGTATCGTAAAATGCGACGAATCCTTCTCTCTGATTTTTTCTCCCCGAACGTGAATATATAGAGTTGGAGTTGAGGTCGGTGGAGCACCAGGGGGCCCACAAGGCAGGGGGTGTGCCCAGGGGGTAGGCGCGCCCCCACCCTCGTGGATAGGGTGTGGGCCCCTTGGTCTTGATTCTTTCGCCAGTATTTTTTATTATTTCCAAAAATATTCTCCGTGAAGTTTCAGGTCATTCCGAGAACTTTTTTTTCTGCACAAAAATAACACCATGGCAATTCTGCTGAAAACACCGTCAGTCCGGGTTAGTTCCATTCAAATCATGCAAGTTAGAGTCCAAAACAAGGGTAGAAGTGTTTGGAAAAGTAGATACGACGGAGACGTATCAACTCCCCCAAGCTTAAACCTTTGCTTGTCCTCAAGCAATTCAATTGATAAACTGAAAGTGATAAAGAAAAACTTTTACAAACTCTGTTTGCTCTTGTTGTTGTAAATATGCAAAGCCAGTATTCAAGTCTTCAGCAAAGATTATGAGCTAACCACATTCACAATAACATTTAGGTCTCACACTTACTCATATCAATGGCATAATCAACTAGCGAGCAATAATAATAAATCTCGGATGACAACACTTTCTCAAAACAGTCATAATATGATATAACAAGATGGTATCTCGCTAGCCCTTTCTGAGACCGCAAAACATAAATGCAGAGCACCTTTGAAGATTAAGGACTGACTAAACATTGTAATTAATGGTAAAAGATATCCAGTCATAGTCATGCTCAATATAAATTAATAATAATGGATGCAAATGACAGCGGTGCTCTCCAGCTGGTGCTTTTTGTAATGTAGGCATGTATTCCGACTATAGTCATACGTGCTTATGGAAAAGAACTTTGCATGACATCTTTTGTCCTACCCTCCCGTGGTAGCGGGGTCCTATTGGAAACTAAGGGATATTAAGGCCTCCTTTTAATATAGTACCGGACCAAAGAATTAACACTTAGTGAATACATGAACTCCTCAAACTACGGTCATCACCGGCAAGTATCCCGATTATTGTCACTTCATGGTTTACGGATCATAACACATAATAGGTGACTATAGACTTGCAAGATATGATCAAGAACTCACATATATTCATGAAAACATAATAGGTTCAGATCTGAAATCATGGCACTCGGGCCCTAGTGACAAGCATTAAGCATAGCAAAGTCATAGCAACATCAATCTCAGAACATAATGGATACTAGGGATCAAACCCTAACAAAACTAACTCGATTACATGATAAATCTCATCCAACCCATCACCGTCCAGCAAGCCTACGATGGAATTACTCGTGCACGGCGGTGAACATCATGAAATTGGTGATGGAGGATGGTTGATGATGACGACGGCGATGGATTCCCCTCTCCGGAGCCCCGAACGGACTCCAGATCAGCCCTCCTGAGAGAGATTAGGGCTTGGTGGCGGCTCCATAGCGTAAAATGCGATGAATCCTTCTCTCAGATTTTTTTCTCCCCGAACGTGAATATATGGAGTTGGAGTTGAGGTCGGTGGAGCACCAGGGGGCCCACGAGGCAGGGGCGCGCCCAGGGGGGTAGGCACACCCCCACCCTCGTGGACAGGGTTTGGGCCCCCTGGCCTTGATTCTTTAGCCAGTATTTTTTATTATTTCCAAAAATATTCTCCGTGAAGTTTCTGGTCATTCCGAGAACTTTTATTTCTGCACAAAAATAACACCATGGCAATTCTGCTGAAAACAACGTCAGTCCGGGTTAGTTCCATTCAAATCATGCAAGTTAGAGTCCAAAACAAGGGCAAAAAGTGTTTGGAAAATTAGATACGACGGAGACATATCAGGTGGTTCTCCCTAGTGACATTTGTCACGACTCACCCCGTGTGGCGGCTTATGTTGAAGCTGATAATGAAAAAGTACGTGAGGATGCACTTGACTTGTTGGATGAGGAGTGTGACCTTGCGGCGGATCGTTCGGTGATTTACCAACAAGATCTGCGTTGATATCACAGCCGCTGGGTTAAAACCAGAACCTTTCAAGAAGGAGATTTGGTGCTCCGGCTTATCCAGAATCAAACTGATATGCACAAGCTATCCCCACCTTGGGAAGGGCCCTTTGTGGTCAGCAAAAATCTGAACAACGGGTCATACTACCTTATCGATGTTCGAGACCACAAGGACTCACGCACATCGGAGGAGGAGACCCGCCGGTTATGGAATATTTCTCATCTCCGGCCTTATTACACTTGAGCCACTGGCTCTTGTGATGTACATACTTATATCAATGTATATCTTATGATGAATATAATAAAGCCGGCATCCCTAATAATTCAGGGCCTCTGTCGTTTCATTTATGAGAATATGAGTCTTTATTGTCAATTCACACGATCACTTGGGGGCTTCCTGCTCATTGAGCATAGCTATGACTACCCTCTTGATCCGGCTTGTATGCCATGATTAAAAAAAATACTTGGGGGCTTCCTACTCATTGAGCATAGCTATGACTACCCTATTCATTCGACTTATATGCCTGGAATGAAATATTACTTGGGGGCTTCTTGTTAATGAACAAAAGCTTTGTTGACCCTTGTAATAGGCTTGGACGCCAGGTGTATTCATAAAAAAATCAGGATTATCCTGCCTCTGTTTGCCAGCCACTCCGACCAGGTAATCCTAGAATGACTCGCCGTACTCTTGACAATAAATCTTTTAAAGACCCTGAATTTGTCAAAGTTAAAACGGCGATTGGTCATGTGAGGTCCGGCTTACGAGGTTTGAATTAAGGTTTAACTCAACGGCTGCGTGGCCCTTGAATAACGCTTGACATGAAGGCTTGCAGCCTATGAATGTATTGTTTTTTGTTTTTTTCTGATTTATATTTGGTTTGAACATTTTTTGAAGTTCATCTTTTATGCCATCTAGATACATGGCTGAAAACTGATAAGGGCCATGTTGCCTTATGATTCATATATGAATCTATCCATAGTTTTATTAACCCGGCCTGGTTTTGGACTTTAAGTCGCCAGTGTATGATGATTATGTGTTTGGAGCATTATGCTCTAAGCTTTGGGATGTTACCCCTTGGCGCATATGGCATGATAAGCCGACGGTATGAATAAATTGAACAGGGTGTTGTGCCCTGTCTTTGGGCTGTTACCCTTATTGCACAAGGTATGATAAGCCGGCAATGTGAACAAATATCACATGTATGATATTTATTTTTGTTATGATTATATGAGGTTTTGCTAAACCGGCCCTGGTTAGGGACTATTTAGTCATCAGTGTTTTTTATATATGGGGTATTGTGACCCGCCCTAGGGTAAACCGCCAGGGCAATTGTTATCTATTTATGTGCAGGAAAAATGATAAGTCTGACCTGTATAATTGATAAGATTATAAAGCATAAGTGGCGGATCTTTAAAATGATGGATCGGCAGTGTTATGCAAATAAACACGCACGATGGCGTGACAGATCAGAATTGTTTAACTAGCCTATTACAAGGCATCTGACGGCCCAAAAGGTCAAGTGTGTTTTGGGACATAGCATCAAAATGCTATGACTGGTAAGCCGGCTCGAGTCTTGGCGGGTTGAAGCCTCCGGATCGTCCTGTGTCTCTTCTTCTTCAGCTCCTTGATTATCCATTGGCTGGAAGTCAGGCGTAGCCCAGTTGATACCGGTCAACACTCTAAACACAGCTTCATCATCAATAAGGTTGGATTGATCAATGTCAGGAGTGAAGGTGTGCTTACGCGTTGGTGGGATGAGGTCCATCTCTTGATGAACCGACGCCTTCATCTTCTTGTTCTCACCATCATAAGCTGCCTGGTATTGGGATAGATTGGTCTCTTCCGCCAGCTTGCTTGCTATCGAACGCATTGCTCTTGCTATTTCTGCAAAGTCATCAGCGCTGAAGGGAGACCCGTCTTCTTTTACACTCGGGCAACCATTGGCCAAGTCTTCTGGATCCAGATCTGCTTGCCATGCCTT
Organism: Aegilops longissima; assembly: GCA_021605205.1. Lineage (NCBI taxonomy): Eukaryota > Viridiplantae > Streptophyta > Magnoliopsida > Poales > Poaceae > Aegilops > Aegilops longissima. The sequence continues at coordinate 297,548,866 of CM038678.1, forward strand.
TGCCCGGCTTAAGGCAGTCAAGGCGTCGGCTCTGGCAGATGCTCTCTTTAAATCGTCGATCCTTTGGGGTAGCACTAATAACTTCTCCAATGTTTCCTTGCTGAGGGTGGGCGGATGTTACTTATGCACAGCAGCAGCAATGGTCCGTGGAGCTCCAGTGTATAGCTGTTCTACAAGAGTGTAGACAACCTTAAGTTTGATGCGCATGTCCGAGCCTAACACTACAAAAAAATACACTTCCGTGATGATACGTGTTTGTCATAGTAGGTCACGTTTTCTGTCATGCATGTACATCCATGACGATTTTATGACAGAATAAAGATAGTCATACCTGTGCTGTCATAGAAGTGTTCCATGACATTACCAAAATTATCATCACAGAAGTGTCCACTTCCATGACAATAAATCCCGCGTCATGGAAGTGCTTTCATCAAGGGTGACCGACACGTGGCGACCATAACGGGTCGCCGTTAAGCTATCGGGTCCGATTTTGGATTCGATAACCCGTTAACAGCCCGGACCAATGAGGATTTTCCACGTGTAAAATTCTCATTGGCCGGAGGAAACACGTGTTTGCTCACCGTTGGGACAGATGTCATCCACTCATTGGGCAGGAGGCGCCTATGATACGTCGACATGTGGCACGGCCGAACAGAGGCCCATTCGGGTGAAAAGGCCGGCCCAGCTAAAGCCCACCATGTTTTTTCAGACACTAGTGGGCTAGCCCGTTAACAGCCTGCCATGTTTTGGGCCAAATTGAGGCCCATAGCAGATCAGGCCCGTTGACAACCTGTCGTGTTTTGGGACGAATTACGGCCCATATCGGATCAGGCCCGTTAACAGGCCAATGTTCTTTTGGGCTCATTCTAAGACATGTTTGTATTTCAGCCTGTTAAATGCCCGTTAACCAGTTCGGCCCGATAATAGTTTCGGCTTGTTCGGCCCGTGGTGCATCTAGGACGTTGTGGGCCCGGTTTAACTTTAGGCCCTTTAATGGCCCATGCAGAAACTGGGCTATTTCCTGTCCGAAGTAACTTTAGGCCTCTTAACGGCCCATAGTCTACATGGATAAATTTTAGCCCAACAGGCCTATAGGCCTGTTAATGGCCCGTGGAACAGTTGGGCCTAATTACAGCCCGTGTTGAATCCGACCTGTTTACAGCCCATCTGATAATGTTGAATCTGGCCTGCTTACAGCCCATCTCATAATGGCCTGTGACACTTTTGGGCCTATGGCCCGTGTGGATACCGGCCTGCTCAAAGCCCATAATTTTATTGGGCCAAACAGACCCGAGATATATTTTGGCTTGTTAACTGCTCGTCATATTTGGGCCAAACATGGGCCTTTGGCAGTTTCGGCCTGTATTGGCCCATGAATTTTTTGTTCCAATGCTGGCCTTATCTAGGTTTTAGCCTGTTAAAAGCCCATGGTATTCTCTGGCCCAGTTGGACAGAACTTATTCGGCCTGTTAAAGGCGGGAAACTACTATAGGTTTAGAACTGCTCATGGCCCAAGATGATTATAGGCCCACGTTTTGGCCCATATGAGTAACGGGCCGGCCTGAAGACCGACAACACTGAGATCCACTGAACCTTCCGGCCCAAATTACAGCATACCGACCAAAGAATAAACCTAGACTATACAATAAAGAAATTACGGCATATTACATCCACTAGGAATCAAAGTTCGCTACCGGTGATAATAAATCACAACGCGACCGCGGATTACATACACTGGGCATCAAAGGTCGCCACCAGTGCATATAAACGTGCCGACAAAAGAATATACAAAACTGAGAGCACATCAGAAGGCACTAGGCCTGGCCAGGACATGCCCCGCAAGCAGCCGAACAAGCTGATGAGACCTCAGTTGTGTCAACGATAGATGCTCCATCCCTAGTTGTATGGCATGATAATGCGCATCGCAGTCCTCTGATATCTTCTTTGCATCTTTGACTTGAAGTCGGAGCTGAGCTGAAGCAAGCCTTTCTGCTTTAAGTTGAGACTGAAGTAGTTGAACTGATTGAGGCAGCGACTGCACAGAGGTTGTCTCACACCTGCTGGTGAGTAGCTTCAACTCATTGTCTTCATCAAGACAGGACCTTGGGGTCATCTCACTGTCATCAATATGATTTGGCTCACTATCTTCCCTAAAGTTATGCCTGGCATAAGAGATACGACTCTAAAAGAGAAACAAGGAGACACGTAACAGGTTTCACAATTATATAAGCAAATGAATGGACCTGTTCTGCATAAGGAACATGTTTTGACAACTACAATTTAAAACTGGTAGTTGTTGCAAACATCCAATCAGATGTAAACAACAAAGTAAACAACAGTGGAAGAAATGATGCATATCCAACTCTATGCTAGAACAAAGTTTAAAGGCTTGAGAAGGATGAACTTACATTACAAGTTAACACGGGCTGGACAAAGCCCTTTTCCATGTTGATGGAAGGATAATTCAATAAATTCCCCAAAGAAAATTCTTTATAAGCATTGCCATTATTCTACATTTTGCAAAGAGTAAATATAGATCAAATAATATTGGAAGAAACAGAGGATAATGAAGCTCAGGTGCAGACTGATGATACATAATCAAATAGTAATTAATTAAGTACAGGGTTAGAAGGCAAAAGGTACTGACAAGAGGAATGCAGACATCAACGTGTGCAGTGGCATTGGCTTTATTCAACATTTTGGTAAGAGTAAATGTAGATATGATAATTTGGAGAAAGTGGAGGGGAGGGAAGATAAGATGCAGAGTAATGCTAGACAATCAACTATCTCGCGATGCAAGTACAGTAACACCACCACCATCCGTTATTACTTGTTGCTCAAATGGATGTATCTAGCACTATCAAGTTCTAAATACATCCAACTGATCAACAATTAATTCGATACAGAGGGAGTACATGACAACAGGTACTTACATGAGCAATCCAAAACTTCATAACCATTGTGTTAATTCTACATTTATCTAAGAGTAAATATAGATCTTATAATTTCAAGCAAAGGGAGGATAAAGAAGCGAACCTTTATAGTGATGCTACATAACCAAACAACAATGAGTGTAAGTATGCTGACAAAGGGCAAGAGGTACTGACAAGAGAAATGCAGGCTAGTATTGTTGTGAGATCCTATGATCCTTAGAGCAAGCAGATTCATCTAAAATTAGTTTTCATACAAGAGAGAAGGTAAGGCACATGCAGAAATTTAGGAGTTCAAATTTTCAACTGATATCATAGACAGTACCTGACGCTAGGCTCTCAGTAGTTCTAATAGGGGTTTGGCCAGTGGAGTAGGGGTAAAGTGTGGTATAGTTGGGCATGTGTTTTCTGTGGCTGCTGATCTATCTGATTTATCAGGCACTACATTTTCCAAATGCCTAGTTTGTACTCCTTGAGGATCTGCACTCACCCTCTTCCTTTTGGACATCTATTACGACAGAACAACATTCACTTGAAAAACATAGTATGACGACACATGGAATAGGTACAGAAAATGGATAGGTATGGCATATACTCATATATGATGCTTAAACTAAGCAGATGTTGTAACAAAGTAGAAGTAATGCAAGTGGTCAGATGCAAAATATGTGCGACCAATACAACCTTGCTAAGTTAGAGCAAGCACCTTGATGGGTGAATAAGATAGGCCATCCTCCACCAGGCCAAGTTTGTTAGCCAGTAGATTGTTCCGCAATATTCCTCTCGTGCGCCCATTCTCATATTCATTTTGGTAATGTTCAATACCTGACATGCATGAAAACATAAAAACAAGTGAGATTATCTTTGTAATGCAGAAGTGATTCTTATCCAATACTGCCTCCCTGTAAACCCCTGCTACCTCTTGAGCACTGTGTTGGATTTCCCCGAAGAGGAAAGGATAATGCAGCAAAGTAGCGTAAGTATTTTCCTCAGTTTTTTTAGAACCAAGGTATCAATCCAGTAGGAGGCTACGCGCGATTACCTTGTACCTACACAAAGCAAATAACTCCTCGCAACCAACGAGAATAGGGGTTGTCAATCCCTTCATGGTCACTTATGAGAGTGAGATCTGATAGATAATATTTTTGGTATTTTTGGTATAAAGATGCAAAGTAAAATAAAAGGCAAAAGTAAAAAAGAAAAGCAATATTAAAGTGATGGAAGATTAATATGATGAAGATAGACCCGGGGCCCATAAATTTCACTAGTGGCTTCTCTCAAGAGCATAAATATTCTACGGTGGGTGAACAAATTACCGTTGAGCAATTGATAGAATTGAGCATAGTTATGAGAGTATCTAGGTATGATCATGTATATAGGCATCACCTCCGAGACAAGTAGACCGACTCCTGCCTGCATCTACTACTATTACTCCACTCATCGACCACTATCCAGCATGCATCTAGAGTATTAAGTTCAAGAAAACAGATTAACGCCTTAAGCAAGATGACATGATGTAGAGGGATAAATTCATGCAATATGATAAAAACCCCATCTTTTTATCCTCGATGGCAACAATACAATACGTGCCTTGCTACCCCTCATCCACCGGGAAAGTACACATAAGATTGAACCCAAAGCTAAGCACTTCTACCATTGCAAGCAAAAACAATCTAGTAGGACAAACCAAACTGATAATTCGAAGAGACTTGCAAAGATAACCAATCATACATAAAAGAATTCAGAGAAGATTCAAATCTTGTTCATAGATAATCTTGATCATAAACCCACAATTCATCGATCTCAACAAACACACCGCAAAAAGAAGATTACATCGAATAGATCTCCACGAGAGAGGGGGAGAACATTGTATTGAGATCCAAAAAGAGAGAAGAAGCCATCTAGCTACTAACTATGGACCCGAAGGTCTGAGGTAAACTACTCACACTTCATCGGAGGGGCTATGGTGATGATGTAGAAGCCCTCCGTGGTGGATGCCCTCTCTGACGGAGCTCCGGAACATGCCCCAAGATGGGATCTCATGGGTACAGAAGGTTGCGGCGGTGGAATTAGGTTTTTGGCTCCGTATCTGATCGTTTAGGGGTACGTAGGTATATATAGGAGGAAGAAGTACGTCGGTGGAGCTTCATGGGCCCCATGAGGGTGGGGGCGCGTCTGGGGGGGGGAGGGGGTAGGGCGCGCCCCCTACCTTGTGCCCACCTCGAAGCTTCCTTGGCGTAGGGTCCAAGTCTCCTGAGTCATATTCAGTGAGAAAATCACGTTCCCGAAGGTTTCATTCCGTTTGGACTCCGTTTGATATTCTGTTTCTTCGAAACTCTGAAATAGGCAAAAAACAGCAATTCTGGGCTGGGCCTCCGGTTAATAGGTTAGTCCCAAAAATAATATAGAAGTGGAAAATAAAGCCCAATATGGTCCAAAACAGTAGATAATATAGCATGGAGCAATCAAAAATTATAGATACGTTGGAGACGTATCAGGCATCCCCAAGCTTAATTCCTGCTCATCCTCGAGTAGGTAAATGATAAGAATTTTTTTTGATGCATAGTGCTACTTGGCATAATTTCAATGTAATTCTTCTTAATTGTGGTATGAATATTCAGATCCGAAAGATTCAAGACAAAAGTTCTTATTGACATAAAAATAATAATACTTCAAGCATACTAATTAAGCAATTATGTCTTCTCAAAATAACATGGCCAAAGAAAGTTCATCCCTACAAAATCATATAGTTTAGTCATGCTCCATTTTCGTCACACAAGAATGCTCTCATCATGCACAACCCCGATGACAAGCCAATGAATTGTTTCATACTTTAGTAATCTCAAACTTTATAAACCTTCACGCAATACATGAGCTTGAGCCATGGATATAGCACTATGGGTGGAATAGAATATGATGATGGAGGTTATGTGGAGAAGACAAAAAAGGAGAAAATCTCACATTAACGAGGCTAATCAATGGGCTATGGAGATGCCCATCGATTGATGTTAATGCAAGGAGTAGGGATTGCCATGCAACGGATGCACTAGAGCTATAAATGTATGAAATCTCAACAAAAGATACTAAGTGGGTGTGCATCCAATTTGCTTGCTCACGAAGACCTAGAGCACTTGAGGAGGCCCATTGTTGGAATATACAAGCCAAGTTCTATAATGAAAAATTCCCACTAGTATATGAAAGTGACAAAACAAAAGACTCTCTATCATGAAGATTATGGTGCTACTTTGAAGCACAAGTGTGGAAAAAAGGATAGTAACATTGCCCCTTTTCATTTCCTTTTTTTGGGCCTTTTTTTTCTTTGGCCTTTCTCTTTTTTTGGGGCAATCTATTAAATGATGACCATCACACTTCTATTTATTTACAACTCAATTATTACAACTCGATACTAGAACAAAGTATGACTCTATATGAATGCCTCCGGCGGTGTACCGGGATATGGAATGAATCAAGAGTGACATGTATGAAAGAATTATGAACGGTGGCTTTGCCACAAATACTATGTCAACTACATGATCATGCTAAGCAATATGACAATGATGAATGTGTCATGAAGAACGATATGGTGGAAAGTTGCATGGCAATATATCTCGGAATGGCTATCGAAATGCCATAATAGGTAGGTATGGTGGCTGTTTTGAGGAAGATATAAGGAGGTTTATTTGTGAAAGAGCGTATCATATCACGGGGTTTGGATGCACCGGCGAAGTTTGCACCAACTCTCAATGTGAGAAAGGGAAATGCACGGTACCGAAGAGGCTAGCAATGATGGAAGGGTAAGAGTGCGTATAATCCATGGACTCAACATTAGTCATAAAGAACTCACATACTTATTGCAAAAATCTATAAGCCATCAAAAACCAAAGCACTACGCGCATGCTTCTAGGGGGATAGATTGGTAGGAAAATACCATCGCTCGTCCCCGACCGCCACTCATAAGGAGGATAGTCAAATAACACCTCATGTTTCAAATTTGTTACATAACGTTTACCATACGTGCATGCTACGGGACTTGCAAACTTCAACACAAGCATTTCTCAAATTCACAACTGCTCAACTAGCACGACTTTGATATTATCACCTCCATATCTCAAAACAATTACCAAGCATCAAACTTTTCTTAGTATCCAACACACTCAAAAGAAAGTTTTACAAATCTTGAATACCAAGCATATTAAAATTATTAAGCAAATTACCATGCTATTTAAGACTCTCAAAATAATTTAAGTGAAGCATGAGAGATCAATAGTTTCTATAAAAAAAATCCACCACCGTGCTCTAAAAGATATAAGTGAAGCACTAGAGCAAAACTATATAGCTCAAAAGATATAAGTGAAGCACACAGACTATTCTATCAAATTCCAATTCATGTATGGCTCTCTCAAAAGGTGTGTACAGCAAGGATGATTGTGTTAAAGTAAAAAAGCAAAGACTCAAATCATACAAGACGCTCCAAGCAAAACACATATCATGTGGTGAATAAAAATATAGCTCCAACTAAAGTTACCGATGGAAGTAGACGAAAGACGGGATGCCTTACGGGGCATCCCCAAGCTTTGACTTTTTGGTGTCCTTAGATTATCTTGGGGGTGCCATGGGCATCCCCAAGCTTAGGCTCTTGCCACTCCTTGTTCCATAATCCATCAAAAGATTTCACCCAAAACTTGAAAACTACACAACACAAAACTCAACAGAAATCTCATGAGCTCCGTTAGCGAAAGAAAACAAAATACCACTTCAAGGTACGGTAATGAACTCATTCTTTATTTATATTGGTGTTAAACCTACTGTATTCCAACTTCTATATGGTTTATAAACTATTTTACTAGCCATAGATTCATCAAAATAAGCAAACAACACACGAAAAACAGAATCTGCCAAAAACAGAACAGTCTGTAGTAATATGTAACTAACGCAAACTTCTCGAACTCCAAAAATTCAAATAAAATAGGAAGACCTAGGAAATTTGTTTATTGATCAGCAGCAATTGGAATCACTATTTTATCACGTTCTGGTGATTTTTAACAATTGTTTTCGTGAACAGAAAGTTTCTGGAAATTACAGGAAGATCAAATAACTATCATCCAAGAAGATCCTATAGGTTTAACTTGGCACAAACACTAAATTAAACATAAAAACACATCTAACCAGAGGCTATATTAAAGATTTATTCCTAAACAGAAGAAAAAGCAAAAGAAAAACTAAAAATAAAATTGGGTTGCCTCCCAACAAGCGCTACCGTTTAACGCCCCTAGATGGGCATAAAAGCGAGGATAGATCTAGGTATTGCCATCTTTGGTAGGCAATTTTTCAATGAGGCATCTACCTTCCTTACAAATTTCTTTCTTTCTAGTAATTATCAAACTTTTAGGAAAAAGATCGAAAAATTCATTCGTAGCAAATGGTTCCTTAATGATAGCAAAAAGATTGGGATGAATACTTATCTCTACTTCTCTACTACTATTAAACAAGCAAACGTATACATCGCTAAACGCACTCAATCTAATCTACACATAACATCCCTAATTAATTATAGCCCGACGATCGGACTCACTTAATTTCATCTAGCCGTCCAGATTACCCTAACTGTCAGCCAAAAGTGCGTTTAGCGATTTTACCGTGCGGACGAAAACTCTGCTATCCCGGTACGACCTGCGGCCGCGACCCCAACAATCACGCACGAAAAGAGGAAACAATCCCAATCGGATCCCCTCATCCTCGACCGGGCGCTGTAAATCCGGTTTGCCATCGCAAGACCTCAAGTGGCGTGATCCTCCTCCCTCTCCTCACCAGATTTCGTCTTCGCCATCGAGAGGTGTTCAAGGGGGGTGCCGACGACGGCGACTGGGAGCAGCAGCGCAGGTGCAGCACATAGGAGCAGCGCCTGTAGGGTCACAGCGGACGAGCAGGTGGTGCGGTTGAGGGTAGGAGAAGGGAGGCCGAGCGGTGCCGAAGGCGGAGTTCTGCTGCGAGTGTGGCACGCAGAGGCTGTTGCTGCTAGCCCCATGTTGGCAGCCCTGCGCGGGCGCCCTGCAGCCGCATCACCGAGCAGCAACCCCGCCGCCACACCCCCGCATGAGCGCATCGCCACCGCATATCCAAGCAACAGCCCAGCCGTTCCCGGCCGGAGGTCACCGACGCCTTCCGCAACTTTTGGGTCAGCACCCAGATCGGACGCCTCCCTTTTACCTCCTTGTTGTGTTTGGTTAACATGCTTCTATGAAATTGTAGATTTCTGTAAGGTTCTGCTGTGTGTTCACATTAATTCAGAAATTGTATGTATGGATCGACTGCATCCGATGTTGTGCTTCTCATGTTCCCTTGAAAGGATTGCTGGATGGAAAGATAATTTTGCTTTCAGGATTTCTGGTGTGTGTATGACCCTCTAAATAACTCTTTTTCATCTCATGCAGCAGCAGAGGCTTAGAGGAAGGCGCTGCAGCGTGGATGCACATGGGATGCTGCAGGTTAAAGTCCTTCTATTTTGTTGATAGTTTTGCTGACGTAGATTGTAAGTTATATATTAGAAATAGATTTTAATTTGTGTATGGTGTGGATTCCAAAACTAATCTGCTTCTACTGAAAAGCTCTCTTGTACTAGAATTTTCCTAAAGCTAATGGAATTCCCTTGTACATATTTTTTTGCATGATGAATATTTTTTCAAGATACATGTAACAAAGGTGAGGAGCTCAGGGAGCTGAGTGTGAAAGGATAAAGGAGTCAGGAAGGAGAAATCATATGTTGGCTTAATTAATGCTTTTGTATGCTTTTCATATTGCCGTTTATTGAACTAAGATAGTTTGCTTTTTATTAAGGATCTTGACATGGCACCTAGCTGTTCTTGATGTTCTGTAGCTTTTATTGATCTTCTCCTTGTTCGAATTAAATTTCTCATTGCTTTTCCTATTCCTTTGCAGGAACATGAACCTGATGATGACCCATAGTTGGATGTATGTGAGAGGTATATGTGTTAGCTCATAAGCATATCAGAATACAATCATGTTGTGTATAATTATTCAGTTATACTTTTTATTCATGCCTCAATAATCGACCAAATTAAACGACAGGATGAACATTCAGATTTTCTTGATGACTGGGATTCTAGGAAGACCATCACATACTCGACCAGCCCACCTGTCATTGTGACACAAGCTAAAAGTGAAGCAACATAAAAATTGTTAGCCTTCCCAAAGGAGAATTTCTGCGCAATATTCTGGGAATTCACCTATTTGTATCCGTACATTTTCACCTTGACTATAAGTGGAAAGGTTTGCTATTTATTTAACTACAATTCAAAACATTTAAGTACTCCACTATATGTTAATGCTACTCAAACTCCATTATTTATAATCAAAATATGTTTAGGTCTACTTTGTTGTCTGCCTGATGGCCTTTTTCTGTGAATTTTCTAATTTTCTTGGTGGTGCAGTGATACTTATTTCTTCGGTCGTAATCCCGGCATCCTCCTCGCATCACCCTGCTGTGCTACTGGCCGATTGTCTAGAGACGCCATCCAAGCACGCGTGCCTGTAAAAGTGCTTCATCATGGCCACGCGCAGGTAGATGACAACAAGTAGCACAACGATGAGCAGCTCGACAGAGGAGTACGATGTAACGCTCGTCATAGGGAATCGGGAAGGTACAATGTTGGGTACGTAATCTTCCTTGGTCATCAATTTTTTCCAAACTAGCTCCGCCATAGAATGATTCTTGATAGCACTACCTCTCCTTTATGTTTTCTTTTCAGCATAATCATATCCCAGTGTGTTGTATATTCTTTTCTCCACTGAGGGTCTGCTGCATGACCAATTCATTTCTCCTTCTATCGATTGCCACCGGTGATGACTTTATGATAATTTGTATGACTTTTTGGACTGGCCATTAGTTTCGAAATGATTTGGGAGGAATAGATGTATGCACTATTGTTACATTGCAGGAGAGTGAATTATGGTCATTTTCCTATTGTGTATTCTCTGTTCTACGTAATCAGATTTTCCTTTAGCATCTTAAAGATATTTCTCCACTTCTTTCTTATAACTTTGTTTGCATCCTGATTATATGTTGTATGTGCTCTCCCATTAATGTCTCAGGTCTATTAATACATATATTAATTTTTCCTGATTTTCTGCAGGCTCCCCTGATCACCGTATTTATTGGGAAGCTTGGCACAAGACAATCTTAGTTTGGGCTATGATGCAGCAATAGGTCTGTGCATTTTAACCATGTTTTGGCTGTTCATTTTGAAGTGCATTACAAATGTCTTGTTTCATATTTCTCCAACAGCATTATAATCTTTAGAGGTTCTGTAGTTAACTCTTGCGTTTTGGTTATTGTAGAGAAGTATGTTCATATGATCAATGATGGTATCATTGACCTCGTGAAAATGATCCAAACTGCACTTCAAGATGTAGCAAGGTACAACTTCAGTTCTCTAACCATGTACTTTATGTATGACCATGACAGTAGTAATCATACTTGTTTGACTATTTGTGCTTATGTAGTTCTGTACAATGTTTATCCGCTAATCACAACCATAGAGGTAGCAGATTAGCAAAATGGGTTTTGAGGACAGTGCGGCATGGTCTCTGCATTTATTTATTTATTTATTTTGCATAGAATAGAATTCATGTCTCATATGACCAGTTCTAAGAAATACTTCCATAGTTCGAGGTAAACTGGCCAGAAAACTAAAATTACTTTTAAGTAAGGATAGAGTCATGGATTACATGATTGCTTTTCAAAACACGACATCAGATGTAGCTGAGCACACCACTTCGGTTGGTGGAAGTTTTGAACTTCGAGTTCATATTAACCCATGTATTTCATTTACTGACGGTAATTGTTTCATCTGATGATACTGCTATTTTGACCCAAAGAACAAGTACTATAATGATGGCAAGAAGCATAATGTCGCAAGCACTTTTACGTCACTATTTTCTAGTCAATGTATTTCATCAACAGGTGAGGGAGCCTACTGAAACTTCATTTTATTTTGTCTTTTTTAACTGAAGCTGGCAAACAGCTTGCTTTGCATATGATCAAACCTTGAAACTGATCAGGTTCCATATCATATACAAAGCAGATGTAGCTGATTCTACTTTTGTTGAATTATTATGGTTACAAGGATCAACATATGTATTTTTTGAGTTAATGTCCACCCCCCCCCCCCTTTCAACCCATTCTCAAAGGTGTGTTGCCATCGAAGGCGAAGACTAGATGTTCTGCTCTTGTGTCTGAACAATCTGTAATTGGTAGCAAGTTTTTTCTTAACAGTGTTCACTAAACTTGCCCATGTTGTATATAAAATATATACAGTTCCATTAAATTTGGTTATGTTTTTTTGTCAAAATATATCAGCTCATGGTCACTGAATAAACTGATGTTGACTATAGTCGGGGGAGGTGAAGATGTTGATGAAAAGAGAAGAGTTTGTCTTGTTAATGCTTGCGTGAATTGTATTAGGGTGCGTCCATTCTGTCTGACAAGATTTGATTGTAAATCTTTGTTCATTACTTCACGTGTGCATTGAGCTACATGATCTGCTCGAAAAAAAACTAATTGATTGGCAAGTTTGGATTATATCTAACTAGAATGACATGGATCATGCTCGATTGGCAAATTTTATATGAATATGTTCGCCTATATTTTGAGTACAAGTTACATGAATTTTTTGGGTACGTTACTCGACCTCTCAGTTGATATTTTATATTACTAGATAATTGTCCGCAACGGGCCCATAAGTATTTGTACGCGCACAATTTTTAATTGAGATCCGCACATGTTTTTTTGTTGATTTTGTTTAAATATAAATATTTCTTCAGAGCCGTTGTTCCCCTACTCCATGGATCTGTGGCAGTCAACGGAGTTGGTTGAAAGGCGTCAGAACATAAAGAAGATTATGGAAAGTAGGACTTGTGAGAAATTAATCATATTACAAGGAGGACCCTGACAAAATCTCGAACGTTCAGATTTTAAGCATGTCATCCCTAAAGTTTTTTTATGCCAACTTTAGTTGACGCGAGGTGGCAACTTTTACTTGTTAAAACATGGCAATTTTATCTTCATTTTGTTTTTTGTTTAGAAAATTGTCATGTTTGCCTATCTCGCGTGAACTAAAATTGTCATGAAAACATTCAGATTGCCATGCTTAAAAAATCGAACGTTCTGGATTTATATATCATTTTCGTACAAGAATGTTTAAATAGTGCTTGTACCTTAGTACCTAAATCTGTTCTTCAAAATTCATAGAAATAAGAAGGCTACAGATGGTTTCAAATAAGAATGCAATAACTTTTTAGGTGAAAAATGAATCTTACAAACACATCAATTCATTTGAAATAGTTCTTTACTACTACTATCAGATTACCCATTTACATACACAAATAAATTTTTACATAATGATCGTAAGTCGAGACGTGCGTTGCACGTGCATACTTACTAGTAGATTTAAGATCCGCAGTTTGCTTACTAGAGGATTCACCCCTATTTTTAGGAACATACATAAGCTTAGCAACTTTATTAGAAGGACTTGGAGTACTCTTAACGGAAGAGAAGGCGGTTCCCAAATTGGTAATGATACCCTCAAGTTTATCGTTTCTAGTGGAATCTTGATTTATTTTTTCATTAACTATGGGTTCCTTCTCCTTAATATTTTTCAAAGTTACTCCTACCTTAGATCCATATTGGGTAATTTGATTGTGGATCTTTTTATCTAGATTTTCAATTAACTCAACCGTAGCAACTTTATTTTCAATAATTTCAAGTCTTTGCATTACATGCTCCAAAGTTAACATAGTTCCATTAACCAAAAGAGGTGGTGAGCCAAATAAATCTATCATAGCATTATAAGAGTCAAAAGTGTGGCTACCCAAGAAATTCCCTCCGGTAATGGTATCAAGGATATATCTATACCAAGGATTAGCACCTACATAAAAATTGCAGAGAAGAACTGAAGTAGATTGCTTCCTGGTAGATCTATTGCAAATTCTATACCAAGCATCTTTTAGATTTTCGCCCTCCCTTTGTTTAAAATTTAGAACTTCATTCTCGGGAGACAACGGAGAAGATATAAGACTAGCCATTACGACAAGTAAGCGAGAAAGAGGCAAACGAAAAAGAGAGGGTGAATAAAACAACAAGGGTGAAGTGGGGGAGAGGAAAACGAGAGGCAAATTGCAAATAATGTAATGCGAGAGATAAGGAATTGTGATGGGTACTTGGTATGTTGACTTTTGCGTAGACTTCCCCGGCAACGGCGCCAGAAATTCTTCTTGCTACCTCTTGAGCACTGCCTTGGATTTCCCCGAAGAGGAAAGGATGATGCAACAAAGTAGCGTAAGTATTTTCCTCTGTTTTTGAGAACCAAGGTATCAATCCAGTAGGAGGCTACGCGCGAGTCCCTTGTACCTACACAAAGCAAATAACTCCTCGCAACCAACGCGAGTAGGGGTTGCCAATCCCTTCACGGTCACTTACGAGAGTGAGATCTGACAGATATGATAGATAATATTTTTGGTATTTTTGGTATAAAGATGCAAAGTAAATTAAAAGGCAAAAGTAAAAAATCAAAGCAATATTAAAGTGATGGAAGATTAATATGATGAAAATAGACCCGGGGGCCATAGATTTCACTAGTGGCTTCTCTCAAGAGCATAAATATTCTATGGTGGGTGAACAAATTATTGTTGAGCAATTGACAGAATTGAGCATAGTTATGATAGTATCTAGGTATGATCATGTATATAGGCATCACGTCCGATACAAGTAGACCGACTCCTGCCTGCATCTACTACTATTACTCCACTCATCGACTGCTATCCAGCATGCATCTAGAGTATTAAGTTCAAGAAAACAGAGTAACGCCTTAAGCAAGATGACATGATGTAGAGGGATAAATTCATGCAATATGATAAAAAACCCATCTTGTTATCATTGATGGCAACAATACAATACGTGCTTGCTGCCCCTACTGTCACTGGGAAAGGACACCACAAGCTTGAACCCAAAGCTAAGCACTTCTCCCATTGCAAGAAAAAATCAATCTAGTAGGCCAAACCAAACTGATAATTCGAAGAGACTTGCAAACATAACCAATCATACATAAAAGAATTCAGAGAAGATTCAAATGTTGTTCATAGATAATCTTGATCATAAACCCACAATTCATCGGTCTCAACAAACACACCGCAAAAAGAAGATTACATCGAATAGATCTCCACGAGAGAGGGGGAGAACATTGTATTGAGATCCAAAAAGAGAGAAGAAGCCATCTAGCTTCTAACTATGGACCCAAAGGTCTGAGGTAAACTACTCACACTTCATCGGAGGGGCTATGGTGATGATGTAGAAGCCCTCCGTGGTGGATGCCCTCTCCGTGAGTTCCTAACACCCCAAGATGGGATCTCGTGAGGCTGAAGGTTGCGGCGGTGGAATTAGGTTTTGGCTCCGTGTCGATCGCTTGGGGTGCGTGAGGTATATATAGGAGGAAGAAGTGCGTCGGTGGAGCTTCGTGGGCCCCACGAGGGTGGGGGCGTGCCTGGGGGGGTAGGGCGCGCCCCCCTACCTCATGCCCACCTCGAAGCTTCCTTAGCGTAGGGTCCAAATCTCCCGAGTCATATTCAGTGAGAAAATCACGTTCCCGAAGGTTTCGTTCCGTTTGGACTCCGTTTGATATTCCGTTTCTTCGAAACTCTGGAATAGGCAAAAAACAGCAATTTTGGGTTGGGCCTCCGGTTAATAGGTTAGTCCCAAAAATAATATAGAAGTGGAAAATAAAGCCCAATATGGTCCAAAACAGTAGATAATATAGCATGGAGCAATCAAAAATTATAGATACGTTGGAGACGTATCAACCCCTTTGTGTTATCTCTGCAATTCTTCTGAGAGATGCCATGCATGCTGTAATTTTGTGTGTGCATTAATATAATGTGGCCTACTACTCAAAATATGAGAGCTCCAGAAGTGATGATACTTCACAGATGACAGCTTCAAAATATAGTAAAGAAGAACAAGTCGACCTGACCTAGCAGATTCAAAATATACTAAGGGAGAACAACTCGACCTGACCAGTCGACTGCAAATGTCTCTTCTACTCTTCCCAACAAGGAACTGATACGTCTCCAACGTATCTATAATTTTTTATTGCTCCATGCTACTTTATCTACTGTTTTGAACTATATTGGGCTTTATTTTCCACTTTTATATTATTTTTGGGACTAACCTATTAACCGGAGGCCCAGCCTGAATTGCTATTTTTTGCCTATTTCATGTTTCAAGAAACAGAATATCAAACAGAGTCCAACGGAATGAAACCTTCGGTAACGTGATTTTCTCACCGAACGTGATCCAGAGACTTGGACCCTACTCCAAGAAGTAACAGAGGCGGTCACGAGGGTGGGGGCGCCACCTCCTAGGCGCGCCCGCCTCGTGGGCCCCTATTGCTCCATCGACGCATTCCTTCCTCCTATATATACCTACGCACTCGACAGAGCAAATACGGAGCCAAAACCTAATTCCACCGCCGCAACTTTCTCAGATCCACGAGATCCCATCTTGGGGCCTGTTTGAGCTCCACCGGGGCATCCACCAAGGAGGGCTTCTACATCATCACCATAGCCCCTCCGATGAAGTGTGAGTAGTTTACTTCAGACCTTCGGTCCATAGCTAGTAGCTAGATGGCTTCTTCTCTTTTTTGGATCTCAATACAATGTTCTCCCCTCTCGTGGAGATCTATTTGATGTAATCTTCTTTTTGTGTGTGTTTGTTGAGACCGATGAATTGTGGGTTTATGATCGAGTTTATCTATGAATAATATTTGAATCTTCTCTGAGTTCTTTTATGTATGATTGAGTTATCTTTGCAAGTCTCTTCGAATTATCCGTTTGGTTTGGCCAACTAGATTGGTAGTTCTTGCAATGGGAGAAGTGCTTAGCTTTGGGTTCAATCTTGCGGTGTCCTTTCGCAGTGATGTAAGGGCAGCAAGGCACGATTGTATTGTTGCCATCGAGGATAACAAGATGGGGTTTTTATCATATTGCATGAATTTATCCCTCTACATCATGTCATCTTGCTTAAGGCGTTACTCTGTTTTTAACTTAATACTCTAGATGCATGCTGGATAGCGTTCGATGAGTGGATTAATAGTAGTAGCTTGCTTAAGGTGTTACTCGATTTTTAAATTAATACTCTAGATGCATGCTGGATAGCGGTCGATGAGTGGAGTAATAGTAGTAGATGCAGGCAGGAGTCGGTCTACTTGTCTCGGACGTGATGCCTATATACATGATCATGCCTAGATATTCTCATAACTATGCTCAATTCTGTCAATTGCTCAACAGTATTTTGTTCACCTACCGTAGAATACTTATTCTCTTGAGAGAAGCCACTAGTGAAACCTATGGCCCCCGGGTCTATTCTCATCATATCAATCTCCATCACTTTAATACTTGCTTTGTTTTTACTTTGCCTTTTACTTTTCACTTTGCATCTCTATATCAAAAATACCCAAAAATATTATTTATCATCTCTATCAGATCTCACTCTCGTAAGTGACCATGAAGGGGTTGACAACCCCTAATCGCGTTGGTTGCGAGGAGCTATTGTTTTGTGCAGGTACGGGGGACTTGTGCGTAGCCTCCTACTGGATTGATACCTTGGTTCTCAAACACTGAGGGAAATACTTACGCTACTTTGCTGCATCATCCTCTCCTCTTCGGGGAAATCCAACGCAGTGCTCAAGAGGTAGCAAGAAGAATTTCTGGCGCCGTTGCCGGGGAGGCTTACGCAAGAGCAAGTCAAGACTTGGACTCCTAACAACAAGCCACTTCTGGCGCCATTAAAGTCTACATACCAAGTACCCATCACAATCCCTATCTCCCACATTACATATTTGCCATTTGCCTCTCGTTTTCCTCTCCCCCACTTCACCCTTGCCGTTTTATTCGCCCTCTCTTTTCCGTTCGCCTTGATGTTTTTCTTGGCTCGTTTTCTCGCTTGGTTGAAATAGTTGAGTATTTATTCCTAAACAGAGAAGCTAATGTCTATGGATCCTCATCCGCTTGCCAATCTTTTTAAGAGATCCAGTTATGATGAACCAATTCCTAGTGATTTGGATGCACTAGATTACCTTTATAAGCTTTTGCCTGAAATCCTTAAATCTGAAAATTGTGATGAAGTGCTTCACGATAGATCTTTGAATAAAAAGCATGATTGCAATGATTTTATTATAAATTCTTTTGATTTGAATTGTGCTAATAAGATGCAAAACCCTAAGCTTGGGGATGCTAGTTTTGCTATGTCTAATACTTGTTGCAATGATCGTTATTGGGGTGATTCTTCTTATGATCTTGAAAATTTATTTAAGCCCCATGATGAATATGAGATTGTTAATATTTTTTGAAATAATATTGAAAGTGGGTTTGGAAGAGTGTCAACTTTAGATCCCACATATTTGGAGAATGTTCAATCTTGTGAAGTTTTTGATAAAAGTGGGTTTGGAAAGGTCATGACTTTAGTTAATGATAATCCCACTATTTTGGAAGAGTGTCAACTTTGCATGCATGTGGATCGTGTTGAGAATATACTTTGTGATAGCTATTTTGTTGAATTTTCCTATGATCCTACATGTAATTATTATGAGAGAGGAAAATATGGTTGTAGGAACTTTCATGCTACTAAATTACCTCTCGTTATGTTGAGATTGTTATTGTTTCTTTCCGCTTCCTTGCATATGCTAGTTTTTGCTTGCTATGATAATTCGTTTGCCTATAAGATGCCTATGCATAGGAAGTATGTTAGACTTAGATGGTTTGTCACGTGTTTCATGATGCTCTCTTTGTGCTTCAATTCTTGTCTTTCTTGCGAGCATCATTAAAATTATCAATGCCTAGCTAAAAGGCTTTAAAGAAAAGCACTTGTTGGGAGACAACCCAATAAATTTCCTTTCTGTCGTTGAATAAATAATCCATCTAGCCTCTGTTTAGATGTTGTTTTATGTTTTAATTAGTGTTTGTGCCAAGTTAGACCTATAGGATCTTCTTGGATGATAGTTATTTGATCTTGCTGTAATTTCCAGAATCTTTCTGTTCACGAAAACAATTGTTAAAACTCACCAGAACGTGATAAAATACTGATTCCAATTGCTCCTGATCAATAAACAAATTGTCTAGGTCGTCCTATTTTTGCTGAACTTTTGGAGTTCTAGAAGTTTGCGTTAGTTACAGATTACTACAGACTGTTCTGTTTTTGACAGATTCTGTTTTTCGTGTGTTGTTTGCTTATTTTGATGAATCTATGGCTAGTAAAATAGTTTATAATACATAGAGAAGTTGGAATACAGTAGGTTTAACACCAATATAAATTAAGAATGAGTTCATTACAGTACCTTAAAGTAGTCTTTTGTTTTCTTTCTCTAACGGAGCTCACGAGATTTCTGTTGAGTTTTGTGTTGTGAAGTTTTCGAATTTTGGGTAAATTCTTTTGATGGATTATGGAACAAGGAGTGGAAAGAGCCTAAGCTTGGGGATGCCCATGGAACCCCCAAGATAAACCAAGGACACCAAAAATTCAAAGCTTGGGGATGCCCCGGAAGGCAGCCCCTCTTTCGTCTACTTCCATCAGTAATTTACTTGGAGCTATATTTTTATTCACCACATGATATGTGTTTGCTTGGAGCGTCTTGTATTATTTGCGTCTTTGATTGTTATTTACCACAATCATCCTTGCTGTACACACCTTTTGAGAGAGCCATACATAAATTGGAATTTGATAGAATACTCTATGTGCTTCACTTATATCTTTTGAGCTTGATAGTTTTGCTCATAGTGCTTCACTTATATCTTTTGAGCGTGATAATTTTTGCTCTAGTGCTTCACTTAGATCTTTTAGAGCACGGTGATGGATTTGTTTTAAAGACATATTGATCTCTCATGCTTCACTTAGATGATTTTGAGAGTCGTTAATAGCATGGTAATTTACTTAATATTAATATACTTGGTATTCAAGATATGTGAAACTTTCTTTTGAGTGCGTTGAATACTAAGAAAAGTTTGATGCTTGATAATTGTTTTGAGATATGAAGATGGTGATATTAGAGTCATGCTAGTTGAGTAGTTGTGAATTTAAACAATACTTGTATTGAAGTTTGTGATTCCCGTAGCATGCACGTATGGTGAACCTTTATGTGATGAACTCGGAGCATGATTTATTTATTGATTGTCTTCCTTATGAGTGGCGGTCGGGGAAGAGCGATGGTCTTTTCCTACCAATCTATCCCCCTAGGAGCATAAGCGAAATACTTTGCTTTGATAACTTCTAGATTTTTGCAATAAGTATATGAGTTCTTTATGACTAATGTTGAGTCCATGGATTATACACACTTTTTCCCATCCTTCCACCATTGCTAGCCTCTCTAATACCACACACTTTTTGCCGGTATCATACACCCACCATATATCTTGCTCAAAACAGCCACCATACCTACCTATCATGGCATTTCCATAGCCATTCCGAGATATATTGCCATGCAACTTTCCACCGTTCCGTTTATTATTACACGCTCCATCATTGTCATATTGCTAGCATGATCATGTAGTTGACATCGTATTTGTGGCAAAGCCACCGTTCATAATTATTTCATACATGTCACTCTTGATTCATTGCATATCCCGGTACACCGCCGGAGGCATTCATATAGAGTCATACTTTGTTCTAAGAATCGAGTTGTAATTGTTGAGTTGTAAGAAAAATAAAAGTGTGATGATCATCATTCTTTAGAGCATTGTCCCAAGTGAGGAAAGGATGATGGAGACTATGATTCCACCATAAGTCGGGATGAGACTCCAGACGAAAAATGAAAGAAAAAAGAAAAAGAAAAAAAAGAGGCAAAAAAACAGGAAAAAAAAGAGAAAAGGCCCAAATAAAAAAAATGAGAGAAAAATATAGAAGGGACAATGCTACTATCCTTTTACCACACTTGTGCTTCAAAGTAGCACCAAGATCTTCATTATAGATAGTCTCTCATTTTGTCACTTTCATATACTAGTGGGAATTTTTCATTATAGAACTTGGCTTGTATATTCCAATGACGGGCTTCCTCAAATGCCCTAGGCCTTCGTGAGCAAGCGAGTTGGATGCACACCCACTTAGTTTCTTTTGTTGAGCTTTCATATACTTATAGCTCTAGTGCATCCGTTGCATGGCAATCCCTACTCACTCACATTGATATCTATTGATGGGCATCTCCATAGCCCATTGATACGCCTAGTTAATGTGAGACTATCTTCTCCCTTTTTGTCTTCTCCACAACCACCATTCTATTCCACATATAGTGTTATATCCATGGCTCATGCTCATGTATTGCGTGAAGATTGAAAAAGTTTTGAAAATGTTAAAGTATGAAACAATTGCTTGGCTTGTCATCGGGTTGTGCATGATTTAAATATTTTGTGTGGGAAGATGGAGCATAGCCAGATTATATGATTTTGTAGGGATAACTTTCTTTGGCCATGTTATTTTGAGAAGACATAATTGCTTAGTTAGTATACTTGAAGTATTATTATTTTTATGTCAATATGAACTTTTGTCTTGAATCTTTCGGATCTGAATATTCATACCACAATTAAGAAGATTTACATTGAAATTATGCCAAAGTATCACTCCGCATCAAAAATTTGCTTTTTATCATTTACCTACTCGAGGACAAGCAGGAATTAAGCTTGGGGATGCCTGATACGTCTCCAACGTATCTATAATTTTTGTTTGCTCCATGCTACTTTATCTACTGTTTTGGACTATATTGGGCTTTATTTTCCACTTTTATATTATTTTTGGGACTAACCTATTAACCGGAGGCCCAGCCCAGAATTGCTGTTTTTTGCCTATTTCAGTGTTTCGAAGAAACGGAATATCAAACGGAGTCCAAACGGAATGAAACCTTTGGGAATGTGATTTTCTCACCGAACGTGATCCAGGAGACTTGGACCCTACTCCAAGAAGTAACAGAGGCGGTCGCTAGGGTGGGGGGCGCCCCCCCTAGGGCGCGCCCCCTGCCTCGTGGGCCCCTGTTGCTCCACCGACGTACTCCTTCCTCCTATATATACGTACGTACCCCCGACAGATCAAACACGGAGCCAAAAACCTAATTCCACCGCCGCTACTTTCTGTATCCACGAGATCCCATCTTGGGGCCTGTTCCGGAGCTCCGCCGGAGGGGGCATCCACCACGAAGGGCTTCTACAGCATCACCATAGCCCCTCCGATGAAGTGTGAGTAGTTTACTTCAGACCTTCGGGTCCATAGCTAGTAGCTAGATGGGTTCTTCTCTCTTTTTGGATCTCAATACAATGTTCTCCCCATCTCTCGTGGAGATCTATTTGACGTAATCTTCTTTTTGCGGTGTGTTTGTTGAGACCGATGAATTGTGGGTTTATGATCGAGTTTATCTATGAATAATATTTGAATCTTCTCTGAATTCTTTATGTATGATTGAGTTATCTTTGCAAGTATCTTCGAATTATTCGTTTCGTTTGGCAACTAGATTGGTAGTTCTTGCAATGGGAGAAGTGCTTACCTTTGGGTTCAATCTTGCGGTGTCCTTTCCTAGTGACAGAAGGGGCAGCAAGGCATGTATTGTATTGTTGCCATAGAGGATAACAAGATGGGGTTTTTATCATATTGCATGAATTTATTCCTCTACATCATGTCATCTTGCTTAAGGCGTTACTCTGTTTTTAACTTAATACTCTAGATGCATGCTGGATAGCGGTCGATGAATGGAGTAATGGTAGTAGATGCAGGCAGGAGTCGGTCTACTTGTCTCGGACGTGATGCCTATATACATGATCAGACCTAGATATTCTCATAACTATGATCAGTTCTGTCAATTGCTCAACAGTAATTTGTTCACCCACCATAGAATACGTATGCTCTTGAGAGAAGCCACTAGTGAAACTTATGGCCCCCGGGTCTATTCTCATCATATCAATCTCCATCACTTTAATACTTGCTTTGTTTTTACTTTGCCTTTTACTATTCACTTTGCATCTCTATATCAAAAATACCCAAAAATATTATTTATCATCTCTATTAGATCTCACTCTCGTAAGTGACCGTGAAGGGATTGACAACCCCTAATCGCGTTGGTTGCGAGGAGCTATTGTTTTGTGCAGGTACGAGGGACTTGTGCGTAGCCTCCTACTGTATTGATACCTTGGTTCTCAAAAACTGAGGGAAATACTTACGCTACTTTGCTGCATCATCCTCTCCTCTTTGGGGAAATCCAACGCAGTGCTCAAGAGGTAGCAGGAACATACTTATTAAAGAAGAGAAGAGGATCATCTTAAAGAACAACAGAAGAGCAAGAAGATTGAAGATATTAGAAGTCTTTCTATACAATGTCGGTTGCCCACCCATGATGAACCAGAGCGCACAGAGAAATACTATTCCTTCCGGTCTCTCGATATGTGGCTCACATGCGTTTCGATACAAGTAGGAACATTTAGCTGACCAATTTAGCATCTCTCAGTTTTACTAATATCAGCATAATATCATATTTGAATTTGTACAACTAAGCTTGTTTAGCTCGATGGGTGGAGAAGTGCTATTATGACACGAACCACGTAGGTTGATCGTGGTCATCATAAAATGGGGAAACTGTAAGCATGATGAGTATAGTGTTGACCGTGGCAGTGGGATGGCAGATCTGAAGCTGTAAACCGCGCAAAGGGTAGTTAGTAACCGATGTTTGCTTTGAAATAACAACTAAGATTTGGTATGGACAAGAAAGTACAGTTAACAAGTGACAAAGAAATGCAATTCTACTGTCTCTCTATATGTCCCGACATGCATTTGGAAACTCAAGTGGCACCTTTAGCTAACCAACTAAATGTGTCTGTTAACTAATATCAGTATCATATCACAATCATAGTTGAAAAACTAAGCTTTGAAATTTTGAGTGTTGTGTTGTTTAGCTTGAAGGGTGGTATAATGCTAGTACGAAAGAAAGCACCTACGCAGATCATAGTAGAGTAGATAAAAGGGGAAAACCCTAAGCATGAGTAAAATCAGGCAAGTGGAACTACCTGGACTAGTGGGTGGCGCACATGCTTTTCAAAACGAATATAGGAACATTAGGTGACCAATTAAACTTTCTCTGTTTTAGTAATATGAGGTTTCAACACCTAAGCTTTGGAATTATGAGTGGCATGTTGTTTCGCTTGATGGGTTGAGGTTTTGAGGAGCAGTGCTAGCACGACACGAAGCACCTACGATGACGGTAGTGAATATAAAGGGGGGAAACCATAAGCTTTACGAGTATAGTGACCGTGCCATGGCGGATCTGAAGGTGCAAACCGGACAAAGCTACTTTGCAACCAATGTTTGCTTTCAACTAGCCACTAAGATTTGGTACAGACAAGAAAAGTATAGTAAACAATTTACGATCTATTTTCCAGGTGAGATCAATTACTTAAGCACATATGGAAGTGTACCACCTCTCTTGTGACGTCGTGCAGGCCCCTGCTGATATATTGAGCGTGCTGCGGGTGCGATGGCTGTCGGCGGCGAGGAAGAAGAATTTAGACAGCAAACGGCCGGGTCGGGGGATAAATCATGTTGCCGTGGACGAGGCGGTCATCGGAGCGGCAACGGCAAGGTGGACGGCAGCACCGATGAAGCGAGTGGACGCGATGAAAGGATCCTGGTCTGGCGCCGTGGATGAGCGATGTCCATGTCTTGCAGTGGACAACGGGGTAGCGGCTCCGGCAAGGTGGAGGATGGGGTGACGGACGGAGGAGGCTGGCCGTAGTGGGGAGGTTGTTGTGGCGCCGACGGTGTATTAATGGGGAAATGGAGAGGGAGGGGGATCTCAAACTTTGGGATGCGCTTGTCTGAAATGTGGGAAAGTTACGAACTTATCCCTCATTTAAAATTTCAGACATCACGTCAGTTGGGGATAGGACGATAATCTCGCATTTCCCAAATATTTGCCGGTAGCTGTCGGTGGGAAACGACACCTATGGGATCACAAGAATCCATACTACGGTTGCCGGGGCACGTGGTTGTGAGAAGAGCAGGATTAGCAGTCAACACAAGGATCGTTTACCCAGGTTCGGGACGCGAGGATGCGTAATACCCTAGTCCTGCTTTGGTGTGTATTTGAGAGAGTTCTTGAGCTCTCGAACTAGCTATGGTGGTTGCGTAGTTCCAAAGAGCCGAATCCCTCTCCAGTATGCCAAGGGCCTCCTTTTATAGTGGAAACGGGCTGCCACAGTGGCACACAGGAGGTGGAAAGGCCTACAGTGCTGCGAGAGCTTATCGCTCGTGTTACAGGACAAGACGCATTTAATGCGTAGCTTAGGTGTCCCTTAGCTTTATTGGGGACGGGAACAAGGCCCGTCCCGTCCGTTGCCGCCTCGCCTTGCTTCGACACGTTCCCAGGCCAGCGGTGCATGCGGCGCCATGTAGGCAGGCAGGCAGCTGAGGTGGCGCGGTGGTAGGGTCTTCACGAAGATCTGCATGCCACCACGCAGGTGCTTGCTGAGTTGGCTTAGAGGCCGCCCGTAGCCACGCAGGTGCCTGCCCAGCTGGTTGAGCTAGCAGCTCCTTGGGGACGGCGGTGGAGTCTTGGTCGACGCGGACCTGGCTGTGGCCCCGCTGACGCCCTCGGCAAGGGCCTTGCCGGGGGCCCGACAAGGGTCTTCCCGTGGCGTTGCGGTCGTCCCCGGCAAGGCGCTTGCCCGGGGCCTTATGGATATCCTCGGCAAGGATTCCACCGGGGGTGGCCGTCTTCTGGTTCTCATCTGATCTCATATCTCTATGGTCTTGACAAAGATCTGCATGCTACCACGGAGGTGCCTCCCGAGCCCTAGTTCCAATGTGGTTGGTTGAGTTGGAACCCGTGGGCTCAAGGGTGGCTCGCTCTGTTAGCATCGGGCAAGTTGCCCCAACAAGGCTCTTGCCGGGGCTGCGGAGGCTTCCCCGACAAGGGCCTTGCCGGGGGAGTCCACCTCGCCCTCTCGATCTTCGGTATCTTTGGTCTTGGCGTTGCCTTGGCCATCATGTGCTTCGGCTTCTCTCCGGCTTCCTCCTCTCGCCTCGCTTAGTGTGGCTGGCCTGCCGGGTCTGACTGCCTGCATAAGTAAAGGGGTACAAAAGGTGTGCCCCTACTTTTGTACACCGACAGGAGCCCCCGGGCCTAGGCCACACATAAGCACGACACGTTGTGGGGCCAGGCCCAGAATGGTGCGCGGGCAGGCGGGGCGGATTTTCACCGTGGTAACTCTTCGTCCGATGCGCTTCCCCACAACCCCCGTTGAACACACGATGTGGGGGGCGTGTGTGACGTGGGTGGCATGCGTGGGGCGGTTTCCGCATGCATGCGTCACATCATGGTAAAGAGGCGGCTCGCGCCTTCCCCATAAAAAGAGGGAGGCGTGGAGGCGCGGCTCATTTACTGGATGGACTCGAGTCGCAGTCTTCAAGGCGCCCACGCCCCCTGATCACGGGGCATGGAGTGGTCGCCTTACCCTTCCTTTCGACCCTGCTCGCTCGCCACGCGACCTTCATGCAAGTGGCGTGTGGTGGAGGCGGGAAACCGGGCCGTCGCTGATTGGGGCAGCGGGTCGGTCCTGATTCCCCGCGCCTCCGATGGCTGGATTGGCTGAGTGGGGTGGCCGAGCCTCGACCCCGCCCCTTTATAAGGAAGGGGAGGGGGGCGTTGTCCCACATTCCTTCAGCATCCATCCTCCTCCACCTCCGCTTCTTTCTTCCACCTATCGAGTTCTTGCCTTCGCTCGTCGCCGCCGCATCTCTGCCGTCTTCTGTCTCTTGCTCCCCCCAGCCGCCATGGTGCCCAAATCCACCAAGGGCAAGCGAGTGGCCGAGGACGCCGGAGCGACGGATCCGCCGGAGAGTGTGTTGGCGGCGCAGCGGATGTAGCTCGCCTACTTCCCCTCGACGGTCGACGTGTTCGAGCTCCGGGAGGCCTTCAAACCCCTATGGGGGTGCAAGACGGGGGGAGAGAAGACGGGGCATCCGGCCACGCGCGTCATCCCCGCCAATTGCGCCGAGGCCGCCCCAAATCGGTACCCTTTATTTGTCGACTACTTCTCCTGCGGGCTCTGTCCTCCCTTCTCCGATGTCTTCAATGACGTCATGCACACCTACGGCTTCCACCTTTTGGATTTTACTCCGAATGCCATGGCGTGTATGGCCCTTTTCGCGCACCTCTGTTAGGGCTTCGCCGGGGTGCATCCCAACACGGCGTTCTTCCGCCATTACTTCTTCCCTCGGATCCAACTAGGGGGGGGGGGGGCATTTCTGGTTGTGTTGCCTGGATCCCACGGGCCAATGGGGCGTACCTGGATGGCGCCATGAAGGAGAGGTGGGAAGAATGGCGGGGCCGGTGGTGCTGGATTGAAGAGAAGGGCCCGCCAAACTTTTGCTAGGTCCGCGACGTGCCGCTAGTTCGCCGGGGCGACTGGAGCAACGTCGACGCCGACGACATGAAGCTCATGGTCGCCACCACCAGGATCGTTCGCCTTACCGAGGCCGGGCTCACCCTTGAGATGATCGGGGCAGATTTCATCCGCCGCTGAATTGCTCCGCTGCATAATAAGGGGAGGCCGGCCTGGCTCTTTACGAACGCCGCCGACATCATGAGGCTTCGCCCCGGCCTTGACCATAACTTCACGGTGATGGGGCACGCCCACTTCTGCCAGCGACTCTTCCAGATCGACGTGAACCGCGATGGCGAGGTCGAGCAGACCGGCAAGGCCGCGAGGGCCGCTGCGAAGGCCTGCAAGGTCGCCAAGGGGGCCCTTGTTCAAGTTGCCGGCAGGATTGGTTCCCCTGAGCAACAACTCACGCCGGACCGGCATCATCGCCATGATGCTGGACTTCAACGCACATGGGCTTGACCCGAGCTAGGTTGAGCCGGAGGAAATTCAAGTGCAGGAGTTCTTCGACACCTTGCACGAGGGGTACGTCACCGCCGAGCCGCGACTCGTTGAGGACACCACCCAGGCAGAGCTGGACTACATCGCAGCCAGGGCGATGGAGGCGAAGCTTGCCGAGGAGGTCGGCAGCGCCGGTGACATGGGGGACAAGACCGCGGTGGAGGCGGAGGAGAAGGAGCTTGCCCAGTGGGCGGAGGCCGCTGGGGAGGTCAGCAGCGCCGGCACCGGGGCTCCTCTCGTCGAAGGGGTGGTCGACGAGTCATCGGAGGAAGAGACTGAGGCTGTCGACCCTCCGGTCTCAGGGAGAGGGCGAGTCCTGCGGCGGGCCACTTTCGGCGAGCCGGTACGGCCCGTCAAGGTCGCGCAGTGGCCAAAGTCTCAGGAGGAATCCGAGCGTCAGACGAGGGCCGCGGAGGCAAAGAAGGTCGTCAAAGCCGCGGTGGCGAAGAAGAAAGCATCTGCCTCCTCTTCATCCAAGCGCGTGCAGACTCCACCCTCCTCCCTCCTCCGGCAGACGCTGACGCGGGGGTCACCTTTGACTTCGGGTCCCTCAGCCCAAGGAGGAAGAGGAAAGCAACAGAGGAGGAGGTGGACGACGAGTAAGTATCTTGCTCTTTTCTGTCATCTCCGTCTCCTCAATCTGTACCGCTTGTCTTGACTTGTTTTCATCTTGGCAGGGATGCAGCGAGGTTGGCCCAGAGGGTGAAAGGGCCAAAGCCTCGGGTGGCGATCAGCCTCCGGCGGGTACTTCGAGGGCACCACTGGTGGTGCTGAGCAGCCCGGACAGCATCCCCCAGCACAGCCCCCAGCGTAAGTTCATCATTCACCCCTCGTCAACATGTGTTGGGGGCATGATCTCCTGATGCTGACCTTGCTGTAGTTGCAGGAGGAGGACAGCAGCAGGAGGAGCCACAGAGGGATACCCCTAACATGCCGCCCCCATCGACCATGCCGCCCCGAGGGGCGTCCCCGACAAGGGCGCCAAGTACCGAGCCCATGCACATGGAGGAGGGGGAGGAGAACTCGGGCGCCGGTGGCTTTGCCTCGGCGCCAAATGTTGGCGGGGAGGGGACCTCTGCTTCCCAGCCCGGCAATGGTAAGCCGCTCGCCTTTTGCCCCTGTCTTTTTTTTCTTGCTGATTCTTGGTCTTGGCTTTGTCTCATCCCCTTCTTGGCGTCCATATCGTCCATCGGCAGACCAGGAGGACATAGACGCCATCATCGAGGACATCACCAAGGATGCCGTGGCAGAGGCCGAGAAGGTTGCTGCCGAGGAATCCGCCAAGGGTGCTGCCGAAGACGCCGCCAAGGGGCCTGTTGGGGAGCCCGGCAAGGAGCCTGCCGGGGATCCCGACAAGGGGCCTGCTGGAGAGGCAGGCAAGGCGGCCACCGAGGGGGAGGTGGTCGATGACCAGCCATCCTCCTCTGCTGCCTCCGGCTTCGGCAGGTATTTGAGGGTGACCGACAACCTCTTCGTCCACCTCCCAGGGGCATCAAGCTCTAGGGCGCCCGTCGAGGCAGAGGTGTTCAAAGAAGAGGGGCTTGCCGCCGCCGGGCTCAAGGTCGTCGACGAGCCAAGCGCCGATGGCGACGGATCTCAGGAGGAGTGGCTTCTCTAGGCCATGGGTGCCAATTTCCGGAAGTTCCAGGCGCTCCACCGCACCTGCCTGGACAAGGCCAAGTCCAGGATGGCAACGGTGGACAAGGCGGAGGCGGACCTCAAGGTGCGCATCGCTGAGGCGCGGACTTGGTTCCGCCAAGCTAACGAAGAGCTGAAGGCCGCCCAGGGCGAGCTGGCCAAGCGCGACGTGGAGCTCACCATGAAGCTGGCCGACATCGAGTAGGCCCAGGAGATGGCTGAGGGCTTGGCCACTGCAGTCGAGGCCGCTCGGACCCAGCACCAGGCCACGCTGAACTCCCAGGAGGAGGACCTCACCAAGAGCGAGGCGGACCTCGACGCCAAACTCCGCGCCAAGGACGAGGAGGTGGGGAAGCTTTTCGTGTAGTGGACCCAAGAGCTGGAGCAGAGGCACATGGAGACGCTCGATGCCGAGGCTTTGGTTCACGCCGGCAAGGTGAAGGAGCTGGAGGTGGAGCGGGACGGGCTGGAGGAGCAGGCCCTGAAGCTGTCCCACAAGAAGGACACGCTCAAGGGCGCCCTGACGGAGGCGCAGGGCGCGACCGTCAGCAGGGACGGGGAGCTCTCTGAGGCGAACAACTCCATCAAAGACCTCAAGCTGAAGCTGGAGGGCCTCGAGGAGATGCTCTCAGAGGCCAAGGCTCGGGAGGAGACCCTAGCCAAGGATCTGGAGGCTGAGAAGCTGCATCGGAGGAACGAAGCCGCCAGCCACAAGGATTTCGTGAAGGGCTAGAATCGCTGGATCAGCCGCCTCGAGGACGTTGCCGGCAGGATCACCATGCAGCTGGCTACCATGAGGATGCCAAATGTGAGGTACGCCCCAAAGCGCAGTGGGACTACTAATGCCAAGTTGACCCTGTTCTTGGAGGGTGTTCTCGGGGCCCTGGGGAAGTTCCACTCCAGCAGGGCGCCTTTGCTAGCCGACGAGAACCGAAGGCTTTTCCGGGGTGCCATGACCAAGGTCCTCACCAAGGTGGCATACTGGAACCCCACCCTTTACTTCGACGCCACGCTGGAGAGCTTGCCGGAGGGTACTAACCTCGCGCCGCTCAAGGAGAGTATCGAGCCAATCATGAGCCTCATCGACGGAATTCAAAGGGTGGAGGGCCAGCACCGGGATTAGGCACCCCGTTTCTTATCGCCGCTGCAGGTTCATGACCAAGACAATTTCTACATTTAGTTAGAACCGTGGCAACAACTTGATGTAATATAACTCTGCAGTACTATTGATACAATGCATGTTATTTTCCTGTTCGATTTCCCTTTGTATGTCCACCCTACGTTAACCGGGTAGGTTTGCCGGCGCGTAAACCCAGGGCGGCATCTTGAGGACGGATCACCATTGGCCTGCCGGGTGCGCTTGCTGCCAAGCAAACCACCTTACCACCCTTAGTGCGGTCGCTCGACCTGTCGAGCTTGACTCGAGTCAGAATCGAGATCGTTGCCTAGTGCGGAAGGCTACCCTGCCACTCTCGACGTGGCCGCTTGAGGTGTTGAGCGGACTCGAAACAGAACAAGGGCATTTCCAATTGCGGGAGGGCCCCTTTTCGTGCGGGTTTTCCATACATAGGCAGGATCTCCGAGGACAATAAACTCATGTATAAAAGGAAATTGCTCAAAGCTCTAGATGACTTAGATTTTCTGTTGCCGCGCTGGCGTCCTTCACGCTTACAGGCGGCGCAGTTTTCTCCTGGCCGTCTTCTTCTTTAGAGGCCATGACGACGAAGAACTGCTAACTACTAGACCAGATTCTCACAATTGCGCCCCCTACCTGGCGCCCCAAAGATGTCGGTGGGAAACGACACCTATGGGATCACAAGAATCCCTACTACGGTTGCCGGGGCGCGGGCTTGTGAGAAGAGCAGGATTAGCAGTCAACTCAAGGATCATTTACCCAGGTTCGGGCCGTGAGGATGCGTAATACCCTAGTCCTGCTTTGGTGTGTATTTGAGAGAGTTCTTGAGCTCTCGAACTAGCTATGGTGGCTGCGTAGTTCCAAAGAGCCGAATCCCTCTCCAGTATGCCAAGGGCCTCCTTTTATAGTCGAAAGGGGCTGCCACAGTGGCACACAGGAGGTGGAAAGGCCTACAGTGCTGTGAGCTTATCGCTCGTGTTACAGGACAAGACGCATTTAATACATAGCTTAGGTGTCCCTTAGCTTTATTGTGGACGGGAACGAGGCCCATCCCGTCCGTTGCCGCCTCGCCTTGCTTCGACACGCGCCCAGGCCAGCGGTGCATGCGGCGCCATGTAGGCATGCAGATAGCTGAGGTGGCGCGGTGGTAGGGTCTTCACGAAGATCTGCATGCCACCACGCAGGTGCTTGCTGAGTTGGCGTAGAGGTCGCCCGTCGCCACGCAGGTGCCTTCCCAGCTGAATGAGCTAGCAGCTGCTTGGGGACGGCGGTGGAGTCTTGGTCGACGCGTGCCTGGCTGTGGCCCCGCTGGCGCCCTTGGCAAGGGCCTTCCGGGGGCCCGGCAAGGGTCTTGCCGTGGCGTTGGAGTCGTCCCCGGCAAGGCGCTTGCCGGGGGCCCTGTGGATCTCCTCGGCAAGGATTCCGCCGAGGGTCGCCGTCTTCTCGTTCTCATATGATCTCATATCTCTATGGTCTTGACAAAGATCTGCTTGCTACCACGGAGGTGCCTCCCGAGCCCTAGTTCCAATGTGGTTGGTTGAGTTGGAACCCGTGGGCTCAAGGGTGGATCACTCTGTTAGCATCGGGCAAGTTGCCCCGGCAAGGCTCTTGCTGGGGCCGCGGAGGCTGCCACGGCAAGGCACTTGCCGGGGGAGTCCACCTTGCCCTCTTGCTCTTTGGTATCTTTGGTCTTGGTGTTGCCTTGGCCATCTTGTGCTTCGGCTTCTCTCCGGCTCCCTTCCTCTGCCCTGCTTAGTGTGGCCGTGGCGCGCGGCTCCGACTGCCCGTGCACAAGTAAAGGGGTACAAAAGGTGTGCCCCTACTTTTGTACACCGACAGTAGCGATTTCGGGTGAGGAGAGGGTGTTTTGCCGCCCATGCTGTGTATGAACGGGGCTGACAGGTAGGGCGGTTGTGTCACGTCTGAGGGAAGTTACACATCTGCCCCTATTTAAAATATTTGCCTACAACGATTTCAGCCGAGGAGAGTTTGTTTTGCCGCCCACCGTGTATGAATGGGAAAATGGAGGGAGAGACACATGTCTTTCGGACGAGCTTGAATCAAATGTGTTTTGCCTCCCACGTTTGGCGCGCACCATGTCTGAACGGGCTCAGAGGCGGTTGTGTCACGTCTGATTGAAGTTTCTAGTCTACCCCTATCGACAGCAGTGTAAATCTGCTCGATAAGGATGTCAAAGTGTCAAGGGTAGACAATAATTTCCATCTCGCGAATACTTGCTTCGGGCAGCCCACAAATGATAGTGGGTGTTTGGCGTTCAAAACTTGGGAGAATTAGCATTCACGTTTGCCCCGGGCCCTGGCAACTAAATTCAAATCCAATTTGTATTCGATTACAAATATCCGCCGATAATTCTACGTTTTGTTATTTACTTCTTCAAAACCACAACAAAGATTTATTCCATCTTTATATATGATTGTGATTTAGAAATTCCGTGATCTTCGAATTCAGTAAGTTGGATACACTTTGAGTCAAACAGTTATTTCATCCAATACAATATGCTCACACGAAAAACAGTTCACCTTATGTCAATCATACAAGTACTGAGGATTACCTCGCCTAAAAAATTCGGATCATTACAACACATGGACAACATAGGGGGTCTTACAACATAATCCATTCAGAGACATGACACAACATGCAAGTACAATAATCTATTGACAATTTCAACTAGTATCTAAAGAAGAACTGGGATTACCCTGGGCTTCAGATAGCAGAAACAGCTGGACCTCCTCCGTCTTCGAATGCAGCATTCTTACTTCCTCCAATTCTTGGGTTGCTTTCATAAAGTGTGTAGCTAATTGCCTAATTTCCAGCCCCAAGATCAAGATTACCTCATTCATGGAAGCCACACCATCTCTTTCTGGCTCTAGTAGAGCCTCAAGAACTATAATATCTGTTGAGGGAGTCCCAGACTAGGGGGTGTCCGGATAGCCGGACTATCGTCACGGCCGGACTATCGTCACGGCCGGACTCCAAGACTATGAAGATACAAGATTGAAGACTTCGTCCCATGTCCGGATGGGACTTTCCTTGGCGTGGAAGGCAAGCTTGGCGTCTGGATATGTAGATCTCCTACCATTGTAACCGACTCGTGTAACCCTAACCTATCCGGTGTCTATATAAACCGGAGGGTTTTAGTCCGTGGGGACGGACAACAATCATACCATAGGCTAGCTTCTAGGGTTTAGCCTCCTCGATCTCGTGGTAGATCTACTCTTGTACTACCCATATCATCAATATTAATCAAGCAGGGTAGGGTATTACCTCCATCGAGAGGGCCCGAACCTGGGTAAAAACATCGTGTCCCTTGTCTCCTGTTACCATCCGCCTAGACGCACGCGATTCGGGACCCCTACCGAGATCCGCGGTTTTGACACCGACATTGGTGCTTTCATTGAGAGTTCCTGCGTATGCGTCACCGATAGGCCCGATGGCTCCTTAGATCATCAACAACAACGCGGTCCAGGTGAAACTTTTCTTCCGGACAAATCTTCGTGTTCGGCGGCTTTGCCTTCAAGGGCCAATTAAGCAGCCATCTGGAGCAGATCGAAAGCTAAGCCCCGGCCATCATGTCGATTTGGAAGTTTGAACTATCGGCCGATATCCGCGGAGACCTGATCTTGACGGATTCGAGGCGCAGCCAAGCGAGCCGCCTTGTCTCGATGGGCATGATCTAGCTCTGCAGCCGAACATTGCCACAGAGGCCGCACTCACATCCGCTCCGACCCTTAATCCGGGCGGATTCCCGATCAGGGCGAGTGGTTGGACACCGCCTCGGGGCTACAATCTCTATGGCTATCGAAATAACTCCATCCCTGTCGCTGCGAAGATCTCGACTCAGGGTGCGGAATCCTCTCCGGACTCCGAACCCTCCGCGCCCCTTAATCGAATCCGATTGGGCGCCCGTTATGGAGTTCACTGCGCGGACATCTTTCAAAGACTTTTCGCCCTTTGGCGACATTCTGAATCGCTAAACTCTCTCTTTTATCCGGAGAGCCTGGCGGACTGCGGACATGAAGGTTGGGATCTGACGACGAAATTCAACGCCCACCCACCACCCACTTTGTAGCCACTGTCGATGATTTAACCGACATGCTCGACTTTGACTCGAAGACGTCGGCGATATGGGCGACGGCGCGGAGGCGACCAAGACCCAGCGCCTACGAGGCACTGAAGGCCACCTCATCATATGACATATACATGGTGGACATCCCAAAAGATGGAAGCAGCGATGGAACAACGGAGGATGACCCTCAAGAAACAGCCAAGCGCCGGCGTCGTGGCGCCGCTCTAAATCCGCCACAATAAAAGCGGTGATTCCAGCACGGAGATAATAACACCGGACGGTGCGAAGAAACCCCTCGGCGGGACTCAGCGCAGGAGGAGGGAGAAGCAAGTCCGCACGACGGTCTGCGGCGAAAGAGAGGTCGAGGACGATAATTATGCGCCTCCCTCCGAAGATGAGGCCAGCCTCGATGACGACAAATTTGTCGTGCCTGAGGATCCCGCCGAACATGAGCGTTTCAAACGCAGGCTTATGGCCACGACAAACAGCCTCAAGAAAAAGCAGCAACAGCTTAGAGCTGATCAAGACCTGCTAGGCGACGGATGGATGAAGTCCTTGCAGCGAAGAGTATGAACTCGAGCGCCCCTCAAAAGCTACCCCAAACGCAGGCCTTTGCCTCGATCGGAAGAGGAAGCACCCAAGTCACCAACGCCGACGACATGGCAGACCGGCCACCCGTGGCGCGACGAGAAGCCTCTCGGCCCTCCGCTCAAGCCACCCCGACGCGCTCAAAAAGTACCAAGGCACGGAAAACGCGCCGACTTGCGAGATATATTGGGCGATAAGGCAAAACACACAAGATCGATCTACGGATCGGCGTGGGCGTAACGACGCTGGATGATTACCGTCGCGCCAGATACAAAGAAACCTGGCGGGCGAACACGATGAACAAAGCTCATATGAGCTACGTCGTGATATAGCCCAATCTGAGGCGCCAAGACACCCACTATGCTTCACGATGAAGTAATGGATCATCAAATCCCGAGGGCTTCAAACCCGTAAACATCGAATCATACGATGGTACCACAGATCCTGCGGTGCGGATCGAGGACTATCTCCTCCATATCCACATGGCCCGCGGTGATGATCTACATGCCATCAAATACCTCCCATTCAAGCTTAAAGGACCAGCTCGGCATTGGCTCAATAGCTTGCCCGGCCAGAATCAATTGGTTGTTGGGAGGACACGGAAGCCGCATTCCTTGATAACTTCCGGGGCACATATGTGCGACCACCGACGCCGATGACCTTAGCCACATAATCCAGCAGCCGAATAATCGGCGGACAATTACGGACACGGTTCCTAACAAAGAAAAATCAAATCGTTGACTGTCCGGATGCAGAGGCCCTTGCAGCCTTCAAACATAACATCCGCGACGAGTGGCTTGCCCGGCACCTAGGACAGGAAAAGCCGAAATATATGGCAGCCCTCACAACCCTCATGACTCGCTTTTGTGCGGGGGAGGACAGCTGGTAGCTCGAAGCAACAACTTGGCCAAACATCCGGATTGTTCGGATACCAAGGACAGCAATGGCAGGTCACGTCGCAACAAGAACAAGCGCCGCATTAACGGTGATAATTCTAAAGATACGGCCGTCAATGCGGATTCGAGGCTCTAAACCCGGTCGTGGAAGAAGCCATTCAATAGAAATACCAGGGCCCGTCCAACTTGGACCGAATACTCGATCGCTTGTGCGGATACATGGCACCCCGAAAAACTCAGCCAATCACACCAACAGGACTGTTGGGTGTTCAAGCAAGCGAGCAAGTTAAGTGCCGAACTCAATGACAAGGGGCTGAACAACGATGACGGGGAAGAGCCCCGGCCGCCGAACAATAGAGGACAGAAGGGCTTTCCCACACTAGTGCGGATGGTGAACATGATATACGCAACCCACATACCCAAAAGGGAGCGGAAGCGTGCACTACGGGACGTATATGTGATGGAGCCAGTCGCCCCAAAGTTCAACCCATGGTCTTCCTACCTGATCACTTTCGATCGAAGGGACCACCCCACTAGCATTCGTCACGGCTGTTTCGCCGCATTGGTTCTTGACCCAATTATTGACGGATTTCACCTAACCAGAGTCCTGATGGACGGCGTCAGCAGCCTAAACCTGCTTTATCGGGATACAAGGTCGCAAAATGGGCATAGACCCTCAAGGATTAAACCTACAAAGACGACCTTTAAAGGCGTCATACCAGTGTAGAGGCCAGTTATGCGGGCTCAGTTACACTCGAAGTGGTCTTCGGATCCCCGGATAACTTCCGAAGCAAAGAGTTAATCTTCGACATCGTCCCATTCTGCAGCGGCTATCATGCACTGCTCGGACGAACCGCATTTGCAAAGTTCAATGCGGTGCCACACTACGCATACCTCAAGCTCAAGATGCCAGTCCCTCGAGGAGTAATCACGGTCAATGGAAACACCGAACGCTCTATCCGAACGGAGGAGCACACGGCGGCCCTTGCGGCGGAGGTGCAAAGCAGCCTCTCACGGCAATCCTCGAGTCCGGCCACTAAGCGTCCGGACACCGCCAAGCGCGCCCGGAGTAACCTACAACAAGACCGCCTGGCACGATTCAAGCACGCGTAGCAATCCGGCCCCAACCCCCGCCCTCGCGAAACTGCGAAGCTAGTATTACGCGTACATAATTACGCTCTGGAGATACCATGGGCACATGGGGAGGGGCAAGACCACGGCACGCCAAGAATGCGGCTTGACCGCACTAGGGGCTCCCGTTTGTGTCATTTCTTTTTCCTTTTTTCTTCCTTTTTCTTACTTTCAGGATTCCGTCTTTGAGAAGTCCTGTCCGGCACTTGAATCGCCGAACTCACGATGCAATAGCCAGGGCAGCAGAAAGCCACGTCGAGTGTTCAGGTGGTCTCTATTACGAGCATTATACCTGTTTTACATACCATCCATGAGCTTACCTCGGAGAGGACATGTTAGATAGTCCCATCCCTTGCTTATCGCACTATTTGTATCGTTCGCTTTCATTGCAGTACCTTTTGAATAAACAATACATAGCTTTTGCCTATTATTGCACTCTTTTATTTATCCATATATATGTTCGTTTCATGACATGTTGCACCCATACACTTTAGTGCGGCCAATACACCGAGGGCTTGAGTATCCCAAAATTATGGTGTGATAAGTCCGAACACTTTCACAAGTCGGCACCCGAACTTATAGCATTATATGAATTGGCTCTGAATCATGTCTTGGGTCAATAGTTGGGTTTGCCCGACTCCGTGTTTTGGTACCTTACGTTCCGCTATATCGGCTAAGGTAGCACCGGAGAACCATCGCGATTGTGCCCAGTTGAGCTGGGTCGAGCACCTTAGTGGAGAAAGCTAAAACTGACCGTCATGATAGGGCGAGAGCGATCGCTGTTCGAGAGGTTTTTGGGTCCCTAAAGACTTATGCCGCTTAGAGCGAGGAACCGAATTGTCCGCCAAGGCGTGGATAGCGCCCGAACTCGGTCTTCGAATACTAGGGGCTTCACGAAATTTAAAATTATAGAATTCTATGGCTAAGTGAGAGTGTTCAAGCATTATAAGTCCGGTTGCCTTGTTACGTTGTGTTGGCGCCTCCTAGATGGACCCAAGTATGGGAACAAGAGTGCTCAAGTTTATCCCGAACACTCCACACTTTCGTGGCATGGGGCTGAAGCCAACGA
This sequence comes from Aegilops longissima, assembly GCA_021605205.1. Classification (NCBI taxonomy): domain Eukaryota; kingdom Viridiplantae; phylum Streptophyta; class Magnoliopsida; order Poales; family Poaceae; genus Aegilops; species Aegilops longissima. The sequence continues at coordinate 297,587,312 of CM038678.1, forward strand.
CTTGCCAACTCTCAAATTTGATAAGCGGCCGCCTGAAGGTAATATTTTAAATTAACAAGCGTTGCTTAGCGCATATGAATAAGTTTTCAGCGTACAGGATAACAAATGCGAGCCTATTCAAAAATTACATCTTTGGAGCACTCATCCGCTATTCGGCGGGCACCCTTCAGGAGGCCCTCATAGTACATTTCGTGCGTGCGATGCTCATGGCCCTTCGATGGCCCGTCCGTCACAAGCTTCTCTGCATCCAGCTTGCCCCAGTGCACTTTAGCACGGGCAAGGGCCCGACGAACACCTTCAATGCAAACGGAGCGCTTGATGACTTCAATCCGTGGACAGGCATCCACCAGCCGCTGCACCAAGCGAAGTAGCTCCGGGCATGGCCTCCAATGGCCACACCCGCTATAAGGCCCTTCATGGCCTGTTCGGCGACCTTGTGGAGCTCGACCAGCTGCTTCAGCTGGTCGCTCAGGCACCGGACGTTCGGCCTCGGATCTTGAGACCGAACACCTTTTCCGTCGAGCTCCCTCCTTGGCGCGGTAGAATGCGGCAACATCGGACACACTACGGGCAAATCTACGAATGCTCCTGGAGAGCTCCGAATCCGGGTAAGTAATAGGTAATTCACTTTCACATGCTTGCTTTCCATAAAGAATGCCTTACCCACCGCTATCTTCTTCAACGACTCAATTTCTTGGAGGGCTTTTTGGGCCACGACCTTAGCAGCTTTAGCACTCTCAAGAGCCGTGGTGAGCTCGGACTCTCGATTCTTCGAGTCACGCTCCAAACCCTCGTGTTTTTCCATGAGAGCTTGGAGCTCTTGCCGTACCTTGGCCAGCTGCGCCTCCCCCTTCTCTCGCTCGGTGCGTTCCGCAGCCGCTTTGTTTTCGGCCACGGACACCGCTTCCTTCAGGGTCGCCACCTCGTTCGTGGCCTGTAGTACCAATTATTCCTGTTATTTTTGCAACCAAAACCTTTTCTATAAGGTATTTCTTTAATAAGGTATTACTTACCTTCCTTGTCCTCGAGCTGCTTCTTGGCTTGTCCGAGCTCGTTCTCGGACCGCCGAGGTTCTGCTTCAATGCATTGACCTCCAGCAATCGGTCTGGCAGAGGTCAACAAGCAGCCTGCATTCCCATATTGACATACTTATGTTAGACTCCTGCATATATCTTTTAGATCCTTAGTCCGGCTTTTCTTTCCGAACACTTGAACTAAGAATCGGGGCTACTGTCTATCACGGTAATATTTTTACATATTCTAAACTTACCTCAAAGCATATTAGAAGGCTGGTACAGGCTTCGGTCAGTCCGCTCTTGGCGGACCGAACTGTCCGGATCACCGCACACATAACAGTGCGGTGCTCCTCCTTGATGGAAGCGCCGTTAAGCACCTCCGATGGCTATCCGGTGCCTCCGTTGGGCGGAGGACACCGGCGTCTTACTTCTTGCGAAGGATCCGCTGGTCGGACTTGAACTCACCGATGGTTCCGGCATGGAGTCCGGACGAGGGTCGGGCTTAGAGCCCCGGGGTCTTGCCCCAGCGCTGAGTCCGGGAGGTTGCCTTGTGGCACCTCCTGCGCTACCTCCTCTTGACCAAGCCCCCTTAGGGCCCCACCGCGGCATCGTCCATGGCGTGAGGCGCGAGGCGGCGGTCGAAGCAGTACTCTCCATTTCCGACGAGCCCAGGGACCCGATCGATGAATCGGAGAACTCGCCCTTGGGCGGGCTGCACGGTTGTTCGACACTAGAGAACACTCTGCGATAATAAAATGCCATGGGTATCCGGACACTTACGATCTCGCCAGGGGCTTGGCCCTTGTAGGCCAATCCTCCTCGTCGTCGTCGATGTTGGTGGAGAAGTCCGGAGGAAGGGTTCTTCCCTTCTTGGACCCTCCGGCCTCCCCAGTTAGGGCGGCCTTCCTTTTCTTCTCCTCCCCCGCTGGGGGAGGAGCTTCTTCTTCTTCCTCCTCGTCCTCGGGAAAGATTCTCGCATCGAATCGACGGCACTGGCGTGGGGAGCTCCTTGAGTTCCGTGGCCTCCTTCTTGGCCTTCTTCTCCGGCACCACATGGGGCACGGGCCAGCAGCCCGTCAATTGGGCGTCCTCCGGTCTTCGGTAAAGGAGCAGACAGTTAATCTGTCCGGACGTCTTCAGCCAGTCTGTCAAAGATTAGGGAGTTTTAGATCCCACATAGAGTCAACCTATGAAAAAGAGTCCGTAAAGGTAAAATAACTTACCTCGCCGGCTGGGCGCGCGATCATATCTGTGATCCTTGTTAGCGGATGTTGGGGCTTGGCGCCCTTGAACAGCACCTTCCGGACATCTTAAATGCGTTGTGTCAAAGAGCGGCTCAAGGTTCGGTCTTTGTGCGGATCGAACTCCCACAAGTTAAAGGCCCGTTGTTGGCACGGGAGAATCCGGCGGATGAGCATCACACGGATTACGTCGACAAGCACGAGATTCTTGTCCACCAGGTTTGGACGCATGTTTGGAGTCGGATAGCTCTTCCGAATTCCCCACGTCGGCCCGTCTCCTTCCATGACGAGAGCCGTGTGGGAAGCCAGATCTGAATTGGGGCCGCCACCCATTGGTCGCGTGGCTCGGTGATGTAGAACCACCCGATTGCCACCCTTTATGGTCTCCACAAAGGCGCCCTCGAGCCATAGGACCTTGGCCATCTTGCCAACCATGGCGCCTCCGCACTCCGGCAGCGGCCGCCCACTACCTTCGGCGGACGTTGAAGATCTTCAGCCATAAGCCGAAGTGGGGCTGGATGCAGAGGAAGGCCTCACACACGACGATAAACGCCGAGATGTTGAGGATGAAAATCGGGTCCAGGTCATGGAAGTCCAGGCCGTAGTAGAACATGAGCCCCCGGACAAATGGGTGAAGTGGAAAACCTAGTCCGCGGAGGAAGTGGGGAGAAACACCACCCTCTCATGGGGCACAGGGGTTGGAATGAGCTGCCCGCGTTGGGTAGCTGTCTTGCGATGTCTCCGGACAAGTATCCGGCCTCCCGCATCTTGTGATGTGCCCTCCGTGACGGAGGAGGCCATCCACCTGCCTCCCGCTCGACATGGTTGGAGAAGGTCGAGGTGGGATGTGCGGACTTAGGCGCTGGGCTCGAGTCTTGTGAAATGGATAAGCAAAGGAGGAAGAAGGCGTGGGTGAAAGGTGGATCCTTATCCCTTATATGGGCGAGCGAAGCTATCGTCCCCACCGACTGGTAAAACTCGCTTATTTCCCAAGCGCCATAATCAATGGGCGGATGGGTTACCCATGTCCGTATTGATGAGAATCCGGAATAAGGGGACACGATCTATGCTTTGATAAGGCGTGCCAAGGAAACCGCCTCGCTAAACGCTACTGAGGTGGAACAAGAAAAACAGTTCATATAAAGGCTGGCCGTGGTGTGATGTCACGCCGCGGAATCGTCGACAGATTTGTGCAAAAGTTATTCTCTCTACGGTGGTATGTGGAACTTGTTTTGCGAGCGGACACTATCCCGGTGTTCAAAACCTTCTATGAAGTATTCGGAGGAGGAACCCGCCTTGCAATGCGAAGACAATATGCGCGGACTCGTCGTCATTGAAGCCTGGTTCAGGGCTACCGAGGAGTCCCGGACTAGGGGTGTCCGGATAGCGGACTATCATCACGGCGGACTCCAAGACTATGAAGATACAAGATTGAAGGCTTCGTCCGTATGCGGATGGGACTTTCCTTGGCGTTGAAGGCAAGCTTGGCGTCTGGATATGTAGATCTCCTACCATTGTAACCGACTTTGTGTAACCCTAACCTATCCGGTGTCTATATAAACCGGAGGGTTTTAGTCCGTAGGACGGACAACAATCATACCATAGGCTAACTTCTAGGGTTTAGCCTCCTCGATCTCGTGGTAGATCTACTCTTGTACTACCCATATCATCAATATTAATCAAGCAGGAGTAGGGTATTACCTCCATCGAGAGGGCCCGAACCTGGGTAAAAACATCGTGTCCCTTGTCTCCTGTTACCATCTGCCTAGACGCACAGTTCGGGACCCCCTACCCGAGATCCGCCGGTTTTGACACCGACATCTGTGCTCAGACTGCTCTCCGGCGGTGTTGCCTCTGAACTGCTACCATCTAGTAACATGGATGGCGCACTGCTTCCACAAATAGATTCTACGGTTGTACATTGTGTCCTAGTGTGAACGGCATCCTGAAAGGTTTCCTCTGGACATAAGTAAGAGATAGTTATCGCATGGTCCAGGCAGTAAGCTTACATGGTAAACGACATACGAATTATTGCCGAGCATGGCAAGCTATATTTAAATGGTTTGAAGCAGCATCAGCCGAAAAGAAATTAAAATGGTAAGATGAAACTAGGGATGTAAGTGGCAAATAAATGACATCCGCCAGTCCAATCTAGTTAGTTTTTGCTAGCTCCCTAGTTCATTTTCCTCAAAAAACAAAAACTCTTTTGAACTATCATACCACTAGTGGACTTTAATCAGGATTAAACAGGACCCATTTGACATCCCTAGTTGAAAGGGAGTGTACCACCGCAATATTTAAGTTGCCAAGGCATCTAAGGAGTTCAAATAATGTGAGAAAGCACTTAATAGTGTGGCCTCATATATACTATGAAGACGGTCTTGTGATGAAGTTCAGAGGAAAAGTTAAGGACTCAAATGAACTAGGCATGCATTTCTTTACGATAGTACAGCGAGCCTTCGCGACATATTAGCCAACTCAAGTATAGCCTAACAAGTAACAAACAAGCATTCGAATCAACCAATACAGCAAAGCAGACACCTGAACTATTTGTAATTCTGTAGGATTACAAGTTGAGGGCAAAAGCCAAGAAAGCAGCCCACACGCATTACATTTCACATGTACTAAAACACACTGGCTTACCATATGTTGCTGTGAGCCTTGCTACTGTTGCAATGTTCTTTGAAGATATCGTCAACATCCCGTGGATGCAAATCTAGTTGTTGTAGTTTATTCTTGTAACATCCCAAATTTTCAATTTGGCATGTTATACATAGGTCATCCATGCATAGCATATTTTATTGCATATTCATTTGCTATCCTCGAAATCCTAAGCAACTCAAGGACCCTCGGAGAGAGTTGGGGATTTTTAGATTTTCATATTTGAATTTTATCAAATAATGAAAGGCGAGGATATTGGATTTTATTATTTTCTCTCAGGAAAAATATTTCAAGTTTAAAATAAGCGAGAGGAGATAATATGACTTCTCCAAAACTAATTGAAATACCGGAGGAAAAATGTTAGAATCATTTTTGGGATTTTATTTTACCTATTTGGAATTTTATTTGCCTAGTGAAAATTTTTTGCATATGTTTAAAAATTTGCATTTTAGGGGCCAAGAGAAGCTCATCTTGTTCTAAATATTTTATTTAGGCAAAGAAAACTTGTTTTGGCATTTTTAGGTTTTATTTATTTTTCTAGGATTTTTACAATTTTTGGCGGAATGTTTTTTAAAAAAGGAAACCATACCGATCGGGCTAACAGCCCACCGAAAGCAGGCCGGCCCAGTGCCGCCGCCCCCACTCTAGCGTCTTGTCCGTCGCCGCCATGCCGGACTCGGAGTCCGAGCCGGACTCCCGCCCCCCCCCCGCCTTGCCCCTCCTCCAAGCCACCTCCCTCCCTCTTTAAATAGCCCCCACCTCTCCCTTAGCCACCACCGCCTTGGGACCCGGGAAAGCCGAGCCGAGCCGCCGCCCGCCTTGCCTTGTCGCCGCCTCCCGCCTGATGCCGTCGCCCCCCTCGCCGAGCCGCCGCCCCTAGCCGCCTCGCGGGACCCCTTGAAACTTCGCCGCCCGCCCAGCGGACGACCTCGCGGAGGTAGCCCGTCGCGGTTTTTCTTTAAATAACCCTTGGTTTTTATATAAAACCCTAGCCGTTTTTTTATTAGATCGCTTTATTTTTCCCGGTTTATTTATTTTGAGAACGTTCACCCGTTCGATTCGTTTTTATGAACATGTTCATCATTTAGTTTCAGCTAGCGAACGTTCGTTCGTTTAGCCGTTCGTCGTTTTCTTTTATCAGTTTTATTCCGTGATTATTCCGAATTCGATTTCTGAACCAATGTTCAAACTAGTATAACTTTTCGCTCGTTTATCGGAATCAGGCGATTCAAGCGCCTGGAGTTTCATCTCGAAACCCTCTTTCAGAATAGTCAACTTAAACCAGTTTTTATCCTTGTAAAATTTGACTCTAGTTCAGATTAGTAAACGGACCTTGTTTTTCTCGCCGTTTGAGTTTCGTTGTTCCATTTGGTTTGATTCTTTTTGCAAACCGGAGTTCTTAAGTTGAACTCTCCGGTCAACCTCTTTCAGTTGAAGTTTCGTTTGTGCATCTTTGTTTGTTACTTATGTATCTATTATTTGCTTGCGATAGAATTCCCGGAGTGCGAAGCGTGTTACTACGAGTCTCTAGGATTCATGGATCGTCAGCAAGGCAAGTAACACTTGATCATACCTTTTCATACCCAGTTTTATGCATTAGCTCAACCCTCCAACATTGCATGGTTAGGATGTCATTAAATTGTGGGTTGGGAAGTAGATGATGAGGTAGGAACCTATTGCCCTGTTACTATCAAACCCTTGGGAGTTACTTCTACGTTATGCTTATATTGCCATGCTATGCTCGTGGACGTGGTTTGGGTTTGAGAGATATTCACGACAGATGTGAGATTATTAATTAATGGTTTACTTTAAGGTGGCAACTTAAATACACATCTGGGTGGATTGAGGCACCTGGGGAACCCAAAGTTGTCATTTTATTTTGGAAATCCGGGGTACCGTGTGATCTTCCTATGGACCGCCATCCGGGCTCAAAGGGAATTGAGATTATTCATGCTAGAAACTTCCGTGTGCAGCCACAAGCTATTATGGGCTCTAGCATAGTTGAGTAAGTTACGTGAAGCTTTCGAAGAGGTAGATCAACAGGTAGTGGGTTTTATAGGTTTGGTATGATCTATTTGGAGTAGAGAGTTAATGTTTCTGAAAGACTGTGTCTCGGTCATCCGTATCTCAAACACCATGCAGTGCGAGAAACCAACGGAGGCGATCGAGTCTTGTGGGGAAAAGTCATAAACCTCTGCAGAGTGTACAATCTAATCATGGTTAGCCGTGTCCCGGTTATGGACGATTCGAGTATCTAGTACTTGAGTATTCACATGTATCTCATCACTCTAAATTAATACTGTTGGGTTGTTAATCACTTTAATTGGGATTGAGTTGGGGTTACACCTTCTCAATGATGTTTCAACCACCATGATAGTTAAAGTAAAATTTATTCCTTTGATGTAGGGAAAAATTGGCTTTTTGCAAAACTGTAACCATAGAGCTTTCCACCAGCCAAACTTGCATGTAGTGTTAGCTTTATTCTGTTATTGTTCTATTGTGTTACATTGCCAGCATATTCCATGTGCTGACCGTTCTCGGGCTGCAACGTATTATGTTGCGAGACTTTTCGAACGAGGAGTAAGGATTGTAGGTCGTTGCCGTGCAGCTCGCTTATGCCGTTGGAGTTGATGGACTCACTTTATCTTCCAAGCCTTCGCTGTTATCGCATTAGATGGCCTTAAGCCATATTATGTAATAAGTTCTCTTTTGAGACATTCGATGTAATAAGTGTGTGATTGCTACTCTGTTATAAATCCTTGAGTCTTGTGTGTGTCAAGATTACCGATCCGGGATGACATGAAGCACGAGACTTGACCATCTGAGGTCGGGTCGCTACAAGATGGTATCAGAGCACACGCTGAGTGTAGGACACGACCACTAAGATAAAACCATAGGTCACTCCTCTCTATTCATTTCTGACTCCTCTCCATTTTTCCACTCTTTAGGATGACGGAGATGAAGTATAAGTTTGCCCAACCAGATGAAGACACACCTTTCGGACGCCACTTGAAGGAAGTCACTAGATACCTGAATATTGGAATACCAAGCTTCACCGGGACGTACAACGCCACCTTACCAGAAGAAGAATGCTGGAAGATTCAAGCTCTAGTTCCCGGAAGGACGTTTGCACCAAGCACGGAGCCCATAGTATGTGTTTTCAATGCACCAACATGGAGTTTGGGAAAGAGTATGGCAGCTCACATTACCATGGGACGCATTGGAGAAGTCTACAATAAGGAGCTTAAAGACACCATATACCAAATATGTGGGCGCCGAGACGAGCAATGGGAAGTAATTAGCACCAAGAAGGATAGATCCATTACAGCTTACATCCAGAGCTAAACCAGCACATTCGGCGTCATGAGAACCAGATGTCTTGACATGCTGGATTTGAAGAAGGCAAAAACTAAGATCATCGAGTTGGAGGAAGAACTCAAGTCTACATGCGATGGATATGAGGAAGAAATCAAGATACTACTGGAGAAGAACAACGACCTAGTCAAGAAGATTGGAGTCTTCATGGGAGGACCAGCACCCAAGGAAGAGGAGCAAGAAGAGGAAGAAGATCCCGCTTGTCCAGACAACTACATCATCATCGACGACACCGACTTAGACCCAAGTGATGATGACTATGAAGACGAAGCTGGAGCAGACATCATGGAGTCTTCCACCGATCAAAATTTCTAGAAGACCACCATATAGCAGTAGTATTACCCCCATGTAACTAGTAGTAGTTGAGCACTTATGCGATAGTCCTAGATCGTTTTGTATGCCCTTGCTTGCTTGATTGAATGAATGTGTGTTTGCCTCATGTGCATATGGGTAGTGTTTTCTCACTACACCTCTTTCTATTCTAATCTCTCCCATCTAAACCTTCAGATGCCTCCGAGACGTGACCCCGGATTTCTTTTCCCACCGGAGCTCACTCAGTTGATCCAACAGCAGAATGCTTTGATGCAATTGCTAGTTCAGAACCAGGGAAATGCCAACAATAACAACAACAACAACCCGCCGCCAGTGGACAATTTAGCCCGCTTTCTAAGGTTACAACCGCCGGTGTTTTCCAGTAGCACCGAGCCAATAGTTGCAGATGACTGGTTACGCCGTATTGGAAGGAGTTAACCACCGCAGGATGCACGGATCTTTGAAAGAGTGCGTTTTGCCGCACATCAATTGGATGGACCAGCAGCCGCATGGTGGGAGAATTACGGCTAATTTTCCTATAGACAATGTCACTTGGGACCAGTTCAACAAGCTTTTCAGACGGCCCATGTTTCAACTGGAGCCATGCAGATAAAGAAGCGTGAGTTCCGCAACTTACGCCAGGGGAACCGTACTATGGCTCAGTACGTGGATGAGTTTAGCAAGTTATCACGCTATGCCCCCGATGATGTGGCCACGGATGCCGCGAAGCAAGAGAAGTTTATGGAAGGACTGAATGATGAGATGAGTATGCAGCTGATGGTGGCAACTTTCAACAACTACCGGAGTTGGTAGATAAGGCCCTAATGATTGAAGGAAGCAGCAGCAAATTGAGAGTCGTAAGAGGAAGTATGGACAAGGGAAGTGTAACTCAGAGCTCACGAAGTCTCGTTCAACCCGAACTCGGAGGACTAGTTCATAACCATGGAGGACATAACCATCTTTGGAGGAGGATCGCATAATGGTGCGAAGAATGGGAATGGAAATGCAGCCAACAATAATCAGAATCGCTCTAACCCAGCTACACCCGCCAAGAGAGACTTGAGCCAAGTTATTTGCTTTAAGTGCGGGAAGACAGGGCACTATGCCAACAACTGCCCTGAAGGAAAGAATGGAAACGGAAATGGGAGCGCTGGGAAGAAGCCCAATCCATTCAACAAAGGACAAGTGAACCACGTTAACGTGGAGGAAGTTGAGGAGCAGCCGGACGCGGTAATAGGTAAGTTTTGGTTCGGTCATTTACCGCTATTGTTCTTTTCGATCTTGGTGCATCGCATTCATACATATCAAGGGATTTGTGGATAAGTTTAAGTTACCAACCTGGACCCTTAGAACCCCTCTTTTAGTGAGCTACTTTGGAGCGAGTACATGGCTAGCAAGTGGTGCACCCAGATACCCCTAATCATTGGCACTCATGTTTTCCGTCTGACCTAATTATCTTGGAGTCGCAAGGATTGGATGTGATATTAGGTATGGATTGGATGTCGAAGTTTGTAGGAAGTATTGACTGTGCTAGCAAATCAATTTATCTTACCACCCCAGAGGGAAAAGGGATTAAGTATGTATCTAGGCATGTGCCTAGGAGGAGCCAAGTGAATACCCTCACGGGAGTTGTACAAGAGGAAGTACCTGTAGTGAAGAATTATCCAGATGTTTTCCAGAAGAGTTACCAGGCATGCCACCGGATCGAGACATCGAGTTTCTGATAGAACTAATGCCAGGTACAGGACCAATATCTAAGAGACCCTATCGGATGCCCGCAAATGATCTGGAGGAAATTAAGAAGCAAATCAAGGAGCTATTGGAGAAAGGTTACATTCGTAGAAGTTCATCACCTTGGGGAGCTCCAGTACTTTTGGTGGAGAAGAAGGATAAATCCCTAAGGATGGTTGTTGATTACCGAGCTCTGAATGAAGTAATGATAAAGAACAAGTATCCCTTACCAATGATTAATGATCTGTTTGATCAGTTGCAAGGAGCTAAGGTGTTTTCTAAGATTGATCTACGATCGAGGATACCATCAGTTGAAGATCCGAGAGAAGGATATACCAAAGACAGCATTCACCACACGATATGGATTATATGAGTATACGGTCATGTCGTTTGGACTGACTAACGCCCCTGCCTATTTCATGAGTATGATGAACAAAGTGTTCATGGAGTATTTGGACAAGTTTGTTGTGGTGTTTATCGATGATATTTTGGTTTACTCAAAGAACGAAGAGGAGCACGCAGAACACTTACGTTTGGTTCTTGAGAAACTCAGGGAACACCAGTTATATGCCAAATTCAGCAAGTGCGAGTTTTGGTTAAAGGAAGTTGGATTTCTTGGGCATGTTATATCAGGAGAGGGTATAGCGGTAGATCGATAAAATTCAGTCGATCCTTTGAATGGTTGGCACCCACTTCGGTCAGCAAGATTCGTAGTTTCCTGGGACTGGCAGGATATTATCGGAGATTTATTGAGAATTTTTCCAAGATTGCTAAACCAATGACAAAATTGCTAAAGAAGGATACCAAGTTCAAATGGACAGAGGATTGTGAGACAAGCTTCCAAGAGTTGAAGAAACGGTTGACTACAACCCCAGTGCTGACCTTGCCTGATATACATAAGGAGTTTCAAGTGTATTGTGATGCCTCTCGCTTGGGACTTGGATGTGTTCTTATGCAGGACGGAAAAGTTGTTTCATATGCCTCACGACAACTGAAGCCTCATGAGTTGAACTATGCCACGCATGATTTGGAGTTAGTAGCTATAGTACATGCGTTGAAGACCTAGAGATATTATCTCATGGGAAACCGTTGTGATGTGTACACAGATCATAAGAGTTTAAAGTACATTTTCACACGTAGGAGTTAAACCTCGGCGGAGGAGATGGCTGGAACTTATAAAGGATTATGACATGAAGCTACACTATCATCCGGAAAGGCCAGCGTTGTAGCAGGCGCTTTGAGTCGGAAGAGTTATGCCAATATCCTTGAAGGTAGAGGACTGCCAAAGGAGTTAGCGAGGATATTATGAAACTTCAGTTGGAGGTTGTTCCAAGAGGTTTTATTGCAACAATGGAGGTTCATCGACCTTGTTAGACAAGATTCGAGGCGCTCAAAAGGAGGATAAAGAGATTGCTGAGATAAAGGAAAAGATGGGCAAAGGAAAAGCCAAAGGTTTTCGCGAGGATGAGCACGATACCTTGTGGTTTGAGGATCGGTTTATGTGCCCAACAATTGGAGATCGGGAAGTTAATACTTCAAGAGGCCCATGACTCACCATACTCGATTCACCCGGAAATACCAAGATGTATTTGGACTTGAAGGAGCGTTTACGGTGGTGGTATGAAGAAGGATATTGCCGAGTATGTAGCCGTTTGCGATGTATGTCAGAGAGTGAAGGCAGAGCATCAAAAGTCGGCAGAACTGTTGCAACCTATGCCAATACCCGAATGGAAGTGGGACAAACTTGGCATGGATTTTATCACCGGGTTACCCAGAACCAAAGCAGGATATGATTCAATATGGGTAGTAGTGGATCGGTTGACCAAAGTAGCTCATTTCATCCCAGTGAAAACAACTTATACAAGTGCCAAGTTGGCCAAGATATATATGACCAGGATCGTATGTTTGCATGGAGTTCGAGGAGCATCGTGTCGATAGAGGAACACAGTTTACTTCAAAGTTTTGGCATCAACTACACGGACTTTGGGTACCAGATCGAATTGATACAGCGTTCCACCCAGACGGATGGATGACGAGAGAGAGTTAACTAGATTACGGAGGATATGTTAAGAGCACATGCCTTTGGATTATGGATCTAGTTGGGATGACAATTTGCCGTCGCAGAATTCTCATATAACAACAGCTACCGAGCCGGTTTGAAGATGGCACCGTTCGAAGCTCAGACGGACGCAGTGTAGAACACCCTTGATGTGGGACGAGGTCGAAGACCGTCGGTTATTTGGACCAGATTTGATCAAAGACTCGAGAGGAGAAGGTTAAACTGATCGAGGGACGGACTAAAGATTGCACGTCTAGATGGAAGAGTTACGCAGATTCAAAACGCAAGGAAGTAACCTATGAAATGGAGATGCGAGCCTATCTGCAGTATCACCCCGAGGGGAGGAAACGTTTTGGAGTAAAGGAAAGATAGCCCCAAGATTTGTAGGACCGTATCGTGTTTTGGAATGAATGGGAGAAGTTGCCTACAAGCTGGAGTTACCGAAGGACTATCGGGAGTTCACGATGTGTTTCACGTATCTGGCGAAGAAGTGCCATGCCGAGATGGCCGACATGCCGTTAAAGGATCTGATGCCCTGGAGGCGATACAATTGGATAGTAATTTGACTTATGAGGAGAAACCAGTAAAGATTTTGGATTTGACAGCGAGTCACTCGCAACAAAGTTATCAAGTTTTGTAAAGTTCGATTGGAGCCACCACACCGAGGAGGAAGCCACACAGGGCGAAGATGAAGTTCGCAAGGACCATCCGCACCTATTTTCTAGCCAACCCGAATCTCGAGGACGAGATTCATCTTAAGGGGGTAGGTTTGTAACATCCCAAATTTTCAATTTGGCATGTTATACATAGGTCATCCATGTTGCATATTCATTTTCTATCCTCGAAATCCTAAGCAACTCAAGGACCCTCGGAGAGAGTTGGGGATTTTTCGATTTTCATATTTGAATTTTATCAAATAATGGAAGACGAGGATATTGGATTTTATTATTTTTCTCTCCGGAAAATATTTCAAGTTTAAAATAAACGAGAGGAGATAATATGACTTCTCCAAAACTAATTGAAATACCGGAGGAAAAATGTTAGAATCATTTTTGGGATTTTATTTTACCTATTTGGAATTTTATTTGCCTAGTGAAAAAAATTGCATATGTTTAAAAATTTGCATTTTAGGGGCCAAGAGAAGTTCATCTTGTTCTAAATATTTTATTTAGGCAAAGAAAACTTGTTTTGGCATTTTAGATTTTATTTATTTTTCTAGGATTTTTACAATTTTCATGAATGTTTAAAAAAGGGGAAACTGCTACCGATGGGCAAGCAGCCCACCAAGCCGAGCCAACCCAGCCGCCCCGCCTGCCTTGCCACCGCCGCCGCCCAGCGCGGACTCCCGCCCGCCGCCTTGCCCCTCCTCCAAGCCACCCTCCCTCCCTCTTTAAATAGCCCCTCTGCCCTTAGCCACCACCGCCACCATCGCCACCGCCGCCCGCCTGGGACCCGGAAAGCCCGAGCCGAGCCGCCCGCCGCCTTGCGCCGTCGCCGCCTCCTCCGCGTCGTCGCCGCCCCCCCCCTCGCCGAGCCGCCACCCCTAGCCGCCCCTCGCTGGACCCTTGGAACCACCGCCCGCCCGCACGACGACCTCGCGGAGTAGCCCGTCGCCGGTTTTTCTTTAAATAACCCTTCGGTTTTTATATAAAACCCTAGCCGTTTTTATTAGATCGGTTTATTTTCCCGGTTTATTTATTTTGAGAACGTTCACCCGTTCGATTCGTTTTCTGAACATGTTCATCATTTAGTTTCAGCTAGCGAGCGTTCGTTCGTTTAGCCGTTCGTCGTTTTCCTTTATCGGTTTTATTCGTGATTATTCGAATTCGATTTCGAACCAATGTTCAAACTAGTATAAGTTTTAAGCTCGTTTATCGGAATCAGCGATTCAAGCGCTGGAGTTTCATCTCGAAACCCTCTTTCCGAATAGTCAATTTAAACCAGTTTTTATCCTTGTAAAATTTGACTCTAGTTCAGATTAGTAAACGGACCTTGTTTTTCTCGCCGTTTGAGTTTCGTTGTTCCATTTGGTTTGATTCTTTTTGCAAACCGGAGTTCTTAAGTTGAACTCTCCGGTCAACCTCTTTCAGTTGAAGTTTCGTTTGTGCATCTTTGTTTGTTACTTATGTATGTATTATTTGCTTGCGATGGAATTCCCGGAGTGCGAAGCGTGTTACTACGAGTCTCTAGGATTCACGGATCGTCAGCAAGGCAAGTAACACTTGATCATACCTTTTCATACCCAGTTTTATGCATTAGCTCAACCCTCCAACATTGCATTGTTAGGATGTCATTAAATTGTGGGTTGGGAAGTAGATGATGAGGTAGGAACCTATTGCCCTGTTACTATCAAACCCTTGGGAGTTACTTCTACGTTATGCTTATATTGCCATGCTATGCTCGTGAGCGTGGTTTGGGTTTGAGAGATATTCTGACAGATGTGAGATTATTAATTAATGGTTTACTTTAAGGTGGCAACTTAAATACACATCTGGTGGATTGAGGCACACAGGGAACCCAGTGTTGTCTGTTTTATTTTGGAAATCCCGGGGTACCCGTGTGATCTTCCTATGGACCGCCACCAGTGCTCAAAGGGAACTGAGATTATTCATGCTAGAAACTTCCGTGTGCAGCCACAAGCTATTATGGGCTCTAGCATAGTTGAGTAAGTTACGTGAAGCTTTGAAGAGGTAGATCAGCGGTAGTGGGTTTTATAGGTTTGGTATGATCTATCCGGAGTAGAGAGTTAATGTTTACGAAAGATCGTGTCTCGGTCATCCGTATCTCAAACACCATGCAGTCACGAGAAACCAGCGGAGGCGATCGAGTCTTGTGGGGAAAAGTCATAAACCTCTGCAGAGTGTACAATCTAATCATGGTTAGCCGTGTCCCCGGTTATGGACGATTCGAGTATCTAGTACTTGAGTATTCACATGTATCTCATCACTCTAAATTAATACTTTTGGGTTGTTAATCACTTTAATTGGGATTGAGTTGGGGTTACACCTTCTCAATGATGTTTCAACCACCATGATAGTTAAAGTAAAATTTATTCCTTCGATGTAGGGAAAAATTGGCTTTTTGCAAAACTGTAACCATAGAGCTTTCCACCAGCCAAACTTGCATGTAGTGTTAGCTTTATTCTGTTATTGTTCTATTGTGTTACATTGCTAGCATATTCCATGTGCTGACCCATTCTCGGGCTGCAACGTATTATGTTGCAGACTTTTCAGACGAGGAGTAAGGATTGTAGGTCGTTGCCGTGCAGCTCAGTTATGCCGTTGGAGTTGATGGACTCACTTTATCTTCCAAGCCTTCCGCTGTTATCGCATTAGATGGCCTTAAGCCATATTATTGTAATAAGTTCTCTTTTGAGACATTCGATGTAATAAGTGTGTGATTGCTACTCTGTTATAAATCCTTCGAGTACTGTGTGTGTCAGCATTACCGATCCAGGGATGACACAGAAGCACAGAGACTTGACCATCTGAGGTCGGGTCGCTACAATTCTGCACCCTCTATTTAGGTAAAATTAATTTTAATCGCATCCACTGGTTTGAATTGATCATCAGTGGTTCATCTAAACTAATGAAAGAAGGGTGTGTGCTTACACGACAATATATCTGCTTCACTCTATTTTTATGCTTGTTCAAGGTGCCAGCCCCAAAAGAACAAATATTTTGCTTGATGGGGTTGGTAGCTCCATAATTAATAGAAGCATCAAATTAGTCCTGCAACTTGGGAAGATAAAGAACACACAAAAAAGTAATGAACAGAGGCTCAGAGGAGTGATGTAATAGCTAGCATCATAAAATGTAGGGTAAAACGAACAAAAAGTAGCAGAACCACATGCTAGTTTGCTGATGTGCAATTAAGCATAGAGAACATGAAGCAGTCTGATGGAACCAACATGTGGCATCAGAACAACACCATTATCATAAATATAGCATCCAAGAAGTAAAATACTTGGCAGTGATATCTAGGAAGTACAGTAATACTTTGGAAAAAACTAAAGCCTATTATCTATATGTGCACTGGTATGTAATTTAGCACATGTAACATGTTCACTGCCAGAAGTATGGCCCTACATGTGCAAGCAGAATAATGCGTCTCATGAAAAATTGAATGATGACCTGAAGAAATTCAAAGGTGCGGTGCTTATGCTAAGAAAGTGAGCGTAGGCGTCGGTCGTTGGATAATAGTACCCGATTCTCGGCGGCGTATGGGTATCGTTGTCATACTTGATAGCTAAGGATCGTCGATGGTGCTCGTGTTGCGGTTGAGTTTGGGCCGGCTATTGCCGTTGCTGAAGCGGCTCCGGTGCTTCGGTTGCGATGCCTGTCGAAATACAAGAAAGCTCATCTGTGGTAAGTGAACAATTGCACGATAAAGAAGAGAAAAACCGAAGGAGTAAAAATCGAAATAACCTGATGAGGCTGCGGTGTCAGTAAAGCAGGTCCAGTGGAGTTGAATATGGCATCTGTGGAGTGGGTCCGGTGTAGTGGACGAAGGCTTTGGCGGGCGCGGTGTATAGTGCTTTTGGTGAGGCGGATCTGTTGCGGCGGACGAGGGCTTGTATGAAGGGCCAGCGATGGGGCGGACGAGGGAGTCAGTGAAGGCCCTACACTATGGTGGACGAGGGCGCCGATAAAGCAGATCTTGTGCAGTGGACCATGATAGCGGTCAAGGAGGTCTGGAGCGGTGGACAAGCCAGTCGGTGAAGCGGCTCCGGTGAAGTGGTGAGTTGGCAGTTGGGGGTTCCAAGGTGCGGAAGGTAGATCCGGTGGGGTGTGAGGTCCACCGCTGCGGTGGAGGACTAGATTCGGCGGCTTGCCATGGTTGGGTGGGGGGTCGGGGAGGCGAAGGGGAGGGGCTCTGGGGAAGAATGTTGGGGGCAAAGAGGGAAAACTAATGGAGTTACCAAAGCAGCCCTTTCCCATTCAAGTGGCAGGGGTAATACTAGGATATCGCAGGGCTAAACTTTCGGGCACGAGATATTTCGATGTGAGTCGGAAGTTTGAAAGCTTTTGGCGCCTGAAATTATAAGTGTTCTGCTCTTGTACGGCCGACTATGATATCATGGCCGAGAATTTATTTGTTGTGCACGCAAAAATAAGTGCAAGTTTTGAAAATCAATGTCTCGAACTCGAAACTTAGATTGTCCATTCAATTCAAATATGGATCATTGATCTAGTACAAGCAAATACCATCATACGGTCCAATTCAACTGAAATTCCAAATGTGTTTATCCTAAATATGATGACAAAAGCAAAAATGTGTATGTGTATGAATAAAGTGGATGATTATAAAGTTTGAACATGCCCATATGTGTATATCTGTAGGTTTGATATATGAATTTGAAATCACGAAATCCCGGCTTAAAATGTACCTCTGTTTAAATGAATTACAAAAGCTAATGATGGAGTCGAATTCCAAAATTCCAATCTTAGGTTTGTAATTCTGGTACATCAAGGTATATCACGCATGTTCAAAAGTATCGTTATCTCATAGTCCAAACTGTGAAACAAATTGATCAACCATGAGTGCACACACTATTGACCATATGTATCTCAATTACGCTAAAGTCCCTCAAATATAGACACCTAAATCATTATCTGAAGCCAACACCCCATCCCACACACACACGCCGTTCTCTCCCGCAGACACGAACACACGAGCACATTAACACCCGCCTCTCTTCTAAAGTCTGGACCCCAATATAGGTCTCTTATCACTTTGTCTCTCGGGCATGCACACATCTCTTCCCCCACTCTCCAGGTATCCCGGCATCTCTCTTTCCCAAGCACACGCACTATGTAGAGTGTATCTTTCCCATACACACAAAACGTCGCCCCAAACGTCTATCTCCCTAGTTATGTGGTTCTCGCACACCCACCTCACACACCACCCCCACTTAAAAACAAGCACACTTTGTCTCCTTGTGCACCACTCTCCTCTTTCTATCTCTCCCACATGTGGACTCGCCCCAGCTCCTTCCCTCTATACATATATGCCATGACTCTTTCCATAGCTCCCTAATGTATCATCGTTCTCAATCTTGCACGTTGTTCTCTACACCATCTATTCTAGATCTTTCATGAAGTCCCTATCACACACACAATGACTCGCTTCCCTTGCATCTCCGTACATAGGCCAATTTCGAACAACATCAACATTGTCTCCCTATCTATACGCCACTTATGGACACAAATGACCCCTCCCTCCCCCACTTTTCCTCTCTCTCTCTCTCTCTCTCTCTCTCTCTCTCTCTCTCTCTCTCTCTCTCTCGCTCTCGCTCTCACACCCCTCTCCCACACACACTCGATGTCTCTTTCAAATAGTCTGCTCCCCGCCCGCACCCATGCTATCCCACTACTACACACATGCCTTTGTCTCTCTTTGACACACATGTCACACCATTCCCCTTCCCTTATACTAGGTTTACATCATTAGTGGTCTCTCTACTCCACATACACACACTCCCTCTCACACACAAACGCGCGCACAAACACACAAAGACACGCACAAACACCCATCTAGCTATCTGGATCCTTCTTTTAAGACACACACCCTTGCATATTCTCTACATATATGTATATATACCCCCCCTCTCTAGCTCAGATGCACACCAAAATTCTCCATCTCTCTAACTCACACATCTCTCCCCATGCCCGCATGTGTATCTCACACACTCACTCTCTGATTATGTCTATGTGCCTCCATGATACACAACACAAAGCCCCATGTACATGTCTCTCTCTATCCTCCACACACCTAGACACAAAGAATCTCTTATCATTGCCTCAGTCTTTAGACATATCACACATACACACACACACACACTCTCTCTCTCTCTCTCTCTCAAACACGCTCAACAAGGGCTTTCCCGTGAATAACTTACCGTCTATTCAACAACAGTTGTGGCAGTACGGCGAACAATAGACATGAAAAAGAATAAATCACCACGTGCGTAGACCACCTAGTATAACTACTAGGACTAGAGCAAGCCGAAAGCGCGCCGCCGTCACCCCCTACTTATCGGTGACAGGAAAACCTTTGTTTTACACAATCGAGAAGTCATTGTGCTAGGGCCCCACATGCTGAGCCGTTGAATAGAATGTAGATCCTAGTTTACAGAAACAAGTATCGATAATACGTTTGTATATCCATACTTATATTTCTTCTCTTATAAAAAAACTGAGTTGGTGATGATGGTATGCATGCCATCTTGCAATAGACCGTCCGATCTATATCTGCCAGATGGAAATTAAACTAAAAGATACCCGCACCTCTCTCCACATTTGCAGACACGACCTTCCCTCATTCATCCTTATCTCCAGAAACCTCGTTGTTGAGCAATTAAAAAAGGAAGCCTCTGGAACAAACTGGCCTGGTGGACGCTGCCGGTGTCGTCCATCCCCTTGCCTCCGCTCAGTCCGGCCACCAATCACCACCATGCCCCACTCCTCTTCACCTTATCTCCTCTTTCTCGAGATATCATTAGTTTTTACACATGGGATTACTCCTGGATGGGTCAATCACAACAAGTGTTTTATAAAAAATGCATCTTGATGTTCCGTGCAATGCACAGACATCTTGCTAGTACTCCTACAGAAGACTGAGTTGGTGATGATGGTGTGTCTGCCATCCGTCATTTCTGACCATTAGATCTACATGTAATGACTGTGAGGTAAGTTGTTGCCTTTTCTCACCAACATCCCACTTCTCTACCAACTTGCAGAAAAACCCATAATTAGTATCTTAAAACAAACCACACCCCTCCCTCACCTCACCAAAACAGCCCAAGGAATATTTTCTGATTGAAACATATATATCTCTAGTGATATATGTATATCAAAATTAGAGTGTTTTGTATCAAGTTTGTGAATAAGTATTATTCTAATTATGATCCATTGCAACGCACGTGAACATTGCTAGTATTTCCAACCATTCAAAAAAATGCTAGTATTTCCATAGTTTCGAGTTTTCCATCAAGATATTAGTCACTCATGGTTGTTATTTACTTTCAATCACGTACACATAGGCACTATGTAACTAGCCTTGCTTATTGGCTTCCAAAGCTTAAATTTCACTCCTACTTACAATATGTAGAGTATTTAACAAAAAATTACCACTTTCAACCAGCCCTAGGAAGAAACTATTGTACAAAAAATAGCAAAAACATACCAAAAAATTCATAATCCGTGCCAAAAACTACTACCTAGTGTCGATTAGGCTTGTTTAAACCCGTTTATGACAGGGTTGGCCCACACGTATGTGCTGACGAGGCAGCTTAAACCAACACATTTTGTTTGACTGTTGAGACGAGGGACCCACATCTGACCTTCTATCCTATTATATTCCCCCTCAAACCATTATTTTTCCTGAACATTACTTCAAACAGTACTGATGCGTGTTCGTCGGTGGCGCCGGTGATGAGGCAGTTGGCCACCGCTCCACCGGATGGGCCGGACGCCACGCTGGCCTCCGCACGGGTTGGCAGGCTGGCCCGAGCGTGACTCACACACGAGCAAGCCGCCGCGCTGGCCTTCGCTCGAGCAAGATGGCTGGCCTTAGCGCGGCGCGCACGAGCAAGCCGCCACGCCGCTGTGCCAATCTAGCTAGCAAACCTTGCAGGCAAGCAGCTGGATGGAGCTATCTTGGCTAGTTAGCGGCCGCGAGAGCCGGACAGAGCTGGCATCCGGGCTGCCGCAAGATGGGCTCCGCACCGCCGACGGTTTTGACCTCGCCTTCTACCGGTGGCGGTAGCTGCGTCCCATGGCCGAGGATCACTAGGTGGACGGGACGGAGGTAGGAGGTCACATGGGGATTTTTGTGGAGACTGACATGTAGGTCCCACAAGTCATAACGCCTAACTTGCCGGTCGAATAGAAGGCGTTGACTTAAGGGGCGACATGGGTTGAAACGTGCCTATAACGACACTTTATTGAGTAGTCGTTTCTTGGTAGGGCTGGTTGGTAAGGGCATGTACAATGGTTGATAAGGTAGTCTTATCTTAAGTCTCCCACTTATGCAAGTGGTTGTAGTTTCTTGGCATTATTAGTGGTTTCTTGGCATTATTAGTGGTTTCTTGTAAGGAACAATGTACTACTAGCGACAAAAGGCGATTCTAGGTTGCGACGTACTCCAACGAGTACTACTAGTGGTCGCGGGAGTGTATACCTCGTTTTATGGGTTCGATCCCGGCCGAACGCACAACGGCCTTTTTTTTAAATAGTAACTTTGCTGCGAGCCAATATTGTACACGGGTAGTTTGAGTTTTGAAGTCGAACGGACGTGTGGCACCACAATCTGGGTGCACTGGATAGCCCAGCCACGTGAACGGGTTTTCCATCCCATCATCTCGTGGATCGCGTGCTCGCCCTAGCCGCACCTCACTTGCATCTTCCTCATTAGCTAGTAGCATATTTAAACTAGCGCCTCCCAATTAAGCCCGAGGAGCTGGAAAATCCTGGCACGACATTGGGAACTATGCAATATGGCTCTGTACGTAGAAAAGTGCTAGTACTCTACTACTCCGTAGCTTGTGGCGTTGCATGCATGGACTTCACTCCATTATCGACTCTATAAAAGAAATTCCTCTTGACGTGATTTTTTTTGTTTTGAAATGGAGTTAAAAGCTTTGCCTCATCTCATTCATAAAGAAGGAACTACTAACAAAGTTCAACGAGATCCATTACACCTCCACAAATGGAAGCGAAAAGCCTAGTCTCGTTGTATCAAATAACTCAAATGTGATGCCCCTGCAGTAACCGTCGCTGATAAACAGGCTGCTAGTGTGTGCGTGAGAGGAGCGGCTGAGCAGGCCAGCTACGCGCTTGAATAGACCACCGAGAGTACCCACTACGCAGGTGTACTTTCGCTGCATTGATAGTACAACGATGGTTCTAAAAAACAGTACTACCCTCCACTTCCAACTGTAGCTCCTTGGCCCTGAGATTCAAGAGTTCAAAACTGGTGCACTATACTAGAAGTACAGTACTACATCGACTACTAGTTGATAAAGTAGTACTAGTACTGCTACAGTACGAGTACATAGTAAATAATAGCCTCACCCCTTTGCTAAGGAAGGATCAAGGAGGTATAGTTGGAAGGGATGAGGCCCTGCGGTTACTACGCTCTTATCTCCTCCTCTCCAGTTCCCCTCCCCCGAAAGAGAAGGCAGTACGTCGCTGCTCCCATGGATTCTCCAGACAGTTCTCCTCCTCGTCGGGGCTGGGAGACCTTGGACAACGATCCTCTGGGAGAAATTACACGCCGCTCCGACGTCCTCACCGCCGCAAGACTCGGTGCTTCCTGCACCAACTTTTTCAAGACGGTGCTTAAATAGGCTTTGGAAAAGGCCATGCTTGTTGGTCTACCATGCGTCCTCGAGGAGAAGGTTCTTCTATGGGACAATCCATTGAACAGTCCACCGCTCGCTGGCCATGGTTGCATGTTGACTCCGATAGAGTTGTCGATGTTGAGAGGTAGTCGGGTTTTGTCCGATGAGCAGGTCAGTCATGGAGTTTGATCATGTAGTACTTAGTTATCCATTTCCATCCCGTAATTTCTCCGCTGCCCACTATCTTATATATAGGTCTGGGTAGGTGCCAACGAAGATTGGCTTGCAAACCTCCGGCCGGATAACACCATCATTTTGCACAACATCCACAGCAGTGCGGCCGTTCCTGTAGACCCCTTATCCACCATTGGGATCGGCCTTCCGGACTGGCTGGGCTTGAATACATATGATGATGCCAACATGAGATTGAAGAAGATAGCAATTGCGGACCCGCTGACAAAGCGATGCGGCTACGACGATTACTATCTAATCACGGTGTTCGACATAAGGATTTCCATCAATACAAGAGGCAGTAACGGCAGACAGGGCAGAGGCTGGCGCATGTTGGCCGCGACAGATTTGTACCCCTACACGTTCGAAGACGCCCTGTTCCATCTAGGTCGCATCTTCGCGGTGACAAAGCCAGGGGACTTGTTTCATCTAGTTGCCATCCTACGGTATGGGAGATTACAAACGGAATGCACAAACTATCATTTGCATCCCTAACAGTACTCCATTATTTCGCAGGGACCAGTCATCCCCCGATCAAAATAAGATCGCCGATCCTGGATGTGCATTTGCATCTACGATTCGGTCTAACCTGGAACCTTGTAGCTGAATTTGGCATATTGGGATCAACTATCTTAGCAGTCGTTACCCATGGTACCACTGATGTCAACATGGTCACACAATCTACCATAATCGGACCGTCACCATCTACCCAGGTATTCCATTTAGTATTATATTTTTTAACCCTCTCGCCTTCCCTTTCGTTGTTGTACTACTTAATAGTACTAGTAGGAGTACTTTTTACCTTGAAGGACGCGTATAGCTAGCTAGGCCCTTGAAGACTTGAACCCACTAGCTGCCACCATTTTTGTTTTTCCATGTCTTACTATCTCATCCATGTAGCCAAGAGTGGCTATATATAATAAGCCGGTTATTTTACTTCCTCTATACCGGAGTAGTACTATTTGCTGCACATTATTACTGACCGCCATTTTTGAGCACAACATTATTATGCATGGACCTTTACTGTGTACGTCACCATGTGTCCAGATCTGAGATGCCACATGTACAAGATGAACGGCGCTGAGTTCGACCCCCGTGATGCTACGTGGGTGCCGAGGAACACTCTTGGAGAGTACTCGCTTTTCATTGGGGACAGCTACCCCATTGTGAAGCGGAAGCCACCTTCCGTGCACGACACCGAAGGCCTGCCGTTCATGAAGCATGGTTGTGTCTTTAGTGCGCACTGCCGGATGAACGACATGCTGGGACATGCTATCCCTGATTTATGCCACTTCAGCTTGGATGAGTCTCCATCATGTGGAACCGGACTAGAAAGCTGCGACAATGATTCCCGTTGCCCACCGCTATGGATCGTGCCATCCATGAAGAACACCTGGGACTGGAACCTGGAGGAGGACATGTAGCCCATCTATAATGTGTAAGTGGGGTATAGTAAATTATGAACGGTAGCGCTGTGAATATATGTAGACTAGTTGTGCACAAATTTATCACATGAATTGGAGATGAACTTATGTGGCATACTGGTATTTTTCCTTTAGAATTTATTACTAGTAAATGTGTTATGTGTACGTGCAACTTGTGTGGTTGTTGCACGGGCTCCAACATGCTCTTTGAGGAAAAAAAAGGTGGCACAGCTTTCGATATAGGTGACGTGGCGGCATCATACAGTAGCATCGTTCGCTATAGTTGTAGTACACTCCTACTAGGACGACAACTCCTATAAAACCTTGCGCTTGGCTCTTTGCCTCTTCGGGAGGTTCAACAGTTCGTACTCGTGTGAACCTTGCACTTGGCTCTTCGCCTCTTTGAAAGGTCCAACAATGATGATACTACATTACAATATGCTTCTGGCAATCTGACACCGATTGAACAGCTCCACGTCCACCGCGAGGGCGAGGGCGAGCGAGAGGGAAGGGCGCTGTAGTCAAAACCCTCTCCTCGTCGGGCGAGCCACCGCGCGCGTGGGCGGGGGAGAGGCGTAGTAAGCAAGCTTCTCCTCGTTCGGCGAGTTGACGGGACACATCAAAGGAGTACAAGTACTAGTCCTTTCCGGTTAATATGGCTTAATTTGAAACAAGAAAAATACACTGGCGGTCAACGTATGTAACAATACGCTCTTTACGGTCACTATATATAGTTTTGTGGTGATTATACGATCACTAGCTCATCGTAGAGCCCTGCATTGCACCCTACTGACCGGCCACATAGTCGACGTGGCACTTTGTTGACTGGTTAAATTGTCACCTGGTTTCTGGGTCCCACCTGTCAGTTGGTAGAGCAAAGAAATCAGTTGAACAAAACTTTACGCAGGCGCGACAGGAGTCCAACCCTTGTGCGCGAACCACCCTGGCTGTGTATGTGAGTGCATGCACGTGTACTCCCTCGGTCTTCCAACAAAGAGTGTACATCGGCTGAAAACAAAGAGTGTACATCTACACTTCCAATGCATTTAGCCTTTAATCTAAAATCGATATTGGTTGACTAATGCACCAACTTGTGCTCTAGCTATAGGATACATGTCTATCTTTAATTACAACATGCAACAACCTTCACTTAATCTTCTTCTCTCAATGGCCGCATGCACACATAAATCTGCTACTTTTGAGCGTTAATTATGCCCTGGTCAATGTGGAAATCTCTAAATGTACAGTCTTTCACGGATGTAGGGACTAGGTTGAGCACTTGAGCGTGAGCGTGTGTGTTGCGTCGCGTGTTGTGTGCCGCATGGGTGCGTGAGTGTTGCGTGCGTCCATGTGTATGTGTGAGTGTTGCATGTTGCATGCATGCATGAGGCTTTTACTCCCTCCCATTGACATGTTCATATTTCAGGCTTCCTCTGTTTCCTCCATATTGTGATACTCCCTCTATTCCCAAATACGGAGTAAAATCCTCCCTCTGTTTCCATGGAGTATTTGTCTTTCTAGAGATTTCAACAAGTGACTACGTATAGAGCAAAATGAGTGAATCTACACTCTAAAATATGTATACATACATCCGTATGTTGTATTCCAGCTGAATGTCTAAAAAGACAATATTTAGGAACGGAGGGAGTAGCAAATAAACATTAAGTTCTCTTGTTTTTCCCTCCTTGGTCACGGTGCACAACCAAAGATGACTTATTCACTTGGATGGAGAGAGTAGACGGTCAAAGTTTGATACAAAATTAATGCACGTAAACATAATTTTTTGAGGAAAACGAGTGCATTAATTGAGTGTTTTTGCAAACTACAAAAGTTATTCCACCACTCATCATCTACCTTGGTTGATGAGTTTTTTAATTGAGCCCTATAAACCAGAAAGGAGGTAGTACTAGTACTCCTACATTATTGGTGCCGGGTGCCTTGGCCAATGTTTCATCTTGTTGGACAGGATGAGGCTACTTCCAATGCATCGGTGCTTACATGGTGTGCTAAGCACATTAAAAACTTTAGCAACTAAAGCTCCCAATGCTTACATGTACAGGTGCTTAACTTGTTGGTGCTAAGCATCCTTTATTTAATGATTTTGTAACTAAAGTTCTTCATGCATTGGTGGGATTCTTCCATTTAATTCTTTTGTCTAGGTTCTCGTGCTTAGTACTGGGGTCACCACACTTATCTCTCCTCTTAATTAACTTTCCACATCAGAATTTTTGCCTACATGGCAGCGTTAGCACCTGTACAAGGCGGAGCATTGGGAGGGGCCCAAGCGTATAGGCATAGGGATACTGTAGATAGGAAGTCTTCGCGATCCATTATTCCACATCTCGGTCAGAGAGAATTATTCAACTAGTCTTCACAGTGAAGTGACAATACACGCTGCAGCAGATGGGACACTTGATTAATAAGCTGAACCAGCGTGTTGGTGTTACTAAATCAGCCTTACCCAGTACTGCCATCATGTTTTCCATTGGAGCATGCTTCCGCAAATACGACTACACACCTCTCTCCTCCATTAACTGACAAATGGGCCCTCTTGAGGTAGACCCACATGTCATCGGCGTAACTATTTACACTCCGAAGGACGGTATATCCTGGTAGTAGTACTAGTAGAATTGAGATCTAATACACTTTCTTCCCCGTCTTTCACTCTTCTTCCTCCCCTCTTCTTCTTCTCCCTCTCTTCCCAATCGTCGGCCGCACACCATTCCCCCCCGCTCACTGCTCGCCCGCCCGCACCATCTTCCTTGGTAGCTCGTGTGTACCATATCCCCCCGCTCACTGCTCGGCCACAGATGCCATCTTCTTTTCCCTCCCGCCCAAATCCACTTCCCCGCTGGCTCCCAGGCACCGAAAACCCCAGTCACTCAGCGCCCTAAAAAACCCTATGGCAGAACCGACTGACACGTAGAGCCGCGATTGGAATTCCCTCCCAGATGTTCTCTTGGAGCAAATCTATAATCGTATGGACCTGCTCAGCACCGTCCGTCTGGCCGCATGCTCAGTGTCTTTGTACCGTCTACTCGTCTACAAACAGCCGACTCTTTTCAAGACACCTTGCTTGCTGATGCCTGATCCTCGCAGGTGGCCCAGACACCGACTTGACGATCCTATGGAGGTTGTCGTGATGCCCTTCGACATGCTACCACTACCGTCCACATGTCCTTCATGCGCGCGCCGCCACTCATCGGGCGGGCACGAAGGCCAATCGATCGCCCTCATCCACCAATCCGTAGTCCGTGGCGTCTTGTGGATATCTACACCCAGCGAGATCACCTTCCATCGTTGGATACCGCCGCCATCGAGCCTCGCGCCCGCCGCACACTCCTGCCTACTACGCGAGACGAGCGTCGAGCTTTTGGCTCGACCTCGCTTGTCAAGGTTGTAATCTGCGGCGCCCACACCATCGAAGACTACATGGATTACAAGCTCCTTGTCGTGTTCAACATGGGATTAGTCTATCTGGAATCCAGTCGCCATACATGGTTATGGCTCATCGTCGATCCTCTTCACCCAACATTTCTGTCTGATGCTATAGTGCACGACGGCATCGTTTATGCGGTCGATGCATAGATTGGCTGCTTATACTGGTGGAAACTATCATCATGTAATTTTTCTATCTCATCTCATCTTTACCTTACGAATACAACTGCCTGTTCATTGTTACAAATTTAGAATATATAGTATGTCTATAACCACATCATTGCTATATGTTCCTCTCATTTCCTAGATTTTTATGACCACACATGTTATTGTTAGAGTTGATATGAGAACAATTGGCATATAATGATTGTTAGAATAGATATTATGAGTATAACCTCATGATTACTATATGTTACTCTCATTTCCAGGATTTTTATAACAACACTTGTTATTTCTTAGAGTTCATATGATAAATGTAGTAAGTGCTATGTTAGAATATGAGTAGGCCCTATCATATCTGTTTTCCCCTCATTTTTACATGATGTTTGAACCATGATATATTGCTAGAATATGAAAGCCATTGGCTTATTTTTTTATCTTGGGGGTATGATTATGACCACGGCATTGCAATTCTCTGTCTATGATATGTGTCACTGTTATAATAATCTTAATTCCACACATACTCTGAACATGATTGTTTATTTTTGTCCTTTTGGTCTCCAATTTGAATTGGTGCAGCAGTCGCAAATGCGCTGGCCTTCATGATTCCAGGACCTGGAATCATACCAGCCGATGGGTGGTCGTTTATCACTCGTTCAGCTGACGGCGGTAATTTGATGTTCATTTGCACTTACCAAATTGACCAAACCATTTCATCAAACCACATGCAGTACAATGCCGGGGGCGTTCATGACATTGATGGCTATGGCGGCTTCGTGTTCGAGAAAGATCCTAGCTCTGTTGGGCCAGGTGTATTCAACTGGAGGCAGGTTTACAGCCTCGGCAACCACTCCATGTTCCTCAGGCTCAATTATCCGATCATCCAACCAATCATTGATCATATCACCGGCGATGACTAATGTGCTATGCAACTTCCATTCGCCAGGGGGAACTGTGTTTACACATCATACCATGGGTTTCATGAATCACCATATCCAGAGATTCGTCGACATAGCTTGTTGCTAGATAATCTTCAGTGTGTGAAAGGCATCAAGCTTCCATGCGATGGATGGCATTTGCAAACCTGACATGCGGCGATGTGGTTCATGCCAACAACAAATATGCACAACTTGATTCGATCGATATCTAGATCGAGCCATGTATCCTGCTGCTATAGCATGACCCTCTTTATTGGATATTATGTATCGTTGTTAGTTTGAAGCACTCCTCTGGTTTGAAGGATAGATACCTTTACGGGATCAAGTGCATCCTAACTCACCTGCGTGAGGATGTACCGATAATGATGATGGAGATGCTATGTAGAAGCCATATATATATATATATATATATATATATATATATATATATATATATATATATATATATATATATATATCAATTAGGCTCCAAGTATGTACTTGTTGGTGGAAGTGTTGTCCAATGGGAATTATATTTTGTATTACTCATGTAGCCTACAAAGTCTGTCGCACGGCCTTGTAACTTCTTACCCCATTTCTAAATTTTTACTAGTCCTCTATAGCGTATATTGCGCTACTCGTACTACTACCTCCCTCCTGGTTTACTGGTCCCCTTAGTAATTTGTGTCAAATTTTGACCATAAATTTCACTAACTAAATGTTAATGCATGTCACAAACAATTATATCGTTTTATTCGTATTTGAACATAGTTTCCAATGGAATAATTTTCGGTGGCATGCATTGACATTTTGTTAGTTAAACCTATGGTTAAAATGTGACACTAAATACGACTAGTAAGTAGTACAGTAGCAGTACTAGTATACGTCGGTCAAATTATTCATCATGTCCTCACATTGAATTGACGTGACAACACGCTGCGCGTGAGGTGACACAAGAATCCCGACGGCGTGTTTGGGTATTGTGGACTTCGGATGTGGAGTACTACCACTTATCTGTCGAAATCTTTCATCATTCACTTAAAACAGTCGATTGATCATACATTGAGTACAATACAACTGGAATTAACCGATGCAACTCCTAGAAGGATTGGCCGGTGCTGCCGGCTGGCGTCAAGTTTGATCCCACGGATCAGGAGCTGATCGAGCAGCTTGAGGCCAAAGTGAGTGTTGACAGTGCGAGATGTTACCCTCTCATCAATTTGTTCCATACCAATCATCGACAGCGAGCACGGCATATGCTACACCCATCCTGAGAAACTTCCAGGTAAGACACCGATCGGCCATCTACTTGCAAAAAAATATTCCTTTGTTTATAGCTCTATTTTTCTTTTTAGACACAGACCTAGTGAAGCAATTACAATTTGACAGTTAATAAAAAGTGAAACAAGTGACTGCAACATGCCAAAGATGTTATTAAAATGCCAACTACATACACTAAAACCTGTATTCGACAATACTGTAGGTATCACACAGAGTGGCCTAAGCAAGAATTTCTTCTAGCGCAATTCCAGGGCATTCAAAAGGGGCACGTGGATGCGCCGCAAGATACAGTCGGAGTGCGGCATGCACGCGATGTGGCACAAGACCGGCAATACCTTGCCGGTGATGGTCAATGGCTGGCAGACGGGCAGCAAAAAGGTTCTGGTGCTGCACACCAACAAGAACTTCGACCATTTTCGCAAAAAAAAGAACTTCGACCAGCAAAGGACCAACTGGGTGATGCACCAGTACCACCTCGGGGACCAGGAGCAAGAGAAGGATCGGCAGCTGGTCCTCTGCAAGATTTTCTACCAGATGAACACTAGGGCCAGGATTAAAAAGATTATAAGTTAGTTTGGTATTGGTACTTCTACTACCTTGTCGTCCGCAAGTTGGTATTGTTGTTAACGATCTTTGGGTATGAACTTGGCAGTTGCTTCCAACCATCATGCCGAGGGTCGACGTGGATATAAAGCTGAACCATTTGTTTCGAAACAAATTTTTAGGCACCTGATTATTATTTGATGGGTAGCATAAGCACCTGCCGTTCGACTTCCCAGTTCTCCAAATTTTTTGAAACATGTGCATGCACTTATTATCACGATGAAAAAAAATATACATGCTGCATCCCAGTTATCACAATGTACTAGCAGAATTCTCTCGTTTATTGAGCAGGTATATTGTTTTGCAGGTCAAGCAAGTTTCAACTGGGCTGTAGACTCCCCAGGCTTGGTTTTGTTTTTAATAGGCCTTGCCATGACGACAACGGGGCACAAAGATCCAGCGGTATCTACTGGCCTCTGGCCCGCCAGCGTTATTTATATTTTGTGTTACAACATCCGCAGGCAGTTTTTTTACTGAATCAAACACACAACCAAGTTCTATTTTCCTCTTGAAACGCCATGTTCTACTTCCGTTTTCTAATCTCTACCTATAGTTTTACTAGTTCATATACATGTATCATTATATTGAAAATACATAAAGTTTCCTTTTCATATTTACATCCTTATTTTTGTTGTTTTTCCCCTCCCAACGCTGATTTTTTTACCATTGGTTTTCCCTTAAACCAACTCAATTGTCCCACGTCTTGTTTGCTTACAAAAACAAAACGATTTTTTTGGCAAATCAATAAGTTCTTAAAAAATGTTTATCATTTCAGGATTACAACAGTTCGAACTCCACCAAAATATGCAAAATAAGGTTGAACTTTTTGACCGTGGTCCTCGGCTGAAAATGGGCTGTAATAAATTATTCAAGAATTAGCAGATGGGCTGCAAATTATTAAAAAATATAGCAAATGGGCTCTATGTTGTCTGCCATAGATTTGGAGGCTGATTTGTGGGCCTACTAAGTTCATGCGTATAGAAGGTTTCTCAAAAAAAAGAAACTTAGTGAACTATCGACTCTACCAGCGTCAGATCGTTAGATGTCAATCTAATGACAATCGTGCTTCTTCAGTCTCTGATCTTCCTACTCTAGCCGCCCAAACTAGCGCCGGCGGAACCGCCTGCTCCCACCTCCCGTGGTCGGCTGTGTTGCCGGGCAGGCCTCATGGCCCCACCATACTCGCATCCCTGGCCTGGCTATCCCTCTACTCACCCACACCTCGTGTTATTTTCCAGCGACGGCAGCCGAAATAGTCAACCCTCGTACTCCCACCGCATGGGCAGCCACTGTCGTGTCTTCCCCGGCTCTGTGCCATTCCCTTCGTAGGCCTCGCCGTCGTCCACCGCCCTGGTGCTCTCAGCGCGGCGTGGTCAACATGGTCAACGAACAACATCCATCGGAAGAGGACTATACGTGGAGAGGTTGACAGCTGGGTCCACTGCCGCACACAAGGAAATTCCTCCTTATTACACGCAAAATAATGATTCCTCCACCTGACATCTGGGACCAGCCAAAAGGGCATCTGTATTTCATGAAAAATGCTCCCGCCGCTGACAGCTCGGACCCACCAGCTATATCTTCGCACGCAAGGAAGTGCTTCCTTATTACGCACAAAAAAGGAATACTTCCCCTCCTAGCTGGGACCCACCATATGGGAGGCAGACTTGTGGGCCTACTAAGTTGACGTGGATGGAAGGCTTTGTCAACTTAGTCAATATGAATGATTCTAGCTCTTGTGACCGTACGATGTCTATCCAACGGCCGTAGTGCTTCTTTAACCTCTGGCCTTCTTGCTCCAGCCGTGCAAACTAGCGCCGGTCATGCCGCGTGCTCCTGCCTCCTGTGTCCAGCTGTGATGCCACGGAGGCCTCACCGCCCCTACTACTCCCACCGCTGGCCAGGCCATCCCTCTACTCAACCGCACCCCCTGTTATTCTGCGGCGACGGCAGCCACACACCGCAGCCGAACAAGTGAACCTCAGATTCTCTCCGCGTGGACATCCACCGCCACGCCTTCCCGCCCGTGTTGTCCCTTCCTAGGCCTCGCCGTCAGACATCGAATCGGGTGCTCTCCGCGTGGTCAACATGGTCAAGGAACGACTTCCATCGAAGAGTACTGTACATGGAGAGGCCGACACCGGGTCCACGGCCGCAGCAAGGAAGTGCCTCCTTATTACACGTAAAATAATGATCCCTCCACCTGACAGCAGGGACCCACTGGACGAGCCACCGTATTTCACGAAAAAATGTTTCCCCCTGACTGCTGGGACCCACCAGCTACATCTTTGCACGCAAGGAAGTGCGTCCCTATTACGGGCAAAAAAATGATTCGCCCCCTGACTGCTGGGACCCACCAGCTACATCTTCGCACGCAAGGAAGTGCCTGACAGTCGGGTTGAGCGGTGTCATTCTGGTTGTGAACGTGAACGTACATACTGGTCGATCGGTCTGTCTGCAGGCTACATCGATGAACCGTGCCCGTGTAAGGAAGAGCACGTGTAGTAGTAGAGGCGTGCACGTGTCGTAGTAGAGGCGCGCACATAGCATGTACACATACGTACATCGGCCAGGGTGCAAGAAAGTAAATATGGCCACGTACGTACATACGGGCGGGGTCTCGAACGCCTACTCACGCATATGTACGGCCAGGGCTCGTGTACATGGCTGGGTCGGAACGGAGAAACTGCATCATCGTCGTATTCATGGGGAGGCAACGGAATGCGTCATGTTCATCAGGAGGCAACGTAACGTGTACTGCTCATCGGGAGCCAACCGGCTTGGATGGAACAACCGATGGAAACGAGGCATGGCATACCGCAGAATGGAGGAAACGACCTTGTGTTCGACCGGCCACGGTTGAAACAGGATCCTGTTCAGCGGGAGGGGTCTGGCGTACCGCAAAACAAAGGAAACGGACCTCCTATGGTCGAAACGGGGTCCTGTTGATCGGGAGGGGTGTGGCATACCGCAAAACGGAGGAAACCGACTTGTGTTGGAGCGCTACGATCGAAACGGGGGTCCTGTTCATCGGGAGGGGTGTGGCGTACCGCAAAACGGGACTCCACGGGATACTGTTCATCTCCACCGTCGACTGCCTCCGTGGGCTACTTTTCATCCACCATCGACTGCCTCCACGGGCTCCTGTTCATCCACCGTCGACCTCCTCCAGCCTCCACATGTGACTGTTCATCCACGGGCTCCTGTTCATCCAGCCTCCACAGCGCGCTCCTCCACCAGCTACTGTTCAACCAGCCCTCTCCACGGGGTCCTGTTCAACCACCCCTCCATGGGCTACTATTCATCCAGCCCTCCATCGGCTACCGTTCAACCAGCCCTCCACCAGCTACTATTCAACAAGCCCTCCACGGGGCCCTGTTCATCCAGCCCTCCACGGGTCCCTGTTCATCCACCGACTCGATCGATCGGGGTCCTGTTCATCCAGCGGCAATGACCTCTACTACCACGGGGTCCTATTCATCCAACCCCCCACCGGGAACTGTTCATCCAAACACCCCAACAACACTCACTATTCATCCAGAGGCAGCATCGATCGACTTCAGTTAGCAGCAGTAGCGAAGGATTCACTCGGGTTCAGTAAATAGCAAGGGATAGATCGATCGCTTGGGTTCAGTAACGCGTAGCCTGCAGTGCAATCGCTCAGGTTCAGTTTGGGCGCAACGCCTCGCACACACGCGCGTACGTATGAGAGAAACGTGCATCGCTTAGCCCCCGACCACCCACCGTAACCGGGAACTCCCGCGATATTTTCCTCGCCCTCCATTCTACCACGGTTTTCTCCGTCATGGACAACCCAAAGAATGTCATGCAGCTGCGTCTCCGGCCCGCCCAGGATGAAAAGCCCATTTTCTGTCATGATTTTTTTTCATAGAAGTAGGAGCCCACCACATCTATGATGATACCGGGTTTTGTCACAATTATCGTCATAGAAGTGTCATAAGCATGACATAATTTTTTTTCATTCGGCCCAAAATGTCACGGATGTGTCTTTTTTTGTAGTGCAACTTGACGCTCCGGGAGCCTGTATCAGTAAAGTTATTGATAAACCGGTAGATGATTATGATATGCTTGCTGGGGTAAAGGAGTCACGTTTACTACTTACTGAAGATGGCTGATGTCATGCTATTGATCTGATGCTTTAAACCGGACAACTCATCAGTCACCGGTTTAAGAGCTGCCTCGACATCTTCTGCTCTCTTTAATAGAGCCGCCTTCCCGGTCTCCCAGCCGGTTTTATCAGCGCTGAAGCTTTGTTTCAATTGCTCAATGTTTTGCAATGCAGTCTTCAGTTCTGACTTGGCCTTGGACGTCTCAGATTGCTGAGTTTTTTTATTGGCCCTCAGATCATTGATTTGCGAATCATTCTCAGTTAGTTTAGCCTGCGACATGAACAAACATGGAAGGTATTATGATCATGATTATTTTTGAAGTCCCAAGCACAATACAAGTATTTTCCTTGGCACTTGGGGGCTAATGCCTATTGCTCTTTTCAAGACAAAATTATCTGCTGACCCGGGTAAAATAATATGATCTGGTTTATAAAGGCTACATATTGGGATATTGGTTTCAACCATGGTGATAAATCCCGGTTTATTCATATGGATTAAACCGGCCCTTGGGGGCTACAGATGCAAAGTTGATTACTGCTAATTGAAGTCTCGGCTTAACTTGATAGTTTAAGGCGGCCCTTGGGGGCTACTAGTGATAATGTTCATCTATTTGTGACTATTTGAAATTCTACAGTATATTCAATTCTATCATATTCCATAGACTTGGCGGCTGATAGAGATATATTTATGAGGAGGATTTGATTGGATTACCTCATAGCGCTCCTTCATCAAGTTGACCAAGTCGGCTTCAAACTCACGGCTGGTATACATATGGTTCAAATAACCGGAGTGGATTTCTTGGGTGCCGAACTGGGCGTAGCTTTCCAAGTCTACCTTCCACTTTCCTTTATCAGCAACAGAAAATTCTTCCTTGGCGTTGTGCTTGGATAAGGTAGTAGGATTACTCGACGCTGTATAACCAAGCCCGATGATGACGACATCGTTAGTTTTATCTTTAGTGGGCTTGATGGGGCTTGGCGGCTTAGTGATGACCGACTCAACATCTACATGATCCACGTGACGTCGTGCCCTTCTAGTGGCGGGTCATCAATTGTAGCTTCATCGGTTGGATGAGAGGTCTCTGGCAGTTGTTTTTCTGGCTCAGAAGGGCTGGAATCTTCAGCCGGCTTGTTCAGTTTCGCCTTCTTGCTAGGCTTGGCCATGCCACTAAAAATAAGAAGCTGTCAGGACCCCGATTCCAAGTCACATCGATCCAGCCGGTAACACCTCATATCACTTTGCGGCCTCACGCACGGTATTCCCACGGGTGTCGCCTTACCATGGCCCGGGACCGTTTGCGCCTTTTGGCTCACGTATATGACAGTGTCGCTAGCAATCATATGACAGAGAACACGGGCCGACATGACTATTCGTGAACCCAAAGTGGCACTAACTTATAGGGACATGCATACATGAATCAACATCGAGCAT
This sequence comes from Aegilops longissima, assembly GCA_021605205.1. Classification (NCBI taxonomy): domain Eukaryota; kingdom Viridiplantae; phylum Streptophyta; class Magnoliopsida; order Poales; family Poaceae; genus Aegilops; species Aegilops longissima. The sequence continues at coordinate 297,623,666 of CM038678.1, forward strand.
GTCGGTCGCCAGCGTGAAATCCGGGCTGTAGCACTGGCTAACAGGACTCGGGAACCCGGCTGTAGCAGCTATGCAGACTCGGATGTCACCGCGACATTTCCCGAAGGGATGTATACATGAACGAAGTGAATCACATGCCGCCACCAAGTGTTCCGGAGCAAAGAGTCTTTGGGCTAGCAGGACTCGTGAACCGGGCTGAAGCGGACTACTATGGCTCATGGAAGCACAAGACTACATTTCCCCATAAGAGAGGCTACCAAGGATAAACAACTAGGTTGTCGGATCCCACACATACCAAGCATTTCAATCATACACACAATATGCCTGATATGTGTAAATACAACATGGCATCACAACATAACTCTACAACTCAAGTATTTATTCATTAGGCCCGAGGAGCGAGATATTACAAACATGGGTCTCATGACCCAACATTCAGAGCATACAAATCAAAGCACATGCGGAAGCTTAACATGTCCGAGTACGTACATCTACAAATGAAAAATGCTTTGAGAAGCCCGACTATCTACCAGATCTCCGCCGAGGGCACAAGATCGTAGCTGAGGTATCAAGCTAAACGTCAAGTCCACACGAACTACTAGCGAGACCGATGTCTCTCGCAAAACATAAAATAGGAAAATGTGAGTACAAATGTACCCAAAGAAGACTTACATCGTAACTAACTACATATGCATCGGTATCAACAAAGGGGTAGTGGAGTTTAACTGCAGCAAGCCAGCTTTGACTCAAAGGGCTAACCCGAACTACGACTACAAGCAACTCTTTTGAGGTGGCGCACACGAGTCCACATATTCACCATATCAATACACCACTATGGATCCACCCGCCTCCCTCACGAGAACGCCATCCATAGCACTCACGCTTATCTTGCGCATTTTAGAGTATCCACTTTCACTTGTCTATGAACTGTTATGGGCAACCCAGAAGTCCAATACCGCGGACACGGCTATACGAAAAGATGATGCTAACCCTGCAGGGGTGTACTTCTTCACACACGCTCACCACTTATCGCCGTTACCGACATGTACTCGACAACCTTCAAGTGGAAGCCCAATGAGGTGTCGGCCACGGCCTACCTAAACACTCAAGTCTCTAGTCCAGGCTTATCGCCTATTCAGGTTCCATCCGCAGGGAGTCCCGCCGAGGTTTCCACATACGGCCCCGAACGATGTGTATAGGGTTCAGAGACACCAAACGGGCGCCTGGCATGCCCGGCCACGTGCCTACCGCATCACAGCCCACCCCTCCGGTCAGCGCTGCCCACGGCCTCCAGCATACTACAAACACCAGAAACTACTTGCAACTCCTGGACAGAGGACAAGGGTGATCAAGAAGCCGAGAGGGTCCATTGGTTTCGGGCCCAATGCGTGGTAGTAACTGTTTCATGGATCACAAACACAGAACTCAGTTCTTGAGGACGGCTTCAATGAGACAACCCACCATGTACTCCTACATGGCCTCTCACCGCTACCTTTACCAAATAGTGTTCACACACTTAGCTCACACACAGCAGGACATGTTCACCACTTTCCAATTCATCCCTGATGAATCAGACCTGACTCAACTCCAAGCAATAGCAGGCACGACAAACAAGCATGAATGAGTAGGCACATCAGGGCTCAATCAACTCCTACTCATGCTAGTGGGTTTCATCTATTTACTGTGGCAATGACAGGTCATGCAGAGGATAAGGGGTTCAACTACCGCAGCAAGTAACAGATGAATCGTGGTTGTCCTAATGCAGTAAAATAGAGCAGGAGCGAGAGAGTGGGATTGTATCGGAATGAACAAGGGGATTTTGCTTGCCTGGCACTTCTGAAGATAGTATAGTTCTTCATCGGTGTCATCGAACTCATCGTTGGAACCACGTCTATCGAGAGGGGACAAATACCGACAAACAAGGAAGAACACAATCAACACAATGCAACAATATGATGCATGATCAAGACATGGCAATATGTTGTGGTTTGAGCTAATGCAACTAGAAACCAGATTAAATGAAGTTGGTTTGAACCAAGGGTTCAAATTCAAACTCCATATGTGCCTATTTAAATGCCAATTATGCAAATTGCCATATACAGCAACCTTAGGTTGTTCGAACATGCATGAAAATGGTACAGATGGATAGATTGGATTTTTCTGATCATTTTTCATATATAATTTATTTCATTCTGAGCTATAAATTAATTTCTATGATGTTTTGAAGTTTATACTATTTTCTGGAATTTCCTGTATAAGAATAAATCCAGAAAATGAGTTACTGCGTCAGCTTGACGTCTGTGTGACGTCAGCAGGTCAACAGGGCTGTCCCGGGTCAAACTTGACCAGTGGGTCCCGTGTGTCAGTGACTAACTAAACTAACCTAGTTTAATTAGCACTAACCTAGGTTAAACTAATTAAGTTTAAACCTAAACTAGATTAATTAGCCGGGCGGGGCCCGCATGCCATAGACCCAGGGGAGGTAAAATCCCCTGGTCAACCAAGGCTAAACCACCGGCGGTCAAAGCGGTCAACCCGCCGGCGTTTAGCCGCCGGTGAGGCCGAACGCGACGGAGGGTTCGGGATTGCTCCTTCGGCGCCCAATCGAGCAACGGAGGGCACATGTGGGGAGCTGGGGCTCGCCCGCATCCAGGGCGGCATGCTGCAGCAGCCTGGACGGCCGGAGCTCGCCGGAAACGAGCTCGGGCAGCGCCGGTGTTCGGGTGTTTGTGGCTACGGGGCTGCAGTGGCCGTGGTAGCGTTCATGGCACCTACAGCAGCTACGCGAGGCGGCGAGCATGTTGGACACGACGCCCGGGCCATTTGGTTGCCGGGGCCGCGTCGGTGGTGGGCGCAAGCGGCGGTGGGTGAGGTCAAGCTTGGTGCGGTCGCTACGGCATGCGAGGAAGAGAACGGAGAGGGGGGGAACGGCCAGCAGCTCACCACGGTCACGACGAGCGGGTCGGCGAGGTAGGGGAGGAGCTGATGAAGACGGGAGGTCGCCGGCGATCTTGGCGGCCGAACGATGAAGACGAGGTCGGGGGGGCGTTTTGGGGCGTCCGGCGTCGCGTGAGTTGACGGAGAGGACGAGGTAGACGAGGCGGAGCTTCTGGACTCGGGTGGAGGGCGAGGAGGTGGCTCTGGCCGCAGCAATAGCGAGCGGCGGCGACGGTGGCGTTGCGGGAAGAGAGCAGAGGAGGGGCAGGGGGTTTCGGGAGAGAGGGGAGAGGTGCAGGGGTCGAGGGGGAGTGCGTGGCACTCGGGGAGGCGTCCAGACCCTCGGCGGCAAGCAGGAGGTGGTGCACGACGGTGCGCGCGCGTCGGGCACGCGCCCGTCCTCCTGGCAGAGGAGGAAGACGACAGGAAAAGAGGCGATGGTGGGTTGGGCCGGCCAGCTACAGTGCTGGGCCGGTTGGTGGGCTGCGCAGGTAAGCCAGGTGAGTTCTAACCCTTTTCTATTTTTGTTTCTGCTTAATTTGCGCTTTGTTTTGATCCAGTTTTAAAACCAAATCAATTTTATAAATCCTGAAAATATTCATGAGCACTTTCTGAATTATCCCAGTGGCCCACAAATACTTCCAACATTATTTGAGCATTTAAATTATTTATAGTGTTTAAATGCCCAAAGTCAAATAGTTTAAGATTTAATCCAAAAATCCAGTAATGACCTATAAATATGTTCATCATTTTTGGAAGAGGTTTTCACCTTTATCAGAAATCATGAACATTTCCAAAGGGCATTCTGGGTCATTGAAAAATATTTTATTTGAACCTATTTGAATTTCATTTGGTGCTAGGGTTTCAACAATCCCCGCTTCAACTTTCAAAGAAATTTAAACATGATGCATGGATGCTTGTGCCACTAATTGCGAACAATTGTAGGGCTGTGACAACTCACCCCACTAAACAAGAATCTCGTCCCGAGATTCAGGACGTGAGGTAAGAAGATAGAGGGGGCACAAGCTAACACGGTCTTCACGATCCTGGTTGCACTTCATAAGAACGTTGACACGATCACCATCTTTGTCTCGATGTCTTGCTCTGAGAACTCCAACTAACATGACAATGAGAGGAAAGGGAAAAATCCAGAAGGATCGATCTTCTCGAAGATCGAACAACTCAGGATCAACTCATCGAGTGAGACATTGAAACATCTCTCGAGCTGAGACACGAAACATACATCCAGAGGGATGGAGTGTAACAGATGATGAAGGTTCACTAGGTAGACAACAATTCCACACTTAAGAGGGTGGTGAACGGTTGTCAACGCAGCGAGGAGTTGAGTTGCCATGATATCATAACGAGACATCTTAAGGAAGATGACTCGCAGAAATATTCCCTTAAGTGGCAAACAGAATTAATTTTGATTCAGAGTTCATTGAAACTCTTTATACCAGCCTAAGGCAATCACAATCGATCATTTGAAGGAGTTCGAAAGAATGACATACTCGGACTAGAATGGATGATGTGGACTACCTTGTTGAAGACAACGCAATGGATGATTTTGCTTATCATCGGAAATGGATGGGACCCATGGTAAGTCCACTTCTAAAGATGATCTTGGACATCAACTGCTGAGAAGGCAACCCATGGAGAATTGGCACCATGGCGGTGCAAGCTGGGTACAAAATGCAAATGTTGGGAATGTTCCAACCATCATATCTGCCTGAGATTCAGATCTGGTTGGTGTCAGGATATTCCAGACTCATCAAGTCTAGAAAGAAAAATGGAAGTTTGCATCACAAATCGATTTAGATGACGCTATAGATTCTCGGGGAGTGAACTACGATAGCAAGCACCAAAACATGAGCTGGTTCTGCTACATACATGTGAACACGTTGTCCAAGACAAGCATGACCACATAGTAGTCTTATAATGAAACACTACCGAGTTCTGATTGGGAACCATCATTATGGAGAGCGAAGTCCTCGCATGTACCTTTGGGTCCTTAAGGGTTAGCACTCAAGAACTTCTTTTCCTTGAACAAATCAATCAGTGGCTTGGTGTGCTAGGGAATACATATGAAGTGGAGGTAATTAATCTACCAAACCATAGAATACGTTCGCACATGCATAACTGCCTTGGGATGGTACCAGAGGAAACAAAAACAATCTTTCTCGAAACCACGGCGGCAACTTGCACCAAATGCACATGAATTCGAGGAAGTCACTTCTTCCATCCAAGCATAAGCTTCATGAACGGAACATGAAGGCATTGCTTACAAAGTTTCCAACACTAGGTTGATGTTCAACATGAATCATGGGGGAGACAAAATGCTGCTGATGGGCTCAACAACAACTCATCGGAATTTCCATATCACTGGACTTCCAACATCATGTGAACACGGTGATAGCATTGGTCAGACCCAAAATATATAATGGTGTATGCTCGAGGGATCAACCACGAGTAAGACAACATTACGAACATCGTTGGTTCTGATTTGACTTGACAATAGCCCATACTCAAATTAAAGTTTTGACAAGACAATAAATCCAACAATTGATCACAAGAACCAATTGGTGAAGATATCATCTTTCTTCAACACACACACACAGAAGATATCTCTTAGAGATGAACTAAGTTAAGCAAAGCTTTATCTTCCAACTCTCCAAGTTGTTGTCTAGCTCAACCAACTAGCTCAGGGATATCCAACACAGATTCTTGGAGAATGGGTGGTTAGAGGAAAACTAATATGATCACGAACTCAACATAGCGGTCAGGTGACAACCTGGTAACGCTTCCGAGAAGATTTTTGGAACATCACGAACCACCGATATGTTACTAAGCTCGAGAACAATCTTGCTTTTCAGAGCAAGACGATATGATCAAATAGATAAGGGATTGAATAATCCTAACTCATTGATCGAAGAGTGCACCAGAAATAAGGACTAGGTAGCACAATCTATCTTAGAATGATGATTCAATAACCAACACGCTAAGAGTGAAACTATTGTCCATTTACTACTAAGCAACATGGTTGCTAGAAGTATTAATTTCACACATCACAATTCACTTGTCGGTATTCCGGTTGCAACAACACGGAACCGAGGAGCAAATGATTATGGTGAGAAGTATCACTACGTCAAGAATTCATAAGGGAAGGTACAATTCTCATGACGTTCCTGACATAAAGTGGGTAATACTTCAGGGTAGAACAGAACAAAAGCTGGATTGGCATTTTGATCTGCGGAATACAACTGCTTTGACCCAATCCTAGAAATGGACAAGGTACTGGAGTTTGTTCTCCTAGTCATTCCAGAATAGAATGGCTCGACGGACCACAAGAATAAAAGGGCATCGATGAACACAAATGCACACATACTCTTGGTTATCAACTGATAGAGGATGGTCGGGATACAACTGAAGAGGAACAACTCAAGGAACATATACTTTTCTGAGTTGTGGATGCATAGATTAATATGTCGAACCAAGTTCAACAGTGTTTCTTCCAGATAACCCATGCGTAAAGGTAGAACCGCGTAATCACAATTATGGATGGGGAACTCCTCAAGAGTACTGATTGTGAGCTTTTGGTTCAAAGAACTTCGCCTTAATGGTTCATGGTATTTGGAAGAAGGAAATACCACGGACCTCGAGGACTATCACAAAGGTTACTAATATCCTAAAGGTACAAGCAACACTATCAACACGAGGTAGGTAGAGTGAATCTTGGGTCAAGAACCCAGGAGTAGAATGCCTACTAACTAAATGGCATCACGGGATGCTTTCGAGAATGGTGGCCAGAATTATCACACCGGGAACACAAAACATGGCTAGATTACTAGGTGACTCCCTAAAACACCTAGTGTCATAATAATAGCTCCAACATATATGTCGAGGCAATAGAGTACCTCAACTCACCGATTAGTGTGGTTAAACTGCCCCAAAGGAACGTCGGTAATGGGAAGAAGGAATTTGCAAATGCATCAGACTAGTTAGAAACCTGGGATGGCTCGGACAGCATAACGGCTGCAAATGCTCAAAAGATTCGGGACAACCTGCAAAAATGGTGGCATAACCACTCAGAAGCACAATATCAAGGTTCCGAGACCAACTATGAACACATAGAAGTAGTAGAAACTGCACTGGGGCTTAAATCCAACAATCTTATAAGTCTATGGATTAGTAACACGTCATCCTGATAGATAGATGAGAAGGCCTAGTTCTTAATCCCCGTAGAAAAGAAGAGGGTGACTCAGATCAGAAGGCCATAGGGTAAAGGAGTAAAAGAGCCTTACGTTCCATCCCACAATCAATTCCCCTACATAACTAAAGAATTTATAGACTCAACTTCGACCAGTTTGGCTTGGCAATCCTACAGGAAGTCAGGCTCTGATACCAACGCTGTCAGGACCCCGATTCCAAGTCACATCGATCCAGCCGGTAAAACCTCATATCACTTTGCGGCCTCACGCACGGTATTCCCACGGGTGTCGCCTTACCATGGCCCCGGACCGTTTGCGCCTTTTGGCTCAAGTATATGACAGTGTCGCTAGCATCCATATGACAGAGAACCCGGGCCAACATGACTAGTCGTGAACCCAAAGTGGCATTAACTTATAGGGACATGCATACTTGAATCAACATCGAGCATGTCGGTCGCCAGCTGCAGAATCCGGCTATAGCACTGGCTAACAGACTCGGAACCCGGCTGTAGCAGGCTATGCAGACTCGGATGTCACCGCGTGACATTTCAAGGGATGCATACATGAACGAAGTGAATCACATGCCGCCACCAAGTGTTCCGGAGCAAGAGTGCTGGGCTAGCAGGACTCGTGAACCGGGCAGAAGGGACTACTATGGCTCATGGAAGCACAAGACTACATTTCCCCATAAGAGAGGCTACCAAGGATAAACAACTAGGTTGTCGGATCCCACACATACCAAGCATTTCAATCATACACACAATATGCCTGATATGTGTAAATACAACATGGCATCACAACATAAGTCTACGACTCAAGTATTTATTCATTAGGCTCCGAGGAGCGAGATATTACAAACATGGGTCTCATGACCCAACATTCAGAGCATACAAATCAAAGCACATGCGAAAGCTTAACATGTCTGAGTACATACATCTACAAATGAAAAAGGCTGAGAAGCCTGACTATCTACCAGATCCTGCCGAGGGCACAAGATCGTAGCTGAGGTATCAAGCTAAACGTCGAAGTCCACATGAAACTACTAGCGAGACTGATGTCTCTCTGCAAAACATAAAATAGGCAAATGTGAGTACAAATGTACCCAGCAAGACTTACATCAGAACTAACTACATATGCATCGGTATCAACAAAGGGGGTAGTGGAGTTTAACTGCAGCAAGCCAGCTTTGACTCAGTGGCTAACCTGAACTACGACTACAAGCAACTCTTTTGAGGTGGCGCACACGAGTCCACATATTCACCATATCAATACACCACTATGGATCCGCTCCCGTCTCCCTACGAGAACGCCATCCATAGCACTCACGCTTATCTTGCGTATTTTAGAGTATCCACTTTCACTTGTCTATGAACTGTTATGGGCAACCCAGAAGTCCAATACCGCGGACACAGCTATTCGAATAGATGATGCTAACCCTGCAGGGGTGTACTTCTTCACACACGCTCTCACCACTTATCGCCGTTTACACGATATGTACTCGACAACCTTCAAGTGGAAGCCCAGCGAGGGTGTCGGCCACGGCCTACCTAAACACTCAAGTCTCTAGTCCAGGTTTATCGCCTATTCAGGTTCCATCCGCAGGGAGGCCCGCCGAGGTTTCCACATACGGCCCCGAACGATGTGTATAGGGTTCAGAGACACCAAACGGGCGCCCGGCATGCCCGGCCACGTGCCTACCGTGATCACAGCCCACCCTCCGGGTCAGCGCTGCCACGGCCTCCAAAGATACTATAAACACGTAAACTACTTGCAACTCCTGGACAGAGGACAAGGGTGATCAAGAAGCTGAGAGGGTCCATTGGTTTCGGGCCCAATGCATGGTAGTAACTGTTTCATGGATCACAAACACAAAACTCAGTTCTTGAGGACGGCTTCAATGAGACAACCCACCATGTACTCCTACATGGCCTCTCACCGCTACCTTTACCAAATAGTGTTCACACACTTAGCTCACACACAACAGGACATGTTCACCACTTTCCAATTCATCCCTGATGAATCAGACCTGACTCAACTCCAAGCAATAGCAGGCACGACAAACAAGCATGAATGAGTAGGCACATCAGGGCTCAATCAACTCCTACTCATGCTAGTGGGTTTCATCTATTTACTGTGGCAATGACAGGTCATGCAGAGGATAAGGGGTTCAACTACCGCAGCAAGTAACAGATGAATCGTGGTTGTCCTAATGCAGTAAAATAGAACAGGAGTGTCACGCCCAATATGCGACCCTATCCAAAAGGAACTCGAAGGTCCCACCAAGGATAGAACCGCATATTGAAACGCTATTGCAAGGTGGATATCATTACATCAACATTACATAATAGTGGGAATACATCCAAATACATACAAAGTCATATGAATACAACAATACAACATACAAGATCAACATCCGACTACGGATGAATCATAAACAGAAACTCAAAAAATATCCACCCTGCTAGCCCAGGCTGCCGACCTGGAGCCTATCCCCTGATCGAAGAAGAAGCAGAAGAAGAACTCCAAAACAAGCAAACATCGCTCTCGCGTCATGATCATCGCGAAATCTGCACCTACAACTGTTGGTGTAGTAATCTGTGAGCCACGAGGACTCGGCAATCCCATTACCATGGGTATCAAGACTAGCAAAGCTTAAAGGGAAAGGAAGGGGTAAAGTGGTGAGGTTGCAGCAGCGACTAAGCATGATATGGTGGCTAACATACGCAAATGAGAGCGAGAAGAGAAACAAAGGAACGGTCGTCAACTAGTAATGATCAAGAAGTGATCCTGAACTCCTACTTACGTCAGACATAACCCAAAAACCGTGTTCTCCTCTCGATCAACCCCGAAAATAGACACTCACGGTTACGCACACGGTTGGTGTATTTTAGAAGAGTTTACTTCAAGTTTACTACAACCGGATATTAACAAATTCCCATCTGCCACATAACCGCGGCACGGCTTTCGAAAGTTCAAACCTCGCAGGGTGTCCCAACTTAGCCCATGATAAGCTCTCGTGATCAACGGGATATTCCTTCTCCCGGGAAGACCCGATCAGTCTCGAATCCCGCTACAAGACATTTCGACAGAATAAAACAAGACCAGCAAAGCCGCCGAATGTGCCGACAAATCCCGATAGGAGCTGCACATATCTCGCTCGGGCACACCGGATGAGCAAGACGACGGGTTGGCATAGACCCTGGTTGCCTGTGGGCGCCGGACATCGCTTCGGTTTGGACCATCACTCGAGGAGAACTGCCCGGGGCTAAATAAAGATGACCCTCGGCTCGAAACCCAAGGGAAATAAAAGGGCATAGGTGAGGCAAATGGTCAAACCAATGTTGGGCCTTGCTGGAGGAGTCTTATTCAAAGCGAACTGTCAAGGGGGTCTCATAAATCACCCAACCGCGTTAGGGACGCAAAATCCAGGAACATAATACCGATATGACGGAAACTAGGGCGGCAAGAGTGGAACAAAACACCAGGCATAAGGCCGAGCCTTCCACCCTTTACCAAGTATATAGATGCATTAATTAAATAAGATATATTGTGATATCCCAACAAAATCCTGTCCACCAAGGAGCAATCTTCATCTTCACCTGCAACTAGCAACGCTATAAGAGGGGCTGAGCAAAGCGGTAACATAGCCAAACAACGGTTTGCTAGGAAGGGTGACAAAGATTAGAGGTTCATGGCAATTTGGGATGGTTTGATAAACAGGTAATAGGTAGCGCAACATAGCGATAGAACGAAGCAACTAGCATAGCAATGATAGTAGTGAGATCCAGGGTAGCGGTCATCTTGCCTGAAATCCCGCAAGGAAGAAGAACGAGTCCATGAAGAAGACGAACGGATGAAGCCGAACCAAGCGTAGACGGACGAATCCTCACGATCGCAACGAAACAGGAACTATCGAGAAGAAGCACACAACATAGTAAACACACCACACATGAACAAGGCATGATGCACAAACAAGCATGATGCATGACAAAGCTACATGAAGCTACTCATGGCAAGAGATGATGCAAACAAGACCAACACATCAAGGCAAGTTTAAATGAGGCCGGGAACAACATATAACAACTCCGGTAAGTCCTCATATGCAAATTTCGAAATTGGTCCAGATCTGAATAAACCTTATGTTCAAGTTGTTAAACAGCAAGTTAAGATGCACCAAGATGATCTACACGAAATTCTAGTCAAGTTACATATAAAGTTTATTAGATTCGGAGCTACGGCCTAGAAGATATGAGCAAAACAAGTTAAACATGGCATTGATGCAAAATGCATACAAACATCAAGAAAACACCTCTAAACATGGATGCAACATGATAATATTAAACTACATGCAAAACTAAGCAAGTTTCATATAGAGCACACTCAAAACGGAGCAACGGTTCAACACATACACACAATACAAGTTTAAAGGACAAGCTGTCCAAAACAGCAACTAGGCATATTGCAAGCATCAAAACACTATGCTACAGCATCTCAACGTAATAACAAAAGGCATGGGCACGATGTACAGGTAAAGCGTGACAAAACATGAACACTGAGCTATCTCCAGAAATCACTAGAACATGCTCAAAAACACATGGCAAGATTGCAAATAATAACAGGTTCACAGACTTGGCAGAATTCACAGGACATGGCAAAATTAACATCAGGTTAACATGTTTAGAGCTATGAAACAACATGTTACAGCAAGCTATCAAGTCAAACTAGAGCATGGAATGAATCTACTCAAAGCATATAACAAAAGTCCCTTACTGACCATGAGCCAAAAGGGCACAGAAAATATGATGGCACCCATGTAAACATGGCAAGTTATATGACAGATTCATACATGGCAGGAACAACAATAAGTAGACATGTTGGTGAGCTTGAACCACTCACCACAGAGCAATAAATGGCATGGCAAGGAACCCAACAGCAAGAAGACATGTTTATGAAGGTAAGCATCGCAATAGCAAGTTCATAGATTGCATGGATCACTAACAACAACCTTGGCAAAATTGAATAAAAATGTAAACAACCTGCCAGGAAACATTTTATAGCAAAAGTAGAGCTCGATTGACTCAAGCTATGGCACTCCATAATTTCAAACAAGGGCATAGATGGATAGATAAGAACCAAATTTTCAAAACATCCTTACTGAAGTATCTCAAAATAAGCATGGATCTCTCGGTAGCATCAAGTTTACATGGCATAAAAATATCAGCAGAACAGGGGCTGAAATCAGCAACATCATGAAGCCTAGTTTGCATGCTTGTGCTAGTCACCACAGAGATCACAAAAATACATGGCATACACCCCTGTAAAGATGGCATGGCATATTACAAAACACATGTAGGACTCAAGTTCATAGGGTGCACACATCAATCATGACAAAAATGACAAAAGTGCATGTTCTGATAAGAATCTGAAACTAACATCACATAGCCCTCTTCTAACAGAATTTCAGGATTCAAGATAAGCTCAAATGAAAATGATGCAATGAGAAGAAATGATGTACTTGTCGAGGCGAACAATTTGACATACTACACGCAAGAAACGGAGCAATATGCAGAGAGTTATGGCATGACGAACATGGCTTGAAAATTACTGCAGATTCGGGACTCAGCAGAAAATTCAACCTCGAGGGGGGAGAAAGTCAACTCATGGATCCAGATCCAGATCCGGGCACGGACGGCGAGGTTCGTCGGCGACGGGGCGGCGGCTCACCGGAGGAGGCGCCAAGGGGTCAGGGATGGCGGGCTTGGTCGGTCCCGCCGGATCCGGCGCGGGCGGCGGGCAAGACGGCGCCGCGGGCGAGGCTCGGGCGCCGGGCGAGATCCCGGCGGCGGGCCCTGGCGAGGCGGCGGAGGCGGCTTCAGCTGCCGCCGCGGGCGGCGACGAAGCTTGGCTGGAGGCGCAGAGCGGCGGCGCTGGCGGGTCCGCGCGAGGAGGTTTCGGGCGGCGGAGACTGGCCGGAGGGCTGGCCGCGGCCTCGGCGCGGCTGCGGGCGGCGGGCGGCGGCGTTGCCACGCGGGCGGCGCCCATCGGCTGCTGCGGGCGGCGGCGCGGGGACGGGCGGACACGTCCGGGCGGCGGGTGGATGTGTCCGTCGGCGGGAGGAGGAAGAAGCTAGGGTTTCGGGGTGAATTGATCCGCGAATTTCGGGGGAGGCACATATTTATAGGTAGAGGGAGCTAGGAGACTCCAAATGAGGTGCGGTTTTCAGCCACGCGATCGTGATCGAACGACCGAGAGCATGGAGGGGAGTTAGGTGGGTTTTGGGCCACTTTGAAAGGGGTGTTGGGCTGCAATACAAAAGAGGCCTTTGCGGTTACCCGGTTAACCGTTGGAGTATCAAACGACCTCCAAATGGCACGAAACTTGACAGCGGTTCACGGTGCTATACCAAGGCCGCTTGGCAAACCTCGTCCATTCCGAGACCGCTTAACACCCGCATACCTAAAAGAGGCAAAAGGGGGCGCCGGGAGACATAGGAGTGCCGGATTGCAAAACGGACAACGGGGAAAATGCTCGGATGCATGAGACGAACACGTATGCAAAATGAAATGCACATGATGACATGATATGCAATGCAGATGGTGACATGGCAAAGACGGCGAATAACTGACGGACACCTGGTGCATCAAATCCGGGGCGTTACAACACTCCTCCACTAACAAGAGATCTCGTCCCGAGATCTTAGGACCGAGACGGAAGGGAAAAAAGGATGAGGTGAAACAAGAGCTCAAGAGAAGAAGCAAAGAATTGAGAGCACTCAAGAAGACGAGAGGAACGACGAGAATGACAAGAATCAAAAGCTCACGGAATCAGATAGACTATGAAACCACTCCGGTTAGAACGAGATAAGAAACGAATAAGACTGAAAGAATTTAGGCAGCACTCCGGCTGAAGATGGAAAGAATAGAACACGAGCTTGAGAGGACGGAATGATACTTGATGAAGACATGACACAAAACCTCCGGAAAGAATTTAAAGAGTTGGATGAAAAGAACGGAGAAGAAAATGACAACTTGTGCCAGGAATGAAATTGAAAGCATCTTTAGAAGGAAGGTGTAAACGGAGTTGCTAAGAAAATCAACAACGAAAAGAATAAGCTTGTTGCGGTCTTATGGTAACATCTCAAGATCATAAGGTGATAACCGGCCACAAACGGAAATGATTGGATAGCATAGAAGAACGAAGAAATGCAAAACTCCAGTTCAAAAGAATACGAAGATTTAATTGCACTTCGAGATGCAAGAAGAAAAGGTACTTGAATTCCTCCAAAAGAATCTTGATGAACACTTGAAGAATGAATTAAATCATGAAGAACCACCATGAAGAACTCCGGTGACAAAAGGATGATGAGATAGAAGGAAGGATGAAAGAATAAGATTAAAGCTTGCGATGCTTTAGATGGAGGTTCCGACGAAATGTCCGAGGAAATTTGAACTCCGTAAAAGATGAAAACACTTGGAACTAGAATTTATTCATCAAGAACAAACTCCGAAGGAAGGGGTTACTCACTTGGATGAAATAAGAATAAGATTTATTGTATGCTTATCCTCACCAAATTAAATTGATGACAACCGGATTTGGCATGCAACTTATTCGCGTTGGAAAAGATTAAGGGAGGATATAGCACGAAAATTTGAGAAAGTCTTCATGAACCACCGCTAGGATTGAAAAGAACGAATGTATTAATATGATAAACAAGGAAAATAATCTTGAACGAACCACCGTAAGAATTTGGAAAAGACTGATGAAAGAGAATGAATCGCGGGGAAGAATCAGAAGAACCAATATGCTAGAGGGGATTTAGATGCAAAAGAACGAAGAGACAATGAGCTGATTAACGAACACTTGAACGAGGCACCGGGATAAATAGAGAACGATAACTGGAATGATGGCCTCCGGTGAAAAGAAAAGGAAAAACAACTCCTGACATACTCCGGGTGGGTAAGAAAGAATATCTGACAAACGGAATAATTCGAGAGGATAGCATGAAGCTCGAACCACGAATCTTCGGGAGAACGGGCAAGATTTAGAGGAAAAATTCTCTACAATCTTCAAATGATGACGAGAAACACCACCAAAATTTCTGAGGTACTCCGGGAGAATGAAAAGCAAAGAGGTTGAGCCAACAATGAAATGATTCGAAATCGATCTTGGAAAAGGCAAGTGACTGATGATATTCATTCTTACGTCACACTTGAAAAGAATTGGGAATAACTCCGGGAAAATTAGAAGAGTCAGGTAAGATCCTGGGAAAAGACATGTGGGTTAGGGCCCACTAAAATAAAACACCGTTGGAAAGGGTTGTTGAAGAGGTAGATGATGCACCGGAACAATTGAAATATTCGAATGAGGTGATAACCTCGAATTAATTGGAACACGATTTAATCTCCGAGATGTCCTCCGAACTCCGCATGATAAATCAAGCGAGGCGAACAAGCAGGAAAACACTTTAACTAAGGAAAAGAATGTGATCAACTCGAAAAACTTGAATTGAGCACACCGAAAAGAAAGAGATGAAGAATGACGAACTAGACGAGAAACCACCGTTGAAATGATTGATAGAAGACCAAGAGGCTCCATACGAATGAAATTGATGGTCGAAACAGACTCAAACTCCGGGAAGAAGAAGGGTGGGAGGGCGGGAAAAACAAAGGCAACTTGGAAGGGGAAACCCGATGAATAACTTCAAAGGAAACACCGGTTGAAATCATTAAGGAAAGGAAGCAAAGACTTCGCACAGTAGGATGGATACTGATTACGGACTCGTTCCGAGAAGAAGAAGGAGGGCGGTGGGAAAATAAGACAACCGAGGATTGAATTTGCAAAGATGAAGGGGTTCGAGTCGACTTGACGAGAAATGCACCGGATAAAAAGAGCTGAGGAACAACTACCGGAAAACCAATCTGCGTAATCCTAAAGAAAATTTGAAGGGAAGAGGAGTAGTTCAAAACACCTACGCCAAGATTCCTCACCAGAGCGACGAAGGGCTGAGGAGTAAAAAGAATTCCTACTCGATATAACTAGACTCGTAAAACAGTTTTCTTCTAGACTCAACAACGGCCAAACTACACGATCAATCAAGGGGGCTCCTAAGGTCGGTCGAGGCTCGATACTAACTTGAACACGCCTAATATGCGACCCTATCCAAAAGGAACTCAAGGTCCCACCAAGGATAGACCCAAGATATTGAAACGCTTATTGCAAGGTGGATATCATTACATCAACATTACATAATAGTGGGAATACATCCAAATACATACAAAGTCACATGAATACAACAATACAACATATAAGATCAACATCCGACTACGGATGAATCATAAACGTAAACTCAAACAATATCCACCTCGCTAGCCCAGGCTGCCGACCGAGCCTATCCCCGATCAAGAAGAAGCGAAGAAGAACTCCAAAACAAGCAAACATCGCCTCTCGGCCATGATCATCGCGAAACCTGCACCTCAAATCTGTTGGTGTAGTAATCAGGAGCCACGAGGACTCAAAGAATCTCATTACCATGGGTATCAAGACTAGCAAAGCTTAAAGGAAAGGAAGGGTAAAGTGGTGAGGTTGCAGCAGCGACTAAGCATGATATGGTGGCTAACATACGCAAATGAGAGCGAGAAGAGAAACAAAGGAACGGTCGTCAACTAGTAATGATCAAGAAGTGATCCTGAACTCCTACTTACGCCGACATAACCCGAAACCGTGTTCTCCTCTCGATCAACCCCAAAAGAGACACTCACGGTTACGCATTACGGTTGGTGTATTTTAGAAGAGTTTACTTCAAGTTTAGTACAACCGATATTAACAAATTCCCATCTGCCACATAACCGCTGGCACGGCTTTCGAAAGTTCAAACCCCGCAGGGTGTCCCAACTTAGCCCATGATAAGCTCGCGATCAACGAAGGATATTCTTCTCCCGGAAGACCCGATCAGTCTCGAATCCCGCCACAAGACATTTCGACAAAGAATAAAACAAGACCAGCAAAGCCGCCCGAATGTGCCGACAAATCCCGATAGGAGCTGCACATATCTCGCTCTGGGCACACCGGATGTTGGGGATATAACTATCGAATATAAACCGCCTCAAGGGGCCGGTTTACCTCGCCTACAATCCGGCCCATGAAGGTACGAGGCCCAGAGCCCAGAGGCGGATTAGGATCCATAAATGTAAACCGCCTTAGTCATGTAACTTGTGTCAGAAGATAAGAGAGAAGAGACCGAGCCGGACACTTGTATAAGCCGGATCGGGACTCAGAGACCGGTCGGGGCCAACCTGTATATAAGGGGACGACCGGCGGTGGTTTAGGGACGACAATTCGAGGCTGAGGCGGCTATTGCTCCTAGTCGCCAAATCACATCAATCCCATCACAACTAGACGAGGCTTTACCTTCATTGAAGGGGCCAACTAGTATAACTCCCGTGTCTTTGTGTCCGCTTAACCCTCTAAGTTAACCCGCACGATGGCCTCGCGACTAAGTCCTTTCACAAGGACATCTGCCGTGACAATTCCACGACAGCTTGGCGCCCACCGTGGGGCTATCGCGCGATGGTTTGATGATCTTAGAGGGCAAGTTCGGCGACTCAAGGCTATGCTCAGGCCCGGATGACTAAGAGTCGTCGCGCAAACTCTACATCGACGATGCGGATCGGGGCCCCGAGGCCGGCTCGATTGAGT
The DNA here is from genome assembly GCA_021605205.1 of Aegilops longissima. Taxonomy (NCBI): domain Eukaryota; kingdom Viridiplantae; phylum Streptophyta; class Magnoliopsida; order Poales; family Poaceae; genus Aegilops; species Aegilops longissima. The sequence continues at coordinate 297,641,506 of CM038678.1, forward strand.
ACGGTACCGGGTCCCTTTGGTGGCATACACGTGTTCATCGGCAAGACCGGGCGAGCCAGTGGCCTGGGCCGGACATCCGCACCGACCTCGCCGAGACGGCTCAGCGGGCGAAGAAGATTCCTGCCCCGCTAAACCGCTATCAAGCGCGCTGTGGAGTCGGCCACGAGACTATGAGGGCGGATCAAGATCCGCGGCGAAACCGTTGTCTACTCGGGCGACGGTCGTCCACCGGAGAAACCGAAGTCTTTGTACCAACGGCAAGATGGCTGATCGGGGCTGTTCCGACGGTGAGAGTATTCCGGACCCGCTGATCTACCCAACCGGTTGGAATCTTCATGGTCGGTACACAAAGCGGCGCTTCACTCTTCGACCGCTGGGCGCCTATGGTCGCCGGTTCAGCAGCGTGATGGCAGCCGGAAGGAGGCCCCGCGCCCACCGCTCAAGTTTTATCGAGTTATTCGACGATTGGCTGCGCCATGGCGAGAGGCTAATCCGCGGATCAGACCTGCACAATGCGTAGATTGCAAAGGTGAAAACAGATCGCTAAAGCTAAAGCGGATCCGGCAGCCGCGATGTGAGGATGGCGGCGAACGGGCCGCTGGATGCACAGTGCTTATAGGCTCATGCCGATCGAGCGCATCATCATGAAGTCATGAAAAGAAAGTACAGATCCCGCTTACCTTCGCCGAGGAAGAGAGCTCTTCAATACCCCAGCGCAGGGACCAAGAAACCGCCGCCGGTGGTGAACCGGCAGAAGCACTGGACGGGCGCGCCGATTCAGCCCGTGTGATAGATCTGCCGCCATCATACCGGCGCGCCCAGTTTGTGCAGACACCTCCGGTCACTACTCCAACCCGATGGATAATCTTGTTGCGGCTGCGCACGGTTGAGGCGATTCCAATTGAAGGTGATTCACCACAGCGTAGAGACACGCTGGGTTAAGGAGCTCCTCAGACGGCCCCGCTCAACAGAAGCGATTCATACAGCCGGATCGGATCCACTCCACCCCGCCAAGCCGGAGCTATAGCCGACGCACCACGAACCGATCAGTATCAAGCAATGCGCAGCGCGGTCCGGCCAAGGCAATAACCCGGCGGTGACTTCAAGACGCCAAGTGGTGGTGGACCGGCCAGGCACGAGGGAGGCCGAAGTTAGCAGCACAACATGAGGATCATCACCACGCCGGTTCGTCTGACCGTATTCGAACCGGGGTCACGCCCGCTCTTTGGGGTGCCTTGCCTCGCCCCCGCTTTACGCAATGTGCGCTTCCCAAGGATTTCAAAGGGCCACGCAAGGTGCCCAATTATACCGCCGATTTGGCTCTGTAAGCGTGGATAGAAAGCTATGAGATGGCCATGGAGATGCCGGATGTGGATGAAGCTGCGCAGCGAAGTATTTCACCATGATGTTGGAAGGTACGCCCGCATTTGGTTGAAAAACTTGCCGCCTAACTCAGCCAGTTCATGGACCCGCTATGGACCCGTTCATTCAAAATTTCAAAGACACCTGTAAACAGCCCATGTCTGTGGTGGATTTGGCGGCTTGTGTCCCGCAGAGGGAGAATCTACAACCCATTGGGCGCCAGCGCTTGGAGGTTTTACATTCGCCGACGGATCAACCCCGATTCCGCGATCTTAACCCTACAAGCCAACCGCCGTTCGAACCGCTGAAGTTGAAGCTGGGTCGCATGAAGCGCTTTTGCAATGACATGGGCACTCTCATGGGCGCTTTGGTAAAGTATGCTGATTCGATAGTACCAAGGATCCCAGTCCGAGGATGACGAAGTAGGGAAGGGAAAACAGAACAGCAACTCCAGAGGCCAGCAAAGATCGGGGCAGCAATGGGGAAACAAGCGTAAGGCAACGGTAACATGGGCTTCAGAGCTAACACCAACGCACAGACAAGGGTCAGCGCGCAAGGGTAAGCAATCAAACCGGGCGGTGCGCAAGGTCACAATCCGGATCGTCTGAATTACCTATTGAATCAACCTTGTCCAAACATGGGACGAAGGAGGTACCAAATAACCACCTCTCGAAGGATTGTTATATTATGCAGGAGTTCAAAACTCTAATGCTTTCCGGTATGATCAAGGGCCCGGCGGCGTTCGTGGTCCGCCCGGTTACGGTGGAGGAAATTCGCCCGTGGTTCGTGGTAATCCGGCGGCAAGGCAATCAGAGCAATCGTAACAATCGTAACAATCGTAACCAAGGGGTTACAATCAACAACAGCAGCAGCGGGTTACCGAGTAATCCAAAGCAGCTTGAACGGTGGATGATACCATGTCTTTACCACCAGCTTGGACAGACGAGACCGAAAACTTCGTAAGCGGGCGGTCGTTGTTGTTGAACCGCCGCACCGCATTACCCGCGCTGGTCGAGCAGCCTATTGTATGGAGCAGAGGATCATCCTCCCCGGTTTACAATCCGGGTCAGCTAGCCCTAGTGGTGGCACCTCAGGTTGGAGGATACAAGTTTACCAAGGTACTTATGGATGGAGGGAGCAGCATCAACATCCTGTACTACGAGACCTTCCGACGATGGGGTTGACGGATAAGCATCTCAGCCGCCTAGCACAAGTGTTTCACGGTGTGGTGCCCGCAAGTCAGCAGCACTCAATCGGTAAGATAGCTCGAGGTAGCCTTTGGAGATGAACATGACTCGGATCGGAAACATTGACGCTTGAGGTGGTAAAATCCAAAGCCCTTACCACGCCTGCTTGGGCGGCCGCTTATGCTAAGTTTATGGCACGGCCTGTTATGTCTATTTGCACCTGAAGATGCCGGGTCACAAAGGGACGATAACGGTTCATGGAGCCGGATCGCTGGAGTGCGAGGAAGGTGATGCGGCTTACGCAGAGTCGGTTTGTGCCATCAAGAGCTAAAGTATTATAAAGACAATGTTGATCCGCGGATATGACCCCGCTGAAGAAGCCAACTACGTAACACGGTCCGGATTTGAAGTTTAAATCGCGGCCGAGACTAAACTTGTTGATTTTGTGCCCGGCGATTCATCCAAGCAGTTCACCATCGCTAACTTGATCCTAAATAGGAAAGCGCTACCATCGAATTCATCCGTGAGAATCGACATCTTCGCATGGAAACCTTCCGACATGCCGTGTACCGAGGGAACTCACGAGCACACTCTTAATGTTGATCCCAAATACAGACCGGTAAAGCAATTTCTTCGCCGGTTTAACGAGGAAAGGCGCAAGGCCATTGAGAGGAGGTTGCCGTGCTCTTAGCAGCAGGGTTTATCGCTGAAGTTTTTCATCCAGAGTGGCTTGCTAATCCGTGTTGGTCCTTAAGAAGAATGGCACTTGGCGATGTGTGGATTACACAGATCTTAACAAAGCTTGTCCAAAGAGATCTTTTCGCCTCCCCCGTATTGATCAGATTATTGATGCTACGGCGGGTTGTGAGCGCTTGAGCTTTTGGATGCATATTCGGATATCATCGATTAAAATGGTGGTTAAGGACCAGGAGAAGACAGCGCTTATCACTCCCTTTGAGCCTTCGCTATGTGTCTATGCCTTTTGGACTCAAGAGCGCCTAAGCAACTTATCAGCGCTATGTGCAAATTGCTTGCACGAACAGATCGGCCGTAACGCATGCTTATGTGGATGATATCATGGTTAAGTCAAGGAAGAAGGAAACCTTGATTGAGGATCTAAAGAAACCTTTGACAACTTGCGGTGTACAAGATGATGCTCAACCCGCTAAGTGTGTCTTCGTGTTCCGCAGCAAGTTATTGGGTTTTCTTGTGTCCAACAGGGGATTGAAGCTAATCCGATAAAATTACAGCTATCACCTCCTTGGCTAAGCCAAAGTGCATCAATGATGTCCAGCGATTGGCGGGTCGGATTGCTGCGCTAAGCCGGTTTATCACCGCCTAGGAGAGAAGGCCTTTCCTTTGTACCAGATGTCAAGAAGACGGATCGCTTTGTCCGAGTTCAGCCACCGATGAAGCATTGAGGACTTAAAGCGCAGTTGGCCAACTCACCGTTTCTCGCCGCTACCATTGACAAGGAGCCGCTTCGTTATATGTTGTCGCTAATGCCGAGCAAATAACAGAGCCATTGTGGTGGAATGGAAGGAGGCAGGAAGGAGTATCCGTTCAACGGCCGGTTTATTACATCAACGAGGTCCTTATTGAGTCTAAGCAAAGATATCCGCATTGGCGTAAGCTGGTATATGGAGTTTTTATGGCGCCGGAAGTGAAGCAATATTTTCAGGGCACCCCATCACGGTGGTCGGCTCAGCTCCTTTGGGCGATATCATACGTAACCGGAAGCGATCGCCGGATTGCTAAGTGGGCTATAGAGTGGGGCCGCACGGTTTAAGGTATGTGCCTCTTGACGGCAAGAAAATCTCAGGCACTTGTGGATTTCATTAATGATTGGACGGAGTTGCAAGCGCCGCAGAAAAGCCGGATCATACCTATTGGACCATCCACTTTGATGGGTCCAGCAATTGAGGGCTCGGGGTCGGAGTCGTGTTAACTTCCCCGCGAGGTGACAAGTTCTGTTACGCTCTCCGCTTAATGTTCCCTTGTACTAACAATGCAGCTGAGTATGAAGCTTTGCTCCACGGTTCCCGGATGGCTAAGGAGATGAATCTCAGCCGGTTAAATGCTTTGGTGACTCGGACTTGGTGGCCCAGCAAGTATCGTGTACTTCGATTCCAAAGATCCACTCATGGCTGCGCATCACGGAGGTGGATGTTGTTGCAGGACACTTTAAAGGATATCGTGGACCATGTGGATCGCCGGAAGAACGGCGGCGGATGCTCTAAGCCGGCCGGGCTTCAACGTAAACCGTCCCGCCTAATGTCTTCCTTGACATATCGCACAATCCGCCGCTTAAGCTTCCCGATGAAGTAGATTTGGCTATTCCTGATCCGGAGGCTCGCTTGGTGGCAGCCTTGCATGTCATTCCGGATTGACGCCCCTTATTTGGCATACATGAACCGGGCGAAGTTACCGTAAGATGAGACGCTGGTCTGATGATAATTCGCGGTCTAAGTCTATGACCATATATAATGGCGAAGTTGCATCATTGCAGCGGTCGTATGCTTTCAGCGCAGTGTCCCCCGAGGAAGGCCGTGAGATATTGCGTGAGATCCATGAAGGGGACTGTGGTCACCACGCCGTTCAAAATCCTTGGTGGCCAAAGCGCCCGCCATGGTTTTTATTGGTTGACCGCCCATGCCGATGCGGAGGAACCGGTCAGCGATGTGATGGTTGCCGAAGTTTTCTAGACGTGCTCACATACCGCTCAGAATTGAGGATGATTCCAATTACTTGGCCATTTGCAACTTGGGGCTGGACATGGTGGGGCTTTTAAAAGGTCCAAGGACAAGAAACACACTTGCTGGTCGCAGCTGACAAGTTTACAAAGTGGGTCAAGATAGACCTGGTTGCCCAGGGGCGCCGGACATCGCCGGTTTGGACCAAAGACTCGAGGAGAACTGGCCCGGGGCTAAAATAAAGATGACCCTCGGGCTCCGAAACCCAATGGAAATAAAAGGGCATAGGTGAGGCAAATGGTAAAACCAATGTTGGGCCTTGCCGAGGAGTCTTATTCAAAGCGAACTGTCAAGGGGGTCCCATAAATCACCCAACCGCGTTAGGGACGCAAAATCCGGGAACATAATACCGATATGACGGAAACTAGGGCAGCAAGAGTGGAACAAAACACCAGGCATAAGGCCGAGCCTTCCACCCTTTACCAAGTATATAGATGCATTAATTGAATAAAATATGTTGTGATATCCCAACAAAATCCTGTCCACCAAGGAGCAATCTTCATCTTCACCTACAACTAGCAACGCTATAAGAGGGGCTGAGCAAAGCGGTAACATAGCCAAACAACGGTTTGCTAGGAAGGGTGACAAAGATTAGAGGTTCATGGCAATTTGGGATGGTTTGATAAACAGGTAATAGGTAGCGCAGCATAGCGATAGAACGAAGCAACTAGCATAGCAATGATAGTAGTGAGATCCAGGGTAGCGGTCATCTTGCCTGAAATCCCGCAAGGAAGAAGAACGAGTCCATGAAGAAGACGAACGGATGAAGCCGAACCAAGCGTGAGACTTTACGAATCCTCACGATCGCAACGTAAACAGAACTATCGAGAAGAAGCACACAACATAGTAAACACACCACACATGAACAAGGCATGATGCACAAACAAGCATGATGCATGACAAAGCTACATGAAGCTACTCATGGCAAGAGATGATGCAAACAAGAGCAACACATCAAGGCAAGTTTAAATGAGGCCGGGAACAACATATAGCAACTCCGGTAAGTCCTCATATGCAAATTTCGAAATTGGTCCAGATCTGAATAAACCTTATGTTCAAGTTGTTAAACAGCAAGTTAAGATGCACCAAGATGATCTACACGAAATTCTAGTCAATTTACATATAAAGTTCATTAGATTCGGAGCTACGGCCTAGAAGATATGAGCAAAACAAGTTAAACATGGCATTGATGCAAAATGCATACAAACATCAAGCAAACACCTCTAAACATGGATGCAACATGATAATATGAAACTACATGCAAAACTAAGCAAGTTTCATATAGAGCACACTCAAAACGGAGCAACGGTTCAACACATACACACAATACAAGTTTAAAGGACAAGCTGTCCAAAACAGCAACTAGGCATATTGCAAGCATCAAAACACTATGCTACAGCATCTCAACGTAATAACAAAAGGCATGGGCACGATGTACAGGTAAAGCGTGACAAAACATGAACACTGAGCTATCTCCGAAATCACTAGAACATGCTCAAAACACATGGCAAGATTGGAAATAATAACAGGTTCACAGACTTGGCAGAATTCACAGGACATGGCAAAATTAACATCAGGTTAACATGTTTAGAGCTATGAAACAACATGTTACAGCAAGCTATGAAGTCAAACTAGAGCATGGAATGAATCTACTCAAAGCATATAACAAAAGTCCCTTACTGACCATGAGCCAAAAGGGCACAGAAAATATGATGGCACCCATGTAAACATGGCAAGTTATATGACAGATTCATACATGGCAGGAACAACAATTAGACATGTTGGTGAGCTTGAACCACTCACCACAGAGCAATAAATGGCATGGCAAGGAACCCAACAGCAAGAAGACATGTTTATGAAGGTAAGCATCGCAATAGCAAGTTCATAGAGTGCATGGATCACTAACAACAACCTTGGCAAAATTGAATAAAAATGTAAACAACCTGCCAGGAAACATTTTATAGCAAAAGTAGAGCTCGATTGACTCAAGCTATGGCACTCCATAATTTCAAACAAGGGCATATATGGATAGATAAGAACCAAATGTTCAAAACATCCTTACTGAAGTATCTCAAAATAAGCATGGATCTCTCGGTAGCATCAAGTTTACATGGCATAAAAATATCGCAGTAATCAGGCTGAAATCAGCAACATCATGAAGCCTAGTTTGCATGCTTGTGCTAGTCACCACAGAGATCACAAAAATACATGGCATACACCCCTGTAAAGATGGCATGGCATATTACAAAACACATGTAGGACTCAAGTTCATAGGGTGCACACATCAATCATGACAAAAATGACAAAAGTGCATGTTCTGATAAGAATCTGAAACTAACATCACATAGCCCTCTTCTAACAGAATTTCAGGATTCAAGATAAGCTCAAATGAAAATGATGCAATGAGAAGAAATGATGTACTTGTCGAGGCAAACAATTTGACATACTACACGCAAGAAACGGAGCAATATGCAGAGAGTTATGGCATGACGAACATGGCATGAAAACTACTGCAGATTCGGGACTCAGCAGAAAATTCAACCTCGAGGGGGGAGAAAGTCAACTCGTGGATCCAGATCCAGATCCGGGCACGGACGGCGAGGTTCGTCGGCGACGGGCCGGCGGCTCGCCGGAGGAGGCGCCGGCGGGTCGGGATGGCGGGGTTGGTCGGTCCCGCCCGGATCCGGCGCTGGCGGCGCAAGACGGCGCCGGGCGAGGCTCGGGCGCCGGCGAGATCCCGGCGGCGGGGCCCTGACGAGGCGGCGGAGGCGGTTTCCCGCGTCGCGGGCGGCGACGAAGCTTGGCCGGAGGCGCAGAGCGGGCGGCGCTGGCGGGTCCGCGCGGGAGGTTTCGGGCGGCGGAGACCGGCCGGAGGGCTTGCCGCGGCTCTCGGGCGGGCTGGGCGGGCGGCGGCGGCGGCGTTGACGTGCGGCGCGCCATCGCTGCGGGCGGCGGCGTTGGGACGGGCGGACACGCCCAGCGGCGGTGGATGTGTCCGTCGGGCGGAGGAGGAAGAAGCTAGGGTTTCGGGTGAATTGATCCGCGAATTTCGGGAGGCACATATTTATAGGTAGAGGGAGCTAGGAGACTCCAAATGAGGTGCGGTTTTCGGCCACGCGATCTTGATCGAACGACCGAGAGCATGGAGGGGAGTTAGGTGGGTTTTGGGCCACTTTGAAAGGGGTGTTGGGCTTCAATACAAAAGAGGCCTTTGCGGTTACCCTGCTAACTGCTGAGTATCAAACGACCTCCAAATGGCACGAAACTTGACAGCGGTTCACGGTGCTATACCAAGGCCGCTTGGCAAACCTCGTCCATTCCGAGACCGCTTAACACCCGCACACAAAAGAGGCAAAAGGGGGCGCCGGGAGACATAGGAGTGCCGGATTGCAAAACGGACAACGGGGAAAATGCTCGGATGCATGAGACAAACACGTATGCAAAATGAAATGCACATGATGACATGATATGAAATGCAGATGATGACATGGCAAAGACGGCGAATAACTGACGGACACCTGGCACATCGAATCCGGGGCGTTACAAGGAGTGAGAGAGTGGGATTGTATCGGAATGAACAAGGGGGTTTTGCTTGCCTGGCACTTCGGAAGATAGTAATACCGGCAAACAAGGAAGAACACAATCAACACAATGCAACAATATGATGCATGATCATGACATGGCAATATGTTGTGGTTTGAGCTAATTCAACTAGAAACCAGATTAAATGAAGTTGGTTTGAACCAAGGGTTCAAATTCAAACTCCATATGTGCCTATTTAAATGCCAATTATGCAAAATGCCATATACAGCAACCTTAGGTTGTTCAAACATGCATGCAAATGGTACACATGGATAGATTGGATTTTTCTGATCATTTTTCATATATAATTTATTTCATTCTGAGCTATAGATTAATTTCTATGATTTTTGAAGTTTATACTATTTTCCGGAATTTCCGATAAGAATAAATCCGAAAATGAGTTATCGTGATCAACATGACGCCTGTGGTGATGTCAAGAGGTCAACAGGCTGCCCCGGTCAAACCTCGACCAAGGGTCCCGTGGTGTCGTTGACTAACTAAACTAACCTAGTTTAATTAGCACTAACCTAGGTTAAACTAATAAAGTTTAAACCTAAACTAGATTAATTAGCCAGGCGGGGTCCGCATGCCATTGACCCAGGGGAGGTCAAATCCCCTGGTCAACCGGGGCTAAACCACCGGCGGTCAAAGCTGTCAACCCGCCGGCATTTAGCCGCCGGCGAGGCCGAACGCGGCGGAGGGTTCGGGATTGCTCCTCTGGCGCCCCATCGAGCAGCGGAGGGCACGCACGGGGAGCTGGGGCTCGCCCCCATCCAGGGCGGCATGCGTCAGCAGCAGGGATGGCCGGAGCTCACCGGAAACAAGCTCGGGGCGGCGCCGGCGTTCGGGTGTTTGTGGCTACGGGGCTGCAGTGGCCGTGGTAGCGCGTTCATGGCACCTATAGCAGCTACGCGAGGCGGCGAGCATGTTGGACACGACGCCCGGGCCATTTGGTTGCCGGGGCCGCGTCCGCGGTGGGCGCAAGCGGCAGCGGGTGCGGTCAACCTTGGTGCGGTCGCTACGGCATGCGAGGAAGAGAACGGAGAGGGGGGGAATGGCCAGCAGTTCACCACGGTCACGACGAGTGGGTCGGCGAGGTCGGGGAGAAGCTGATGAAGACGGGAGGTCGCCGGCGATCTCGGCGGCCGAACGATGAAGACGAGGTCGGGGCGGCGTTTTGGGGCATCCGGCGTCGCGTGAGTCGACGGAGAGGACGAGGTAGACGAGGCGGAGCTTCTGGACTCGGGTGGAGGGCGAGGAGGTGACTCTGGCTGCGGCAACAGCGAGCGGCGGCGACGGTGGCATTGCGGGAAGAGAGCAGAGGAGGGGCAGGGGGTTCCGGGAGAGAGGGGAGAGGTGCAGGGGTCGAGGAGGACTGCATGGCACTCGGGGAGGCGTCTAGACCCTCGGCGGCAAGCAGGAGGTGGCGCACGGCGGTGCGTGCGCGTCGGGCACGCGCCCGTTCTCCTGGCAGAGAAGGAAGACGATAGGGAAAGAGGCGATGGTGGGCTGGGCCGGCCAGCTACAGTGCTGGTCCAGTTGGTGGGCTGCGCAGGTAAGCCAGGTGAGTTCTAACCCTTTTCTATTTTTGTTTCTGCTTAATTTGCGCTTGTTTTTGATCCAGCTTTAAAAACCAAATCAATTTTATAAATCCTGAAAATATTCATGAGCACTTTCTGAATTATCTCAATGGCCCACAAATACTTCCAACATTATTTGAGCATTTAAATTATTTATAGTGTTTAAATGCCCAAATTCAAATAGTTTAAGATTTAATTCAAAAATCCAGTAATGACCTATAAATATGTTCATCATTTTTGGAAGAGGTTTTCACCTTTATCAGAAATCATGAACATTTCCAAAGGGCATTCTGGGTCATTGAAAAATATTTTATTTGAACCTATTTGAATTTCATTTGGTGCTAGGGTTTCAACAATCCCCATTTCAACTTTCAAAGAAATTTAAACATGATGCATGGATGCTTGTGCCACTAATTGCAAACAATTCTAGGGCTGTGACAGAAACACAAATATGTCAGCATATCAATCAGGCATGAAGTTTCGAATGATGGAATACCCAGGCACAGTCTTGAAGGCTGGAATTTGAGTCCCTGTTGAGTCACCGGAGGAGGAACGAGATGTTCCCTGATAGTTTGAATTGGACGGGTTAAGAGATTGTCGAAAAAGACCCGCCTTGGGATAAGATAAGTCAGAAATATTTGAAACCACCGGTCGACGTTTGCGAGGTGCTGGGGTGTTTGGTAATGTCGGCATTCTAGGAACGGAGGTCCCCAGACTTGCCTGCCTGCGGCCCACAGCGTGGCTGTGTGAGTGGGCCCGTACGGCCCATCTTCATCAACTAGCACTCAAGACCCTCGCAAGGGGCCAAGCCTCGCGAGGCGGACGACGCAAGACCTCCTCGGGAGCGGCCTCACCAGGCTGGCTCGCGAGGGGCGGAGAGATCAAGGCAAGGCAAACCTTGCGAGGATCTCATGACGTGAGCCATGACGACCAAGGCCAATTGGGCGCCAGCGCGCACAGTGTCCTTGCTTCCACTTTGGTGCTAAGGAGGCAAGCGCAGGCGAGGAGTTCCGAGGCATCGGGCAAAGATTTCATATCGGTGCAACGAGACCAAGACTAGCAGGACGGCAAGACGCAGGTCACCGTGGAGCCCAAGACGGCGTCACCACCAGAGCCTTTGGCAGACGAAGACTACTTTTGTCAGGATAAGCTGTACTAGTTGTCCCCTTTCAAATTGGCCATTGTGGCATCCCTTCCCGCTCAATAATTGGGAAGAGGACCAGGGCCTCTATAAATAGGACTAGCCACCACATTAGGAGGAGAGGTTCAACTTTCCATCCTCACACCCACAAGTTCACCAAGCACAAGAACACCTCTCCTCGGGAGGCTGTTCTCCCCCTTGTACTGTTCATCCTCAGCCCAAGAGGCAATCCACCACCACCACACTGGAGTAGGGTATTACACCACAACGGTGGCATGAACCAGTATACATCTTGTGTCTCGTGTTTTGTGAGTTCGTCGTGCCTAGCTTAGAGATCGCGAAGTGTGTGAGGGCGTGATCGGTGAGGGGGAGATCTTTGCGCGCACCCTAGTGTTCGAACCATAAGGGTTTTGCCGGAACCCGAAATCCGACATTTGGCATGCCAGGTAGGGGTGCGCCGGAGTTTTTCCTTCGCTGATCCGCGTCCCATCGCTTCGTCGCAACCATGTCGGACGCTGTCACGCCAGTCTGAGCGCCAGCCGCCGCCGCCTGCCGTGTCGCCGTACACCTCCGCCAGCAGCCTCCCGTCATTCTCTGTCACCCGCCGCCAACGCCGCCACCGTCCCGATGGGGAACGAGTAGCAAGCATCCTCGTTGCACCCCTCAGTGCGGCGGGACGGCCGCACCGCCACTCCGTCGCTGACCCCCGCTGGTTCGTCGTCTCACGCTCGTCATGCTCCCACGGCCGCGCGGGCCGCGCTACTCATGGTGCACGAGCTCCTGCGTTACCGCCCAGTCGACGACCTCTACGAGGACTGGCTTGACCACATCGCTGAGCTCGTCAGCGTCGCAGGGGGCTCCCATGCACCGTCCCGCTCGCTGCCTCGTCCACCACCAGCTATGGGCGATGTAGCTCACGGAGCTCCTCCAACACCTCTTCACCAAGACGGTGCCCTGGCGCCAAGGCGCGCGGCTCCGCGGCCCGACCCGTCGCGCCAAGCGCCCGCGCGTGAAGAAAGAAGCTGTCAAGTAGTTCCTCGACCGCAAGAGAACGCTCCACCACTCCCAGCACCGCCATGTCAGGATTGCTTGCTGCAGCAGGGCCTTGCGCCGCTTGCCGTGGCGGCGCGTGGGCGCCAAGATCAAGCTCCACCTCCACGGCGGGCCCTGGTGACCACGGTCGGCTGCCGCGCCTTCACCCCCGAGCTGCGTAGCATCGCCTGGCCGGGCAAGTTCAAGCCGGATCTGCCTCCTCGCTACGACGGCACCCCGACCCCACAGAGTTCTTGTAGCTCTACGAGTTGAGCATCAAGGCGGCCAACGGCGACGAGAATGTCATGGCGAACTGATTCCCCATGGCGCTCAAGGACGGCACTCGTTCATGGCTCCTGAACCTGCCTCCGGGCTCAATATCCTCCTGGGACGAGATGCACGACCGCTTTGTTGCCAACTTCCAGGGCACTCGCGACCGCCCCCTTGCCGCGGGTGACCTGCGCCGCGTCAAGCAGCAACCGAGATAGACCCTCCAGAAGTACATCCAGCGCTTCAACAACGTCCGCCTCAAGATCCCCAAGGTGACGGACGAGGCCATCATCTCGGCGTTCTCTGATGGCGTCCGCGACGTCAAGATGAAGGAGGAGCTCGCCATCCACGAGGAGTTGTGCACATCCCTGGAGCTGTTCAACCTGGCGACCAAGTGTGCAAGGGCTGAGGAAGGTGTCTTTCCTTCTTCGAGCTCCCAGCTGCCGACCCGGAGGAGAAGAAAGCCAAGGCCAAGGACGTGAAGCGCAAGGGAGTCGCCGTGCTCGCGGAGGAGCCGGACACGAAGCACAGAAGGGACCAGCCTGAGTCATCCAAGAGCAGCCGACCTTTCTGCGGCTTCCAAAACATGCACAGCCACAACACCAACGGTTGTCAAGAGCTCAGGGCCATTTGCGACGGACACTTCGGTCGACGCCCCGAGCACAACGACCGAGGCTACGGCCGAGGAGGAGGACGTGGCGGAGGATGCTGGGACGACCATGGTCCACGCCAGGAGTGGCGCAACCGACCCCGTGAGGATGCTGTCAAGATCAGCCTTGTGAGGGTGCCTGGAGGGATTAGCCTCGCGAGGATCGCCCTCAGGGCAACCCCGGTCTTCCTCCGCTGCCGCGACCACCAAGAGGAACGACGACCACCATCAAGACGAGGGGGCTGGGGGCTTCCAGGAGACGCGTGCTATCGCCTGCATCTTGGGCGAAGATCAAGCCCCAGCCTCACAGCGTATCCTCAAGCAGTTTGCTCGCGAGGTGAGTGCGGTCCTCCCCAAGCTCGAGGCCACACGCCCGCTCAGGTGGTCCAAGTGCGCCATCACTTTCAGTTCGACAGATCAGCTCAAGTGCGCAGCTACCGCTGGCGCTCTCCCGATGCTTTGTTCACCCGTCATCAGCAACGTACAAGTCACCAAGACCCTCATCGATGGCGGAGCAGGGCTAAACGTCTTGTCCATCGACATGTTCGATAGTCTCCAAGTGCCCTACGGCCAGCTTCAGCCCACTAAGCCCTTCTCAGGAGTGACCGACGGTTCCACCACACCGAAAGGGCAGGTCCGCCTCCCTGTCACCTTCGAGAATGCAACAACTACCGCACCGAGCTCATCGACTTCGACATCGCCCACATCCGTCTGCCATATAATGCCATCCTTGGGTATCTAGCCCTGGCCAAGTTCATGGCAGTGACGCACCACGGCTACAACATCCTCAAGATGCCAGGGAGCGGCGGGATCATCACAATCCCCTGCGAATAAAGAGATGCGGTGTGCTTCCTCGAGTGCGCCTTCCAAGCAGCATCAATCGAAGACCCCGACAACAGTGCAGCTCGATACCCTCCTGAGGTTGTCCCCAAGAAGAAGAAGCAACTACTCCGTGCCGGACCTCATGAGGGTGGCTTCGTGAGTGGTACCTCGTCAGGATCAACGTCCGCACCTGGGGCGCCTCCCTCCCTCGCATAGGAAGGCGCATCCGGCGCCCTCCTTGGGCAGGGCTCGGGGGCTCTCTTCTGGAGGGCCTCAGACCTTGCCAACGTCACGAGGGAGGCGCTCGAGCACCACTTGGAGGCATGCTTCGCGGCACGTCTCCCTCAGGAGGACACAGGGTGAGGGGCGCCCAGCGCTCAGGAGTTCATCGCCAAGACCACTCAGGAACTGCAAGACGCGAGAGCCATGCGTGGCAGCCGCCACTCACCGGGCGCAGCTCCCCATCCAGGCGAGGATGCCGGGCTGCGCGTCTGCATCAACATCCCAGGGCTCAATAGGGCCACATCTCAGGAGCTCTTCTGGCCTTCGCGTGTGGGATGTTGTGAGGGCCCATCTCACAGCTACGTTCGCATGCCACTCGGCCTGCCGAGCGTGGTATCTGCCTTCCAGCGCAACCTGCAGAGCATCTTGGCTTCTCAGGAGACCAGGCACCATGCCGTCCTGGCAGAAATGGAGACGACCCTCAAGGAACCACCCAGACCCCCGGAGCCCGCTGAGGCTCAGGGCCCCGGTGGCTCGTGAGAAGCAACTCCTTCGCCACGCATCTTCAGCTGCTCTAGCATCCCTTCTACAACGGAACCAGGTGAAATTTTCCAAGTCTATTTAGCTGGGAGCACCCCCAGGGCTGCATCATTCCCAGGCCGTGTGGGTCCGTCCCTGTGGCATGTATCCCTTTTTATGTTTGTAGCTTACCTTGCTGGGGCCGCCCATCGGGCTGCGCCATCCCCAAGCCGCTCGGGCCTGACCTAGTGGCATGTGTCGTTCATGCATTTACCTGAGCTAGTTTTCTTTCCATGCTTAATCTATTTATAACTATCACCTGCTCGATTATCACCCACAGCGGGAGCCGCGCGCCGGCCGTCTATCTTCAGGACCCTTCGCGTGAGAGGGTTAGGCATGGCGTCTGTGCTCGGGCCCGTCCCTGCAGCGTCAATAAATCCAACGGTTGAGCTCTGTCTGGCGGGCCGGCCCCGTTCACGTCACCTCTTGTGGGGCCGTTGGTGCTTGGCTTTCTCACGCGATAACCTTAGGAGATTCGTTCGGCGCAGGTTGTCTGACCACCTTGCAGGACCAACACAGCAAACAAGAATCAAGACCAGGCGCAACTCGCCTTGAGGTAGGGCCTCGTGAGTCCCACGCTGGCTCACGAGTGCCCAGACACACCTCGTCTAGCCTTGCCGTGCAAGCCACGTGTTAGGGCAGGGCTATACACGCCCCAGGGGCTCTCCGCAGTAGGGAGTCCCCTCCCACGTACCAGTGGAATCACCATGCTCCGCGCCGGCCGTCGACACTGCCGAGGAGCGGCTATGACCATGCAAATGCAGAAGAGCTATGCTCCGTGCTGGTGATAAACAACTGAGGGCGGCCCCGCGGCCGCATGAACCTCAGGGAGCCCCTGAGCTCAGTGTCTGGCCTCACCGCAACACCTCCCCTTGGGAGAGTCGCGCGAGGGGGCTGGGCATGGGGGCTGCGCTCGGGTTCATGCCCAAGCGTACGCCGCCCAACCAGGTCCCCCGGACCTGGTCGTTGCACGCCCCTCCCGAGCCGAGCCTCGGCGACGGCAAAGGTATGAAGGTTGTTTGCACGTCAAGGGGGACTCCTGAGCATCGCGACTCAGGAGCCTAACTGCTCACGTAAGCCCTCACTCCTTGGTTTCGTCCTGGTTTCCGGTCGGCCCAACGGCGGTCGAGGTATGCGCGGGGCCGGGCCCTACCGACGTAGAACACTAGAACAATCCCCGCGTCTCTTTCCTATAAGCTGTTTGCGTGTCAAGGGGGACTCCAGAGCATCACGACTCAGGAGCCAAACTGGTCACGTAGCCCCTCACCCCTTGGACTCGTCCTAGTCTCCGAACGACCCAACGGCAGCTCAGGTATGCGCTGGGCCGGGCTCTGCCGACGTATAATGTAAAGCAAATAGGAAGAAAACCGCAAAATCTCAAGCAAATATTACAAGAAATATTGTTCTCCCAAGTATCAAATGCAAGTTTAAACGCCTCCACGAGGCATGATGCATTTTGCAGGAGTAAAACAGGAAAACAGTCGCAAGCAGGTCACCCCCGGACACCGCCGTCTCCCACAAGAGGTGCTCCTCCCTTGGTGGCGTCGCCTTCACCTGTACCGCTGGCCGGGGCTTCAGTAGCGCCACCGGTTGAATGCGCGAGAGTGAAGGCACGAAACTTCTTCAACAGGGCCTCCACCTAACCCTTCACGGCCGTGGCGGCGGCCGCTGGCGCTCGTCGTCCACGTGCTCCAAAGAACTCACATATGGCGGTGATGTCTAATACACAACCTTCTTCTTGTAGACGTTGTTGGGCCTCCAAGTGCAGAGGTTTGTAGGACAGTAGCAAATTTCCCTCAAGTGGATGACCTAAGGTTTATCAATCCGTGGGAGGCTTAGGATGAAGATGTTCTCTCTCAAGCAACCCTGCAACCAAATAACAAAGAGTCTCTTGTGTCCCCAACACACCCAATACAATGGTAAATTGTATAGGTGCACTAGTTCGGCGAAGAGATGATGATACAAGTGCAATATGGATGGTAGATATAGGTTTTTGTAATCTGAAAATATAAAAACAGCAAGGTAACTAATGATAAAAGTGAGCATAAACGGTATTGCAATGCGTTGAAACAAGGCCTAAGGTTCATACTTTCACAAGTGCAAGTTCTCTCAACAATAATAACATAATTGGATCATATAACTATCCCTCAACATGCAACAAAGAGTCACTCCAAAGTCTCTAATAGTGGAGAACAAACGAAGAGATTATGGTAGGGTACGAAACCACCTCAAAGTTATTCTTTCGGATCGATCTATTAAAGAGTTCGTACTAGAATAACACCTTAAGACACATATCAACCAAAACCCTAATGTCACCTAGATACTCAAATGTCACCTCAAGTATCCGTGGGTATGATTATACGATATGCATCACACAATCTCAGATTCATCTATTCAACCAACACAAAGAACTTCAAAGAGTGCCCCAAAGTTTCTACCGGAGAGTCAAGAAGAAAACGTGTGCCAACCCCTATGCATAAGTTCATGAGGTCACGGAACCCGCAAGTAGATCACCAAAGCATACATCAAGCGAATCACGTGATATCCCATTGTCACCACAGATAAGCAGATGCAAGACATACATCAAGTGTTCTCAAATCCTTAAAGACTCAATCTGATAAGATAACTTCAAAGGGAAAACTCAATCCATTACAAGAGACTAGAGGAGGAGAAACATCATAAGATCCAACTATAATAGCAAAGCTCGCGATACATCAAGATCGTGACAAATCAAGAACACGAGAGAGAGAGATCAAACACATAGCTACTTGTACATACCCTCAGCCCCGAGGGTGAACTACTCCCTCCTCGTCATGGAGAGTGTCGGGATGATGAAGATGGCCACCGGTGATGGATATCCCCTCCGGCAGGGTGCAGGGAAAGGGTCCCGATTGGTTTTTGGTGGCTACAGAGGCTTGCGGCAGCGGAACTCCCGATCTATTCTGTTCCCCGAAGTTTTTAGGGTATATGGATATATATAGGAGAAAGAAGTTGTCAGGGGAGCCACGAGGGGCCCACGAGGGTGGGGGCGCGCCCAGGGGGCAGGCGCGCCTCCCTACCTCGTGGCCACCTCGAAGCTTCCCTGACGTCTACTCCAAGTCTCCTGGATTGCTTCAGTTCCAAAAATAACTCTCGCGAAGGTTTCATTCTGTTTGGACTCCGTTTGATATTCCTTTTCTGCGAAACACTAAAATAAGGGAAAAAACATAAAACTGGCATTGGGCTCTGGGTTAATAGGTTAGTCCCAAAAATAATATAAAAGTGTTTAATAAAGCCCACAAACATCCAAAACAGAAAATATAATAGCATGAATACTTCATAAATTATAGTTACGTTGGAGACGTAGCAGCATCCCCAAGCTTAATTCCTGCTCGTCCTCAAGTAGGTAAATGATAAAGGAAATAATTTATGAAGTGTGAATGCTAGAAGGTGCACAAGTTTGATCAATGATAGTTTCAATCACCTTTTCTAGCATCATCATATGTCATAACAATTGCTCAACTCACCGAACTTTTCATGATCAAGTAACAAGCTATTCACATGTTAAAGTATAGATCATAAACTTTCTTTAAAACTAACAAACTGTGGTATTAGTCATCAAACAATTACAGTTCATCTTATTTTCAGGAAGAGTCTATGTCAGAGCTTTGATTTAGCAAACTCCACATACTCAACTATCGTTTAGTCTTTCACAATTGCTAACACTCACGCGATATTTATGGTTTCAAAGCTTTAATCAGACACAGAGAAAGATAGGGGCTTATAGATTCGCCTCCCAACCTTTTACCTCAAGGGTAATGTCAACAATAATAGTTCAAGATGCCTTACATCCAATTGGATATATATATCAGAATCTTTCCAACACAATGTGCTTGCCAAAGGATAAAATGTAAAAAGGAAAGGTGAAGATCACCATGACTCTTGCATAAGGTAAAATACAAGAATAAAAGGAAGGCCCTTCACAGAGGGAAGCAGAGGTTGCCATGCGCTTTTATAGTTGGATGCACAAAATCTTAATGCGAGGGAACGTCACTTTATATTGCCACTTGTGATAGGGACCTTTATTATGCAGTCCGTCGCTTTTATTGCTTCTATATCACAAGATCATATAAATCTTATTTTCTCCACACTAAAAGATCATACATATTTAGAGAGCAATTTTTATTGCATGCACTGATGACAACTTACTTGAAGGATCTTACTCAATCCATAGGTAGGTATGGTGGACTCTCATGGCAATACTGGTTTAAGGGATGTTTGGAAGCACAAGTAGTATCTCTACTTGGTGCAAAGAATTTGGCTAGCATGGGGGAAGCAAGCTCAACGTGTTGGGCGATCCATGACAATATACTTTATTTCGGATATAAGAAAACATAACCCATTACGTTGTCTTCCTTTTCCAACATCAACCTTTTAGCATGTCATATTTTAATGAGTGCTCACAATTACAAAAGATGTCCAAGATAGTATATTTATATGTGAAATCTCTCTTCCTTCAATATTCTTTCATGAATTGTTCGTGTGACCAATACAATGTTTACTAACCTTCAATAAATTTACCACCTCTACTTCTTATATGTGAAGTCATTACTCCCCATGTGATAAGCATATGAAACATATATAATTTCAGATTTATGATATTCAAATCATTCAACTATTTACTCATAGGATATAAGTGAAGCACACGAGTGAATGACAAACTACTCCAAAATGATATAAGTAAAGATCAATGAGTAGTTAAATAATGATGTAGCTTTGTGAAGACTCTCTCTCATTTAAGAATTTCAGATCTTGGGATATTGTTCAAACAGCAAGCAAAGCTAAAGAAAATAAAATGACGCTCCAAGCAAAACACATATCATGCGGTGAATAAAAATATAGCTCCAGGTAAAGTTAGCGATGAATGAAGACGAAAGAGGGGATGACATCCGGGGTATCCCAAAGCTTAGGCTATTGGTTGTCCTTGAATGTTACCTTGGGGTGCCTTGGGCATCCCCAAGCTTAGGATCTTGCCACTCCTTATTCCATAGTCCATCGAGTCTTTACCCAAAACTTGAAAACTTCACAACACAAAACTCAACAGAAAACTCGTGAGCTCCGTTAGCGAAAGAAAAACAAAACACCACTTCAAGGTACTGTATTTAAATCATTATTTATTTATATTGGTGTTAAACCTACTGTATTCCAACTTCTCTATGGTTTATAAACTATTTTACTAACCATAGACTCATCAAAATAAGCAAACAACACACGAAAAACAGAATCTGTCGAAAACAGAACAGTCTGTAGTAATCTGTAACTAACACAAACTTCTGGACCTAAGAAAAATCTACCAAAATAGGAAGACCTAAATAATTTGTTTATTGATCTGCTGCAATTGGAATCTGTATTTTATCACGTTCTGGTGATTTTTCACAATTGTTTTCGTGAACAGAAAGTTTCTGGAATTTTCAGCAAGATGAAATAACTATCATCCAAGAAGATCCTATTTGTTTAACTTGGCCAAAACACTAATTAAAACATAAAAACACGTCTGAACAGAAGCTAGATGGATTATTTATTACTAAGCATAACCAAAAAGCAAGAAACTAAAATAAAATTGGATTGCCTCCCAACAAGCGATATCGTTTAACGCCCCTAGCTAGGCATGATGATTTCAATGATGCTCACACAAGACATAAGAATTGAAACATAAAGAGAGCATCATGGAGAATATGACTAGCACATTTAAGTCTAAACCACTTCCTATGCATAGGGATTTTGTGAGAAAACAACTTATGGGAACATAAAACAACTAGCATAGGAAGGCAAAACAAGCATAACTTCAAAATTTTAAGCACATAGAGAGGAAACTTGATATTATTGCAATATGTAGAAGCATATGATCCTCTCTCATAATAATTTTCAGTAGCATCATGAATGAATTCAACCATATAACCAGCACATAAAGAATTCTTTTCATGATCTACTTGCATAGAAATTTTACTACTCTCCACATAAGAAAATTTATTCTCATCAATAGTAGTGGGAGCAAACTCAACAAAATAACTATCATGTGATTGAAAATTAAAATAAAGATGAAAAGTTTCATGGTTATGAGTATTCTTTATAGCATACGTGTCATCACAACAATCATCATAGATAGGAGGCATTCTTTCATCATAATAAATTTGCTCATCAAAACTTAGGGGACAAAAAAATATCATCTTCATCAAACATAGCATCCCCAAGCTTGTGGCTTTGCACATTATTAGCATCATGGGTATTCAAAGAATTCATACTAACAACATTGCAATCATGCTCATCATTCACATATTTTATGCCAAGCATTCTATGTAATTCTTCTTCTAGTACTTGAGCACAATTATCGGAATCCTTATTTTCACGAAAGACATTAAAAAGGTGAAGCATATGAGGCACCCTTAATTCCATTTTTTTGTAGTTTTCTTTCATAGACTAAACTAGTGATAAAACAAGAAAATAAATGATTTGATTGCAAGATCTAAAGATATACCTTCAAGCACTCACCTCCCCGGCAACGGCGCCAGAAAAGAGCTTGATGTCTACTACACAACCTTCTTCTTGTAGACGTTGTTGGGCCTCCAAGTGCAGAGGTTTGTAGGACAGTAGCAAATTTCCCTCAAGTGGATGACCTAAGGTTTATCAATCCATGGGAGGTGTAGGATGAAGATGGTCTCTCTCAAGCAACCCTGCAACCAAATAACAAAGAGTCTCTTGTGTCCCCAACACACCCAATACAATGGTAAACTGTATAGGTGCACTAGTTCGGCGAAGAGATGGTGATACAAGTGCAATATGGATGGTAGATATAGGTTTTTGTAATCTGAAAATATAAAAATAGCAAGGTAACTAATGATAAAAGTGAGCACAAACGGTATTGCAGTGCGTTGAAACAAGGCCCAGGGTTCATACTTTCACTAGTGCAAGTTCTCTCAACAATAATAACATAATTGGATCATATAAATATCCCTCAACATGAAACAAAGAGTCACTCCAAAGTCACTAATAGCGGAGAACAAACGAAGAGATTATGGTAGGGTACGAAACCACCTCGAAGTTATTCTTTCAGATTGATCTATTAAAGAGTTCGTACTAGAATAACACCTTAAGACACATATCAACCAAAACCCTAATGTCACCTAGATACTCCAATGTCACCTCAAGTATCTGTGGGTATGATTATACGATATGCATCACGCAATCTCAGATTCATCTATTCAACCAACACAAAGAACTTCAAAGAGTGCCCCAAAGTTTCTACCGGAGAGTCAAGACGAAAACGTGTGCCAACCCCTATGCATAAGTTCACGAGGTCATGGAACTCGCAAGTTGATCACCAAAACATACATCAAGTGAATCACATGATATCCCATTGTCACCACAGATAAGCACATGCAAGACCTACATCAAGTGTTCTCAAATCCTTAAAGACTCAATCCGATAGGATAACTTCAAACGGAAAACTCAATCCATTACAAGAGACTAGAGGGGGAGAAACATCATAAGATCCAACTATAGTAGAAAAGCTCGCGATACATCAAGATCGTGCCAAATCAAGAACACGAGAGAGAGAGAGAGAGAGAGAGAGAGAGAGAGAGAGAGAGATCAAACACATAGCTCTCGGTACATACCCTCAGCCCCGAGGGTGAACTACTCCCTCCTTGTCATGGAGAGCGCCAGGATGATGAAGATGGCCACAGGTGATGGATCCGCCCTCCGGCAGGGTGCCGGAACAGGGTCCCGATTGGTGTTTAGTGGCTACAGAGGCTTGCGGCGGCGGAACTCCCGATCTATTCTGTTCCCCAAAGTTTTTAGGGTATATGTATATATATAGGCGAAAGAAGTCGGTCAGGGGAGCCACGAGGGGCCCACGAGGGTGGGCGGCGCACCCAGGGGGCAGGCGCGCCTCCCTGCCTCGTGGCCACCTTGAAGCTTCCCTGACGTCTACTCCAAGTCTCCTGGATTGCTTCTGTTCCAAAAATAACTCTCCCGAAGGTTTCATTCCGTTTGGACTCCGTTTGATATTCCTTTTCTGCGAAACACTGAAACAAGGGAAAAAACAGAAACTGGCACTGGGCTCTGGGTTAATAGGTTGGTCGCAAAAATAATATAAAAGTGTTTAATAAAGCCCATAAACATCCAAAACAGAAAATATAATAGCATGAATACTTCATAAATTATAGATACGTTGGAGAAGTATCAGGCGGCGGGATCACGAAGATGGAGGTGGCTGAAGTCACGCGTCAGCGCGGCTGAGGAAAGAACGCAGGCTTCTTCCTCCACCATGGGACCAATGCCGACCACAACCTCCTCAAGCGCGTCAACGAAGTAGGGAAGCAGCTGAGCATGGCCGTCCTCCTCGGTGGTCAGAGGCCTCTCCAAGCCCTTCTCGTAGAGTGCCTTCAGCGCCACGCGGTACCTTTTCTGGAGGAGCGTGAAGGCCGCGCGGTCCTTGGTCAGGACCTTCGCCTTGGCGCCGAGATCGGCCTTCTCCGCCTCCACCTTCCACTCGAGGTCCTCCAGCCGACTGCATTCCGTGTCCTGCGCCTTCTTCAGCTCTCCCAGCTCAGCGTCGCGATCCTTGATGGCGTCCTCCCGGGCCCTCATCTTCTCCTCCTCCGCCTGGGGGCCACGAGCTTCTTCCGCGTGCAGATCGCATAGATTCTTCAGTTCGGCCTCCAGCGCCCAGCAGCGATCCTGGGCGGTCTTGGCATCCTTCAGCGCAGCTTCGTGAGCAGCTGCTGCTTGGGCGGCGGCTTGCCTCTCTGCTACCTCTTGAGCACTGCGTTGGATTTCCCCGAAGAGGAGAGGATGATGCAGCAAAGTAGCGTAAGTATTTCCCTCAGTTTTTGAGAACCAAGGTATCAATCCAGAGGAGGCTACGCACAAGTCCCTCGTGACTGCACAAAACAATAGCTCCTCACAACCAATGCGATTAGGGGTTGTCAATCCTTCACGGTCACTTACGAGAGTGAGATCGATAGAGATGATAAATAATATTTTGGTATTTTTGATATAGAGATGCAAAGTGAAAAGTAAAAGGCAAAGTAAAAACAAAGCAAGTATTAAAGTGATGGAGATTGATATGATGAGAATATACACGGGGCCATAGGTTTCACTAGTGGCTTCTCTCAAGAGCATAAGTTTTCTACGGTGGGTGAACAAATTACTGTTGAGCAATTGATGAATTGAGCATAGTTATGAGAATATCTAGGTATGATCATGTATATAGGCATCATGTCCGAGACAAGTAGACCGACTCTGCTGCATCTACTACTATTACTCCACTCATCGACCGCTATCCAACATGCACCTAGAGTATTAAGTTAAAAACAGAGTAACACCTTAAGCAAGATGACATGATGTAGAGGGATAAATTCATGCAATATGATAAAAACCCCATCTTGTTATCCTCGATGGCAACAATACAATACGTGCCTTGTTGCCCCTTCTGTCACTGGGAAAGGACACCGCAAGATTGAACCCAAAACTAAACACTTCTCCCATTGCAGGAACTACCAATCTAGTTGGCCAAACCAAACGGATAATCTGAAGAGACTTGCAAAGATAATCAATCATACATAAAAGATTCAGAGAAGATTCAAATATTATTCATAGATAAACTCGATCAAAAACCCATAATTCATCGGTCTCAACAAACACACCGCAAAAAGAAGATTACATCGAATTGATCTCCACGAGAGAGGGGGAGAACATTGTATTGAGATCCAAAAAGAGAGAAGATGCCATCTAGCTACTAGCTATGGACCCGAAGGTCTGAAGTAAACTACTCACACTTCATCGGAGGGGCTATGGTGATGATGTAGAAGCCCTCCGTGGTGGATGCCTGTAACATCCCAAAATTCTAAATATTGGAATGTTATAATAAATAGATAGATTTGATTGATTGTTTGATTGTTGTATGATTGAGTGAGTGAATTCGAAACTTTTGAAAGTTAAATGAGAGGGAATAAAAGGACTTTCCCAAACTTTCATTTTTGCTTTTATGCTCTCCGTGAATTCAAATTCTTTTCACCACAAAACCCTGGAGAGAAGATGACATGACTTCTTCCATTTATTTAAATGACAAGGGGTGTTGAAAATATTTGAATTTCATTTGAGAATATTCCCAATTCTGAAACTTTATGCAACTCAATGATTTTCACGAGCGAAGATAAAATGACTTCTTCAAATTATATGAAATATGAGTTGGGAGTTTCAAAGAATTAAATTCAAAGTCTTTTGAATTTATTTTTAATTGGAGTTATTCAAGTTTTATTCAAATTATTTTCTCCAAAAATAAAATATATGGAAAATAGGGTAACATGATTCCCTACATCGAAAAATTGGAGAGAAATTAATTTGAAGTCATTTTGGTATTTTTAAAATGATTTTATTAGGGCAGTAGCACTCTTTGAATTATCTAAATTTGTGTGGATTTTATTTGGCATTATAAAAATGTCCAGGTTGTAGAAAATCTTTTTCTGCAAATTTTGATATATTATATGCCTATATAATATTTTTTTTATTTCTTTTGTTTTTATTTTTGTTTGTCTGTTTTATTTAAAAAAAGAAATCCTCCCGCCGACTGGGCTGGCCCAGCCAATCGGCCAGGCCAAGGCCCAGCCTAGCGGGCCCTCGCCATCGACCCCGGGCGGAGTCCCGCCTGAAACGCGCCGCCGCCGCCGCCGCCGTGACCGACCAGCCACCCGCCGCCTTGCCCCCTCCTCCACGCCACCACCTCGCCTGACGCCCTTAAAGGATGCCGCCCGGCCCGTCTCCCTCTCTCTCTCACGCGCATCTCGCGCCGCCGGCGAGATCCACCGAGCTCCGCCCGAAGCCGCCTCTCTCGCTGCCAACGACCACCGCCGTCGCCACCACCGCACCCGCCGCCCAGCGCCGCCCCTCCCCGACGCCTTCGTCGCCTCCTGCGACGCCTGGAGCCGCCGTCCCCGAGTTCACCGGAGCTGCCGCGCCGCCGTTCCGCCTCGCCGGAGTTAACCGCCTCCGTCGCCGGTTCTTCGTCGAAAACCGATGCCAACCGGTATAAAACCGACACCGGTCTGATACGGTTTTTCTTTTAAGTTCGGTTTTTTTAACCCTAGAATAGATCTGTTTTTTTGTTTTATTAAACAGCGAACGTCCACTATTTAGATCCTATAAACGAACATTCGCCTTTTAGACTTTTCTTTTTCTGTTAGTTTTTAGTCAGGGACTTCTTTGTAGATATATTATTTACAGATTAGCCCCTGGTTTTCAAACGATCATTACTTTTTACGCGTTAGTCCAAATCCAACGAAACCAATGCCCACTTCCTCGTTACGATCCGCTCTATCCAGTAATCCAACTCAAACATGTTTTTGAAAGTTTTAAAATTTGAATTAGATTAGATTTGTATTCAAACTTCGTTTGATCATAACTTGAGTTTCGTAACTCCGATTTAGTTGATTATTTTTGCAAATCGAAGCTCTTGACCTAAACTTTCTGATAAGGCCATATTCATATAATTTTGGTACTGTTAGAAATTGTTTTATGTTGAAAGAGTTATTTGCTTGGTTTTCAGGTTTTTCGAATTGTTTCTTCGTTCTTTCCGATCTTTTGAGTGATTGCTTATGTGTGGCTACTATTGCTTGATTACGATAGATTGACCGGAGTGTGACGAGTAGAACTATCAAGAGTTTTGAGTGCGAACCATCTTCGTCAACATTGCAGGCAAGTAACACTTTGATCATATACTTTTCATACCCAGTTTTTATGCATTAGATCTATCCTCGAACATTGCATGATTAGGATCTAATTAAATTGTGGGTTTTGGGAAGTAGTTGAGGTAGTACCTATTACCTGATTTATATTCAAACCCTTGGGAGTTACTTCTACGTTGCTTATTATGCCATGCTATGCTAGTAGACGTGGATTGGGTGAGTGTATTCCATGACAGATGTGAGATTGTTAAATTAATGGTTTATTTAAGGTGGCAACTTAAACACACATCTGGGTGGATTGAGGCACCTGGTTTCTATCAGGACTTGCCTATATTTCTTCGGACTGCCACCCAGGCTCAAAGGGATCATAAGATTATTCATGCTAGAAACTTACGTGTGCAGCCACAAGCCACTATGGGCTCTGGCATAGTTGATTAAGTCGTGCGAACTCTTACGGGTAGACTAGCAGATGTAGGGGAAAGTAGGTGTACCGGTATACCCTATGTAAGGTGCTAGAGCTTCCGAAAGACTATGTCTCGGTCATCCGTTTCTCAAACATCATGTAGTGCGAGAAATCCAACGGAGGCGATCGAGTCTTGTGGGGAAAAGTGCGCAAACCTCTGCAGAGTGTATAAACTAATCATGATTAGCCGTGTCCCCGGTTATGGACATTTTGAGTATCTAGTTCTTGGATTATCCTGTTGATCTCATCATGTTACTCTAATTAATACTGTTGGGTTGTTAATGAGTACTTTTAATTGGGATTGAGGATGTTGTCAACCATTCTCAATGTTCAACAACCACCATGATAGTTAAATAAATTTATTCCTTTGCAGTAGGAAAAAATTGGCTTTTCGCAAAAACATTATAACCATAGAGCTTTCCACCAGCCATATATGCATATAGTATAGGCTTATTCTTTCATTACTCTCTATGTGTTCATTGCCAGCATATTCCATGTGCTGACCCGTTTTCGGGCTGCAACGTTTCATGTTGCAGATTTTTCAGACGACGAGTAAGTGATACATTAGGGTTACGATTTCTACACTCAACTTTGCCATTGGTGTTGATGGGAATCCACAACCTTGTTACTTCCGCTATTTGGATTAAGGTAATAGTATTTACGTTACTTTATACATGTGATTTACCTCTGTTATAAATCCTCGAGTCTCGTGTGTGTCAAAGATACCGATCCAGGGATGACACTTAAGCACAGAGACTTGATCCATTCGGCTCGGGTCGCAACAAGATGGTATCAGAGCACATGTTGACTGTAGGACGTGACCCTAGAAACTGACAAGCCGATAGGAAAGATTTTTATCTACAACTTTCTTTTCAAAAGAATCTTTTACCTCTCTTCTCTTCTGAGCTTATTTCAAATATTCCCTTTTAGTGAGACCATACCCCTTTTCCATTTTGACCACTCGAAGATTTGACCGAAGAGACCACTCCAAGGAGACAAGATATCGGACAACTAAGACCATTTGGAATGAAGAGGATTTTACCGTGTAAATGGAAACTACGACGGATAAAGACTTCGAAGACTAGGAGAATAAGAACAATTTCCAGTTTTGGTATGATCAAGGAAGGCTACACTTATGGAACTTGACAGACTATGGAAGTTGTCAATACCCGAGATTAAGGTGTATCGAAGAAAGACTGGAACATGGAGAGTTAGAAACTCAAAGTTTTGTCAGGAAAACCCTAAGGCAGGAGATATCAACTATGGAATGATAGCTCATGGAAACGACAAGAGCAGAAACACGCTATCCATGATGTTATCACCCGCTTATGCTATTGTCACCTGCCGAGTTAAGCATGCAGATGCATGAAAGGATTGGATGGAAGAAGGCTGATGGAGCATTTGTCAGTGAAGGATGCAGTTTTAACATAGCGGGTGCATCACCAGGATCTGGAGTATTACATCAAGAAGTTTAGGGTGGATCTGCAGGAAGCTATATTTGAAAAGGAGGCAAATTCGTGAAGCACTCAGGACCCAGAAGCTGAAAGTAGACAAGCTGAAGGAGCAAAACATCGAGATACCGGAGGTTTGTCAAGAACTGAAGGACAGTAGGACCATGGATCATGTCAAGGATGTTGAAACCGGAAGTTTGGAATGCAACTCCAGAATATTAAAGGACGTCACAAGAGACTCTGCGTCAACAGAGATGATTTGGCAAAAGAACTTGAGAAGGACAAGCATGATCAGAAGAAGCCATCGGAGACATGAACAAGAATCGAAGAGTTTGATAACTTTGAAGATTTATTGACCTTTAGAAGACCAAACCCCTGTTTATACTTGCGTTAGATGTGACGATTGTGAGCTGTCATTTGTTTGATGTTTTTCCGACAGCCACAATAAAATCTGTCTTTGCAAAACTCTTGTTTGTATTGTGTGCATCCCTCTCGATATCTCTTATCCCACCCCAAACCCATGGACCCAATAGAGGATGAATGGAGATGAGCTTGTATTGTCTGGACCAATGAGTCAATTGGAGATAGACCGATGGATTCAGAACATGGAGGATCATATGGAGAATAACACTATAGCTGGAAAGTATATGACCCAGCATGCTCTTGAGTGCTTTGAAAGAGGTGCCACTACTTGGTGGAGGATGTAACAAACCATCAATGGATGGCAAGGAGTAACCGTTTGGGAAGAATTTAAGTTGACTCTGCTAAAGTATCGGCTTGTGTCCCAGAAGTTGAAGCCTTATGGAAAGGATATGAAGAAAACTTGTGCATACAAGCTTTGTGGAGAAATAGGACACAACCATAAAGAAAACAAGGACGAATACCCTCATAAGAAGAGGATTACCAAAGGAGTTAGCCGAGGATTTTCAGGGAACTTCGATTGGAGATTGTTCCAAAGGTTTTGTTGCAGCAATGGAAGTTTAGTCTACATTGTTGAGAAAGATCCGTGAAGCTCAGAAGGATGACAAAGAGATTGCTGAGGTAAAAGAGAGGATGAGCAAAGGAAAGGCCAAAGGTTTTAGTAAGGATGAGCACGACATCTTATGGTTCGAGGACCGTGTATATGTGCCTAATAATGCAAAGATCAGGAAGTTAATACTTCAGGAGGCTCATGACTCACCATACTCGATTCGCCCCGGAAACACCAAGATGTATTTGGATTTGAAGGATCGTTTCTGGTGGACTGGTATGAAGAAGGATATTGCGGAGTATGTAGTCGTAGGTGATGTATGCCAGAGAAAGTAAAAGCAGAGCATCAGAAGTCAGCAGGATTACTACAGCCTATGCCGATACCCGAATGGAAGCAGGATAAGCTTGGCATGGATTTCATTACCAGATTTCCCAGAACCCGAACGGGATATGATTCTATCTGGGTAGTAGTTGATTCGCTTGACCAAAGTGGCTCACTTTATCCTAGTGAAAACCACCTATACAAGTTTGAAGTTGGCCAAGGTATATTTGACCAGGATCGTATGTCTGCATGGAGTTCCGAGGACCATCGTATCAGATAGAGGAACACACTTTACCTCAAAGTCTTGGAATCAGCTGCACCAGACTTTGGGTACTAGGCTAGAGTTTAGTACGCCTTTCATCCGCAGACAGACGGATAGACCGAGAGAGTCAATCAGATTCTGGAGGATATGTTGAGAGCGTGTGCGCTAGATGATGGATCTAGTAGGGATGATAATCTACCTTACGCTGAGTTCTCATACAACAACAGTTACCAGCTAGTTTGAAGATGGCCCCTATTAAAGCTTTGTATGGGAGAAGGAGCCAGACACCATTGATGTGGGATGAAGTTGGAGACCATCAGTTGTTTGGACCAAATGTGATCAAGGAGTCAGAAGAGAATGTTAAGTGGATTCGAGATAGACTGAATGTAGCTCAGTCCAGGCATAAGAGTTATGCAGACTCAGAAATGCAAGGAAGTAGTCTATGAAATTGGAGACAGAGCATGTCTTCGTGTGTCCCCTCTGCGAGGAGTTAAACGGTTTGGAGTTAAGGGAAAGTTAGCCCCGAGATTTGTAGGACCATACTGAGTTTTGGAGCGTATGGGAGAAGTTACCAACAAGTTGGAGTCACCCGAAGGACTGTCGGGGAGTTCATGATGTGTTTCACGTGTCCCGATTGAAGAAGTGCCATGCGAGATGGCCAATATTCCCTGTAAGGACGCTTGACCCTGGAAAGGATAATGATGTTCCACGAAGTGGAGTATGGACTTCATAAGTATAAGTTTTTATCTCGGTATGTGGGATATCCCACGAGGATGAAGAGACAAATTATTATTGGACATAAAGGAGGTATGATGATGGAAATATGGATCAATGGAAATTCCATGATGAGTCTGAGTAATCACGTCTTAGTTTGGTGCAAATATAAGGAAAAGAGACAGTACAATTGGATGGATTTTAAGTATGCGGGAAGTTGGATGTTGGGATAATGATCGATTGCCGGATGATGTGTTCAAGGATTTTAAGTGATGAGATGGGCCATAACCCACAGGCTCCAGGACCTGCCAAGAAGCAAGCACATTCTTGCTGAAGGAAAAACCCTGGAAGAAGTTACGATTTTATCAACCGACGATTCTATTGGAGTTTACGCAAAACCTGAGAGTTGTTAAGGAATGATAGATGTTTGTTTGGCTTGCAGAATCAATGGATTTTCCGAACTTGGTTCGTCGACAGGAGAAATTCTGCAATGCTTGTGAGGATGACCGAGTGTTAGAATGCGAGATTCGCTAAACCATGTACAAGGTAATGATTTGGGTGCGGGATGGATTGATCACCATACCGACTTACTCCTATTATTCGCCTTGCTATACGGGATGGCAAATCTGAGTGACATACCTGTAGTAGAGAGACGACGATCAAAACCTTGTTCAAACCTTAGAATGGTATAAGAATTTTTTTCCCTTGTACATGGCAGTTGTTGCCAACCGTAGGTTATACAGTGAGGTTCAACCCAGACCCGTTTTCTGCAGGAGAAACCATAAATTGTTGACCACCATGAGATATCGATAGTTGTTTAGAATTGGCGCCAGACCCGTCAGCTAAGAGGACCCAGTTTCGGGATAACCTTACCAAGATGAAAGGACAAAAGAATTGAGGAAAAGGTTATGCCGCTACCAGAAGAGCCCAGAGAAGGAATTATCCTTATGATCTGAGAAGACCGACACTGTCAGTAATAAGGATGGAGTATATGAGTTTTGATGGAACCGTAACCATGCTTTTAAGGGTGGTAGCACCCGAGACCCCGGAGATGATCGATGGATTTTTTAGAAGACCCCCAAACCCTAACCTATTTCTTTCTAGCCCCTCCGAATCTCGAGGACGAGATTCATTTTAAGGGTGGTAGTTTTGTAACATCCCAAAATTCTAAATTTTGGAATGTTATAATAAATAGATAGATTTGATTGATTGTTTGATTGTTGTGTGATTGAGTGAGTGAATTCGAAACTTTTGAAAGTTAAATGAGAGGGAATAAAAGGACTTTCCCAAACTTTCATTTTTGCTTTTATGCTCTCCGTGAATTCAAATTCTTTTCACCACAAAACCCTGGAGAGAAGATGACATGACTTCTTCCATTTATTTAAATGACAAGGGGTGTTGAAAATATTTGAATTTCATTTGAGAATATTCCCAATTCTGAAACTTTATGCAACTCAATGATTTTCACGAGCGAAGATAAAATGACTTCTTCAAATTATATGAAATATGAGTTGGGAGTTTCAATGAATTAAATTCAAAGTCTTTTGAATTTATTTTTAATTTGGAGTTATTCGAGTTTTATTCAAATTATTTTTCTCCAAAAATAAAATATATGGAAAATAGGGTAACATGATTCCCTACATCAGAAAATTGGAGAGAAATTAATTTGAAGTCATTTTGGTATTTTTAAAATGATTTTCAGTGGATTTTATTAGGGCAGTAGCACTCTTTGAATTATCTGAATTTGTGTGGATTTTATTTGGCATTATAAAATGTCCAGTTGTAGAAAATCTTTTCTCCAAATTTTGATATATTATATGCCTATATAATATATTTTTATTTCTTTTGTTTTTATTTTTGTTTGTCTATTTTATTTAAAAAAAATCCTCCCTTGGACCGGGCGGCCCACCAACCGCCGAGCCAAGGCCCAGCCAATGGCGCCCTCGCCACCGACCCAGGCGAGTCCCGCTTTGAAACACGCCGGCCCGACGCCTTGCTTGCGACCGACCCGACCAGCCACCCCGCCGCCCCCCCTCCTCCACGCCACCACCTTGCCCGACGCCCTTAAAGGGACGCCGCCCAGCCCGTCTCCCTCTCTCTCTCTCTCGCATCTCGCGCTGCCGGCGAGGTCCGCCGAAACTCCGCCCAAAGCCGCCTCTCTCGCCTCCAACGACCACCGCCGCCGCCACCACCGCACCCGCCGCCCAGCCCGCCCTCCCAGACGCCGCCTCATGACGCCTGGAGCCGCCGTCCCGAGTTCACCGAGCTGCCGCCACCGTTCCTGCCTCGCGGAGTTAACCGCCTCCGTCGCGGTTCTTCGTCGAAAACCGATGCCAACCGGTATAAAACCGACACCGGTCTGATACGATTTTTCTTTTAAGTTCGGTCTTTTTAAACCCTAGAATAGATCTGTTTTTTTGTTTTATTAAACAGCGAACGTCCACTGTTTAGATCCTATAAACGAACGTTCGCCTTTTAGACTTTTCTTTTTCTGTTAGTTTTTAGTCACGGACTTCTTTGTAGAAATATTATTTACAGATTAGCCACTGGTTTTCAAACGATCATTACTTTTTACTCGTTAGTCCAAATCCAACGAAACCAACGCCCACTTCTTCGTTACGATCCACTCTATCTAGTAATCCAACTCAAACATGTTTTTGAAAGTTATAAAATTTGAATTAGATTAGATTTGTATTCAAACTTCGTTTGATCATAACTTGAGTTTCGTAACTCCGATTTAGTTGATTCTTTTTGCAAATCGAAGCTTTTGACCTAAACTTTCTGATAAGGCTAAATTCATATAATTCTGGTACTGTTAGAAATTGTTTTATGTTGCAAGAGTTATTTGCTTGGTTTTGATGCTTTCCGAATTGTTTCTTCGTTCTTTCCGATCTTTTGAGTGATAGCTTATGTGTGGCTACTATTGCTTGATTACGATAGATTGACCGGAGTGTGACGAGTACAACTATCAAGAGTTTTGAGTGCGAACCATCTTCGTCAACATTGCAGGCAAGTAACACTTTGATCATATATTTTTCATACCCAGTTTTTATGCATTAGATCTATCCTCGAACATTGCATGATTAGGATCTAATTAAATTGTTGGTTTTGGGAAGTAGTTGAGGTAGTACCTATTACCTGATTTATATTCAAACCCTTGGGAGTTACTTCTACGTTGCTTATTATGCCATGCTATGCTAGTAGACGTGGATTGGTAGAGTGTATTCCATGACAGATGTGAGTTGTTCAATTAATGGTTTATTTAAGGTGGCAACTTAAACACACATCTGGGTGGATTGAGGCACTTGGTTTCTATCAGGACTTGCCTATATTTCTTCGGACCGCCACCCAGGCTCAAAGGGATCATAAGATTATTCATGCTAGAAACTTACATGTGCAGCCACAGGCCATTATGGGCTCTGGCATAGTTGGTTAAGTCATGCGAACTCTTACGGGTAGACTAGCAGATGTAGGGGAAAGTAGGTGTACCGGTCTACCCTATGTAAGGTGCTAGCGCTTCCGAAAGACTATGTCTCGGTCATCCGTTTCTCAAAAATCACGTAGTGCGAGAAATCCAACGGAGGCGATCGAGTCTTGTGGGGAAAAGTGCGCAAACCTCTGCAGAGTGTATAAACTAATCATGATTAGCCGTGTCCCTGGTTATGGACATTTTGAGTATCTAGTTCTTGGATTATCCTGTTGATCTCATCATGTTACTCTAATTAATATTGTTGGGTTGTTAATGAGTACTTTTAATTGGGATTGAGGATGCTGTCAACCATTCTCAATGTTCAACAACCACCATGATAGTTAAATAAATTTATTCCTTTGCAGTAGGGAAAAATTGGCTTTTCGCAAAAACATTATAACCATAGAGCTTTCCACCAGCCATATATGCATATAGTATAGGCTTATTCTTTCATTACTCTCTATGTGTTCATTTCCAGCATATTCCATGTGCTGACCCGTTTTCGGGCTGCAACGTTTCATGTTGCAGACTTTTCAGGCGACGAGTAAGTGATACGTTAGGGTTACGATTTCTACACTCAACTTTGCCATTGGTGTTGATGGGAATCCACAACCTTGTTACTTCCGCTATTTCGATTGAGGTAATAGTATTTACGTTACTTTATACATGTGATTTACCTATGTTATAAATCCTCGAGTACTGTGTGTGTCAGCATACCAATCCAGGGATGACACTTAAGCACAGAGAATTGATCCATTCGGGTCGGGTCGCTACAATGCCCCTCCGGCGGAGCTCCTGAACAGGCCCCAAGATGGGATCTCGTGGATACAGAAAGTTGCGGCGGTGGAATTAGGTTTTTGGCTCCGTATTTGATCATCCGAGGTGCGTGGGTATATATAGGAGGAAGGATGCGTCGGTGGAGCAGCAGGGGCCCACGAGGCGGGCGCGCCTAGGGGCGTGTCCCCCACCCTCGTGACCGCCTCTGTTACTTCTTGGAGTAGGGTCCAAGTCTCGTGGATCACGTTCGGTGAGAAAATCACGTTCCCGAAGGTTTCATTCCGTTTGGACTCCGTTTGATATTCCGTTTCTTCGAAACACTGAAATAGGCAAAAAAAACAGCAATTCTGGGCTGGGCCTCCTGTTAATAGGTTAGTCCCAAAAATAATATAAAAGTGGAAAATAAAGCCCAATATGGTCCAAAACAGTAGGTAAAGTAGCATGGAGCAATCAAAAATTATAGATACGTTGGAGACGTATCACTCTCCTTCTCAGAGGTCGCCGTAGCCTGGCTCAGTGCCGCCCGAACAAACACGTCAGAATGGAGCCAGCCAGAGACCAGCTCCAGGCGCCCAGCCACCGGATGGGGGTCGGCGCCCTGATGATCCTGTCGCAGCCAGTTCATCTCAAGAAGAGCACGCTCCAAGACATCGGGGGAGGCAGAAGGACCTGGAATCAGCGGTGCAGCGAGAGGAGGAGGAGAAGGTATCGTCACCACAACTTGGCGGATTGGGGGCTCCTGAACTTTGGGGACCCCAGCAGTCGGGCTGGACACCAACGCTTCCGGAGTCAGTGGGGCCATGAGAGCTGACTCCCCCCGAGGATGCTCCTCCAGGCCTCGCGAGGACGACCAGGCTGGGGAGGTGCGAGTGTCGTCGCTACCTTTCTCCCTGGAAGGAGGTGCGGCTGCTGCAGATGGCCTGGTCCCGGGCGGGGTCGACGCTTCCTCCTTCCTCTTCTTCGCCGCAGGCAGCGGCCTAACCAGCCAACGATGAACATCAAGAAGCAGCAGCATAAGCAAGAACAAGGCAAAGCTCGAGCACTTACTGGTCCATCGCGTCGTAGTCCACCCTCCGCTTGCTATACTTGAAGCCTGAGAGCCTCGAGGCTTGAGGCGCGGGCGTGCGGGCTCCTGGAGCAGAAGACGGACCAGCGGAGGGGCCAGAAGTAGCTCCAGGCGGCATCGGAACGGAAGCAACATCTCGGGGGATCAGCGCCGACCGGTCCCTCGTCGGGACCACGGGTGGCTCTCCCTTCCCCTGGCGGGCGTCAGTCTCGTCGTCGTCTGGCAGGGTGCAGAGGATGTCGCTCAACGGGGATGTCTCCCCCATCCCTTCAGGGGTCACCTTCGAGTCGTGCTCCTCGTCCTTCTCCTCTTCCTCCCCGCAGGACTCATCGGAAGACAGCTCCACCGGCTTTGGCGCCACAGGGGCCCTGGTGGGCTCCGGCGGCACAAGCCCGCGTCCGTCGAAGGTCGGCCTGGCGGCCATGACCCACGCCCCGTCCTTGCGGCGGAACAAGGGAACGAAGATGCTCGGCGGGTACTCTTGGTCGTCCCCAACCAGGAGGCGGAGAGCCGCAGCTAGCTCACCGCCAGGCAGGGCTTCCGGACTCAGGCGAACCTTGTCCTCTTCATCCACAAGCCTCCACAAGGGGCGCATGCACGCCTGAAGCGGGGCCACACGCAGCATCAGGAATTCCCTTAGGAGCATGGCCCCTGTCACCTTTGCCGCCTTCGCGTTGCCCGACTTCAGGTCGGCGTTCATCTGCTCCAGCACCGATGTCGCCCGCTCATCAGTGAGCTTCGCGTAAGACCACCCCTTGTCAGACTGGGGCATCTCTGTTGGCAACACCAAGCGTGGGTGGACGCACTTGGCGTCCATCATGAACCACTTGCTCATGAAGTCTTCGGCCTTCTTCCCAGCCTTCGAGATCGAGTTGGCCTTGCCGGCCGCGATGAAGGTTGCGCACCCCGAGGTACGACCCTCATTGATGCGGAGGAAGAAGAAGTGGCGCAGCAGAGCCACAAACGATGTCACGCCAAGATACGCCTCGCAGTAGAAGGCAAAGATCGACAGGAGAAGGATAGAGTTGGGATGAAGATGCAGCGCCTGCAGCCCTTAGTGGCCGAGGACCTCATAGAAGAAGTCAGAGAAGGGGGGAACCAGCCCCGCAATGATGCCGCACATGAAGAAGGGGAAGAAGGTGCTTCCCTCGGGCTCCGGCACGACGGGGCCAAGCCTCGCGAGGCGGACGATGCAAGACCTCCTCGGGAGCGGCCTCACCAGGCTGGCTCGCGAGGGGCGGAGAGATCAAGGCAAGGCAAACCTCGCGAGGATCTCATGACGTGAGCCATCACGACCAAGGCCAGGCGGGCGCCAGGCGGGCGCCAGCACGCACAGTGTCCTTGCTTCCACTTTGGTGCTAAGGAGGCAAGCGCAGGCGAGGAGTTCCGAGGCATCGGGCAAAGGTTTCCATATCGGTGCAACGAGACCAAGACCAGCAGGACGACAAGACGGAGGTCACCATGGAGCCCAAGACGGTGTCACCACCAGAGCCTTTGGCAGGCGAAGACTACTTTTGTCAGGATAAGCTATACTAGTTGTCCCCTTTCAAATTGGCCGTTGTGGAATCCCTTCTCGCTCAATATTTGGGAAGAGGACCAGGGCCTCTATAAATAGGACTAGCCACCACATTAGGAGGAGAGGTTCAACTTTCCATCCTCACACCCACAAGTTCACCAAGCACAAGAACACCTCTCCTCGGGAGGCTGTTCTTCCCCTTGTACTGTTCATCCTCAGCCCAAGAGGCAATCCACCACCACCACACTAGAGTAGGGTATTACACCACAACGGTGGCCCGAACCAGTATAAATCTTGTTTCTCGTGTGTTGTGAGTTCGTCGTGCCCAGCTTAGAGATCGCTAAGTGTGTGAGGGCATGATCGGTGAGGGGGAGATCTTCGCACGCACCCCAGTGTTCGAACCATAAGGGTTTTGCCGGAACCCGAAATCCGACATTTAAGCCGGAGGATAAAACTCCACCGCCACTGTTCCTGGTTGTGCGACGAGCTTCATGTTGTTGTTTCTTCAAAATAAATTTGGGATCCAGGTGAGCTAAAGGGTGAGGAAATCTTACTTTTCGGCTTGCTTGATGAGTTTTCTGTGTTGGCAGAGGTTCTGAGCCAGAGGAAAGAGTAATTACCTCATCATCATCTGCACGGCTGGCCTCTGCATCGTCCTGATAATAGTCATTGTCAATAAGATGTACAAAAAACGAGCCAAGCGAATCAAGTTCTACCTCCGACTCGTCATCATCATCTTTATCGTCCAAGTTAAATAAGTTGGCAGGGTTGGTTTTCTTCTTGGCAGGATTTTTAGCCTTGCACTTTGTCCGGGTTTTCTTGACTGGTTTATCCTACAGCTTCTTGGTCCAAAAAGGTGAATCGGCCTGTAAAAATTGAATGAGTATGAACAGGCAGTACAAATGAAAACATGATACACGTATGAACTTGATTCAGACCTTACAGCTGGCGGCTTATTCAGAACGCAGAAAGGATTTAATCCGACTTGACTGCAATCTTCCAAGCTCTTATTCAACAGAGTTTTGGTCATACTATTGATGTCTTCGTCAGTCATTTCAATCTAACAGTGGCGTTGAGGATCTATTAACTTGCCGCGCGTACTCGCACATTAAGCCGGGCCGGCGGCTTAGATGCAAGACTCTCCAGGTGACCCAGCATCGAGCTAGATCAATGACGGTCAAGCCGTTGGCAATCAAATCCCGGATCTTTGAAAAAACCGGCATGTACTTCTTCCGCTCTGTTGTGCTAATGCGGTCTGGAAGATGGTGTCTGTTACTAAGTCGGCTGGCGTGATAACCCGACAAGGGATTTTCCCCTTCTGGAAAAGTATCCTGGCAATAAAACCAAGTCTGGTTCCAGTCTTTTGGGGTGACTGGGAAGAGTGGCAGCTGGGAAGGTGGCTTCTTTCCGGTGCTGTATAGAAATGCCGCCTAGCTCTAGGCTGGGCCCGTCTGTGAACTCATTCTGCCGGTTTAAGTAATAGAACTCCGTGAATAGTTCTACGGTGGGCTCCTGTTGAAGGTA
This sequence comes from Aegilops longissima, assembly GCA_021605205.1. NCBI lineage: Eukaryota > Viridiplantae > Streptophyta > Magnoliopsida > Poales > Poaceae > Aegilops > Aegilops longissima. The sequence goes on from CM038678.1 coordinate 297,680,941, forward strand.
CACCTCGCAGAATACTTGGAAGTTGCAGATGTTTGAAACGGAGTTTGGTCCGTTATCTTGTGGATGGAGGTTGAAAAAATGCAGCACATCACGGAAGAATTTTGAGCCGGGAGAGCTGAAGCTCCGGTTTATGTGATCAGTAAAGACAATTACTTCACCGTCCTTGGGCTCAGGATGAGTTTCATTGCCTGGAACCCTCCAATGGATGACATGTTTTTTGAGGACGCCAGTTTGAACATATTCGTTCAAGTCTTCCTCGGTTACCCGGGAAACGAACCAGTTGTAGGCGGTGACAGTCTTGACCATTTTTTGAGGAAAAAGGCCTAAAAGAAAGAAACATTACCGGCTTAAGATCATGCTATTAAACCAGACCATTGATTCAAAGGTAAAATGCTATAAACGGTTAACAGATTAAGCCGGGAGATGAACATTTGAAGGGGACTAATGGTACCTACCGGATTAAGGATTCTGTTGTTAAGCCGGACAGAGTTTAAAAGTCAAGTATATTATGCAGAACCAAATTATAAAGATGAATAAGCAGGCATGGTTAAACTGGAGAAGCATTGCTGAGTCATGCAAGTTATGAAGCGTATGGTGGCGGTTTAAACAAAGCCTAGTGTTATATGGTGGATCACGGTTTATGGTATAAGCCGCCATGACAGTTATGGTACTTCAAATTTATCAGTGAAAATTTTGCTAAGTGATGGACAAATAGATTTCACAGGCTGGAGCTATGATTGTGGATCTACAGCAATGCAGAAAAGATAGTAAATTCTAAACCTAAAGTGGCAGTAGCATAAAAGTTCGTGTGCTCTGATGGGATTTTCTATGAAAAGGAAGTATTTTTATGTTAAAATCGAAGGCTAAACTGCTACCACATAAGTTTCAGATCATGTTTAGATAAAAGGCTGCTCGAAATAAAGGAGAAGACGAAGAACAGTGTAGAAGACCGATGAACAATACTAACCCTAATGTAGATCTGAGATTGAAGGAGATGAACATTTACGGTTCCAGATGGACTGCGATGGAGCGCTGGCGTTCTTTGGTCTAGTCATATCGATGCGGCGGCCTGAGTTGGTGCAGCGGTCAGAGGTCGCGGCGGTGGAGCTTGGGCGGAAGAGGAAGACGAAGGAGATGAGGCAAGGGGGAAGATGAAAAGAACCCCCATCCTTATTTATAAGAGGATAGATACAAGGCATGCACAGGAATCGAGGAGGCAAAAATCATCATGTGGCTATATGGACGCCTCGAGTTTTAGGATGTTCATTAAGATAAGGATCAATTAAGATGTGCTGGGCCTCGTGCGAAGTTAATGCGAAATGCGGTTTAAGAAGATTTTGTGAGCTGACGTCATGGCGGGTTACAAAAAGGCTTAACAAACAAGCGATGCAAGATTTTTACAAGTCAGGTATTGAAGCTTGATATGAACAAGTTCAAATCAACCTGGGGCCTAATGTTGGGGATATAATCACTGGGTATGAACCACCCACGAGGGGCCGGGTCATACAATTGGCGACTTATCAATGAAGATGGCGGCTCATACAAGCCCATTGATGGCCCAAGACTCAGAGGTGACTTAAGGCCCAAGAGGATGAACTGCCATATGTATGACTTGTATTGTAAGGCCGGATACGTTGTGTATGAGCCGGCCGGGACTCTGTAAGCCATCGGGAATCAACCTGTGTATATAAAGGGGTGACCCATCGGCGAGTTAGGGGCAAGAAATAAGAGATCGAGAAATAGGTCAAGTGTATTTGCTCTCTGGTAATCGAAACCCAAGCAATACAACCCCAAACTGGATTAGGCCTTTACCCTCACCGCAAGGGGCCGAACCAGTATAAACTCTCTGTGTCCTTTGTCCTGATTAACCCCTTTAAGCTAACCTAGTTGCGATGGCTCCACGACTAAGTCCTTCCGCTAGGACATCTACCGTGTCAACTCCACGACAGGAGGTGTATCTTTCCCACCAACGAAAATGACTTAGAGTTCCAAACACTTTACATGCTAGATATATCATAGGCGGTTCCCAAACATAAAGTTTATTCCTTTTTCCACCATACTTTCACTTTCCATGGCTAACCGTATCCACGGGTGCCTTCCATACCAACACTTTCCAAGGAATTTATTATTTGACAACATAAAGTAAATTCATTTTTCATTTCGGGACTGGGCACCCCTAATACCTTTGCCTTACTCTAGTGCAATGACAAGTGAATAAACACTCATCGTGAGAATAACACATCTAGCATGGAAAATATTAGCCACCCCTCACGCTCATGAAAGCAGATCGAACACACAAAGAGAAGTTTATTTTGAAAATTAGAGATGGCACATATAAATTTTCTTAGAACAGCAAAAGAATACCGCATATAGGTAGATATAGTGGACTCATGTGGCAAAACTGGTTTAAAGGTCTTTGGATGCACAAGTAGAGATCATACTTAGTGCAAAATGAAGGCTCCCAAAAGATTGTGAAGCGACCAACCAAGAAACAAATAATATCATAAGCGAGCATTAAGCATGATTAACAGCGAATAATGCACCACAAGTAGGATATAATTTCATTGCATAATTATTGACTTTCGTGCTTGCATAGGGAATCACAAACCTTAACACCAATATTCTTACTAAAGCATAATTACTCATCAACATAACTCACATATCACATCATCATATCTCAAAACTATTACTAAGAATCAAGTTTATTTTGTCCAATGATCTTCATGAAACTTTTTATTATATCCTTCTTGGATATCTATCGCTTTGGAACTAATTTTCATATGTTGCTTTTCATAAGCTCAAACAAATATAAGTGAAGATCATGAGCATAATATTTCTTTCTCTCAAATTAATTTAAGTGAAGCAAGAGAGAATTTCTTGAAAATTTTACTAACTCTTAAATAAATCTAAGTGAAGCAAGAGAGCATTTCTTAAAAAATACTAAAGCACACTGTGCTCAAAAAGATATAAGTGAAGCACTAGAGCAAGTCCGTAGCTCATAAAAGATTTAAGTGAAGCATGGAGAGCAATTCTAACAAGTCATGACATAATTTTGGCTCTCTCAAATAGGTGTGCCCAGCAAGGAATCAAGACTTAAAACACAAAATAAAACAAGCAAAGGCTCATATCATACAAGACGCTCCAAGCAAAACACATAGTATGTGACGAATAAAAATATAGCTTCGAGTAAAACACCGATGGTCGTTAGAAGAAAGAGGGGATGCCAATCGGGGAATCCCCAAGCTTTGTTGCTTGCTTCTTTTGGATAATAGCTTGGGATGCCGGGGCATCCCCAAGCTTAGTCTCTTCTTACTCCTTATTCCTTGATCCATCGTAAGATAACCCAAAACTTGAAAACTTCAATCACACAAAACTCAACAAACCTTCGTGAGATCCGTTAGTATAAGAAAATAAATCACTACTATAAGTACTGTTCCAACTTATTCATATTTTATTTTTGCATTATATCTACTTTATTCCAACTTTTCTATGGAAAACACTCATCAAATAAAACCATAGAGCCATCAAAACAAGCACACAACGCAAAGAGAACAGAATCTGTCAAAAACGGAACAGTCTGTAGTAATCTGAATTGTTCGAATACTTGTGAAACTCCAAAAATTCTAAAACAATAGGATGACCTGAGCAATTAGTATATTAATCTTCTGCAAAGAAATTCGTATTTTATCACGCTCTGGTAAAAAATAAGAATTGTTTTTGTGAGCGCAAAAGTTTCTGTTTTTTCAGCAAGATCAAACAACTATCACCAAAGAAGATCATATAGGTTTTACTTGGCACAAACACTAATTAAAACAAAAAAAACACAGTCATAACAGTAGCATAATTGTGCAAACACTCAAGAACATAAAGCAAAAGGCAAAAATAAAATTTATTCATTGGGTTGCCTCCCAACAAGCACTATAGTTTTATGCCCTTAGCTAGGCATAAAGTAATAATCTAAGTTTTGTCATCTTTGTTTCGAGATCCATAAGATGCCCTCATGATTGATTCATAGGGTGGCCTAATTCTTGTTCTAGGGAAGTGTTCCATACCTTTCCTCAAAGCAAATTGGAACTTAATATTTCCTTCTTTCATATCAATCACGACACCAATAGTGCGTAAAAACGGTCTACCAAGAATAATTGGACAAGACGGATTGCAATAAGTATCAAGAACAATAAAATCTATGGGCTCATAATTCCTATTTCTAAGAATAAGACCATCATTAATTCTTCCCATAGGCTTTTTAATAGTAGAATCCACCAAGTGCAATTTAAAGAGCATTCTTCAAGATCGGTAAGACCAAGCACATCACATAAAGATTTCGGAATTGTGGAAACACTAGCACCCAAGTCACTCAAAGCAAAACACTCATAATTTTTAATCTTTACTTTGATAGTAGATTCCCATCCATCATGCAATATTTTAGGAATTGGTACTTCTAATTCCAAATTTTCTTCTAAAGCTTTCATCATAGCATCAACAATATGTTTAGTAAAAGCTTTATTTTTTTCATAAGCATGGGGTGAATTTATCCCGGATTGCAACAAAGAAATACAATCAATCAAAGAGCAACTATAATAATTAAAGTCTTTGTAATCCAAAAGAGTAGGCACATCACTAGTTAAAGTCTTGACCTCTTCAAACCCACTTTTATCAATTTTCTCAACAAGATTTTCACCCTCCGAATTATCGGGACGCCTTCTAGCTAAAGTTGACTCTTCTCTAGTCCCTTTTTCATCAATTTTAATTTTACCAAACAAGGAATCAATATAAGAAACACGAATCATTTTAAGATCTTCATCACTTTTGCGAAAGTAATCACTAGAAAACGCTTTTTATAAAAATTCTCTTTTAGCTCTAAGAATAGCGGTTCTTTTCTTACTTTCATCCATAGAAACATAAAGAGAGTTAATTGATTCATCAACCTTAGGCCCAAAAATTTTCATCTTGAGATTTTCCACAGAAATTCTATCTACACTTCTAAAAAATCATCAATCTTATTCAACTTTTCTTCTATGGAAGTGTTGAAAACTTTTGGCGTGTTCATAAATTCTTTAATATTATTCTCAAGATCAGAGGTGTTCCTATTATTATTATAAGATTGATTTCCAAAGGAACTACCATAATTATTAGAGGAATTACTAGGAAAAGGCCTAGGATTAAAATTACCACTATAAGCATTGTTGTTGAAATTATTTCGAGAGATAAAATTCACATCTATGGCATCCCTATTTTTCTCAATCAAAGTAGACAAAGGCATATCATTAAATTCAATAGGAGCACTTTTACTAGCAACCAATTTCATAAGAGCATCAAATTTTTCACTTAAAGAAGAAATTTCTTCAATCGAATCAACTTTTTAACTAGTAGGAGCTCTCTTGGTATGGCATTGTGAATAATTTGTCATAATACTATCAAGAAATTTAGTAGCTTCACCCAAAGTAATTTCCATAAAAGTACCACCCGCGGCGGAATCTAAAAGATTACGAGAAACCAAATTCAATCCCGCATAAATTTTTTGTATGATCATCCAAAGATTTAACCCATGAGTTGGGAAATTCCTTAGCAACATTTTCATCCTTCCCCAAGATTGTGCAACATGCTCATGTTCAAGTTGCTTGAAATTACCGATCTGGATTCTAAGGGAAATAATTTTTGCGGGCAGAAAATACTTAGTGATAAAAGCATCTTTGCACTTATTCCAAGAATCGATACTATTGCAAGGCAAAGAAGAGGACCAATTTTTTGTAGAATCACGCAAAGAAAATGGAAATAATTTCATCTTCACCACATCATTGTCCACATCTTTTTTCTTTTGCATATCGCATAATTCTACGAAGGTATTAAGATGGGACGCGACATCCTCATTAGGAGTACCGGAAAATTGATCTTTCATAACAAGATTCAGCAAAGCAGTATTAATATCACAAGACTCCGCACTAGTGGCGGGAGGAGCAATCGGAGTGCCAATAAATTCATTGTTGTTGGTATTTGAGAAATCACATAACTTGGTGTTCTCTTGAGTCATGATGACTACATAACAAGATTGTACTCAAAAACAGATCCGGCAAGAAAACAACGAACCAAAAAAAGGGCGAATAAAAACGGCAATTTTTTGTGAAGTGGGGGAGAGGAAAATGAGAGGCAAATGGAAAATAATGTAAATTGCAAGGAGATGAGATTTGTGATTAGGAACCTGGTATATGTTGAAGATCCTCACCAGCAACGGCACCAGAAATTCCTTTTGATGCGGCTTGAAGCTACGTCGGTATTTCCCCAAAGAGGAAGGGATGATGCAGCACAGTGGCGGTAGGTATTTCCCTCAGTTATGAGACCAAGTTTATCGAACCAGTAGGAGAACCAAGCAACACAACATAAACAGCCCCTGCACACAAATAACAAGCACTCGCAACCCGATGTATTAAGGGGGTTGTCAATCCCTTTCGGGTAACGGCGCCAGAAATTGGCATGAGGATGGGAGAAAGTTGTAAACATTGATAGATCGAACGCCAAATAAAATAAAGTGCAGCACGGTATTTTTGTATTTTGGTTTAATAGATCTGAAAATAAAAAGCAAATAAAATAGATCACGAAGGCAAATAATATGAGAAAGAGACTCGGGGGTCGTAGGTTTTGCTAGTGGCTTCAAGAAAAATAGCAAACGGTGGGTAAACAAATTACAGTTGGGCAATTGATAGAACTTGAAATAATCATGACGATATCCAGGCAATGATCATTATATAGGCATCACGTCCAAGATTAGTAGACCAACTCCTGCCTGCATCTACTACTATTACTCCACACATCGACCACTATCCAACATGAATCTAGTGTATTAAGTTCATGGAGAAATGGAGTAATGCAATAAGAACAATGACATGATGTAGACAAGATCTATCTATGTAGATATAGACCCCATTGTTTTATCCTCGGTAGAAACGATACATACGTGTCGATTCCCCTTTTGTCACTGGGATCAAGCATCGTAAGATCGAACCCACTACAAAGAACCTCTTCCCATTGCAAGATAAATAGACCAAGTTGGCAAAAAAAAACCCAAATATCGGAGAAGAAATACGAGGCTATAAGCAATCATGCATATAAGAGATCAAAGAAACTCAAATAACTTTCATGGTATAAAAAGATAGATCTGATCATAAACTCAAAGTTCACCGGATCCCAACAAACACACCGCAAAAAGAATTACATCATATGGATCTCCGAGAGACCATTGTATTGAGAATTCAGCGATAGAGAGGAAGCCATCTAGCTGCTAACTACGGACCCGAAGCTCTACAAAGAACTACTCAGGCATCATCGGAGAGGCACCAATGGAAGTGGTGAACCCCTCTGTGATGGTGTCTAGATTGGATCTGGTGGTTCTGGACTCTGCGGCGGCTGGAATTGATTTTTGTCGACTCCTCTAGGGTTTCTGGAATATTTGGGTATTCATAGAGCAAAGAGGCGGTCGGGGGGCACCCGAGGTGGGCACAACCCACCAGGGCGCGCCTGGGCCTCCTGGCGTGCCCTGGTGGGTTGTGCTCTCCTCGGAGCACCCCCCAGGTGCACCCTTGGCCCATTAGGTTTCTTCTGGTCCAAAAAAATTCTTCGTGAAGTTTCGTTGCATTTGGATTCTGTTTGGTATTGATTTCCTGCGATGTAAAAAACATGCAGAAAACAGCAACTGGCACTTGGCACTATGTCAATAGGTTAGTACCAAAAAGTTATATAAAATGACTATAAAATGATTACAAAACATCCAAGATTGATAATATAACAGCATGGAACAATCAAACAACTTGCACCCAACGTGATAAAGGGGTTGTCAATCCCTTCACGGTTACTTGCAAAAGTGAGATCTAATAGAGATAGATAAACGGTAAAGTAAATATTTTTGGTATTTTTGGTTTACAGATCAGAAAGTAAAAGATTACAAAGGAAGTAAATCGGAAACTAAAATTGTAGATCGAAAACTTATATGATGGAAAATAGACCCGGGGGCCATAAATTTCACTAGAGGCTTCTCTCAAGATAGAAAATATTACGTTGGGTGAACAAATTACTGCCGAGCAATTGATAGAAAAGCACAAAGTTATGACGATATCTAAGGCAATGATCATGAATATAGGCATCACGTCCATGTCAAGTAGACCGAAACGATTCTGCATCTACTATTATTACTCCACACATCGACCGCTATCCAGCATGCATCTAGAGTATTAAGTTCATAAAGAACGGAATAACGCATTAAGCAAGATGACATGATGTCGAGGAATTAACTAAAGCAATATGATGAAAACCCCATCTTTTTATCCTCGATGGCATCAATACAATACGTGCGTTGCTGCCCCTACTGTCATCGGGAAAGGACACCGCAAGATTAAACCCAAAGCTAAGAACTTCCCTCATTGCAAGAAAAACCAATCTAGTTGGCTAAACCAAATCGATTGTTCGAAAAAACTTGCAAAGATATCAAACATGCATATAAGAATTCAGAGAAGATTCAAATAATATTCATAGATAAGCTGGTTATAAATCCACAGTTCATTGGATCTCGGCAAACACACCGCAAAAAAGTATTACATCGAATAGATCTCCAAGAACATCAAGGATGGTATTGACAATCAAAGAGAGAGAAGAAGCCATCCAACTACTAGTTGTGGACCCGTAGGTCTGTGGTAAACTACCCACGCTTCATCGGAAGGGCAATGGTGTTGATGTAGAAGCCCTCCGTGATCGAATCCCCCTCCGGCAGGACACCGGAAAAGGCCCCTAGATGGGATCTCACCGGTACAGAAGGTTGCAACGGTGGAGAAGTGTTCCCGTGGCTCCCCCTATTGGTTTTGGGATATATGAGAATATATATAGGCGAAGAAACTAGGTCGGTGGAGTCACGAGGTGCCCACAAGGCTCGGGGGCACGCCCTACCCCCTGGGCGTGCCCTCCGTCCTTGTGGCTGCCTCGTGGCTTCGGACTTGCACCCCAAATCCTCTGGATCTCTTCTAGTCCAACAAAAATCATCACAAAAGTTTTTATTCCGTTTGGTATACCTTTTCTGCGAAACTCTAAAACAACGAAAAAACAGAAACTGGCACTAGGCTCTAGGTTAATAGGTTAGTCCCAAAAATAATATAAAATAGCATATTAATGCATATAAAACATCAAAACAGATAATATAATAGCATGGAACAACCAAAAATTATAGATACGTTGGAGACGTATCAAGCATCCCCAAGCTTAATTCCTGCTCGTCTCGAGTAGGTAAATGATAAAAACAGAAATTTTTGATGTGGAATGCTACCTAAAATATTTATCCATGTAATTTCTTTTATTGTGGCATGAATGTTCAGGTCCGTATGATTCAAAACAAAAGTTTAATAACAAGGCAATTATGTCTTCTCAAAATAACATGGCCAAAGAAAGCTTATTCCTACAAAATCATATAGTCTGGCTATACTCCATCTTCATCACACAAAATATTTAGATCATGCACAACCCCGATGACAAGCCAAGCAATTGTTTCATACTTTTGATGTTCTCAAACTTTTTCTACTTTCACGCAATACATGAGCGTGAGCCATGGACATAGCACTATAGGTGGAATAAACGGTGGTTGTGGAGAAGACAAAAAGAGGGAGATAGTCTCACATCAACTAGGCGTGTCAACGGGCTATGGAGATGCCCATCAATAGATATCAATGTGAGTGAGTAGGTATTGCCATGCAACAGATGCACTATGTCGGGGAAACGACACCTATGGGATCGCGTGGATCCCTTCTACGGTTTGGCAGGGAAGAGGAGTGCACAAAGAGCAGATCTAACGATCAACACGAGGGAGTTTTACCCAGGTTCCGGCCGCTGAGAAGCGTAAAACCCTAGTCCTTCTTTTAGTGTATTGGGTGTTCTTGAGCTTTGGCTAGCTGCTACGCATGCAAACTGGGCCAGAAAGTCCAAAAAGTCCCTCCCTGTATCGCATGGGCCTCCTTTTATACCAAGGGGTGACCACAGTGGCGTATAGGCACATAGGAGGTGTAAAGTTGCTATAGTGTACATGCTCATCACCGATGTCTTAGGACAAACGCATTAAATGTGCTGGTTACGTGCCCCTAACTTTATCGGGGACGCAAATAGAGCCCATCCCGTCCGTCGCCGCCCCACCCCCTCTTGACACGCACCCAGGATTATGAGGCAGGCAATGCCAAGCTGACTGGCTAGCCGCTGCGCTGGAGCGATGGCAGGATCTTCACGAAAGATCTGCATGCCACCACGCAGGTGCTTGCCTGGTTGGTAGGCTAGTTGCTGCACTATGGGAGGGTGGCGGAACCTTGCCATGTGTGAGCCTTGCTGCGGCCTCGCAAACGTCCCCGGCAAGAATCTTGCCGGGGCCTCGCAAAGATCCCCGGCAAGAACCTTACTGGGAACTTTGCCTTCTGGTCTTCACAAAGATCTGCATGCCACCATATAGGCGCCCCTGGATCTTGGTCTTGACATCGTCGATGGTGTCAGAGCTCTCAACCTCAAGGGCGGTGGTCTTGTTGGTGCTTCGCAAACCATCCCGGCAAGGATCTTGCTCGGGCTTCGTGAGCCATCCCGCAAAGGACCTTGCCGGGGGCTCAATGTGCCTTCTGTTCTCTGATTACTAGCTCGAATGCCATGTTCATCGCCTCGTATTTGCTCCCAGCTGTCCCCGGCAGGCCTTGCCACGGGTATGGCTGCAATTGCCCGTGCACAAGTACTGGGTATTGAAGGGCCTGAAATTTAGTGCACCGACAGGTGCCCCCGGTCCTGGGCCACACACGAGTGCGAGGCATCGTTGGGCCAGGCCCAAACAGTGCACGGGCTCACATGGCAGGGGTAAACTGTTGTAATCATCTCGTCTGTTGCGCTTCCCCATGACCCGCATTGCGTGCGCGACGTGGGGTGCGTGCATGGAACGGTCACTGCGGCAGCACACCTGCAAAAACGCCTTCACATCGAATAGTAAAGAGGCAGCCCCGCGTCTTCCCCATAAAAAGTGGAATCCGCAGGGGCACTGCTCATTTACCACTCGGCCGTTCCAATCTATGAACCGCCATCATCTTCCTCCACGAGCCCGAAACAGAGCCTCCTCATCCATCTGCCGCTCCTGCGCTCCCACCATCCTCGGCCTCCCAGTTCTCTCTAGTATCTCATGGCGCCTAAAGGGAGCAGGAGCAAGGAGGCGCCCAAGGCGAGCGAGGAGAAAGAGGTGCCGGAGAGCGATTTGGTGAAGATGCGGAGGGACAACGTTGTCTTTGCTCCGACACTCGATGCGCGCGCTCTGAAGGAGCGGTATCTGTGTATGTGGGGGAGAGCAACAATGGGGCACCCCGCTACCCGCGTCATCCCAGCTTCTCACGCTGAGCCTGCCCTAGATAAATTCCCTTTCTTTGTCGATTACTTCTACTACGGGCACTGCCCCCCATTTTTTGATTTCCTCAACGACATCATGTACACATTCGGCTTCCATATCTTGGATTTCACGCCGAATGATGTGGCATGTATGTCCACCTTTGCCCACCTCTGTGAGAACTTTGCCGGGGTGGTCCCCAATACGGCCCTCTTCCGCCATTACTTCATTCCCTGCATCCAGCTAGGAGGGGCCCTTTCTGGCTGCGTCACCTGGATCCCAAGGGCATTGACCAAGAAGATGTACCCAGACGGGGCCCACTGCGAGAAGTGGGACAAATGGCGGGGAAAGTGGTGCTGGATTATGGACAAGGACCTGCAGCTATTCTGTATGCCCCGGCAAACGAAACTGATTTGTGGCGGCGATTAGGGCGACCTCGACCCTCAAGATGGGAGGCTCACAATCGCAACCACCAGGATCCATCGCCTCAAGGCTGCCGGGCTCACAATGTAGATGGTTGGTGCCAACTTCCTATGCCGCCGCATCGCCCCTCTGCAGAACAAGGGGAGACCAGCTTGGGAATACCGAAACGCTGCAGATATCATGAGGCTGCGCCCTGGCCTGAACAACAATCTGGCGGTCATGCAGCATGTGGCTCTCTGCCAAAAGCTGTTCCACCTCAAGGCCGGCAGGCCGCTCAGGTTGCCGGCGGGCGTGATGCCCTTGTGCAACAACTCTTCTCTGACCTCAGTCATCGCCATGATGATGGTGTTCAACACCCATGGTCTTGATCAGACCTGGGCCGAGCCATCCGCAAGTGGGCACAAGAGTTCTTCGACAACTTGTCGGAGGGGGGCATCCGAGAAGAAACAAACCTCATCTACCCCACCATCGACTAAGAGGTGGCGTATATTGCCAGCAGGGCGGAAGAGGCAGCCCTTGCCGAGGATGCCGGCAGCTCTGGCTTCATGGAAGATGAAGCCGGTGCAGAGGAGGACTCTGCCGAGCAGGGAGAGCCTGCCGGAGAGCACAGTGGCGTAGTTGCCGGGGGCTCATCTACCGAAGAGACAGCTGAAGAGGAGCCGCATGAGGAGCCCCTAGTGATGGGGAAGAAGAAGCATGTCCTTCGGCGCGCCATCTCCGGAGAGCCAGTACAACAGGCTTCTTCACACAAAGAGGGCCCCAGCAAGGATGTTGCCGGTAAGGCTACAGAGCGGCAAGGAGCTCAACAGCAACCCGTGTGCCAGACGAGGCGCTCGAGCGCGGAAGCGAGGAAGGCAACTGATGCCAGCTCACATCAGCCTGCTGCTCTGACCACAGCCAAGCGGCCCAGGTCTCCATCCCCTCGCATGGACACCATAGTAGAGGCCGACTTTGACCTCTCCTCTTTTAGCCCGACGAGGGAGAAGAGGCTAGAAGAAGATGATGAGTAAGTGTCTTGCCGCTTTCTTCATCCCCTGAGTCCCTGTTTTGCTTACCTTATCTTACCCTCGCTTTGGCCCGTCCCCGCAGAGACATGGAAACATCGGCGCAGAGGATGGCGAACAAGGCCAAGACCTCAACGGGCAACGAGCCCCCGGCAAGCACCGTAGGTGCGCCGAAGACCATCATCATCAGCCCGGGGCCCAGCCCACGATGCAGCCCCCGACTCAGCCCCCAGTGTGAGTCTGCTACTCATTTCCCGCTGGCGGGTATTGGGGTGTACATCTTCACTACTAACCTTGCCGGGTTCGCAGGAGGAGAATGACAGCAAGAGGAGCCACTGAGGGCCACCCCCGACATGCCTCCTCTGTCAACCGCACTGCCCAGGGAGGGATCCTCGGCAAGGGCTTCCACCGACGAGCCCACGCGCGTGGAGGAAGAGCTGATGAGCACATGCGCCGGCAGCTCCATACCTGCAACGAATGTTGCCGGGGAGGAGGTCACCTCCCAGGCGCTCGTCACAGGTATCACTACAAAAAAGGACACATCCGTGACATTTTGGGCCGAACGGAAAAAATTTCTGTCATGCCTATGACACTTCTATGACTACAATTGTGACAAAACCTGGTATCATCATTGATGTGGTGGGCTCCTACTTCTATGACAAAAAATCATGAAAGAAAATGGGCTTTTCATCCTGGGCGGGCCGGAGACGTAGCTTCAGGACCTTCTTTGGGTCATCCATGACGGAAAAAACCATGGTAGAAGCAAGGGCGAGGAAAATATCAGGGAGTTCCTGGTTACGGTGGGTGGTCGGGGGTCGAGCGATGCGCGTTTCCCTATACACGTACGTGCGTGGGTGCGAGGCGTTGGGGCTCTAACTGAACCCGGCGGAGGCGTTAGCCTCTTGAACCCGGCGATTACCGCGAGCTACGCGTTCTGGAACCCCCGCAATCGATCGACGGTGTTAATCAAACCGATCGGCGATTCGCCGCCATCTTGCTGCTAACTAAAGCCGATCGAACATGCTGCCTCTTGATGAGCAAAGGCGTTGTTGGGGGGGGGTTGGATGAATAGTTCCCGGTGGGGGGTGGATGAACAAGACCCCGTGGTAGTAGAGGTCGTTCCCGCTGGATGAACAGGGCCCCGATCGAGCTGGTTGGGGGGTGGATGAACATGACCCCGTGGAGGGATGGATGAACAGGACCCCGTGGAGGGCTGGATGAACAGGAAGACCCCGTGGAGTGCTGGCTGAACAGTTGCCGGTGGAGGGTTGGATGAATAGTAGCCCGTGGAGGGGTTGTTGAATAGGACCCCATGGAGAGGGCTGGTCGAACAGTAGTCGATGGAGGAGCGGTGTAGGCTGGAAGAACAAGAGCCCGTGGATGAACATTCACAGGTGGAGGTTGGAGGAGGTCGACAGTGGATGAACAGTAGCCCGTGGAGGCTGGAGGAGGTCGACGGTGGAGATGAACAGTATCCCGTGGAGTCCCGTTTTGCGGTACGCCACACCGCTCCCGATGAACAGGACCCCCGTTTGACCGTAGCGCTCCAACACAAGTCTGTTTCCTTCGTTTAGCAGTATGCCACACCCCTCCCGATCAACAGTACCCCATTTCGACCATAGGAGGTCCAAGAGAAGTCTGTTTCCTCTGTTTTGCGGTACGCCAGACCCCTCCCGATGAACAGGATCCCGTTTCGACCGTGGCCGGTCGAACACAAGGCCGTTTCCTCTGTTCTGCGGTACGCCATGCCTCGTTTCAATCGGATGTTCTGTCCAAGTCGGTTGGCTCCCGATGAACACGACGTCTTCTGTTGCCTCCCGATGAACACGACGCATTCCGTTGCATCCCCATGAACACGAGACGACGCATTTTCTCCGTTCCGACCAAGCCATGTACACGACCCCTGGCTGTACGTATGCACGAGTAGGCGTTCGAGACCCCACCCGTATGTACGTACATGGCCGTATTTACTTTCTTACACCCTGTCCGCTGTACGTACGTGTACACGAAATTAACGGGACTGTGTGACATGCTACATGCGCGCCTCTACTACGACACGTGTGCGCCTCTACTACGACACGTGCCCTTCCTTACTCGGCCATGGTTCATCGCTGAAGCCTACACACAGACTGATCGACCAGTATGTACGTACACGTTCGCGACCAGAATGACAACACTACATATGCTTCGACCAGGTGGGTCCTGACTGTCAGGCCCTTCCTTGCATGCGAAGATGTAGCTGGTGGGTCCCAGTAGTCAGGGGAAACATATTTTTTCCCCGTAATATGGACGCACTTCCTTGCCTGCGAAGATGTATCTGGTGGGTCCCAACAGTCAGGGTGAAAAGTTTTTTTCGCGAAATATGGTGGCCCGTCCGGTGGGTCGCTGCTGTCAGGTGGAGGAATCATTATTTTCCACGTAATAAGGAGGCACTTCCTTGCTGCGACCGTGGACCCAGCTGTCAGCCTCTCCACATACAGTACTCTTCCGATGGAAGTCGTTCATTCACCACATTGATCACGCAGCGTCGAGAGCACCAAGGCGGTGGAATACAGCGAGGCCTAGGAAGGGGACGGCGCGGAGCCGGGGAAGACGCGGCAGTGGATGCCCATGCGGAGAGGAGTACGAGGGTTCACTGGTTCGGCTGCAGTGTGAGGCTGCGGTCGCCGCAGAATAACAGGGGGGTGTGGGTGAGTAGAGGGATAGCCTGGCCAGCGGTGGGAGTAGTAGGGGGCGGTGAGGCCTCCATGGCAAAGACACCGCCACAGAGGCAGGAGCAAAGGCGGACACCCGGCGCTGCTTTGGGCGGCTGGAGCAAGAAGACCAGAGGTTGAAGAAGCACGACGGCCGTTGGATGGACATCGTATGGTCACTGCAGCTAGCATCATTTATATTGACTAAGTTGACAAAGCCCTTGGTACGTGTCAACTTAGTAGGCCCACAGGTCAGCCTCCGAAACGGTGCGCCCTAGATGTCAGGGGGAGGAATCTTTTTTTGGGCGGCTGAAGCTAGAATCTCCGAGATTGAAGAAGAAGCATGACATCCGTTGGATGGACATCCAAAGGCCAGTGCTGCTAGAACTGTGTGTTGACTATAAGTTGACAAAGCCTTGCATACGCGTTAACTTACTTTTTTTAGGGGACACGTCAACTTACTAGGCCCACAAGTGTCTGGTAGAGAACTTATAGCCCATTTGCGATTTGTAAGAATATATATCCCATTTTTGAATTCTAATGGCATTTACTACAGCCCATTTACAGTTTGTTAAAAGTACAACCCATTATCTAGCTAGGACAACGATTTATAATTTCAACCAACCATTCAAAACAGAATTCAATAAAATTTCCCACATTTTGATGGGATCCGAAATATTTTTATCCTGAAATTTCTAGTTATATTAAATACAATTTCAATATAAATTTGTATTACGTAAAAATCCAACGAAACATTGCGCGCGCAACAATTAATGAATTAAAATTTTCAAAATCCAAAATTAATATTTATAAACTAATTACGTGTTTCGTGCATTTTTTTATAGTTACTGCCTAGTTTTTGTAATTACTTCCCATTTATTATTTCTTAAAGCCCATTTTCTTGTTAATCCTAATGCATCCCTCCTAGGAAAGATTTGCAGCCCAGCGGGGCGGAGAATAACAAGTTGACCTTGCCTGGGTATTCCTCAAAAAAAGTATAGCTAGGCTAGTCATTTTCAGCTTGAAAAAATAATAATATCTGGGATGGATATCTAGCCTAGGCTAGACGGGCCACAACCCGCCCAGTTAATACCTTGCTCTCCTCTGAACAACAATGAAAACATCACTCAAGAAAAACTCTGCAGTGCTCACACCTCAAAAACACAAATACTGCTCGAGCTGCTTGGTCCCTGCTATCGGCCGCTCCTTGTGCAATTATCTCGTTATTGACTACATAGGTTGACAATGGTGTGGGACTATGATGTCAGGAAACCAGGAGGAAGGAAAAAAATTAGTTGTATATAATATGGAGGCACGTGCGTACGTGCGGCTATGGCCCTGGTGGGTCCCCACTATCATCCTCTCCAAGTAAAGTCATCTCCTCATTCCTCTTGTCTGTTGACCATGTTGACAATGCGAGACGGCAGCGCCACGTCGAGTGCAACAACTCGAAGCACGACGGAGAGGGCCTCGCGGGTGAGGGAGTCCTGGATTAGGGGGTATCTGGACAGCCGGACTATATACATCGTCCGGACTATGGAAGCGTGAAGATACAAGACTCAAGACTTCGACCCGTGTCCCGATAGGACTTTCCTTGGCGTGGAAGGCAAGCTTGTCAATCCGGATATTGTATTTCCTTCCTCGTAACTGACTCCATGTAAACCCTAGCCCTCTCCGGTGTCTATATAAACCGGAGAGGTTGATCCTTAGAAGGCCGATCACAATTACAATCATACATCGTAGGCTAGCTTCTAGGGTTTAGCCTCTACGATCTCGTGGTAGATCTACTCTTGTACTACCCATATCTTCAATATTAATCAATCAGGAAGTAGGGTTTTACCTCCATCGAGAGGGCCTGAACCTGGGTAAACATCTGTGTCCCTTGCTTCCTGTTACCATCAGCCTTGACTCACAGATCGGGACCCCCTACTCGAGATCCGCTGGTTTTGACACCGACATTGGTGCTTTCATTGAGAGTTCCTCTGTGCCGTCGCTACGGTGCTCGATGGCTCCTTCAACCATCGTCAATAACACGGTCTCGGGTGAGACCTTTCTCCCCTGACAGATCTTCGTGTTCGGCGGCTTCGCTCTGCGGGCCAACTCGCTTGGCCATCTGGAGCAGATCGACAGCTATGCCCCTGGCCACCAGATCAGGTTCAGAAACCTGAACTACACGGCGGACATCCGCGAAGACTTGATCTTCGATGGATTTGGGCCTATGCCAGGAGCACCAGACAGTCACGACGAGCACGGCTTAGACCTGCTGTCGAACGAAGCTCGGGGTATCACCCCCGTAGTATCCCCGGACCTAAATCCGGAGCAAGCTGTGCTGCCTAAGGACGGAGGGATGGACCCTGCCCCGCAGGTCGTGCACTCATCGGCGATGGAGCCGAACAAGGGTCTTGCTCTGCGGTGGCCTGTGACTCCGGACCCTTGGATTCGTATCCGGACGAGGGATCTAGCCCGCACACTCCCGAGCCAGCCGAGCCAGGTTGGGCTCCAGTAATGTAGTTCACCGCTGCGGATATCTTCCAGCACTCGCCCTTTGGCGACATGCTGGACTCATTAAAGTCTCTCTCTTTGTCAGGAGACTCGTGGCCGAACTATGTCCGGCTCGAGTGGGAGGCAGGCGATGAAGGAATTCGTTGCCCACCCACCACCCACTTCATTGCCACGGTCGATTATCTAACCGAGGTACTGGATTTCGACTCCGAAGACATCGACGGTATGGACGATGATGCAGGAGAAGAACATGAACCACCGCTGACTTGGCGGTGGACAGCCACCTCTTCCTATGATATATATATGGTGAACACTCCGAAGGAAACAAATGGCGATGAGGCAATGGAGGATAAAACCTCAGGGAAAAAAACAAAGAATGGGCATCGTCGACGCCACTCCAAGCCCCGCCATAGCAATACCAGCCCAGGAGACGAAAACAATCCGAATGGTGCCGAAGAAGAATACAACCCTGATCAGCCCGCCTTCCAACAGGCCGAACCGGAGGATGAGCAGGTCAGCCCAGAAGAACAGGCGACGGACGAATACCCGGAGGAGGACAGCTACATACCCCGCTCCGAAGACGAGATTAGCCTCGGCGACGACGAGTTCGGCGTGCCTGAGGATCCCGTAGAGCAGGAGCGCTTCAAGTGCCGGCTTATAGCCACTGCGAGGAGCCTGAAAAAGAAGCAGCAGCAACTCCAAGATGATCAAGACCTTCTCACAGATAGATGGACCGATGTCCTGGCAGCCGAGGAATACGGACTCGAGTGCCATACGGCTGACCGACCACCTCGTGGCCGGGACAAAACGGCATATCAGTCCGCATACCATCCAACACCCCCACGCCAACATACTACGGCCCGGGGCAACAAAATAGAACAGCCAAGATCGATCTACGGATCGCGAGGCCGGCACACGACGGCGAACGTCGGGCCGATACACCTTCAAGAAGTCCGGCCGGGCCGAATATAGCCACCCGTAGTAATTCGACCTGCGTAGCCACATAGCCCGCACGCAGGCGCCAAAGCACCCTCTCGCTTCACCGGCGAAGTAATGTATCATGAATTCCCGGAAGGGTTTAAACCCGTAAACATCGAATCGCATTTATGGCACGACAGACCCGCAAAGATGGATCAAGATTTCCTTGTCCACATTCACATGGCCCGCGGAGACGATCTACATGCCATCAAGTATCTTCCCTTAAGCTCAAAGGACCAGCCCGACATCGGCTAAACAGCCTGCCAAAGAAATTCCATTGGCAGTTGGGAAAACCGAAGACGATTCCTCGACAACTTCCGGGCACATACGTGCGACCACCAGACGCCGATGACCTGAGCCACATTACTCAACAACCCGGAGAGTCAGCCAGGAAATTCTGGACTCGGTTCCTAACTAAAAAGAACCAAATAGTCGACTGTCCGGACGCCGAAGCCCTGGCGGCTTTTAAGCATAATATCCGTGATGAGTGGCTCGCTCGACACCTCGGCCAGGAAAAGCCCAAGTCCATGGCAGCACTAACAACACTAATGACCCGCTTTTGCACGGGCGAGGACAGCTGGTTGGCTCGCAGCAGCACTACGCCACATTCTGGCACTTCGGATGGCCGCGACAATAACGGCAAGCCACGGCGTAACAGACATAAGCGACGGAACAATGGCGACAGCACTGAAGACACGGCAGTCAACGCCGGATTCAGCGGATCTAAGCCCGGCCAGCGGAAGAAGCCGTTCAAAAGGAACAATCAGGGATTCTCGTCCAGTCTGGACCGCATACTGGAGCGCTCATGCCAAATTCATGGCACCCCAGACAAGCCAGCCAACCACACCAATAGAGATTGCTGGGTATTCAAAACGGCTGGTAAAATAAATGCCGAAGACAAGGACAAGGGGCTGCACAGCGATGATGACGAGGAGCCCCGATGTCCGAACACGGGGGGACAGAAGAGATTCCCCCCAGGTGAAAACGGTCACCATGATCTACGCCACGCACATCCCCAAGCGGGAACGGAAGTGGGCACTACGGGACGTCTATCCGATGGAGCCAGTCACCCCTAAATTCAACCCATGGTCAGCTTGTCCGATCACCTTTGATCGTAGGGATCACCCTACCAGCATCCGTCACGGAGGCTCGGCTGCATTGGTCCTAGACCCAATCATTGACGGATTCCACCTCACGCGCGTCCTTATGGACGGTGGCAGCAGCCTGAACCTGCTTTATCGAGACACAAGTCATAAAATGGGCATTGACCCTTCAAGGATCAAGGCCACCAAAATCACCTTTAAAGGTGTGATTCTTGGAGTAGAGGCCCGTTGCATGGGCTCTATAACATTGGAAGTGGTCTTCGGATCTCCGGATAAATTCCGAAGCGAAGAGTTAATCTTCGACATCTTCCCTTTCCGCAGTGGTTACCATGCACTACTTGGACGAACCGCATTTGCTAGATTCAATGCGGTACCACACTACGCATACCTCAAACTCAAGATGCCAGGACCACACGGGGTCATAATAGTGAACGGAAATACGGACCGCTCTCTCCGAACAGAAGAACATACTGCAGCCCTTGCGGTGGAAGTACAATGTGGCCTCCTCCGACAAACCAATCCGAGCACCGTCAAAAGAGTCCGGAACACCCCGCAACAAGATCATCAGGCACACCAAGAGCGCGACTAGCAGTCCTGCCTCCGCTTAAGCCCCATCCAAGCAGCATTCGTGCCACGCGTACACAATTACGCTCAAGATACCATGGGCGTATGCGGAGGCGCAACAACGACTCAGTCAATAGTGCGGGATAACCGCCACATACCTTCATAACCTGTCCTTCTTCTTTTTCAGGACAGTGCTTTAGAGCAGCCTCTTCAGAAGAGCCGGATTGTCGAACTTACATAGGAGAGAAACCAAGGAGGCAACAGCTTCACAGACATAAGGAAACACCAGTGGAATCTATTTATGATTGTTATACCTGTTTTATATATCCATACGCGGCCTGCCTCCGGATAGGACATGTTAAATAGTCCTATTTATCTCCGCTTAATGCATTCATTGTAAACATACGCTTAAACGTATTTTCATCAATGGGAGATTATATATAGCGTCAGCTCATTATTGTTATTTGAACATTTTTCTTATAAATGTTTCTTTGATATTGAATCCGTACACTTTGGTGCGGTCCGCTTGCCGAGGGCTTCCTATGGTGCCCGTTCTCGGCAACTAAAGTCCGAACACTTTAAACAAAGGCGCACCCCGTACTTATAGCACTATATGCATCAGCTTCGAATCATGTCTTGGGTCTACAGTTGGGTTAGCCTGGCTCCCTTGTTTTGGTACCTTACGTTCCGTCATATCGGCTAAGGTAGCGCAGGGAGAACTACTGCGATTGTGTTCCGGTTCTTCCGGACGAGCACCTCACTAGAGAAAGCCGAAAACTGACCGGCATGATGTGGCGAGAGCTAGTCGCTGTTCGAGATGTCTTAAAATCCTCAAAGATTTTCTGCTTTAGGCGATAAATCGGCTTCGTCCAATCTAGGCGTATATAGCGCCCCAATTCGGCCTTCCGGATTCTAGGGGCTTCGCCAAAATTTAAAATTGTAGAGTTCTATGGCTAAGTGAAAGTTATAAAGCCGAATAGTCCGATTGCCTTGTTCGCTGCGCCGGATACCTCCTTAAGGGACCAAACATTTGGATAAAGAGTATTCGGGTTTTTCCAGGAACACCCCGGCACTAATTGCGTGGGGGCGGAAGCCGACGACTGGCCTACTTTCAGTATTCTATAAACAGCCACACAGAAGGTAATGTTTTAAATCAAACAGTGCTACGTAGCACAAAGAACTTCGTCTTTACATTACAAGAGCGGCAGAGGTACATTTCAATCAAAGATCTGGTCCTTGGAACACTCATCGGCCACGAGACGAGCACCTTTCATAATGCCATCATAATACTTCTCGGGATGGCGATGCTCCTTGCCCTCGGGCGGACCATCCTTCACCATCTTCTCCGCATCTAGCTTGCCCCAATGCACCTTCGTGCGGGCAAAGGCCCGGCGGGCACCCTCGATGCAAACGGATCGCTTGATTACTTCAAGCCGCGGGCAGACATTCACTACCCGCTTGATCAGGCCGAAGTAGCTAGTGGGCAGGGGCTCACCAGGCCACATCCGGACTATGAAATCTTTCATAGCCACTTCGGCCGACCTATGGAGTTCGACCAACTGCTTCAGTTGATAACTCAGAGGCATTGGGTGTTCGGCCCCAGCGTACTGGGACCAGAACAGCTTCTCCGTTGAGCTCCCCTCTTGGGCACGGTAGAACTCCGCGGCATCTGATACGCTGCATGGCAGATCTGCGAATGCCCCCGAGAGCTCCGACCCGAGTAAGTAAAAGAAACGCCTCCTCCACATGTTTGCTTTGCACAAAGAATTTCTTACCCGCCGCTATATTTTTGGCCTCCTGGATCTCCTGCTGTGCCTTCTCGGCTTCGGCCTTGGCGTCTCTCATATTCACAAGGGCCTTCACAAGCTCAGCCTCTTTCGTCTTCAGATCATGCTCCACGGACTCGAATTTCTTGACGAGGTCCTGGAGCTCTTACTGTACCTCACCCACTCTAGCACTTTGCTTCACGCGCTCTCCGCATTCCAAGGCCGCCTTGTCTTCGGCCTCAGATAGCGCTTTCTTAAGGGACGCCACTTCGGCGGTGGACCCTGTCACACAGTCACGACGCTTTACCGTCAAACTAAACAATTTTATCTATCTTTGCATACATACGAGCGGAGAATTGCTCACCTTTGCTCTCTTCGAGCTGCCTCTTCGTGAGGTCGAGCTCTCCTCGCGCTTTGCTCCAGTGCCGCTTTGTTCGGCAACCTCGGCTAGCACGGCAAGCAGCGGCAAGCAACACGGCCTGCTTAGTCACATATACACTTATTAGACTCCTGCGGATTATAATTGACCCTCTGCTTGGCTTTTCTTTCCTAACACCAAACAGTAGTCGAAACTACTACCTATCGGGTGGTAATTTCACACATTTTATTACTTACCTCGAAGCCCGTTAGGAGGCTTGTGCAGGCTTCGGTTAGTCCGCTTTTGGCGGACAAAACCTTTTGAATCACCGCACACTCTTCCTCTATGGAAGCGCCTCGAAGCGCTTCCACCAGACTATCCGGCGCCGTTGACGCGACGGAAGTCCTCGGCATGGGCGGCTCGCCCTCCCTAACGAGGGGCTGCCCGCCTGAGTCCGGAACCGTCGAAGGTTCCGAAGCAGTGTTCGGTCGAGAGTCCGCCTTGTTGCGGCTCTCATCGATCACGATCCGGGATCTTGAACCCGCATTCGAACTCCGCCTTGGGCGCCTCTAGGGCCACCTCCCCTGCTCGGGAACCTTCGGACAACACCTCTCGTCATCCGCAGCTGAGAAGTGGTGGCGTTGGGGCGAGTTCATCTCAAGCGCCAGAGACCCGTCCGAAGACGATACCTCCGGATGGGCCAAGGCCGGACTGCACATATGTTCGGCGTTATTAAACAATTATAAAATAAAATCACGGTAGAGTGCGGACACTTACGATCGCGCCAGGGGCTTTCCCCTGGGCAGCCACCCTTCCTCGTTGTGAGCGGCCGTGGTGGAGTAGTCCGGAAGGGACGTCTTTCCCTTCTTAGGCCCCACCTCCCTTCGGGTGGCTTTCCTCTTTCTCCTCCCCAGTGCGGGAGGTAGAGTTTCTTGTTGCTTCCCCTCGCCTCCTCGGGAGGAATCTGTTTCGTCGTCATCGGACGACGTGGGTATGACGGCCTTGCGTCGAGGGCCTCTCCCGGCCCCACGACCTGTCTCCTCAGGGTTTCTCATCCTTTCCGGATGGGGCGGCTTCTTCTTCTTGTTCCTCCTCTTCGGGGGAGGAGTGCGCCTTGTCTTCTTCGGATGAGGCTTCTGGCACAACCTTACGCCGGAGACCCTTCCTGGTCCCCGGGGCCTTCTTTTCGGCCTTCTTCTCCGGTGCCTTGTAGGGCGCAGGGATCAGCATCTCTGTCAAGAGATCATCAGCTGGATCTTCTGGCAACGGAGCCGGGCAGTCAATCTGCTCCACTATCTCCACGCAGTCCTGATCAAATATACACAAATACTTAAGACTCCCCTATGAATGTATTAAGAAAAACCGAATCCGGTGGTAGTCCTAAAACTCACCGGACGCGGGGGCCGCGCTGCATGAAGTTTGCGGTCCTCGGATGTGGAAGGAGGTACTTCGGAGGCCTTAAACAACTCCTTCCACGCATCTTTGTGCTTCATGCCATAGAGCCTCTGAAGCGTCTGGTGTTCGGCCAGGACGAACTCCCACAGATTGAATGCCCGCCTTTGGCACGGCAGAATCCGGCGAACGAGCATGACCTGGACCATGTTGACAAGCTTAATGTTCTTGTCCTTCATGCTCTTGATGCAGGTTTGGAGTCCGGTCAGCTCTGTAGGTTCGCCCCAAGTCAGCCCTTCCTTTCCCAGGAGGTGAGCCGCATGGGGGCTCCGGATCGGAACTCGGGGGCCGCCGCCCAGTTGGCTCCGCGCGGCTCGGTGATGTAGAACCACCCCAATTGCCACCCTTTTACGGTCTCCGCAAAGGAGCCGTCCAGCCAGGTGACGTTAGGCATCTTTCCCACCGTGGCCCCTCCGCACTCCGCTTGCTGGCCGCGTATAATCTTCGGCTTCACGCAGAAGATTTTCAGCCACAGGCCAAAGTGAGGCCGGATGCGGAGGAAAGCCTCGCATACGACGATGAACGCCGAGATGTTGAGGACGAAATTCGGGGCTAGATCATGGAAATCTAGCCCGTAGTAGAACATGAGCCCGCGGACAAAGGGGTGAAGTGGAAACCCTAGTCCACGGACGGAGTGGGCGACGAACACGACCCTCTCGTGGGGTCCCGGGGTCGGAATGACCTGCCCAACGTCCAGTAGCCGGTGCACTATGTCTACGGCCAAGTATCCGGCCGCCCGGAGATTTGCGATGTGCTTCTCCTTGACGGTGGAAGCCACCCACTTGCCTCCTGCTCCGGAAATGTTTAGCTATGCGGAGAAGACTTGGGCTTGGGCGCTGGAGCTCGAGGGGGCAAGAGTGGGCAAAGGTGGAAGAAGGCATGGGTAAAATGGGGAGATCTTATCCCTTTACAGAGGCGACGAAAGCGGTGCGCCTCCCCACTTGCCCGTTGAGAATCGCTTGCTTCCCAAGCGCCACGATTGATGATGTGGTGGGATTACCCGTACCCGTATTGATGAGAATGCCGTGATAAGGGGACACGATCTCTGCTTTGACAAGACGTGTCAAGGAAACCGCCTCGCAATATGCGTTGTGGCTGGTTGTGGGAAAACGGTTCGAATAATGACCCAACCGTAATGACACGTCGCGTTGCCTAAAAAGTTGTCAGCGGGTTGCGTTTGTGAAATATCATTCTCTTTACGGTGGCATGTGAAGATCATCTTGTGGATTCGGACACGGTTCAAGTGTTCGATAATTACCTTGGAGTATTCGGAGGAGGAACCCCCGCAACGCCAAGACAAGATCTAGCGCCGGACTCATCGTCATTGAAGCCTGGTTCAGGGGCTACTGAGGGAGTCCTGGATTAGGGGGTATCCGGACAGCCGGACTGTATACATCGTCCGGACTATGGAAGCGTGAAGATACAAGACTCAAGACTTCGACCCGTGTCCGGATAGGACTTTCCTTGGCGTGGAAGGCAAGCTTGGCGATCCGGATATTGTATTTCCTTCCTTGTAACCGACTCCATGTAAACCCTAGCCCTCTCCGGTGTCTATATAAACCGGAGAGGTTGGTCCTTAGAAGGCCGATCACAATTACAATCATACCATCATAGGCTAGCTTCTAGGGTTTAGCCTCTATGATCTCGTGGTAGATCTACTCTTGTACTACCCATATCTTCAATATTAATCAAGCAGGAAGTAGGGTTTTACCTCCATCGAGAGGGCCCGAACCTGGTTAAACATCTGTGTCCCTTGCTTCCTGTTACCATCAACCTTGACGCACAGATCGGGACCCCCTATCCGAGATCTGCCAGTTTTGACACCGACAGCGGGCCCTATGGATGGTCTAATATAGCGCCCACTGCTCACTCGGGAAGCCAGGATCATAGGGCCACATGTCCGCGACGGCGTTGTCATTCGCTTGCTCATCCTTGCTCGTTGAGGAGACGGAGGTTGCAGCACAGGTCGTCCTGCGCTGGTAGCTCTTCTGCCATTAGGGCGTCGAAGTGCGCCGCACCTGCTCTATGATGAACACGGCATGAACCGGCTTGGACAATGGCGCCGACTCCTGGTTGGAAGCTACGTCCATCGTCTGATTGTCGTCGCTCAGCTCGGCGAGCTTGCTGGCGAGCCAGCATGTCCGGCTGCTGGACCGACGTCTTTGCCAAGCACGAAGTCCGACTGCCTCGCCCACCTGCACCGCCTCCCTCGCCCGCGCGCGCTTTCCGCCCGAAATGGTCAGCGCTGCCCACCCCGCTTCCCGGTGCACATTATGATACTCGGTTGCCGAGGCAGCTACTCTGGCGCCACACGCCCGTCCCTCCGCCACCCACCATTGCTATATAAACTGTTGCGCCGGCCATAGCTGCAGTCATCCGCCTCCATTCCCTTTCTCCTGTCCACACCACTGCTACCCACCATGGCTTCCTCGCGCTCCAGCGCTCTTCGGGATGGGCGGACGATGGACCACAAGGAGATGGCAACCATTGCTGTCGACTGGCTGGCCGGCAGGCAGCTGGAGGACGACGACATCCCAATGGAGAACATGGTAATCGATGATCCGGTGCCAACCCCCTCCTCCGCGCCATCCTCACAAGTGCATTGCACCATGACCATCGGCGAGTCCCGTGCCCAATACATGGACACAGTGAGGCAGAAGCGTCAGGAGTAGTACCGGGAGGCGTAGGCCGACGCCGCCTACAACCAGCATCTCCTCCAGGAGCACCTGCTGGCGGAGGAGCAGATCACCGTGGAGCGGGCAGAGCAGGAGGTGCTGCTCGACTCGTACTGCTCCGCCCGCGAGGGCCGCCTCGAGTGCTGGCGGTACCGCATGCGGGTGGCAGAGGCTACGGGAGCCTACAAAGAGGGCGATGAAGTGGGCGAGGCGTTGTTTGGCGAGACTGAGGACAAGGCAGAGGACAATGCCGACTCTGACAAGTCCCCACACCGCTGGCGTCGACGAGGCCCTACTCCGCCGAGGCCCCATGGTGCCAACAACGAGGCAGAGGACACCGTCGGCTCCACTGAGGCCCCGCCGTGCCGACACCGAGGCGGAGGACCTCACCGGCTTCGGCGAGGCCCTACTCCGCCGAGGCCCCGCCCCGCAAACAATGAGGTAGAGGACATCGCCGGCTCAGCCGAGGCCCCACCCTGCCGGCAATGAGGGGGAGGATTTCCCCCGCTCTGCCGAGGTGCCGCCCAGCCGGCAACGAGGCAGAGGACATCGCTGGCTCCGTTGTGGCCCCGCCCCGCTGCCAACGAGGCCGTGCCACATAGAAAACGAGGAAGAGTAGAACACGGTATGTCGCCGCCACTCGGGTCCAAGTAAGGCCACCATTGCTACCCTCCGGTTGAAGCCAAGCTAGGTGGGTTGACCATTGACGGTCGATTAGCTTCTTGGCAGTGACATGGAGTCGATGAGCTATGTTGGAGAAGGACGCCGCTTCAGTTACTTAACTGCTAGTGCAGTTGGGTCACTGACACATGGGCCCAACATGCAATTGGGACACATGTCACTTATGCAACTACACCTACAGTTAAGTCACTAAAGCTCAGTCCGCCGGAGAAGAAGCTTCTGTTTGGCTCAGCCGGACACAGGTGGGTAGCTTTGGTTAATTAATTATACCTCCAGCGCACCCCTTTTTAGTTGAAGAATGTATGAAATGTAATGAAATCCGTCATGTTTATATGAATGAATTTAGTTCGATTAGTTAAAATTCTTGTATCACTGGCATTGGATGAACATGCAAAACAATACGTACTAGCATTATTCCCAGAGTGATCACCTCGTTTGCAGAACTTTCACATATACTCCACCCGGTCCTTTTTAGTCTGCATACAAGTTTTTTGTCTAGTCAAAGTATCTCTACTTTGACCAATCTTATAGAAAAAAGTATGAACATTCACAATGTAAAATCAACTAACTTGAAAGAAATCTAATATGTGAAGTAAAAAGGACCAGATGGAGTACAAAGAGTTTGAGAAGCTTTTTAGCGTTCCTGTACATTGCAATCAAACACACATGCCTGGCAATTCATAGAGAACATTCAAAACAATCGATGATTATGCATCTCAGCGATTCACATGTCAGAGCCAATATTTACTTCACAACTAAAGAATAAAGAAAAATCGATCGATGCTCTGCCGACAAAGAGGCGTCCCATTCAAAAATATCAAACGCATGTCTTCTTGCTAACATCAATGAGCAAAATTTGACAAGGTTGTCCGATTCCAAAATGTCAAATGTTGTTTTGCATACATCAATGAGCAAACTTTGACAAGGTTTTCCCATTCCAAAATATCAAATGCCTACGATTGTGGAATGGGCAGGGTTTTCCATCAGTTCGGACATTGACATGGCACCTCGTGCTAAATAAACCAGTTGTTCTTTTTGTGCAGTTCCACTAAAATCAACCAAATTTGTGCGTAGCTTGTATGATTTCGCCTTTATATGTTGCAACGCCTTGAACATATCGGCACCTCCTTTCTTGTGGTGGAAATGAATGATTCGATGTATTCATGAACATTTTGTGCAGTTCCCTTTGAAATCAAGATGAGCACCCCTGTTTGCACAAATACAAAAAAGTGATTAGTATAAAGCAAACTGTACTATGAATTGATAGTTTAAACACGCACCTACATGGTCCATGTAGAGCACACTTTAAAAAATGCAACTCATCGGAAAGAATCCTAGAACAACATTGTACTCATGACAGCAAAAAATATGGAGATATGTCAGTCCTTCTAAGCTGAAGTTAGTTTGGTCTTGTGGGGAGTAATGTAACCATCCTTCAACTGCTCCTTCTGATGAGAAGATAGACAGGGCTTCTTCATCCTGGCATAATCGGAACTAGTCACTTCATGTACTCCATATTCTTCTTCAGAGGAGGTTGATCCTGTTGTGCAAAGACAGGAGGACAACTAAATGCTAGCATCCATGTTTGCTCGAAAAAAAGGAAAGGAAATATTTAAAACAACACAGATGAAGCACTTCTCAAGGACAATACCACTTTCTCATGACAGTATCTAAACAGTAGCACAACACCAATAGAGATAACAAAGCTCAATCATATGGATGAAATCCGTGGGCGAGTACCAACCTTTGTCAGGAGGCTTATTGTGTAGAGCATACAGATCAAGCACTTCTCCGAAACCATCTGTTGTTATCTACTATGGTTGCCACGCTTACTATATACTCCTCGATTAGTTTAATGTTTCCAACATCTTCTTGTGCAATTCCACTAAAATATATGGTATCTTCAAAGAAGATCCCTATTTGCACAAGTAGAGATAATTACATATTACATTAAGAGTGGCATCAAATCAGTGGCAAAATAATTGCTTGTTCCAGCCATAGCAATAAATTAAGATGCAAAACTATATCATTACTTGTGTCATCATAGTTCCAGTGCTTTATTACAGCACCGAGAGTTGATTTTTGTTTTTCTTCCGCTTGTTCTTCCCCTTCATCACTTGGTTCAATAACAGACAAGCTTCGCCTTCAATGTAAGCTTTGGCATGTCAATTAGGGAGCACAAGTATAGCACTAAACAACGACATTAATTTTCTGATGAAAGTGGCAAAATACAGGCCAATAGTTGTGAAATATCCTTATCTTACCTCAATGGGATATTATGATGCGCATACAGATTGGAAGTCTTGTCTCCATTTGTGCAGTTCACTAAAATCAAGCAACATTACCGTACAAGTAGCACAACATATGAAAGCACACTGCACAATCATGTGAAAGAAGGCTAGTACTGACCTCTCATGAAGTGGAATTCAAACAACTCACAACAAGAAGATCTGAACCAAATTTGCCAACACGGATAGGAAGTAAGATCTCCTCTTGTGCAGTTCCACTAAGATTAAGCAATCAAGCAACGTTGCCGGTGTGACATTTTGGTTGAACTGCACAAAAAACTCTTAAAACAAAAGTTTTTTGTGCAGTGCAACAAAAGGTCACAATAGCAACGAAATGAAGTAGATAACCTTGTTTACATAGTGGTGCAAAGGAAACAACTTGTGGTCAATAACGATGGATGACATAGATGCCAACAAAAAGAAGCATCTAACTTATCTAAATGGGAAAGAAAGCAAGACAGTAGCATTTCTCAAACGGTGGCATTGATTCATATTAACAGAGAGATTATATTAACAATAAAATTTGTTAAACATGTATTTGCTTTTAAATGTGGCATTGCATCAATTTTCCAGCGGGATTATTAGAGGGTGTTTGTTTACAGGGACTTTTTGTTGTAGGGACTAAAAAAAGTCCCTTTCAGTCCCATCTAAACCAAACAGGAGGGACTTTTAGGGACTAAAAGTGGCATTTGGGACTAAAGAAAGAAGACCCCGAGGGAGAGTCTTTTTGGGACTTTTTCCAACAGTTGCCCCTGCCCCACATCACATCTTATTTCTATTAGTTCATTACTAGGGGTAACATGGTCTTTTAGCATGTCATTTAATAACCTCTAGTCCATGTTTAGTCCCTTGAACCAAGCAGGTAGGGACTAGGGACTTTTTAGTTGGGACTAAAAAAGTCCTAGGACTTTTTAACCGAGCAGGGCCTTAGATTAACAACAACTAAAGAGGTGCACGGGACAGTGGATGCACCAGCACCATGTGCATCTACCGATGTATGAAGGGGTGATGCACAGTCTGTCGCAACAAAGAACAAACAACCAAGGAGCATATTTGTGTTGGCCCCAGTTTTGTTATCTTTAGAAACCTTTCCCTATGTGAGCGCAGCAAATCTAGTCCTGCTCAAACTCTACAGCCTTGTCCCCCAAAACAAAAAGATTAGTTCGTTACAGATGTGCGTACTGCGTTTGTCATTGTTTTCCCTTTTCGACCAACGTAGGTGCTGGATAGCCATTCTGTACTAGTGCTTTCCCCCTTCCTTTCCTCTTTGAACCACGTCCTAGATTCATGCTATACAACTTTCCCCCTTCCTTTCCTTCTTGAACCACGTCCTAGATTCATGCTATACAACTTTCCCCACTACTTTCCCCCATTCCTTTCCTCTTTGAACCACGTCCTAGATTCATGCTATACAACTTTCCTGTTTGATCCAACACCTAGATTCAAGTGCAGAAGCGGAAAAAACCCACATGCAGCTAGAGCAATGCATGTGAACAAGTAAATTATACCTTACGGTTCTTGGGGTGTGGTTCGGTGGGTCACCGGAGGTCGTTCTGCCCACACTATGTGCGACGGCGAGGAAGAAGGTGTAGGAGGCCCTCCCGCTCCGCCGTTGGGTGAAACAGAACAACTGCGTCAGCGTTAAGCCTCCTTCCCTTCCCGACGGACGGATCCTGCCGGCTCTTTGACCAGCAGTGAGGGGAGAGAGAGAGGCCAACGAAGTCTTGTTTAGGTCTGGAGAGGGTGAGAGAGTGTAAGAGAGCAACTACAAGCGTTGAGGCTCCACCGTGTATATATATAGTGGAGAGAGAGTGTGAAGAGTGCAAACCCTAGAAAACAAGCGTTGAGGCTCCACCGTGTATATATATATATATATAGTGGAGAGAGAGAGAGTTTGAAGAGTGCAAACCCTAGAAAACAAGCTCGAGGCTGTAGCGTATATGTGATGAGGTGATTATACGGTCACTACGAGATCGTATAGCTCCGTATCCATCCATTTTGACCAGTCAAAGAATCCTCCTGGCATCGCCCCAGATCACTTTCTCTCTCTATCATGCGAGGCCTACCTTTCATTGGGTGGAAGAAAGAAGTCAAACAAAAACAAAATTATGCTCAAGTGTGGTAATGGAACCCGAGACCTCAAATTTGATGAGCGAACAGGCTAACCAGCTACACCACCCTCACATTATGTTTAACGAGAGGAAAATAACCTTTTACACATTCCTGCATTCGTGTGACAAGCATGCCGTGTTTTAATTGCGTGGGAGTCATTGGGATTTAAATCATAATCGTGTCATGTGGGTTTGGTGGTAAGGTCTTTTGGGATTTTAAGCAGTGTTGGTAGTACAGAAATAATGCAGGCTTAGTTACCTTACCTCTCTCCATGTAGTACGTTGGGTCCCACCAGTCAGAGGGTGAAACAAACAAATTAATAAGAAAAATTAAAAGCGCCAGCGGTGTATCTTACCTCACACATCTCGCTACTGCTCGTGAACACTGTCCAATTGATCCCTCTGTTCACTCATGTACTATTTTAAGTGAATCCTTATTATAACATGCACACAATTTTGGGCACTTGTATTCGACCTAAGTCAGTGTGCCACCGTATCTCGTACTACTCCCTCCGTCTAGGTGTAATAAGTCACGTTAGAAGGTGTAGTGGGACCAAGGTGCAAGTAGATTGGAGGAGAAGGAGAAACTTGACCGGTCCTTGCTCCAATCAAAGCCCTGATTTCTGCCTCTAAACGCAACAATTAATCACAACAACTAAGTGATGCCGTTTTAGCTACCATGCAGGGCCACGTATTAACTCGCATGCAAGCCGACTTTGATTTCTTGACTGATCAACGCGTAGTTGCGCTCCATGCATTGGGTTTCCGGGGGAGATAACGAGGCAGAGTAAGGAGCGTTTGGTTACATTGCTTAGGCTGGTCATAGTGATGAGTAACTTGGACTAGTAACATGCATATGTTACTAGTCTATGTTACTACCTTCATAACGGGTAGTAACATATGGATGGTTGATACGTCTCCAACATATCTATAATTTTTTATCGTTCCATGCTATTATATTATCTATTTTGGATGTTTAATGTGCTTTAATATGCTCTTTTGTATTATTTTTGGGATTAACCTATTAACCGGAGGCCCAGTGTCAGTTGTTTTTTTGCCTATTTCAGTGTTTCGCAGGAAAGGAATATCAAACGGAATCCAAACGGAACGAAACCTTCATGAGGATCTTTCTTGGAACGAACGCAATCCAGGAGACTTGGAGTGGAAGTCAGAGACGCAACGAGGCGGCCACGAGGCAGGAGGGTGCGCCCAGGGGGGTAGGCGCACCCCCCACCCTCGTGGGCCCCTCGTAGCTCTACCGACCTACTTCTTTCGCCTATATATACTCTTATACCGTAAACACATCCAGGAGAGCTACGAAACCACTTTTCCACCACCGCAACCTTCTGTACCCGTGAGATCCCATCTTGGGGCCTTTTCCGGTGATCTGCTGGAGGGGGATTCGATCACAGAGGGTTTGTACATCAACACCATAGCCTCTCCAATGATGTGTGAGTAGTTTGCCACAGACCTTCGGGTCCATAATTATTAGCTAGATGGCTTCTTCTTCTCTCTCTTTGGTTCTCAATACAAAGTTCTCCTCGATGTTCTTGAAGATCTATTCGATGTAATACTTTTTGCAGTGTGTTTGCCGAGATCCGATATCGATATGATATCTTTTTGTAGTGTGTTCACAGAGTTCTTATATGGATGATTTGATATCTTTGCAAGTCTCTTCGAATTTTCAGTTTAGTTTGGCCTACTAGATTGATCTTTCTTGCAATGGGAGAAGTGCTTAGCTTTGGGTTCAATCTTGCGGTGTCCTTTCCTAGTGACAGCAGGGGCAGCAAGGCACATATTGTATTGTTGCCATCGAGGATAAAAAGATGGGATTTATATCATATTGCTTGAGTTTATCCCTCTACATCATGTCATCTTGCTTAATGCGTTACTCTGTTCTTATGAATTTAATACTCTAGATGCATGCTGGATAGCGGTCGATGTGTGGAGTAATAGTAGTAGATGCAGAATCGTTTCAGTCTACTTGACACTGATGAGATGCCTATGTTCATGATCATGCCTAGATATTCTCATAACTATGCTCTTTTCTATCAATTGCTCGGCAGTAATTTGTTCACCCACCGTAATATATGCTATCATGGGAGAAGCCACTAGTGAAAGCTATGGCCCCCGGGTCTATTTTACATCATATTAGTTTATCGTCAACTTGCAAATTTCTGTCGCCGTTTATTTTGCAATCTTTACTTTCCAATCTATACAAAAAAATACCAAGAATATTTATCTTATTATCATTATCAGATCTCACTTTTGCAAGTGGCCGTGAAGGGATTGACAACCCCTTTATCGCATTGGTTGCAAGGTTCATGATTGTTTGTGTAGGTACTAGGCGATTTGTGTGTAGTCTCCTATTGGATTGATACCTTGGTTCTCAAAAACTAAGGGAAATACTTACGCTATTTTTCTGCATCACCTTTTCCTCTTCAAGGGAAAACCAACGCATGCTCAAGAGGTAGCAAGAAGGATTTCTGGAGCCGTTGCCGGGGAGATTTGCGCCAAGTCAAGTCAAGATTTGATCTCCCGTCAACTAGCCGATTTCTGGCGTCGTTGCCGCGGAGATCTATGCTCAAGTCAAGACATACCAAGTACCCATCACAAACTCTTCTCCCTCGCATTACATTATTTGCCATTTTCCTCTCGTTTTCCTCTCCCCCACTTCACCTTTGCCGTTTTATTCGCCCTTTTTCATTCGTCTCTTTTCGCTTGCTTCTTCTGTGCTTGTGTGTTGGATTGATTGTTTGTCAAGATAATACTAAATTATGTGATTTTTCCAATACCAACAACTATGATTTTATTAGCACTCCGATTGCTCCTATTACCGATGTTGAATGTTGTGAAATTGATGCTGCTTTGTTGAATCTTGTCATGAAAGATCAATTTTCTGGCCTTCCTAGTGAAGATGCCGCTACCCATCTAAACAACTTTGTTGATTTGTGCGATATGCAAAGGAAGAAAGATGTGGATAATGATATTCACTACTGCAGGATGCTGCTAACGTGACACTACGATTAGACACCCTTCGAGAAACTGTGTGCAATGCAATAATCGCAAAGGGTGGTGTATGAAAACCGTCAAAAAAGGTGAAAATGTTTGCGATGGAGGATGCATCAAACACGGTTCAAATTTTAGTTGCGTGTGTGATGAAGGGCATACAGTTTAGTTCAACTAACTATTGCGGTGAGGAGAAACAAAAGAAACGGGCAGCCAGATGAAGGCGTGTGCGATACACAGCATACAGTTCACTTGGATGAACTGTTTGTGATTAGGCAACACAAAAGAA
The DNA here is from genome assembly GCA_021605205.1 of Aegilops longissima. NCBI lineage: Eukaryota > Viridiplantae > Streptophyta > Magnoliopsida > Poales > Poaceae > Aegilops > Aegilops longissima. Next base: position 297,716,208 of record CM038678.1, read on the forward strand.
ACGGGCAGCCAGATGAAGGTTTGTGCGATATATAGCATACGGTTCACTCGGATGAACTGTTTGTGATTAGGCAACACAAAAGAAACGGTCAGCCAGATCAAGGTGTGTGCGATATACGGCATGCAGTTCACTTGGATGAACTGTTTGCGTTGACACAAGAGAACAGAAATGGTTCAACTTAACAAGACGTGTGTGTTGTGCGATGGGATTTCATGCGGTTCACTTGGCCCTTGTTGTCAGTGTGTGACCTCTGTGGCAAGTGTTCGCTCCCCCAGGCGCCTCTTCGTGTACCATGGCAACCGTCCACCGACTCTTTGCCTTTCCCTCTCGATTTGGAATTGTTGTCGCACACTAGCTCTTCCTCCCTCCTCCATTTGCCTTCACCCTTCCTTCTGCCATTGTTTAATCGTCTTCTCCATGGAGGGAACAAGCAGGAAATGACCATGTTATTCTTTCCCTGATCTGAATGATGATGCGATGGAGGAACTCATTGATCGGTGCGATGTCATCACCTCGGCTAGCATGGCAGGTTCATTCAAGACCATTCTCGACTCAACTAATATCATCATTACAAGGAACCCAAGGGTCCAGGAGCGGTTTGTTCTCCCCTATCTTCTTCGTCGTGACCCTGCTGACTGGCGCGGGGATGAGGGAAGCCTCGCCTTATGTAACTTGATGCCGCTTGATAATGATACGTATGATGTTAAGATGCCATCTCTTGAGGGCAAGGCTTGGGCATGCGCAAATGGATATTGGGTTGTTTATATTGGGTACAAGTGCGAGTGGGAACTTGTGAATGTGTACACTTGTCACCGGGTTCCACTTCCAAAAATCTCAGACGACTGCCCAGAGGTTGAGTACACCGGTATTCTACGTGAGTTCAAATACGATCATGCTGACTGTCCTCTATGGAAGATAGAAATTTGTCGAGTTCCCAAACGCTCTTGGGATTACACGAACTATGAAGTTGTTGCAATCTTCAACAAGCTTGTTGCCGTCCTTACTTCCACGCCTCGATGGATATTGCTCAAAAATCAATTTATGTAGATGGATGAGTACTGTGATGCAATTCAATACTAGGGTCTTGTGTTTTCTGCCACCACTCGTGGCACTGTTTTTGCATGGAATCCTGATGCTTTCGGTATGTTTGTCTTCCACCGTAATTATAATTGTTTCATCCACATGCATGCGGGTTAGCTAGTTTCCCTTTACTAATTAACCTTCTTGTGTTTCCCTGGTCCTATGAACATTCCACAACCTATACTTGAAAAAATTTATAACCAAGGGGGATATGACGATGCTGATGATCACGAGCATGAGGACGAGCAAGACCCATATACTTAGTGGTGCCTGGCAACTTATTCCGATGGATCACCTCTTCTTGTCTGTATACAAGGCACTGCTGATGTTACTAAGGAAACAGGTGTTGTCTTGCATGGTCGCACTCTTCGGACCTATTCCAACATCCGTTGCAGGGTATTCGGGATGGATACTAGTGTACTAGTGCCAACACCTTCTCCCTGGTTCAGTATTGAAATTCTTGGAGGAAACTCACTCTTCCTTGGACAAAACTATCCAATGATGGTGGAAGGCGATCCAGCTGCTACACAACGTTACTACCATTTATGAGAAGCAACTGTATCTATACCTTGGACATTACTATGCTTCCCTACCATCCCAATATGGGTCCTGACATAGGCCGCTTCAGCCTCGACGATCAGTCCTGCATTGGTCTCGAGATTGACAGTAGCTAGCCCTTCCCAGAGAATCACTTCTGGTTCAAAGCAAGCGTTTCCGACGCCGACGAGTGGTTGAGCTGAAGTTCATTTCATCGCTTTGTTATTTGTTGTGTGAGAAAAACTTTACTATAATGTTTTGTTGGAAATGATCTATAATCCAACGTGTATCCTCGTTATCGTTGTGGGTTGATGACTTGTTGTATGTAATCAATGGTACATTTGCATATGCGTCCATCAACTCACGCCTGCTAGTGGTGTCCATATGAATAGTGCTAGTGGTTTTAGTTGAAAAAATTAGATAGTGCTAGTAATTTGTAGCTGCATATTTTGACAAATCGCAGTGTCACAAGGTTGACAAATGGCAATGTTACTAGATAAACAAATGTCAATCTTTCCAGTTTGAGAAATGGCAACATACCCAAAATGACAGATATGCAAATCTTACCCAATTGTTTGTATGTGGTTGCACACGGTCATGCAAAACAACCGCTTATGCTTGAAGGGATGCAGAAATCCTGCTCGGCACATTTTCCCTTGGCTTCCTGGGGAAGCTGTCTGTTTGCATACAGGTGTTCTAACTAAAACGTTTGCGATGAGTGTTTTTTATATTTAAAAACCGTTGACGTTTTTTTTAAAGAAAATCATTTGATAAGTATGTACATTAAGAGAGAAAACGCAAGTTTGTTCAAACCATATCTTTCAGTTAGTCACACTGCGAATTTATATTCATATGATCGAGAATTTGAGATACAGTATTAAACCCCAAAAAAAACTATTTCCGGCGGCGGCGGAGGCGGCGTGCCGCACAGTCGTTGTCGTTGTCGTCCTGCGGGACGCCGTTGTTGAAGTCTTCAAGGCAGCATTCTTCACTTGTAAATCAAACATCATGTCATCGCGCAATCGACGGGCGGGGCACGGGAGGACGGCTACTGGCACCGCTGAGAGGTAGCGGTCGACGGCAGCGTCCCATGCCATCGCGGGGTGAGCATGGGCACGGGCACGGGCGCGGAGGGTGCAGCCAAACGCATGGGGACCGGCGCCGCGGTGGGTGGAGGGGCGCGCACGGGCGCGGCGGGTGCAGCCAAACGCACGGGGGCCAGCGCCACGGTGGGTGGAGGGGCGCGCACGAGCACGGGCACGGGCGTTGGCACTGTCATGTACACGAGCTTGTGCGGGTCCGCGAAGACCTCATTGGCGCCCGCGGCTTCCAGCTCTGCGATAGTGCTCGGCGTCCAGCCCATCAATGCTACGAGGATGGTCGCTTGCGCGGGCGCGGGGATGGGAGCTTGGACGGGAGTGGGCGCAGCAACCGCCGCGGCCAGCTCGTTCTAGGCCATGTCCATGATGCCCCATTCCTCCTTATTTTCTATCTCCTCTGGCTCTGAGTCGACTTCACCAAACTTGAAGACTAGTGGCAGATGATCATTCTGCGCCATGGCGGTGGAGGTCTGCGGGGGGGGGGGGAATGGGATGCAAATAGTAAGGCCGCCCGTATTAAACAGCGGCTCAGGCGCCATTAAAGGAGAGGAAGGCAGGCGGCCATGGAAGTCAAAGGGCTCGCTTCCCAATGAGCCTATGCAGCATACAGCTCGCACGCTTCCCGGTGAGCCTGCGCATTGGAGGACAGCTAGCACGCCTCTCGGCAAGCCTGCGCACCGGACTACGCTCGCATGCCTCCCGTTCAGTCAAGGTCAAGCAGTTGTCTGCATGGCACCTCCTATAGCCATTAAAACCTAGACACGTGGCGTCACATGAATGGTTAACAAAACGCACACGTTTTGAATTATACAAACGTTTGAGATATTAAAGTGGCAGCTATTTTTTCAAAATGCCATTGTTGGCTGTCATTATTCGAGTGCGCCTTCTCTCAAAATGGACACGAAAAATACCACATCATGTCGGGTGCTGTCGGTGTCAAAACCGGCGGATCTCGGGTAGGGGGTCCCGAACTGTGTGTCTAGGCGGATGGTAACAGGAGACAAGGGACACGATGTTTACCTGTGTTCGGGCCCTCTTGATGGAGGTAAAACCCTACGTCCCGCTTGATTGATATTGATATTGTGGATGTTTACAAGAGTGGATCTACCACGAGATCAAGGAGGCTAAACCCTAGAAGCTAGCCTATGGTATGATTGTAAGGGTTGTTGTGATTGTAGTCCTACGGACTAAAGCCATCCGGTTTATATAGGGACCGGAGAGGGCTAGGGTTACATAGAGTCGGTTACAATGGTAGGAGATCTACATATCCGTATCGCCAAGCTTGCCTTCCACGCCAAGGAAAGTCCCATCCGACACGGGTGAAGTCTTCAATCTTGTATCTTCATAGTCTTGGAGTCCGGTCGATGATGATAGTCCGCAAATGATAGTTCGGTGATGATGGTAGTCCGCTGTCCGGACACCCCTAATCCAGACTCCTCAAGAGCCCTGAACCAGGCTTCAATGACGATAAGTCCGGCGCTTATATTGCTTGGCATTGCAAGGCGGTTCCTCCTCCAAATGATAGAAGATTGTGAACACCAGGATAGTGTCCGGCTTTGCAAAATAAATTCCACATTCCACCGTAGAGAGAATAATAATATATGCACGAGTTCAATCTGCTGACGTTTTCCGTGGCATGACGTCACACCACTACCAAGCCATTACTCAATTGCTTTTTACTTTACCACCTCAAAGACATTTAGCGGCGGTTTCTTGGCACGCCTTGTCGAAGCAGAGATCGTGTTTCCCCTTAATCCGGATTCTCATCAATACGGGCGTAGAACTCCAACCGCGCCTGCTCGCCACGCCTCTATCGGCGAGTCCCAAACGGTCACGGAGACGGCTCTTGGTATTCTCCTCTTTATAACGGGACCAAGGCTCGCTTTTTTTCTTTAATCCACCATCGAATCTTCTCCACGCCCAAGTCCCAGCACCTAGAGCTCCAGATTCGAGCGCTTTGGACCTTCATCATGTCCGATTCCGACCTCCGTGGTCGGTGGATGCCCTCCTCCGTCACGGAGGAGGACGTGCTAAAGCTGCGAGAGGCCAAGCACTGCCTTTACGAGATTTCGCACAGGTTGCCCACCAAGGGCAGGCCATCCCCACCCCGAGCCCGGCGAGTATGTCGCCTTCATTTCCCACCTCCGTCGGGTTTAGGCTTCCGATGGATCCTTTTGTGAGAGGGCTCATGTTTTACTATGGGTTGGAATTCCATGACTTGGCTCCGAGTCCATCCTCCATATATCCGCATTTATTGTCATCTCGAAGCCTTCCTCCGCGTCACCCCACACTTCGCCTGTGGTCAAGACTTTCAATGTGGCACCAAAGATGATCGGGGCGCTAAGCGGAGTGTGGCGGGCGGCCATAAGTAGGAGGGCCGATGCCTCGTGGCCCGCTCCTTCCAAGAGGAGCTCACTGTGGCAGCAAGAGTGGTTCTATATTACCGCCCGAGGGGCCGCAGACAAAATCCACCGCCCCTATTCCGCCCGGGAGCTCCACGACGATTGATATCGTGGGTCAACCAAGGGCTCAATTGGGGGCCGTCAAAGGACGTGCCCCTACTGCAGGGCCGGATTCGAGATCTCCTAATGAGGGAGATCGATATGGTGGTGGTGATGCAGGTTATGCTAATTAGGCGCCTCCTGCCCTGCAAACGCCGTCCTCTCCGGCTATGGGAGTTCAATCCGGAGGGCCCACGGATTCTTCAACACTTCATGGGTATGACACCCCTGGAGATGTATAACTTATTCTTCGGATCGCAAGAGGTGCGTCCGGAATTGACCGAGGATGCTAGACTAAGCTGCAATCGCCCGGATACTCAAGTAAGTAGTTCCAAGTCCGGACATGTCGTTTGTTTGCCTTTCGATGATCCGCCTTATGACCGATCTCCTTCTACACATGAGTGGATAGCGGAAGCAAAATTAATACGGTGTCCGGCCCCCCTTCCCAAGACCGCGCCGGATCCCGTGCTGGTCCGGATGCTTGAGGTTGCGCCTTCGGAGGAAAGCGAAGGGGAAAGCAGGAAAGCTACTGCCTCGCCTAAGGAGGCTCTTGAATGAGGGGGGATCGAGAATCCCTCCTACCAAGGGGAGAAGATGACTGCCTCCGAGGACCCGGGGAAAAAAGCCCCTAAACGGGGGAAGAAATCTTCGCCTGAGGGTCCTGCGTCCGGGGAGGCCCCGGCCGCACAATCTCCCTTAATGAGCCAGCCCTCCAACGAGCCGTAAGTAGAAAGAAAGGAGTTTTATAATAAGGGACATCCCTATTTGTGCTTCTGAGGATAACTAAAGTTTTTACCTTGTAGTTCGGATCTCCGCCCTTCGCAGATGAGCTCGTCTTCGGGGACCTTCGTCCGAGATGATAGAGACGCCCGTCCCGGCACCGTTGGATAGGGCGGACGAGCCTGAAGTGTCGTCACGGAGGGAGCCCCCGGGTGTGGCAAAGCCGGATAGTTCGGCGCCAACTGGTGTACAGCTGAAGGATCTGCTTGAGAAGGCGTCTATCTTAGAAGATCATCACGCATTGATGAGCATGGTGATTGAAAGGATTTCGTCCGCCGAAGGCGGGTTGCATGATGTCGCCGAGTTTATCGGCGGGGTTTGAGGTACGTAAAATGACACACCTTTTAACAGTTTGCATATAGAATGCGCCTCAGATAGAGAGTAGCCCCGAGACTCGGTAGGTTGTCGATATCGACAGCGTGCCGAGGATCAAAATCGCAGGTTTAAATTCCCGCCGTGCCGTTGCAGGTGGCGGGTTGTCCGGGGGCCAGCCGGACTAATGGAGTTGCTGAATTAAAGCGGCAACTCGATGTGGCGGATGAAGACATCGCGATCATCAAAGCGACTTGATGAGTCGCAAGGTAAGTGTTACTGTGCGGTCACGTGGTAAGGGAGCCGAAGCCAACTCCTTACAATATGTGCGTGAAATGCAGATAGTGCCGCTGCCGTGGAGAGTCTTCGGGCCGAACTTGCTCAAGCCAAGGAGCAGGCCAGAAGGAGTAATGCGGCAGCCTCGAAGGCGGCCGAGGAGTTAGCGGTCGAAAGGGCCGCACACTGCCGGAGCAGGGAAGAGATAGCCGAAATGGCTGTGAAGTTAAAAGAGGCTACCGACCGCAATGAGGCTCTTGGGAAGGAGCGCCTAGCGGGGCAAGAAAACCTGCGGAAGGCCACCGCCGAAGCCGAGAATGCCCGCTCTGCAATGCGGGCTATGAAGGAAGAGCTGCGCCAGCCGGGAGATTGTAGCCGGCAAGCCTTTTTCGCTGCGCCAAGGTTCACGGATCCAAAATATGCTCACCGGGCTAACTGTGGTGTCCGGAGGACCTTTATATGGACTTAGCAGCGAAAAGCGGCGGATGCCGCAGCATTTTCGCCGGAGGATCACCAGATCAAGAGCTGTTTTGGTCTCAATTCCATAGTCCGGAGCGTTCACTTCCGCCGACCGATCGTTTGGCTGAGTGGGCTGAGCTGAATAGGTTGTCCGGCTTGCTATGGCGGATATAGTGACCCATATCCGCCGGATAGGCCCCACCAAGAGTTACTTTGGCTTATTGCAGCAATTTCTTGGGGCGGTGCCGCATATCAAGGCGATGAAGCGGTCGGCCTGCATAGAGGGTGCGCGGATGGCGCTCGCCCGTGAAGACACATTGACGAGATGGATGCCACCGTTGTTGCGACCCGGGTTCGGATAATAACCGGCTACCCGCCGAGCACTATTTTGGCGGCGTCTGCTCGGTGCTCGTGTAATAGAGTCGCAGATGCTCGAAAAATGTTACGCTCGAATGAACGCTTATATGATGTAAAACGATTTTTATGATGTAAGCGCCTTTTATACTTGTGCGTTCAAGTAATAGAATATCTCCTTGCGGCCGCTCATGTATACGTATGTATAACCTAAAAGATGGCGATCGTCGGCTTCAGCCCCCACGCACAAGGTGCCGGGTGTTCGCAAAAATAGCGCGTTTTCACACTTAATCCGACGCCTCGGTCCTGTAAAGGAGGTGGTAGCGAGCAAACGAGGCAACCGGACTATAATGCTTTATCACTTTCACTTAGCCATGGAGTTCGAGGGTGGGGCTACGACATAGCCCCGGGTGCACGTGTTTCTCGAATTCGGGCACGATGTGCTGGCCGAAACGCCCTTCGTCAAGCGGAGGAATCCTAAACATTCCCAAGGTCGATCGAGTGGTTGACCACTCGTTGTATCATGACAGTCGGTTTTCGGCTTTCATCGAGGTGCTCGCCCAACCGAATCGGGGCACAATCGCAGAGTTCTCCGAGCCGTTAGCCGATGATACGGAACGTAAGGCAGCAAAACATAGGAGCCGGGCAAACCCAACATTTGACCAAAGACATGATTCGAGCTGATGCATATAAGGCCTAACTCGAGACGCCGAACACTCCCGAAGGTGTTCGGTCTTTATAATAGCGGCAAAACAAAGACCTAAGCCCCTTGTGTCCGTGCACGGCAGGTTCTTCCGCGCGCTGCCGATGCCAAAACGCTAGTCTCCACTCTGGTTATACTGAAAACCAGGGATTATAGCAACAAGAGACAGAAGAAAGGTTTACGAGGGTCTTAGTCCGAAAAGAGTCCTTGCAACGGGTCCCTACCGCACGCTGCGCTGTGTCTCTCTGCAGCCGTATCCTCGACGGTGTGCACGCTGTTCATCTGTAAAAGAGAGGAACTTGGTTGGAAAAGAAATCGTGCGAGAAAGTGCATAAAAATTGAAATATAGATTAAGAAAGCTGGGCCTATGCGAGCTCATTATGGCTTGTATGTGCAAACCCTTGTGAAGGGGTGTGCGGTTAGGTAGCCCCTAGCTTATTTATTCCGGACTCGTCCAGCCGCGTCCGGGGTCTCGGGCGACCCTTTGATGAAACGATGCCACGTGGACCGGGCATTTGAAGCGTAAGAGACGCGGAATGTGGTAGTGTATTGAAGCGGACGAGAGCTTCCCGTCCCAGTGGTGCTTGATAGCTGGCTTAAGGGCCTGGCGCCACTCCTTTGAAGGAAGTGCGGCTATGCCGAATTGTAATAGGGTCTATCCCCACTTGCGGATTGTGCCCAGCTATAGAAGGTTTAAGTCACTGCCGCTGTCCATCAACACCTGCGTTAATTGCAGTCCGTCTATTATGGGATCCGATATCAGGGCAGTCTAGCTGCGCCCGGATCGTCCCGACTAATCCAGATGGTCAAAAGTGATTGGTTTTGGCATCCAACCTTGGTCCACTGGGGTGGATCGTCCGACACTTGTCTTGGCGAGTGCCGTGTTGGCTTTCCGTGTTATCACGTGAAGCGAGTTTACTGTTTTGACTTCTCGAGGGAAAGTCTTTTGACTTCCGGTGCTCTGCTGGTGGGGCTCGTCATTGTCCTCGCTTGGCGATCGAGTTCTTGTGTCCGCATTAAGTCTGCGGACTGTTTAAAACCCAACAATTTCGGTTGGTATGGTTTGCGAGCCTTCCGGGTATCAGGATTTGACATATCCGATCTAAAATTTTGTTTAAATTTGATAGCTCGCCTTTGTTGTCCTTAAGAGGCCGTTTTTATTGTCCGCCACGAGATTTTGAATCCGGCGTTGACCGCCGTGCCTCGTGGGCTTTTTTTCTTTATTCCGGCCGATCTTTCTGCGCCGTGACTTTCCGCTTCCATCTCGATCTCAGATGTACTGGTCGCTGGTGCTGCATCTTGCTAGCCACTGTCTTCTCTAGCAAAAGCGCATCATGAGGCTTGTTAGCGCCCATTGTTCTTGGCTTCTCTTGGCCGAGGTGTCCGGCGAGCCATTCGTCTCGGACGTTGTGTTTAAAAGCTGCTAAGGCTTCCGCGTCCGGACAATCGACTATTTGGTTCTTTTGGTAAGGAACCTGTTCCAATTCTTGCTACCGACTCTCTGGGCTGTTGGGTTATATGACTCAAATCGTCGGCATCCGGAGGGCGGACATAAGTCCCTTGAAAATTTGTTCTAAACGCGTCCTCAAGCTCTTCCCAACTTCCAACAAGTTTTTCGGGAGGCTTTTGAGCCAATGCCGAGCTGGCCCTTGAGCTTGAGGGGTAGGTATTTTATGGCGTGAGATCATCTCCTCTAGCCATGTGTATGTGTAGTATGTAGTCTTCTATCCGCACTCAAAGTGCATTGTGCGTCGATGCCTCTATGTTTATGGGTTTAAACCTGCTGGAAATTCATGATCCAGCACCTCATCGGTGAAACATAGCGGGTGTGCGGCGCCTGTATTTGGGTGTGCCGCTGTCTTGAACACTTGTCATGGTGTGTTACTTCTGGGGTCCTCTTTTTGGCCCGTAGATGGACCTAGTTGGGCCGTCCGCTTTACCGTGATTATAACTCGCTTGTGTGCAGCCCCGTTTGTCGCTTTGGTCCTGTCATCTGGCCGTCTATCCGCCAGCGGCCTCTTTATTTTTTGACTGTGAAGGCTCGATGGCTTCTCGTCAAATTCTGGGAGCAACTTGCGCTTCGGTAGTCTTAGTTTGATGGCCATTGCCATATTTGTCTGCGGTCTTGAATACTTTGCTCCACTTCATTACGAGCGTGTCTTCGCTGTTTTGAGCTTCCGCTTTAGCCTTCTTCAAACTTCTTGCAGTGGCGACTAGTTTTTTGCGTATGTTCTTATGCTCGTGTTGTGGCCGGACTGTTGATTGCTCCGTGAAGGGGTTGATTATCCGCCTCGTCCTGTTCGTCGTCTCATGGCTTGCCCTGCTCTATCGCTGGGTCGTTAGGAAGGCTTCTTTGATCGAGGCGGGACTTAGGGTGGCGTTTATGTCGCCGTTTTGGTTCTTTATCGGCGAGATTATCCTCTGCCGCCCCCGTTGTTCCTCGTTATCGATTCCTTCGGGTGTCCACCATGTATATGTCGTATGACGAGGTGGTCTTCCAAAGGTCCTGTAGGCACTGGTTCTTGGAGTCTCCGCATCGCCGCCCATACCGCCGATGTCTTGGAGTCGTAGTCGAGTATGTCGGTTAAATCGTCGACGGTGGCTACGAAGTGGGTGGTGGGTAGGATCTGAATTTCTTCGTCATCCGCGTCCCAACCGTCCTGGCCGTAGTTCGGCCAGGGCTCTCCGGATAGCGAGAGATGCTTCAATGAGTTTATGATGTCGCCAAAGGGTGAGTGCTGAAAGATGTCCGCAGCGGTGAATTCCATGATCGGCGCCCAATCGGATTCGACTGGCGGAGGCGCAGGAGGTTCGAAGTCCGGCAGGGAGTCCGGCACCTCAGAGTCATGGGCTTTGTGTGGGACAAGGTAAGTGTTCGGCTCCATCGCCATAGAAACTGCGGCTCCCGAGGCGGTGTCCAGCCATCCGTCCTCGATTCAAGCGATCGGCTCCGGACTATGAGTCGGAGCGGATCCGGGTGCGGCCTCCAAGGTGTTGTCCGGCGGCAGAGTTAGGTCATGCCCATCGTGACAGCGCGGCATGGTCGGCTGTGGCTCAGATCCATCGAGGATCAAGTCCCCGAGGATATCGGCCGTGAAGTTTAAGCTTCCAAACCTGACTCGACGGCCAGGCGTAGCTTCGATCTGCTCCAGATGGCTGCTGAGTTGGCCCGCAGCGCGGCCGCCGAATCGAAGATCTGTCCGGGAGAAAGGTCTCACCCAGATTGCCTCGTTATCGATTGAAGAGGCCATCACGCCTATCGGTGACGACACAGAGGAACTCTCAATGAAAGCACCAATTTCGGTGTCAAAACCGGCGGATCTCGGGTAGGGGTCCCAACTGCGCGCCTAGGCGGATGGTAACAGAGACAAGGGACACGATGTTTACCTGTGTTCGGGCCCTCTTGATGGAGGTAAAACCCTACGCCCCGCTTGATTGATATTGATATTGTGGATGTTTACAGGAGTGGATCTTCCACGAGATCAAGGAGGCTAAACCCTAGAAGCTAGCCTATGGTATGATTGTAAGGGTTGTTGTGATTGTAGTCCTACGGACTAAAGCCATCCGGTTTATATAGGCACCGGAGAGGGCTAGGGTTACATAGAGTCGGTTACAATGGTAGGAGATCTACATATCCGTATCGCCAAGCTTGCCTTCCACGCCAAGGAAAGTCCCATCCGGACACGGGGTGAAGTCTTCAATCTTGTATCTTCATAGTCTTGGAGTCCGGTCGATGATGATAGTCCGGCAAATGATAGTTCGGCTGATGATGGTAGTCCGGCTGTCTGGACACCCCCTAATCCAGGACTCCCTCAGGTGCCATTCCATGATAGCATGCCAAGTTTCATGAATTTCAGACGAGTTTTGGATTTACTAGAATTTAAAAACCAGGCATCTCAATGTTTTGCCGGCAATCAACGGTGCCCTGGTGTTTGAAATTCATTCTCATTTCTTGCATGGGACCTAAGCATTCACCCAAGGACACAGATTTGATTTTTCAACCAATTTATATGCACTGGAGCATGTGCTTGTAGTTCAAATTTGAATTATGCACATAAAATGCCTAGAAACCCAGTTAATGCATAAAAATGTCCAAATGAACCCCGAAAAATTGCAAAAATTGACACAACACTCATGTTGTTCTATGTTGACACTACAAAAATTTTGAAAGCAATAAGAGGCACTGGATATCTTTTCGTCCCTAAAGGTGGGACGTTCCCTATCGAAACCATCATGCTTGTTGTGAGAAGCTCTGGTTTGTGAGAAGCTTATACCCGAACCTGCCCCAAATGGTACAAATTTTTTACCATGGCATGTTGATGCCGCTCCATCATAGCATGCTAAGTTTCATGAATTTCATACGAGTTTTGGATTTACTAGAATTTAAAAACCAGGCATCTCAACGTTTTGCCGGCTATCAATAGTGCCCTAGTGTTTGAATTTCATTCCCATCTCTTGCATGGGACCTAGAAATTCACCCAAGGACACATATTAGATTTTTCAACCAACCTTAGTGCATTGGAGCATGTGCTTGTAGTTCAAATTTGAATTATGCACATAAAATGCCTAGAAAACCCTGTTAATGCATAAAAATGTCCAAACGAACCCCAAAAAATCACAAGAATTGACACAACACTCTTGTTGTTCTATGTTGACACTAGAAATTTTTTGACAGCAATAAGAGGCAATGGATATCATTTCGTCCCCAAAGGTGGGACGTTCCCTATCGAAACCATCATGCTTGTTGTGAGAAGCTCTGGTTTATGAGAAGCTTATACCCGAACCTGCCCCAAATGGGACAATTTTTTTTACCATGGCATGTTGATGCCGCTCCATGGTAGCATGCCAAGTTTCATGAATTTCATACGAGTTTTGGATTTACTAGAATTTAAAAACCAGGCATCTCAACATTTTGCCGGCAATCAACAGTGCCCTGGTGTTTGAATTTCATTTCCATCTTTTGCATGGGACCTAGAAATTCACCCAAGGACACAATTATATTTTTCAACCAAACTTAGTGCATTGGAGCATTTTCTTGTAGTTCAAATTTGAATTATGTACATAAAATGCCTAGAATACCAAGTTAGTGCATAAAAATTTCCAAATGAACCCCAAAAAATCACAAAAATTGACACAACATTCCTATTGTTCTATGTTGACACTAGAAATTTTTTGAAAGCAATAAGAGGCAATGGATATCATTTTGTCCCCAAATGTGGGACGTTCCCTATCGAAACCATCATGCTTGTTGTGAGAAGCTCTAGTTTGTGAGAAGCTTATACCCTAACCTGCACCAAATGGGACAATTTTTTACCATGGCATGTTGATGCTGCTCCATGTTAGCATGCCAAGTTTCATGAATTTCATACGAGTTTTTGATTTGCTAGAATTTAAAAACCAGGCATCTCAGTGTTTTGTCGGCGATCAACAGTGCCATGGTGTTTGAATTTCATTCTCATCTCTTGCATGGGACCTAGAAATTCACCCAAGGACACACATGTGATTTTTCAACCAACTTTGGTGCACTGGAGAATGTGCTTGTAGTTCAAAGTTGAGTTATGCACATAAAATGCCTAGAAAATCCAGTTAATGTTTACAAAAGGGCAAACAAACCCCGAAAAATTCTAAGATTAAACACAACACTCCTGTTGTTCTATGTTGACACTAGAAATTTTTTGAAAGCAAAAAGATGCAACGGATATCGTCTCGTCCCCAAAGGTGGTGAGTTCCCTATCGAAACCATCATGCTTGTTGTGAGAAGCTCTGGTTTGTGAGAAGCTTATACCCAAACCTGCCCCAAATGGGACAAATTTTTCACCACGGCATGTTGATGCCACTCTATGACAGCATGCCAAGTTTCATGAATTTCAGACGAGTTTTGGATTTACTACAATTTAAAAACCAGGTATCTCAACGTTTTGCCGGCAATCAACAGTGCCCTGGTGTTTGAAATTCATTCCCATCTCTTGCATGGGACCTAGAAATTCACCCAAGGACACACGTGATTTTTCAACCAACTTTAGTGCACTGGAGCATGTGCTTGTAGTTCAAATTTGAATTATGCACATAAAATGCCTAGAAAACCCAGTTAATGTATAAAAAGGCCAAACGAACCCCGAATAATTCATTCCCATTTGTTCCATGGGACCTAAGCATGCACTGAAGGACACAAATTTGATTTTTCAACCAATCTGTATGCACCGGAGCATGTGCATGTAGTTTAATTTTGAATTGTGCACCTGAAATGGCTAGAAAACCATTTTAATGTATGAAATGTCCAAAAGAACCCTGAATAATTCCAACTCTTTTATGAAACACATACAGTTGCATGTTCACTGTAGATAAAAGGTCCAGCAATTCAAACACCGTCCATTTCCACTGTGACACCATTTTGTAATTCAAATCAAGTAGATCCCACACAGTTTATTCTCACCAACCGTGTGAGATGTAGTACAAAATATCTTGGACCACCATTGGTGTATAGTACGCCTATGGCTTCTGCGAGAAGGTTTGTCGGCTATAGTCCACAGCCGGCGTGTCAAGCACACTAGCTCGCTCCCCCCAAAAGTCCCGCCTCTGCATCCCTCTCTGCTTCAGTCCCTTGATCCAAATTTTCAGTAGCCCCGGCATTTTACTTCCACCTCTGCATCCCTCGCAATCTCAAAAATATCTGCTCGCCCTTGATCCAAATTTTTAGTAGCCCCGCCTTGTTACTCCCGCCTAGTAAAATTTTCAGTTGCCGCAGTATTTCCTCAAACACAGCCTCCGCTCACACAGACACACACAATCCTCGAAACTATTGGTAGGTCGCCGCCATCGCTGGTGCCTCCATCCTCAACCTCTACCTGTGTGTCGGGGAGCTCGAGTAGCCAATGGTTAAAAAGAGGTTTATCGCGGCCTTTTCGCCCGATGCCGGCGAGGTGGCCGCTGAGGTGTCCCCGTCGTCCTCCGCGGGCCCAATCCGCCGTCGCCGGTCCCCCGATCCGCCCGCCGCCGCGCCCCTACGCCGGTTCGAGGACTTCCCCGTCCTCCCCCGGACCCAGCAGCCGACGAAGTCCTACCTCGGGGTCCGGCAGCGGCGGTGGGGGACGTAGGTCGCCGAGATTACAGATCGAGAGACCCACACCTCCCGGTGGCTCGGTAGCTTCCACACGGCCGAGCTCGAGGCCATGGAGTACGACCGCTGGCAGGTCCGCTACCACGACGCGACGGCTAGGCTTAATTTCCCCTTCGGCACACGTCCGGTCCACCTCGTTTCACCGGAGCCAGGGGTGTTGAGCTCAGCTATGGCACGGGAGGACCGCGAGGCGTGGGAGCGTCTCAAGGCCGAGGCCGCCAACGAGGCCTGCATGCAAGAGCTCCGTCGGCAGCACCCGGAGCTCGTGGAGGTGGAGCGGGTGATCTTTGGCGGTGCGGTGGGCGACGAGGTTATCGCGCTCTCCTCCGATGACGAGGTCGAAGGCGGCGGTGACAGCGGCACGGAGGCCGTCGACGAGTGGAGGAGTGCCTTCCCCAATGACCCCGATGACGGTACTTGCCCGGACCTGGCTCGCTGCACGCCGTACATGACGAGGAAGGATTGGCTCGACCTCTACTTCGACCGAAGTAGTTTAGCTTAGTTTAAATTTATGTTTTATGTTCGATTATGCAAAACTAACTATGTTTATGTTTGAATGCATGCTACTTTCGGTTGAACATGCTATGAACTTGATCAAATTGAAGTTTACAACCTTAAGTTTAGGGGATCGACTAGAAAAGGCCAAAAATTGCTAGAGTATATATATATATCCACTAAGGGTTTTAGTCCTTTAACTTTTTAAGGATCGCCTAGAGATGTCCTTATGACTTGTTTATTTCAGTTC
The DNA here is from genome assembly GCA_021605205.1 of Aegilops longissima. NCBI lineage: Eukaryota > Viridiplantae > Streptophyta > Magnoliopsida > Poales > Poaceae > Aegilops > Aegilops longissima. Next base: position 297,732,172 of record CM038678.1, read on the forward strand.
TTCACAATGTGTTGCTCTATATGTGCAACTATTTGTTGTGCAGTTCAATTTCATCAATAACAGTTTCAACTATACCACTATGAATTACGATATTTGGTTGCTGTTAAGGATATTGCAGTTAACATGGCTTTTCGTTTTCAATTGTTGTGTAACAACATGCATTGTACTGAATGACTAAATATGCAATCCCAGGCTACATAGCAACAAGGAAGAGTGTTACCTTAATGTTCTGATGATGTCTATATATACATGTAATAAAATCTTATATAATGGGATGGATGGAGTGTTGTACTACATCATTTTTAAATTGTTCTTTAGTTTCTAATATTAACTTGGTGCTTTTAGATACATATATCATTGCCAAAGATCCACACTTCGACCCTTTCTGCGTATGGGGCAATGAGATATTCATGAACCAGCATCAAGTGAGGAAACTGATAAAGATTGTTACTAAAATGGGTCAAAAGATGTCAATCGAACTATTTGTTTACTCTTTATGCAAGACAACAGTGAACTACAAGATGGTAAGTAAGAACCCTGTAGCCTTCTTTTTACTACCCATAATGAGTTGTGTTAGATGACAATATCTGAATCTTTTTTCTTTTGAAGTGGATCCTGAAGCAGTTTACTCAAGATTACCTCTCAAACTACATGATTGGCGGCCGGACATCACAAGGGGTTGGACTAGAGTCCTGCATGCCTACTGCATCTAGGAGAGCACAATAGGGCCATTCCACTTCACCTTGTTCAGCACCTGGAATGTCTGTCGCCTCTTTCTTTACCATCTGTAATAGTACAAGTATAGAACCCTGGTACATCATTCTTTAATCGGTGCTTCTGTAATTCTTAAACATATGTACCTGTGAATCGAATAATGCATTGGTTGTTTGAACCTGATGGATATGAATAAAGCTATAGCCTACTTTCAAGTTTAAATTAGGTACAATTTTAAATAGCAGCAATTAAATTAGGGCAAAATTATGTTGTGCAGGTCATTACGGCACACACGGTTGGTAAAACACAAACGTTTGCGATATACACCATAATCCGAGACGGTTCACAGAGAGGAAATGTGTGCAAGCATGCACATAGTTGTCGTTCGCAAAGCGAGTGTGATGTCAGACACTATCACATATGGTGCGGGAAAACTAAATGTGTGTGATTGTCTACATATCATACACGGTTTATACTCATGAACTGTTTCTGATGTGCCAGGCATCATAAATCTCCCGTGCCTAGAATCTGCCTGGAAAGCTCCCGTGCCTAGAATCTTCCTGGTTTTAGGCAGAACCACAAAACTCCGACTGTGATGGCAATGCGACCACAAACGAGTAGCAAAGATGAAGCGTTTGGGATATTCGAGATATCAGAAACGGTTATGTAGGGACAACTGTATGCATCAAGGCTCCCTATCCCCGATGGGTTTTGGGTCGTGTGGGAAGGACCCCCCCTATCACCCACACTCACTTGGAGGTGGTTCCAAATGTCGTCGCGGAAAGGGGTTTTAAACTGTTTGTTTAGGACCAACGCGCACCAGTGTATTGTTAAATTGAAGCTATTTTCGTTTTCGCTTAGAGATCATGCTTAAACTTGGTTCTCTTCTTTGCCTAAAAATAGTATTGATTCATGGAATAAGTGCAAAGATGCTTTTATCTCTAAGTATTTTCCTCCCGCTAAGATCATCTCTCTTAGAAAACGATATTATGAATTTTAAGCAACTTGATCATGAGCATGTTGCACGGGCTTGGGAGAGGATGAAATTAATGATACGTAATTGCCCTACACATGGTTTGAATCTATGGATGATTATACAAAAAATTTATGCCGGATTGAATTTTGCTTCTAGAAATCTTTTAGATTCGGCCGCGGGAGGTACTTTTATGGAAATCACTTTAGGAGAAGCTACTAAACTCCTAGATAATATTATGGTTAATTATACTCAATGGCATACCAAAAGATCCACTAGTAAAAAGGTTCATGCGATAGAAGAGATTAATGTTTTGAGTAGAAAGATGGATGAACTTATGAAATTATATGCTAATAAGAGTGTTTCTTCTGATCCTAGTGATATGCCTTTGTCCACTTTGATTGAGAATAATAATGAATCTTTGGATGTGAATTTTATTGGTAGGAACAACTTTAGTAATAACGCGTATAGAGGAAACTTTAATTCTAGGCCATTCCCTAGTAATTCCTCTAATAATTATGGTAATTCCTACAACAAATCTTATGGAAATTTTAATAAGATGCCCTCTGATTTTGAGACTAGTGTTGAAGAATTTATGAATTCGCAAAAGAATTTCAATGCTTTGCTTGAAGAAAAATTGCCTAAGATTGATGAGTTGGCTAGGAACGTGGATATAATTTTTCTTGATGTTGATTATTTGAAACTTTGATCTATTCCACCTAAGCATGATATCAATGAGTCTCTCAAAAGTCATGAGAATTTCCATTTATGAGTGCAAAGAAAGAACCGCTAGGATGCGTGCAAAAAAAAGATTGCTTTGTGAGAGCATGTTCTTCTAGTTTTCATGATAATAATGATGAAGATCTAAACGTGATCGATGTGTATCCTATTAAATCTTTGTTTTCCAATATGAATCTTGATAAACATGGGACTGGAGATGAGTCAACTTTAGTTAAAAGGCTTGCCAATGATTCGGAGTTTTTAGATCTTGATGCAAAAATTAATAAAAGTGGGATTGAAAAGGTCAAAACTTTACATAGCAATGAACCCACTATTTTGGATTTCAAGTAATTTAATTATGATATTTGCTCTTTGATAGATTGTATTTCCTTGTTACAATCCGTGATAAATTCTCCTCATGATTATTATCAAAATAAAGCTTTTACTAAACATATCCTTGATGCTTTAATGCAATCTTATGAAGAAAAACTTGAATTAGAAGTTTCTATTCCTAGAAAATTTATGATGAGTGGGAACCTACTATTAAAATTAAGATTAAAGATCATGAATGCTATGCTTTATGTGATTTGGGTGCTAGTGTTTCCACGATTCCCAAAACTATGTGTGATGTGTTAGGTTTCCCTGAATTTGATGATTGCTCTTTAAATTTGCACCTTGCGGATTCCACCATTAAGAAACCTATGGGAAAGATTAACGATGTTCTTATTGTTGAAAATAGGAATTATGTGCCTGTAGATTTCATTGTTCTTGATATAGATTGCAATTCTGCATGTCCTATTATTCTTGGTAGACCTTTCCATAGAACTATTGGTGCAATTGTTGACATGAAAGAAGGAAATATTAGATTCCCAATTCCGTTAAGGAAAGGCATGGAACACTTCCCTAGAAAGAAAATTAAATTACCTTAGGAATCTATTATGAGAGGCACATATGGATTGCATACCAAAGATGGCAATACCTAGATCTATTCTTGTTTTTATGCCTAGCTAGGGGTGTTAAACGATAGCGCTTGTTGGGAGGCAACCCAATTTTATTTTTTGTTCCTGCTTAGTAATAAATAATTCATCTAGCCTCTAATTAGATGTGGTTTTATGTTTTAATTTGTGTTTGTGCCAAGTAGAACCTTTGGGAAGACTTGGGTGAAGTCTTTGCGATCTTGCTGTAAAAAATAGAAACTTTAGCGCTCACGAGATTAGCTGCCATTTTTTACTAGAGAGTGATTTTAGGTTGATTCTTTTTGCAAATTATTAATAGATAAATTCTTAAAGTCCACTAATTTATTTCAGAATTTTTGGAGTTCCATAAGTATAAGTTTGATACAGATTACTACAGACTGTTCTGTTTTTGACAGATTCTGTTTTTCCTGTGTTGTTTGCTTATTTTGATGAATCTATGGCTAGTATCTGCAGGATTGAAAAGTATGTCTAGAGGGGGGGGGGTGATTAGACTACTTGAAAAAAATAAAAATCTAGCCTTTTCCCAATTTTAAGTCTTGGCAGATTTTAGCAACTTTACATAAGTCAAGCAAACAACCTACACATGCAATTCTAAGAGTATAGCAGCAGAATGTAAAACAATTGCATATGAAGGTAAAGGGAGCAGTTTGAGGGAGCAAATGTAATGTTGACACGGAGATTTTTTTTATCCTTGGTTCCGATAGGTGGTGCTATCGTACATCCACGTTGATGGAGACTTCAACCCACGAATGGTAACGGTTGCGCGAGTCCACGGAGGGCTCCACCCACGAAGGGTCCACAAAGAAGCAACCTTCTCTATCCCACCATGGCCTTCGCCTACGAAGGACTTGCCTCACTCGGGTAGATCTTCATGAAGTAGGCGATCTCCTTGCCCTTACAAACTCCTTGGTTCAACTCCACAATCTTGACGGAGGCTCCCAAGTGACACCTAACCAATCTAGGAGACACCACTCCCCAAAAGGTAATAGATGGTGCGCTGATGATGAACTCCTTGATCTTGTGCTTCAAATGATAGTCTCCCCAACACTCAACTCACTCTCATAGGATTTGGATTTGGTGGAAAGATGATTTGAGTGGAAAGCAACTTGGGGAAGGCTAGAGACCAAGATTTATGTTGTTGGAATGGAATATCTTGATCTCAACACAAGTGTAGGCGGTTCTCTCTCAGAAAATGTATGTTGGAAGTGTAGGCATGTTCTGATGGCTCTCTCCATGAATGAAGAGTGGGTAGAGGGGTATATATAGCCTCCACACAAAATCTAACCGTTATACACAATTTACCAAACTCGGTGGGACCGATTCAGAGAACTCGGTCAGACCGATTTAGTTCAAAATGTGAACGTTCGGATTTTCAGTGGGACCGACATGTCAACTCGGTGGGACCGATTTCGTTAGGGTTAGGGCATAACGTAATCTCGCTGAGACCGATTACACAAAATCGGTGAGATCGATTTTGGTAATAGACTAACCAGAGAGTTGGTCAGGCAAACTCGGTGGGACCGATTCGCTCATCTCGATTGGACCGAAACGTTACGAAAGGGAAACAGAGAGTTTGCATTGCAATCTTGGTGGGACCGATCGCTCATCTCGGTTTGACCGAAACATTACGAAGGGAAACAAAGAGATTACAATCCCATCTTGGTGAGACCGAGATCCCTATCGTGAGACTGAAAAGACTAGGGTTTTCTTGCAGTGGCTATGTCAAGTGAACTCGGTGGTGCCAGATAGATCAAATCAGTTGGGCCGAGTTTGACTTTTGGTTTGGGACATATTTGGATGTGAGAAAGTAGTTGGGGGTTTTGGAGCATATCACTAAGAATTTTGAGCAAGAACCTCATTAAGCAACACCTCACCCCCCTCTTAATAGTATTGGCTTTTCCTATGGACTCAATGTGATTTTGGATCACTAAAAATAAAATGTAGAGTCTTGTGCTTTGATCTTGAGCCAATCCTTTTGTCCTTAGCATTTTGAGGGGTCCACTTTATAATCCATGCCATGCCAATCATTGAGCTTTCCTGAAATATTTATCTTGAAATAGCATTAGCTCAATGAGCTATATGTTGTTAATAATTACCAAAACCACCCAGGGATAGTTGCACTTTCAATCTCCCCCTTTTTGGTAATTGATGACAACATATAGATCAAAGCTTTGACAAATGATCATAAGATTGAAAAACATCGTCGCTTTTAGAAGTATGTGATAAGCAAGAGCCCCCCCTAAATTTGTGCATTATTTAAAAATTTGCATTTGAATGCAAATGCACAATCGATTAGGATCATGGGTTACTCTTCCATGTCACATACATCTTGGTGGAGCGCTCAAAATGATATAGCTTAAAACCATGCACTCATCACCAAGTAAGTGAATGATCATATAAGGATATGCGAGATAATATCATTCAACAAGCATTAAGGTAGCATATGATCAAACACATGATCAAACAAGTATCTCACAAGGACATAAAGTATCTCACACAAGCACACACTCAAGAAGTTCAACCAAAATAGCAAGATAGATAAAAAGCAACACTCTCTCTCGAAGCCTATGATCTATACATTTTTCTCCCCCTTTGGCAACAAGTTACTGCTACCTCTTGAGCACTGCGTTGGATTTCCCTGAAGAGGAGAGGATGATGCAGCAAAGTAGCGTAAGGATGATGCAGCCATAGATTTCACTAGTGGCTTCTCTCAAGAGCATAAGTATTTCTACGGTGGGTGAACAAATTACTGTTGAGCAATTGACAGAATTGAGCATAGTTATGAGAATATCTAGGTATGATCATGTATATAAGCATCACGTCCGAGACAAGTAGACCGACTCCTGCCTGCATCTACTACTATTACTCCACTCATCGACCGCTATCCAGCATGCATCTAGAGTATTAAGTTAATGAAAATAGAGTAACGCCTTAAGCAAGATGACATGATGTAGAGGGATAAATTCATGCAATATGATATAAACCCCATCTTGTTATCCTTGATGGCAACAATACAATACGTGCCTTGCTGCCCCTACTGTCACTGGGAAAGGACACCGCAAGATTGAACCCAAAGCTAAGCACTTCTCCCATTGCAAGAAAAACCAATCTAGTAGGCCAAACCAAACTGATAATTCGAAGAGACTTGCAAAGATAACCAATCACACATAAAAGAATTCAGAGAAGATTCACATATTGTTCATAGATAATCTTGATCATAAACCCACAATTCATCGGTCTCAACAAACACACCGCAAAAAGAAGATTACATCGAATAGATCTCCACGAGAGAGGGGGAGAACATTGTATTGCGATCCAAAAAGAGAGAAGAAGCCATCTAGCTACTAACTATGGACCCGAAGGTCTGAGGTAAACTGCTCACACTTCATTGGAGGGGCTATGGTGATGATGTAGAAGACCTCCATGGTGGATTCCCCTTCCGGCGGAGCTCCGGAACAGGCCCCAAGATGGGATCTCGTGGATACAGAAAGTTGCGGCGGTGGAATTAGGTTTTGGCTCAGATGTCGATCGCTTGGGGTGCGTGAGGTATATATAGGAGGAAGGAGTACGTCGGTGGAGCTGAGGGCCCACGAGGCGGGGCGCCCCTAGGGGCGCCCTCCACCCTCGTGACCGCCTCTCTTCTTTCTTGACGGAGGGTCCATGTCTCCTGGATCATATCTGATGAGAAAATCACGTTCCCGGAGGTTTCATTCCGTTTGGACTCCGTTTGATATTCCGTTTCTTCGAAACACCGAAATAGGCAAATAAACAGCAATTCTGGGCTGGGCCTCCGGTTAATAGGTTAGTCCCAAAAGTCATATAAAAGTGGAAAATAAAGCCCAATATAGTCCAAAACAGTAGATAATGTAGCGTGGAGCAATCAAAAATTATAGATACATTGGAGACGTATCAGGCATCCCCAAGCTTAATTCCTGCTCGTCCTCGAGTAGGTAAATGATAAAATAAGAATTTTTAATGCGGAGTGCTACTTGGCATAATTTCAATGTAAATCTTCTCAATTGTGGTATGAATATTCAGATCCGAAAGATTCAAGACAAAAGTTCATATTGACATAAAAATAATAATACTTCAAGCATACTAACAAAGCAATTATGTCTTCTCAAAATAACATGGCCAAAGAAATTTATCCCTACAAAGTCATATAGTCTGGCTATGCTCTATCTTCACCACACAAAGTATTTAAATCATGCACAACCCCGATGACAAGCCAAGCAATTGTTTCATACTTTTGACATTTTCAAAACTTTTTCGATCTTCACGCAATACATGAGCGTGAGCCATGGATATAGCACTATATGTGGAATAGAATGGTGGTTGCTGAGAAGACAAAAAGAGGGGAAACTAGGCGTATCAACGAGCTATGGAGATGCCCATCAATAGATATCAATGTGAGTGAGTAGGGATTGCCATGCAATGGATGCACTAGAGCTATAAGTATATGAAATCTCAACAAAAGAAACTAAGTGGGTGTGCATCCAACTCGCTTGCTCACGAATACCTAGGGCAATTTGAGGAAGCCCATCATTGGAATATACAAGCCAAGTTCTATAATGAAAAATGCCCACTAGCATATGAAAGTGACGAAATGAGAGACTCTCTATCATGAAGATCATGGTGCTACTTTGAAGCACAAGTCTGGTAAAAGGATAGTAACATTGTCCCTTCTCTCTTTTTCTCTCATTTTTTTGGGCCTTTTCTCTTTTTTTATGGCCTCTTTTTTTCTCTATTTTTTTCGTCCGGAGTCTCATCCCGGCTTGTGGGGGAATCATAGACTCCATCATCCTTTCCTCACTTAGGACAATGCTCTAAAAATGATGATCATCACACTTTTATTTTTCTTACAACTCAACATTTACAACTCAATACTTGTCAGGACCCCGATTCCAAGTCACATCGATCTAGCCGGTAACACCTCATATCACTTTGCGGCCTCACGCACGGTATTCCCACGGGTGTCGCCTTACCATGGCTCGGGACCGCTTATGTCTTTTGGCTCACGATATGATAGTGTCGCTAGCATCCATATGACAGAGAACCGGGCTGACATGGCTAGTCGTGAACCCAAAGCGGCACTAACCCATGGGGACAGGCATACATGAATCACATCGAGCATGTCGGTCATCAACGTATGAATTTGGGCTGTAGCATGGACTAACAGGACTCCGGTATCCCGGCTGTAGCAGCTAGGCAGGACTCGAATATCACCGCGTGACATTTCCCGAAGGGATGACATAGGAACGGTGAAACACATGCCGCCACCAAGTGTCCAAAGTCTTTGAGGCTAGCTAGGACTCCGTGAACCGGGCTGTAGTGGACTACTATCGCCAGAAGCACTAGACTACATTTCCCCATATGAGAGGCTGCCAAGGATAAACAACTAGATTGTCGGATCCCACACATACCAAGCATTTCAAACATACACACAATATGCTCAATATGTGTAAATACAACATGGCATCACAACATAACTCTACGACTCAAATATTTATTCATTAGGCTCCGAGGAGCGAGATATTACAAACATGGGTCTCATGACCCAACACTCAAAGCATACAAGTCAAAGCACAAGCGGAAGCTAAACATGTCTGAGTACAGACAACTATAAAATGAAAAAGGCTGCGAAGCCTGACTATCTACCAGATCCTGCCGAGGGCACAAGATCGTAGCTGAGGTAACAAGCTAAACGTCGAAGTCCAAGCGGAACTACTAGCGAGACTGACGTCTCTCTGCAAGACATAAAATAAGCAAACGTGATTACAAACGTACTCAGCAAGACTTACATCAGAACTATCTACATATGCATCATTATCAACAAAGGGGGGTGGTGGAGTTTGACTGCAGCAAGCCAGCTTTGACTCGGTGGCTATCCTGAACTACGACTGCAAGTAGCTCTTTTGAGGTGGCGCTCACGAGTCCACATATTCACCATATCAATACACCACTATGGACCCGCTCCGCCTCCCTACGAGAACGCCATCCATAGCACTCACGCTTATCTTGTGCATTTTAGAGTATCCACTTTCACTGTCTATGAACTGATATAGGCAACCCGAAGTCCTTCTCCGCGGACACGGCTATTCGAATATATCATATTAACCCTGCAGGGGTGTACTTCTTCACACACGCTCTCACCACTTACCGCCGTTTACACGACATGTACTCGGCAACCTTCAAGCGGAATCCCAACGTGGGTCTCGGCCACACCCTACCTAAACACTCAAGTCCCTAGTCCAGGTTTATCGCCTATTCAGGTTCCATCCGAAGGGAGTCTGGCTGAGGTTTCCCATACAGCCCCGAACGATGTGTGCAGGGTTCCCGAGATACCAAACGGGCATTCGGTACACCGGGCCACGGTGTATCTACCGCATCATAGCCCACCCCTAGGGTCAGCGCTACGCACGGCCCCGAACACATATCCTACAAACACCAGAAACTAGTTGCAACTCCTGGACAGAGAACAAGGGTGGTTAAGAAGCCGAGAGGGTCCATTGGTTTCGGGCCCAATGCGTGGTAGTAACTGTTTCATGGATCACAAACACAGAACTCAGTTCCTGAGGATGGCTGCAATGAGACAACCCACCATGTACTCCTACATGGCCTCTCACCGCTACCTTTACCAAATCATGTTCACACACTTAGCTCTTAACAGTAGGACATGTCTACACAACCATTCCAATTCATTCCCGATGAATCAGACCTGACTCAACTCTAAGCAGTAGCAGGCATGACAAACAAGCATGAATGAGTAGGCATAACATGGCTCAAGCAACTCCTACTCATGCTAGTGGGTTTCATCTAATTACTGTGGAATGACAGGTCATGCAGAGGATAAAGGGGTTCAGCTACCGCAGCAAGTAACAGATGAATCATTGTTGTCCTAATGCAGTAAAATAGAGCAGGAGCGAGAGAGTGGGATTATATCAGAATGAACAAGGGGGTTTTGCTTGCCTGGCACTTCTGAAGATAATATAGTTCTTCATCGGTGTCATCGAACAATCGTCGGAACGTCGTCTACTGAGAGGGGACAAACACCGGCAACTGAGAAAGAACACAATCAATGCAATGCACATTCACATGAATGACATGTCATGTTAAGGTACTGAATTCACCTAATGCAATATCTAGCCAAGTTAATTGAAGTGGAATCCAAACAAGGTTAAACTCCAACTCCAAATGCTAGTTTATAAATTACCCTAATCATGATTCATCCTATTCAGTGAGGTTAACTTGTTCAAACATGCATGATCATGGCATAAACAGATTCTTCATATTTTTCTGATCATTTTTCATATATAAATTATTTCAATCTGAGCTACGGTTGAATTTCTATGATTTATTGAAGTTTAGGGCATTTTCTGGAATTATCCTGAATTAGATTTAATCCAGAAAAGGTATTACTGCATTAGCCTGGCGTCAGTGTGACGTCAGCGGGTCAACGGGGCACGGTCCGGGTCAAACCTAACAGTGGGTCCCGCGTGTCGGTGTAATTAGTTTAGCTAAATTCAATTTAAACTAATCCTGATTAGTTAACAGGGCTGGGCCCCACGTGTCATTGACTCAGGAGAGTCAACCAGGGCCCACCCGTGGCCAAACGAGAGGTTAACGGGGTCAACTCGCCGGCGTTTAGCCGCCGGCGAGGCCGAACGCGGCGGTGAGAGTGAGTTTGGCCGCTCCGGCGACCAAATGAGCCGCGGAGGGCGTCTAAGTGCAGCTGGGAGCAACCCGCAGTTCTTGGTGGCATTGGTTGGGCTCGGGGTGGCCGGAAACGGCGCCGGCGTCGAGCCAGGCGGCGGCCGGAGTTCGGGCGGGGTCGGGTTTGCCGCTACGGTGCACGGGAGGAGGAGCGGGTGGTGGCTACGAGCTCCTGGTGCTGCGCTGAGCACAAAAATGAGGTTGGCTTTGAGCCATTGTGGCTCTAGCCACGACGGCGCCATGGCCGGCGGCGGGGAGTTTTCGGGTGAGGTGGAAACGGCGGCTAGGGAGGCCAAACGAGCACGGGAACTAGGGGGAGAGGAAGGGGAGCTCACAGCGAGGCTAACGGAGGGGTTGGCAGGCGCGGGGACGGCCGGTGGGCAGCGAATCGACGCCGAGGATCTCCGGGCCCCGAGGTTGAAGAAGACGTTGGGGACGGCGTTGGGGTGCTTCCCCGGTTGCTTGGCTCGGCGTGGATGAAGAAGACGACGATGCGGAGCTCAAGGTCTCACCAGCAGGGCGAGGGGTGGCCGGTGGCCATGGGTACGGCGATCGGCGTCGGCGAGCTCGCTCGGTAGAGCTCGTGTTCTTGCGGGAGAGAGGGGAAAAGTGAGCAGAGGAAGAGGGAGAAAGTCCAGGGTGTCGAGGCGTTTCCACGACGCAAGACGAGGACGCAGGAGGCATCGACAGCGCGAAGCAGGAGGTGGCCGCTCGGCGTGTCGCTGCTGTCCGCCTCGCCATTGGCGAGAGGTAGGGACGACTGCAACAAGGCTGGCTGGGCCGGCCAGTGGGCTGGCCAGTGGGCTGCGACAGGTGAGGCTATGTGAGGTCCCTTTTCTATTTTTCTTCTATTTTCTATTTTTCTGCTACTGTTTTGGCTTTAGTAAAAATACTAAAGCATTTTGTAAAATGATGCAATAATTTGTGGACGCTCTATGGTTTATTCCAGTGGCCCACATTTAAATTCAGCATTATTTGAGCATTTAAATTATTTATAGTGTTTAAAAGCCCAAATTCAAATATGATATGATTTAATTCAAAAATCCAGAGTGGCCTTAAAAATAAGTGCATTATTTTTGGCAGAGGTTTTCACCTTCATAAAAATTAATGAATTTTTCTAAAGGCCATTCTGGGTTCCTTGAAATTATTTTTATTTTGATCCTAAATGCATTTCATTTAGTGCTAGGGTTTGTCATCCCCATTTCAAATTTCATGAAAATTAAACATGATGCATGGATGCAATGCCACTAGTTACAAGCAAGCTCTAGGGCTGTGACAACTCACCCCCACTAAACAAGAATCTCGTCCCGAGATTCAAGACGTGAGGTAAGAAGATAGGGGGGACACAAGCTAGCACAAACTTCACGATCCAGATGTCTTTCTCGAGGATGTTGATTCATTGCATCATCTTGATCTCGACGTCTTGCTTTGAGAACTTCATCCAACACGACGACGACAGAAAGGAACTCCACAAGAATTGATCTCCTCGAAGGTCAAGCACTCAGAATCAACTCATGGAGTGAGACACAAAACACATTGAGAGGGATGGAAGAACAAACGACGGAGTTTGATTGGTGGGCAACAATTCCACGCTTAGAAAGATGGTGGAATGGTGGATGGTGTCAAGGTGGCGAGGAAATATTTACCATGATCCCGTAGCGGGGCACCTTGGGAAAAATGACTGGTGGAATTATTACCTTAAGCAGCAAAAAGAATTACTTTTGATTTAGAAATCATTGAGACTCTTTATGCCAGCCTAAGGCAATCAAAATCGATCGTGTGAACGAATTCGAAAGAATGGCATGCTCATACCATAATAGATGATGTGGACTACCTTGTTGAAGACAACGCAATGGATGATTTTTGCTTATCACCGGAAATGGATGGGACCCATGGTAAGTCCACTTTTGAGGATGATCCTAGACATCAATTATTGAGAAGGGCAGCCCATGGAAAATTGGCACGATGGGGTGCAAGCTGCGAGCAAAATGCAAAGGTTGGAATATTCCAACCATCATATCTGCCTGGGATTCAGATCTGGTTGGTGTTAGGATATTCCAGACTCATCGAGTCTAGAAAGAAAAATGAAAGTTTGCAACACAAATCGACGAGAAGATGTTGCGAGATTCTCGGGAATGAACTACGATAGCAAGCTCCAAAACATGAGCTGGTTCTACTACAAACCCATGAACACGCTGTCCAAGACAAGCATGACCACATAGTAGTCTTATAATAAAACATTACCGAGTTCAGGTGGGGAACCATCATCAAGGATAACGAAGTCCTTGCATAAGGCATGCTCTTAAGAAGGAACTTCTTCTCCTTGAACAAATCAGTTAGTGGCTTGGTGTGCTAGGGAATTCATATGGAATGAAGATGATCAGTCTATCAGACCATATAATACTTCGCACATGCATGACTGACTTGGGACGGTTCCAAAGGAAACAAAAACAATCCTTCAAAAACTCACGGCGGCAACTTGCACCTAAAGCAAATGAATTCGAGGAAGTCACTTCTCCCATCCAAGCATAGGCTTCATGAACGGCACACGAAGAAATGCTTACACAAGTTTCCAACATTAGGTTGATGTTCAACATGAATCATGGGGGAGACAAGATGCTGCTGATGGGCTCAACAACAACTCATCGGAATTTCCATATCACTAGACTTCCACCATCATGTGAACACGGTGATAGCATTGGTCAGACCAAAAGATGTAATGGTGTATGCTCGAGGGATCAACCACGAGTAAGACAACATTACGAGCATCGTTGGTTCTGATTTGACTTGATGATAGCCCATACTCAAGTCAACATTTTGACAAGGCAATAGATCCAACAACTGATCACGAGGACCAATCAATGGAGATATCATCTTTTTTTAGCACACACTCAAAAAAGATATCCCTCAAAATGAACTAAGTCGGACAAGCTTTCATCTTCCAACTCTCCAAGTTGTTGTCTAGCTTAACCAACTAGCTCAGGGATATCCAACACAGATTCTTGGAGAAAGGGTGGTTCACAAGAAACCAACTTGATCACGAGCTCAACATAACAGTCAGGAAACAACCCGGTAACACTTCCAAGAAGATATTTGGAAAGTCACGAACCACCGGTATGTTACTAAGCTCGAGAGCAATCTTGCATTTGAGGGCAAGACGATATGATCAAATGAGTGAGGACTTGACAAAATCCTAACTCATCAATCGAAGAATGCACCAGAAATAAGGACTAGGTAGCACGATCAATCTTAGGATGATGATTTAATAACCAACACGCTAAGAATGAGAATATTGTCCATTAACTAACAACCAACACGGTTGCTAGGAGTATTGATTTCACACATCATGGTTCACTTGTCGGCATTCCGGTTACAACAACACGAGGACCGAGGAATGAATGATGATGGTGAGAAGTATCACTACGCCAAGAATTCATGAGAGTTGGTGCAGTTCTCATGACACTTCGACATAAAGGGGTAATACTCCAAGGTAGAAACGAACAAAGCTGAATTGGCATTTTGATCTGCGGGATACAACTACTTTGACCCAATCCTAGAAATGGATGAGGTACTGGAGTTTGTTCCTCCAAGTCATTCAGGACAGAATGGCTTGACGGACCACAAGAGTAATAGTCATCGATAAACGAATGCACGACTACTCCTGACTATCAATTGATAGACGAAGGTCGGAATACAACTGAAGAGGGACAACTCAAAGGAACATATAACTTTTCGAGTTGTGGATGCATAGATTAGTATGTCGAACCAAGTTCAACATTTCTTCCGGATAACCCATGCAGGAAAGTAGAACTGGCAGATTCACAATTATAAATGGAGAACTCCTCAAGAGTACTCTGATTGTGATCCTTTAGTTCAGCGAGGAACTTCTGCCATAAGCGGTTCATGGCATTTGGAATAAGGAAATACCACGGACCTCGAGGACTAATGCAAAGGTTACTAATATCCTAAAGGAACTAACAAATACTAACAACATGAGGTAGGGTGAATCTCAGGTTCAAGAACCCAGGAATAGAATACCTACTAACTAAATTGCATCACGGGATGCTTTCGAGAATGATGGCCAGAATCATCACACTAGGGATACAAAAGCATTGCTAAATTGCTAGGTGACTTCCTAAACACCTAGGGTCTAATAATAACTCCAACATCTACGCCGAGGGAACAAAGTACCTCAACTTATCGATTAGTGTGCTTAATCTGGCCCCAAAGGACATCAGGAACGGGAGGAAGGGATTTGCAAATGCATCAGACTATTTAGAAACCTGGGATGACTCGGACAGCATAACGGCTGTAAATGCTCAAAATGATTTGAGACATCCTGCAAAATGGTGGCATAGCCACTTAACAACATCATATCAAGGTTCCGAGATCAACAGTTAACATACAGAAATAGTAGAAACTAAACTGGAGCGTAAAACCAACAATCTTAAAGGTCTATGGATTAGTAACACGTCATCCTGATAGATAGATGAGAAGCCTAGTTCTTAAACCCGTAGAAGAGAAGAGGATGACTCAGATCATAAGGCCATGAGGTATAAGGAGTAAAAAGAGCCTTACGCTCCTTCCACAATCAATTCCTTACATAACTAAAGCATTTCTAGACACAACTTCACCAGTTTGGCTTGGTAATCCTCAGCAGTCAAAGCTCGATACCAACGCTGTCGTAACCCGATTCCAAGTCACATCGATCTAGCCGGTAACACCTCATATCACTTTGCGGCCTCACACACGGTATTCCACGGGTGTCGCCTTACCATGGCCCGGGACCGCTTATGTCTTTTGGCTCACGATATGATAGTGTCGCTAGCATCCATATGACAGAGAACCCGGCCGACATGGCTAGTCGTGAACCCAAAGCGGCACTAACCCATGGGGACAGTATACATGAATCACATCGAGCATGTCGGTCATCAACGATGAATTCGGGCTGTAGCATCGGACTAACAGGACTCCGGTATCCCGGCAGTAGCAGGCTAGGCAGACTCGAATATCACCGCGTGTCATTTCCCGAAGGACATGATATAGGAACGAAATGAAACACATGCCGCCACCAAGTGTCCAAAGCAGTAGTGTCAAGGGCTAGCAGGACTCCGTGAACCGGGCAGTAGCGGACTACTATCGCCGGGAAGCACTAGACTACATTTCCCCATATGAGAGGCTGCCAAGGATAAACAACTAGATTGTCGGATCCCACACATACCAAGCATTTCAAACATACACACAATATGCTCAATATGTGTAAATACAACATGGCATCACAACATAACTCTACGACTCAAATATTTATTCATTAGGCTCCGAGGAGCGAGATATTACAAACATGGGTCTCATGACCCAACACTCGAGCATACAAGTCAAAGCACAAGCGAAGCTAAACATGTCCGAGTACGCATAACTATAAAATGAAAAAGGCTGCGAAGCCCGACTACCTACCAGATCTGCCGAGGGCACAAGATCGTAGCTGAGGTAACAAGCTAAACGTCAAGTCCAAGCGGAACTACTAGCGAGGACCGACGCCTCTCGCAAGACATAAAATAAGCAAACATGAGTACAAACGTACTCAGCAAGACTTACATCGTAACTATCTACATATGCATCATTATCAACGAAGGGGTGGTGGAGTTTGACCGCAGCAAGCCAGCTTTGACTCGGTGGCTATCCCGAACTACGATTGCAAGTAGCTCTTTTGAGGTGGCACACGAGTCCACATATTCACCATATCAATACACCACTATGGACCCGCCCCCGTCTCACGAGAACGCCATCCATAGCACTCATGCTTATCTTGTGCATTTTAGAGTATCCACTTTCACTTGTTTATGAACCGATATAGGCAACCCGAAGTCCTTCTCCGCGGACACGGCTATTCAATAGATCATATTAACCCCGCAGGGTGTACTTCTTCACACACGCTCACCACTTACCGCCGTTTACCGACATGTACTCGGCAACCTTCAAGCGGAAGCCCAACGTGGGTGTCGGCCACACCTACCTAAACACTCAAGTCCCTAGTCCAGGTTTATCGCCTATTCAGGTTCCATCCGCAGGAGTCCGCCGAGGTTTCCCATACAGCCCGAACGATGTGTGCAGGGTTCCCGAGATACCAAACGGGCATTCTAGACACCGGCCACGGTGTATCTACCGCATCATAGCCCACCCCTAGGGTCAGCGCCACATACGGCCTCGAACACATATCCTACAAACACCGTAAACTAGTTGCAACTCCCGGACAGAGAACAAGGGTGGTTAAGAAGCCGAGAGGGTCCATTGGTTTCGGCCCAATGCGTGGTAGTAACTGTTTCATGGATCACAAACACGTAACTCAGTTCTCGAGGATGGCTGCAATGAGACAACCCACCATGTACTCCTACATGGCCTCTCACCGCTACCTTTACCAAATCGTGTTCACACACTTAGCTCTTAATAGTAGGACATGTCTACACAACCATTCCAATTCATTCCCGATGAATCAGACCTGACTCAACTCTAAGCAGTAGCAGGCATGACAAACAAGCATGAATGAGTAGGCACAACATGGCTCAAGCAACTCCTACTCATGCTAGTGGGTTTCATCTAATTAATGTGGAATGACAGGTCATGCAGAGGATAAAGGGGTTCAGCTACCGCGGCAAGTAACAGATGAATCGTTGTTGTCCTAATGCAGTAAAATAGAGCAGGAGCGAGAGAGTGGGATTATATCGGAATGAACAAGGGGGTTTTGCTTGCCTGGCACTTTTGAAGATAATATAGTTCTTCATCGGTGTCATCGAACAATCGTCGGAACGTCGTCTACTGAGAGGGGACAAACACCGGCAACTGAGAAATAACACAATCAATGCAATGCACATTCACATGAATGACATGTCATGTTAAGGTACTGAATTCACCTAATGCAATATCTAGCCAAGTTAATTGAAGTGGAATTCAAACAAGGTTAAACTCCAACTCCAAATGCTAGTTTATAAATTACCCTAATCATGATTCATCCTATTCAGTGAGGTTAACTTGTTCAAACATGCATGATCATGGCATAAATAGATTCTTCATATTTTTCTGATCATTTTTCATATATAAATTATTCCAATCTGAGCTACGGTTGAATTTCTATGATTTATTGAAGTTTAGGGCATTTTCTGGAATTATACTGAATTAGATTTAATCCAGAAAAGGTATTACTGCATCAGCCTGGCGTCAGTGTGACGTCAGCGGGTCAACGGGACACGGTCTGGGTCAAAGCTGACAGTGGGTCCCGCGTGTCGGTGTAATTAGTTTAGCTAAATTCAATTTAAACTAATCCTGATTAGTTAACAGGGCTGGGCCCCACGTGTCATTGACTCAGGAGAGTCAACCAGGGCCCACCCGTGGCCAAATGAGAGGTTAGCGGGGTCAACTCGCCGGCATTTAGCCGCCGGCGAGGCCGAACGCGGCGGTGAGAGTGAGTTTGGCCGCTCCGGCGACCAAATGAGCCGCGGAGGGCGTCTAAGTGCAGCTGGGAGCAACCCGCAGTTCTTGGTGGCATTGGTTGGGCTCGGGTGGCGGAAACAGCGCCGGCGTCCGAGCCAGCGGCGGCCGAGTTCGGGCAGGTCGGGTTTGCTGCCACGGTGCACGGAGGAGGAGCGGTGGTGGCTACGAGCTCCGGTGCTGCGCTGAGCACAAAATGAGGTTGGCTTTGAGCCATTGTGGCTCTAGCCACGACGGCGCCATGGCCATGGCGGGGAGTTTTCGGGTGAGGTGGAAATGGCGGCTAGGGAGGCCAAACGAGCACGGGAACTAGGGGAGAGGAAGGAGCTCACAATGAGGCTAACGGAGGGGTTGGCAGGCGCGGGGACGACCGGTGGGCAGCGAATCGACGCCGAGGATCTCCGGGCCCCGAGGTTGAAGAAGACGTTGGGGACGGCGTTGGGGTGCTTCCCCGGTTGCTTGGCTCGGCGTGGATGAAGAAGACGACGATGCGGAGCTCAAGGTCTCATCAGCAGGGCGAGGGGTGGCCGGTGGCCACGGGTACGGCGATCGGCGTCGGCGAGCTCGCTCGGTCGAGCTCGTGTTCTTGCGGGAGAGAGGGGAAAAAGTGAGCAGAGGAAGAGGGAGAAAGTCCAGGGCGTCGAGGCATTTCCACGACGCAAGACGAGGACGCAGGAGGCGTCGACAGCGCGAAGCAGGAGGTGGCCGCTCGGCGCGTGCGCTCGTTGTCCCGCCTCGCCATCTTGGCGAGAGGTAGGACGACTGGCGGGCAAGGCTGGGCTGGGCCGGCCAGTGGGCTGGCAACTGGGCTCATGACAGGTGAGGCTAGGTGAGGTCCCTTTCTATTTTTCTTCTGTTTCTATTTTTCTCTCTCGTTTTGGCTTTAGTAAAATACTAAAGCATTTTGTAAAATGATGCAATAATTTGTGGACGCTCTATGGTTTATTCCAGTGGCCCACATTTAAATTCAGCATTATTTGAGCATTTAAATTATTTATAGTGTTTAAAAGCCCAAATTCAAATATGATATGATTTAATTCAAAAATCCAGAATGGCCTTAAAAATAAGTGCATTATTTTTGGCAGAGGTTTTCACCTTCATAAAAATTAATGAATTTTTCTAAAGGCCATTCTGGGTTCCTTGAAATTATTTTTATTTTGATCCTAAATGCATTTCATTTAGTGCTAGGGTTTGTCATCCCCATTTCAAATTTCATGAAAATTAAACATGATGCATGGATGCAATGCCACTAGTTACAAGCAAGCTCTAGGGCTGTGACAATACTTAGAACAAAATTTGAATCTATGTGAATGCCTCCGGTGGTGTACCGGGATATGCAATGAATCAAGAGTGACATGTATGAAAGAATTATGAACGGTGGCTTTGCCACAAATAGGATGTAACTACATAATCATGCCAGCAATATGACAATGATGGAGCGTGTAATAATAAACGGAAGGGTGGAAAGTTGCATGGCAATATACCTCGGAATGGCTATGGCAATGCCATGATAGGTAGGTATGGTGGCTGTTTTGAGGAAGGTATATGGTGGGTGTATGATACCGGCGAAAAGTGCGCGGTATTAGAGAGGCTAGCAATGGTGGAAGGATGGGAAAAGTGCGTATAATCCATAGACTCAACATTAGTCATAAAGAACTCAAATACTTATTGCAAAAATCTAGAAGTTATCAAATCAAAGTATTACGCGCATGCTCCTAGGGGGATAGATTAGTAGGAAAAGACCATCGCTCGTCCCCGACCGCCACTCATAAGGAAGACAATCAATAAATAAATCATGCTCCGACTTCATCACATAACGGTTCACAATACGTGCATGCTACGGGAATCACAAACTTTAACACAAGTATTCCTCAAATTCACAACTACTCAACTAGCATGACTCTAATATCACCATCTTCATATCTCAAAACAATTATCAAGCATCAAACTTTTCATAGTATTCAACGCACTCAAAAAAAAGTTATACAAAATCTTGAATACCAAGAATATTATTATTATTAAGAAAATTACCATGCTATTTAAGACTTTCAAAATAATCTAAGTGAAGCATGAGAGATCAATAGTTTCTTTAAAACAAATCCACCACCGTTCTCTAAAAGATTTGAGTGAAGCACTAGAGCAAAACTATAAAGCTCAAAAGATATAAGTGAAGCACATAGAGTATTCTAACAAGTTCCAATTCATGTATGGCTCTCTCAAAAGGTGTGTGCAACAAGGATGATTGTGGTAAACTAAAAAGCAAAGAATAAAATCATACAAGACGCTCCAAGCAAAACACATATCATGTGGTGAATAAAAATATAGCTCCAAGTAAAGTTACCGATGGAAGTAGACGAAAGAGGGGATGCCTTCCTGTAGCGACCTGACCCAAAATCGGTCAAACCTCTGTGTCTGTACCATCCCAAGATCATGCTGGTACTCACAGTACATCGATAAAGTAATCAAAGTTCAATCACACCTGAATATCATTAAACGATTCTCATATAGAGTTTTTATTACAAGGGAATAAATTCGCTCAAGGCCAACTCATGAGAAATAAACTAAAAGTGCTGCGGAGCGTCGAAGATAAGCGAGTCCATCCGACTCAAAGGGCAATCGCCAAGCGCGAGCGTAGCCTCACTCCCGATCGAATATATCTACGCAACATAATACGTTGCAGCCATGTAGGTCAGCTTTTGGAATAAGCTGGCAAGTCATGAAGAATAACAATAATAAAATTACTAACTCTATATGCATTTTGGCTGTGGAGCTCTAAGTTTCATCATTTTATGTAAAGCAAATTTTATCCTACTACAAAGGACTTATTTGCAAATTACTACAAATTGTTGGTAGTTATTGAGATGGTTCCGCCAACCAAAATCTCGCTCCCAAATTATTAAGTCATAAACCCTCAAATTAATTCATCAATTTTAGTGTTGAGATATCTGAATACTTCCAAGTTCCAGAGGCTCAAATGTCCGTGAATCGGGACACGGCTAATCGATTAGGTTATAACCCTCTGCAGAGGTTTGCGACTTTCCCGCAAGAATCATTCCTCCTTTAAAGTCTTCGCACTTCATGGTGTTTGAAGACGGACGAATGAAACAGGTCTTCCAAAGAGTTCTTCCGCCACCGCCGTACCCATCCAATCCTACCGTTCGTCTACTTCTCGTAGTACCGCCCAGCCAGCGTCACTACTAGGGTCAACCCAGCCAGAGCCCATAATGGCTTGCGGCTGCACAGTAAGCTTCGGTCATGGGGCATCCATCCTTCTCTTCGTGGCTGGGTGAAGCTTTCGCAGGATGTCATGGCGCTTCTCCATGCATCCCGCCACCACTGGTGCTCCAGGTGCCCGTCAACCGCCCTCCACCCAAAGAGTGATTTTCCAAGTCCATCTTGATCATTGTAGTCCATGGGTTGTCATCATCATTGACTCTCACATCTTGCTTATGAATTTCACTCATCCCAAATCCCGCCTCTGAGCATAGCAAAATAACTACTACGTCCCGGGTCATGGTGACAAGGGATTGGTTCATCCTACCACATGATACTACTCAAGTTTAATGACTTCAAGATTTCACTACTGCATGCAATGGTGGGGTGGTGACAACTACTAATGCACAAAAACATAGGTATAGAAATAACATGATCAAAACTTGCCTTGCCGATGATCCTCGTAAGCTAAAGAGTCGAGTAGCAAGCTTCAGACTCGAAACTCTACCGAGACAAACAATAACACAATAAGCACAAAGGAAGAGGATCACACAAGATAACAAAAGTAACATAGCACAACAAAACAATCAAAACCAAATCAAAAGAAAAACTCAAAGAAACCAATTCAAAGTTTTTCCCTACTCCAAACAATAACTAATATAGTTTTTATATAACAAGAATTCCTTAATATAACCTAATCATGGTTTTAGGTTAACTTAACAGAAAAGGATTCACTAAGTAACTAGGAGCAAAAAGAATTAATTAAAAGCTATTATAAAACTCATTTTAGGCCTAATCCAATTTCTATTAAGAAAATTAATTTAAAACTTTTATTAATTATAAATAAAAGTTCATCTAATGGAGTGACAGAAACTAACCTAGAATAACTAATCACAAGTTAAAAATAAATTAATTTACTAATTAATTAATTAGGAAAACAGGAACTAGTTAATTAATTAGGATTAATAGGATTCTGTCTAAAACTAATTATTTATTAATCCTAAAATACCCAAATTAATTTGTAGGGTTTGGCAATGTCAAAATAAAGTGGTGACAAAAGAATCATGCAAAATAATTTTTATAACTAAAGTTATAGCAGATTTACTATTCTGACTAAAACAATATTAAAGCATTTTTAATTATTTTAACATAGCTAAATATATATTTTCAGAAACTACATAAAATTTGCAATCCAACAAAAAAGAATCACTCAAAATATTAAACATAATAAAAGATATACATTTTGAAAACAGAAACTATTCGCTAAAACAGAAAATCAAAATAAAAAGAAAAAGGCCTAATGGGCCTATACGGTGCACTGTGCGTTAGATAGGCTAAACGGGCTCTAGGGTTTAAACTAAAAGAACCGGGCCTAAAATAAAAACCTAAACTAAAAATAAGCCGAAAAGGACCGGCCGGTTTTCTAACTAAAACCTAACCCTTCGGGGTTCTAATCCTAGCCCTAGATCTAGGATCGGACGGTGGGGGGTGATGCCGGGGACTTACCGGACTCGGCGGCAGCGCGGCGGGCGAAAGTGTTCGGGTGTCGGGACGTCGGCGAGCTCCGGCGACTGTCGGGAAGACGCGCACGAGGTCGGGAAGGGTTCGGTGGTGTTGGGGGTCGGGGTGGACTAGGGGCTCGACGGCGGCAACAATGGCGGAGGGAGGTGCTCGGGACTCGGCGACGCCGAGCGGGAGGAAGAGGGGTGCGGCGAGCTCTCGGGGAATGGGGTGCGGGGGCTCGGCCTTTATAGCCCTGGGTCGGGCTTGCCTCGGAAGGGCATCGGGTCGTCGGGGATCCGGATCCTTCGATCCGGTGGACCTCCCATGAGCGGCGTGGCGTGGGCGAGGGGAAGAAGAGGGGGGGTCCCACGAGTCAGTGAGAGGAGAGAGGCGAGGGGGTCGGGTGGCCGAGGCCTAAGGATTTCAAGCGAGCGGGCGATCGAGTGCGCCACCGGGCTGGCTCTCGGTCTGTCTTGGGCTGCCCAGTTAGGCCGGGCTCGGCTGGTTGGCTTGGGCCAGCGCGGCTGAGGGGAGGCGGCGGCTGGCTGGGCTGGGTGGCTCGGTGGCGCCTGGGTGTTTTCTTTTATTATTTTAATAAAACTAAAACAAAAATAAAACCAAATCTAGAAATAATTTATATAGGGTATATATATACCAAAATGATCAGGGAATATTCCTTTCATTTGAACATTTTTCCAAAGTCAAAATCCAAACTTCATAAAAATCTATTTTTTCAAATTCAAATAAAATTCAGATTTGAATTCCAAATCTTTTGGCATTGTTTCCTCTGATATTTTTTGGAGTGTCATGTTTGCTCCTCTCATACTTTTGATCAAGTATTTATCGTGCTTAGTTTTTGAATTGTTTCCCACATGCCAAAGTTTGAAATTCAAATTCAAACTCAAATTGCTCAAACTTCAAATGACAATCAAATTCAAACAGAATGCATAGGATGCTTATCTATAATTGTAAAACATTCCAAATAGGAAATTTGGGATGTTACAAACCTACCATTTTAAGATGAATCTCACCCTCGAGATTCGGGTTGGCTAGCAATAGGTGCGGATGGTCTCGACGAAGATCTTCTTCGCTCCTGTGTGGCTTCTTCCTCGGTGTGGTGACTCCACAAAGACCTTGCAAAACTTGATGACCTTGCTGCGGGTGACTCGCTTGCAGCCTCAAGAATACTGGACGGGTTTCTCCTTGTAAGTTAGATCACTTTGTCCAGTTGTATGGCCTCTAGGGGCACTGTGTCTCTCAACGGAACATCGGCCGTGTCGGTATGGCACTTCTTCAACTGAGAAACGTGGAAGACATCATGAACTCCGGACAATCCTTCCGGCAAGTCCAACTTGTATGCAACTTCTCCACGACGTTCGAGGATTTTGTAGGGGCCAATGAATCGGGGTGCTAACTTCCCCTTGACTCCAAACCTCTTGATTCCACGAAGTGGAGACACACGAAGATATGCTCGGTCTCCCACTTCGTAAGTCACCTCCTTGCGCTTGCTGTCGGCATAACTCTTCTGTCTCGACTGTGCTATCTTGAGCCTGTCTCGAATCAGCTTGACTTTCTCTTGGAATCCTTGATAAGATCGGAACCAAAAGTGATCGATCTCCAACACTATCCCACAAAGAATGGTGTTCTGCACCTCCTTCCGTATAGAGCTTGAAGGGGCCATCTTCAAACCGGATTGATAATCGTTGTTGTACGAGAACTCACGACGGCAAATTATCATCCCAGCTAGACCCATAGTCTAGCACACAAGCTCTCAACATGTCTTCCGAATCTGATTGACTCTCTCGGTCTGTCCATCTGTCTGCGGATGAAAAGTCAGTCTTCAATTCCAGCCTCGCACTCCAAGGTTTCATGCAATTGCTTCCAAAACTTTGAGGTAAACTGCGTTCCTCTATCCGACACGATTTTCCTCGGAACTCCATGCGACATACGATCCTGGTCATGTATATCTTGGCCAACTTGGCACTGGTATAGGTAGTCTTCACGGAATGAAGTGAGCTACCTTAGTCAAACGATCAACCACTACCCAGATAGAATCATAACCTGAACGGGTCCCGGTAATCCTGTGATGAAATCCATACCAAGTTTCTCCCATTTCCAATCGGGAATCGGCAAAGGTTGAAGTAACCTGCTGGCTTCGATGTTCGCCTTTACACGTTGACAAACATCGATACGGCCACGTACTCGGCAATGTCCTTCTTCATACTTGTCCACCGTAAACTTTGCTTCAAATCCGGTACATCTTGGTGTTGCGGGGTGAATCGAGTACGGTGAATCATGAGCCTCTGAAGAATTAGCTTCTGAGCTCGGGATCATTGGGCACATAAATACGATCCTCAAACCATATAGTTCCATGTTCATCCTTACGGAATCCTTTAGCTTTTCCTTCCTCCATCTTTTGCTTTATCTCATCGATTTCCTTGTCCGACTTCGGCTTCATGAATCCTTTCGGTCAAGGTGGACTGAACTTCCGTGGTTGCAACAAATCCTTTCGAACTATCTCCATCGGAGATCTCGAGGTCATCGACTAACTCCTGGGTAATCCTCCTGCTGTAAGAGTATTCACATAACTCTTACGACTCAAAGCATCTGCTACAACATTAGCTTTACCGGGTGGTAATGCAATCTCATGTCGTAGTCCTTTATCAACTCTAGCCATCTCCTCTGCTCGAGGTTCAATTCTTCTGCGTGAAGATATATTTCAAACTCTTGTGATCTCAGATAGACATCACAACGATTTCCGATGAGGAAATGTCTCTAAGTCTTGAGTGCATGCACTATACCGCTAACTCCAAATCATGCGTGGCATAATTCATCTCATGAGGCCGTAGCTGTCCGGAGGCATAAGCTACAACCTTACCTTCCTGCATCAATACTCCTCCGAGTCCTTGACGAGAAGCGCCACAATAGACCTGGTATTCCTTATGTATGTCCGCAATATCAACACCGAGCTGTGACCAACCGCTTTCTTCAACTCCTGAAACTGGCTTCACATTCCTCGTCCAAACATACTTGGCTTCCTTCTTCAACAGCTCACCATGGGCTTGGCAATCTTTGAGAAGTTCTCAATGAACCTCCGATAATATCCTCGCGAGTCCGAGAAAACTGCGGATCTCCTTGATCGAGGTAGGTGATCGCCAATCGGTGATCGATTCAACCTTGGCGGATCAACTGCTATTCCTTCTCCTGAAATAACATGTCCGAGGAATCCAACTTCCTTCAACCAAAATTCACATTTGCTGAATTTGGCATACAATGATGTTCTCAAGTTTCTCCGAACTAGACGCAAATGTTCCTTATGCTCTTCCTCGCTCTTGGAGAAAATCAATATATCATCGATGAACACCACGACAAACTTGTCCAAATACTCCATGAACACCTTGTTCATCAAATTCATGAAGTATGCAGGAGCATTAGTCAATCCAAATGACATGACGGTATACTCATATAAACCATACCGTGGTGAATGCTGTTTTGGGTATATCCTTTTCA